>OZ007501.1:70863124-71463124 GCA_963931805.1 Microdon myrmicae
TAAAGACTTATTAAGCAACCCTGGTACTAGTCAGAAACCGAAAAAGTCACGTCATAGTCGATCAAAAGTTAAGGTAATTTCGACTGTTTTCTTTGATTATCGCGGTGTTGTGCACTTGGAATTCTTGTAAGAAGATCAGACGGTAGATAAAAAATGTTATCCGGGAATTGTGCAACGTTTGAGAGAGCAAATGCGTCGAAAAAAGGTCAGGTTTGTGGAAAGAAAACTCATGGATTTTGCACCACGATAACGCACCATCTCTCAAGGGTATTACTGTGAGGGAATTTCTGTCTAAAAATTCAACATATATCATTGAACGACCTCGGCATTCATTTAATATGGCTTGAGGCGCTCATTTTTCTTTTTCCCAAACCTCAAATGATCATTTCGAGGTATCCAGTTTCAGTCGACAGTAGAGATAAAAGAGAATTCGCGGAGAGTACTGAAGTCGATTCCAGCAAATGTGGACTGTAAACAAAAAAATGACAGATCCCACTTAACCTTCACGTCAAGATAGAGGACAGTTGGGGCATCTTCGCGAAAAAACAAATTTTGACAATCCCTTTAAGTGGGCTTTTTAAATGACGAATTCCCAGTACTTTTTTGCAGATTATATCACGTAGTCATTACATTCGTAAGGCGTAATCACGTCAAATAAAAACCAAGGCATGACTTACTTTTGTATACGTCGGCCCTTCACCCCTGCGTCCGATTTATAAACAATAGGGCACAAAAAAATAAACCAAATCAACCCTCGAACCATAATTCAATAATTCAACTGGTGCATGAGCCGACAGGTGGTTTAAATTTAAATTTAATTTTAGTTTTATGCTTAGGGAGTGTACCGCTCCATTTGTTAGCGTGCAGGAAACTTATGACAAAAAAACACGTTGACAATAATTTTGCCAATATTCTGATATTCCCACCCGTATGTATAAACAATGAACGGTTTTTCGTTCTCGGGAACTTGAAAGTAATGTATTAGTTGCCCTAATTTTCTCTAACAAAAAACAGTGTTAATCAAGAACTTGAAAGTGGATACTTGGTTGTTATTGTTCTTCAATAACTGGTATGGTAATGGTTTAGCTGGTGCAGCAACAGGTATGATTCTACTCGGACTTTCATTTCACACAAACTAAAGGATATGAACACCAGGATGATTCCACAGTTGCATTCCGAGTGAACCAAGGGTATTGGAGCTAAGAAGTTAAACTTCCGGTTTTATTAAATGGACAATATAAAGGGCAATCGAAAACGATTCATCATCATCATCATCATCATCATCATCGGCACTACGGGGATCCCGTCTTGGCCTAATTTAACAACCCTGAGGCTTGTTAAGTTTTCCATCATAATTTGTTTTTCCGGACAAGATTATTAACGTTACGTCAATGGGAATGATATATATGTATATACATGTATATTTATATATATATATATATATATATATATATATATATATATATACATATATATATATACATATATATATATACATATATATATATATACATACATATATATATATATATATATATATATATATATATATATATATATATATATATATAACGCTATCAATACAAAAAAAGCAATACAAATTCTTGAACATTTGTGAAGATTACCAAAAACTCTACCTTTTCATTGGTCCTATCGCTTATAGTTGACGACAATTCATTCGGCAACGTAATAGAGAATTACTGCTATTACTACTATCTATTGGCCTGTAGGAACCCGGAAGTTCATGACCTCGCCGACTCGACTCCGCCACTGTTCCCTGTCCTGTGCGCACTCCTTCCACGTTCGACCATCGGATCCGATCTCCTCGAGGTCAAACCTAACATTGTCCTCCCATCTCCATCGCGGCCGCCCTGTCGGTATCTTTCCTGTTGGCTTACCGTCAAGAATTCTATGCACGGTCCTATCGTTGCCCATTCACGCCACGTGTCCGGCCCATCTTAATCTTCTCGACTTGATTACTCTCACTATTTTAGGTTTGCGATATAGCTCTTACAATTCGTGGTTGTGGAGCTTCCTGCATTGTCCTGCTTCCTCGTCATATTTGCCGCCAAAGATACCTCTTAGGACTTTATTCTCGAATACGCGGAATTTATTTTCTTCCCGCTTTGTGAGAGCCCATGTTTCCCATCCGTATAGAACAATCGGCATGATTATGGTTCTATAGACACGGAGCTTTATATTCCGTGATAGCAGTTTGGATTTCAGCAGTTTACTGACTGTGTGCTAACTAGCGATGCCGGAGTTTAGTCTTTTGTTAATATCCTTCGACATTTCGTTACTGGCCGTCAGTATTGTTCCCAGGTATTTAAATTCTTTGACATTTTCAAATATCGTGCCCCTGATTTTTATGTGTGTTCCCTGAGTTCCACCTGTTCTCACCATAATCATGTATTTCGTTTTGTCTTCATTTATTTCTAGGCCCACGTCTTCTGCCGCTTGCATGATGATTTCATTGTTTTTACTCGAAGAGAAGGTTAAAGAGACATAGTGAGGGGCCATTGCCCTGTTTTAGTCCGTCCTGGATTTCAAATGGTTCTGAGAGGTGGTTTTCTATTCTAACTCGCCCTTTGTTTTCGTTCATGCCGATTTGAATGAGGACGGCATATATTTTCGGGGCTCCCAGCTCAACTACTATATGGTAAAGTCTTTGCCTTGCGACTGAATGGTAAGCTTTTTTGAAGTCAACGAACAGTTGGTGAGCCGTGTCTCCGTATTCCCACTTCTTTTCCAGTAGTTGCCTTATTGTGAACATTTGGTCGCTCGTTGATCGGTTCCTACGGAATCTGCATTGGTAGTCTCCCAATATGTCTTCTGCGTACGATGTGATTCTCGCCAGTATGACATTTGTTAGTATTTTGTATGTGGTTGGGAGCAATGATATTCCACTGTAATTTTCGCAGTCAGATCTGTCACCTTTTTTGAAAATGGGGCCCACTATTTTTCCATTCTTCCGAAGTGACTTCCTTATCCCATATTGTTTTAATCAGTTGGTGGATCTTTCGAGCGGCTGCCTCCCCTCCATGCTTCACAAGCTCTGCCGGTATGCAGTCAACTCCGGGAGCCTTGTTGTTTTTGAATCGGCTCATTGCGTCTACAACTTTGTCTAAAGAGGGCCTTGGGATCTGAGGCTCGGCTGTATGTACATCTGGTGCGTTTATTTGTGGTTGATGGGTTCGCACATTGAGCAGGTTTTCAAAGTACTGCTTCCATCTTGTCACAATATTGTTTCTGTCAGCAGACAGCCGTTTGTGTCCTCGGATTATTTTGGCTCTCTCTCGGTAGCCATTTCTAATTGAATTTATGCCATCATACATACCTCTGATATTCTTTGCTCTGGCATTTTCTAGGATGTTTTTGATCCTAGTTTTCTCCTATTCGCGTTTTTTGCGTTTGAAAAATCTCGTTGTCTCTTTCGAAAATGTCGCGTATCTTTCTGCGTTGACTTTATCATATCTTTCTAAGTGGATCACTCTGATGCGTTTACGTTGTTCGATCTTCAACCTGCACTCATCGTCAAACCCAGGTTTGGACTTAATTGTTTTCTTAAATCCTAATACCTTTTGGGCTGTTTGTTTGATTGTGTCTCTGATCGATGTCCATTTAGTGTCCACATTATTAGTTTCCTCTTCCTCACTGCTCCCATTCTCTAAGATGCTAAATCTATTCGTTAGTTCCTCTTGATATTCAGCCCTTTTGCGCAGGTCTTTTAGTTTATCAATGTCGAACTTTTTGCTCATCTCTCGTGATTGCCCATGTGGGTTTGCTGCGTGGCGACTTCTAATTTTGCCCATCACTAGAAGGTGATCGGAGTCGCAATCTGCTCCTCTTCAAGGATATTCGAGTGGTGTCTTTTGTCTATGAGGAAGTGGTCTATTTGGTTACGCATTACGTCGTCGTGTGAGATCGATGTGACTTTATAAATTTGGTTGTGTTTGAACATCGTGTTTTTCACTACCAGATCTTTTGACGCTGCGAACGTGATAATTCGAATTCCATTATCATTTGAAACATCGTGTAGGCTTTCTTCAGCTATGGTTGGTTGGAAGATATCTGTCTTTCCAATTTTCGCATTGAGGTCTCCGAGGAGGATTTTAACATCGAATGATGAGATCCCATCGAATACTTCCTCCAGGGTCTCGTAGTATGTGTCCTTCGTTTCTTCGTTCGTAGATTCTGTTGGGGCATGTACGTTTATAAATACATAATTGTACCATGGTCCCTGTATTTTTAGCACCGACATTCGGTCATTAATAAATTTCACATCTTTTACATGGGGCGTAATCTTATTGCTTATGATGAAACCAGTCCCAAGATTGTGTGTATCGGTACCTCCGCACGCCAATGCAAACCCGTTGGTTTCGATTACTTGATGTGGGAGTCGGACTTCCTGGAGCGCGACGATGTCCATTTTATATTGTTTCGCGTTTACTACGACCGTCTGTATCGCGCCTGGCGTATATAACGTTCGAACATTCCACGTGCTGACGCGTATATCCCGCTTTTTCCGTTTTTCCCTACGTCTTCTTTGTGCCGAGTCGGTGTTTTCTTGATGATTTGTTCCCTTATGGTAGTGTCGGCTCATCAAACCTACGCCTACCGAGTTTTTTGTGGGATTGTTTTTTGTATATTGATTATTCATTTTTGTTCCCACGAGTCTTGGGGTTTTAAATAGTCCGCCACATCAGAGCCCCTCTTTGATATGGTAAGGTCTGCTTACTGCTCTGATTCGACCCGGTGTCAGAGAGGCGCCGTTATAATACAGCCGGTATACCCCTGGCTGCAAACCATCCAATGGGCACGGTGACGAGTAACACCCTGGGTTAAGGGTGGTAGATCTTTGTGCGTTACTCCTCGCTAGCCTGTCTGATATGGGTGGCCCTGCTTCCGTTAGCATAGCCTGAGTGATTCATTGTAGTTTAAGCCCCCGCACCACGTCAAGGTTTCTACCAAGCGGGGGAACGTAATAGAGAAGACAAATCCATTTTATTGTAGGTTTTGCAGCCAACTCAACCCTAACTGGTACTACCTAAGCTCTGCCTAAACAGTACACCACGCGCCAGATATGCCCTCAAACTTTTACTGTTGCCTGAACGAACAGTCACAGAACTGAACATTAAATTCAGGGATCCGGATGGCATTACACCTATACTTTTGAAAACATGTTGTTTTTGACACTCTAAACTGCTGCAAAAACTCTTTCATTTCTGGTGTATTCATCAATTCCCAAACTGATGGAAGTCAGCGAATGTCTAACCAGCCCACAAAATCGACCTCTTTCTGCCGATCAATAGCATTAACTTCTATTCAGTCGAAGACTACGAAGTAATTGATTAAACGCCAACTTCCGAAAAGTCTGGAGACAGGCGACCACCAATATGTGTTTAACGGAAACAGGTTTATGGCTGTTCCAACAGACACATACGAACACCCAACCACAGTGAATAACACAACACCAAAAGAGTATCAAAAGAAAAAATCATCAGAGCCGAGTACCAGATCATTAACGTAACAATAGCACAGCTTGAGTATTGATTTGGAATATCATCGCACTGGTGTTTTTTATTTTAACCTTTTCATGGGGTGAATTCAAATCACGTTCTTCACATTGTCAGTATAATTAGTGATCTCGACGTAATTTGTACACATACCAAAAGCACCCCACTATAATAAAACCAAGACTTTACGTTATTTTTTCGCTCAACCCACTAGGCTCTATCACTCTTTCGTTCTTCCGCAGACAAATTGATAGTAAATATTGTAATTACTGGGTAGAGAATAGTGTGGCCTTTCTAATAGACGCACGCAAACACAAAAACTGAAAAATACAGCACAGAAAACGATAAAAAAAGAAATCATCAGAGCCGTATACTAGAGCATTAACATACCAATGAACAGCTCAAGAAGCGAGTGGGAGCATTTTCAAGTATACGGGTCGGTAGCAAGATGTTAATACATTAAATCCAACTTATTCAATGCGTGGGTTTTCTACTTCGTCACAAAAGCGCTATAGGTCTCCAAAAGATGTAACGAGAATTGGAGGCACCCCATAGACTACTTCACTGAAGGAACTAAATATGAAAAAAGTATTCGCCATAGTTTGCCACCCAATCTTGTTGTCATACAACCCTTAGCTTTTTTAAAGCACTCATCGACTGGATTATGTGCTGACTTCTATGTGATCTAATTCGTTCTATGTTTTCGCGAGTAGATCTCCTTGTTCTGGTAGAGTTAGTACTTCAATTTTTAACTCCGACCTAGTCTCGTTGATGTAATTGTAAGAAAGACCAATGGGATTATAAACCATATCAGGCCAAATATACTGAAATTCATTAACTACCCTTAAGTTGACACAAATTTACAAGAATAAAGACGAAGTTTTCACCCAGCCAACACATTATCGAAGAGTTAAGCCAACCCACCTATAACTTCACCCATGTTTTAACCTCCTCTGCCAGGTGCACCACTCAGGCGGGTTAACAAAACACTACATAATTGGATATTTGAAAATTAGCATGACATTCCCCTCCCTTAATGAGGCGCCCAAAATAATTGGAGTAACATATGCGTACAGCAAACGATGGCAGTGTTTCGACGAGAAATGGCGCATATAAGAGGACACAGACTGAATTTACTTAAAACGAATATCCTTCGGCCCAGTTTTTTCCCTACGGGCCACCGTTCCACCTAGAGGCAGTAACAAAATTAACTATAATCCCAGATAAGCCCATAAAGAAAGCTAAGTACCTTTGTGCCTTACTTGGTCTTACCCTCGCACAACTGAACACAGGGTTACCATGTAATACCATCCAATTCTCAAGTGTAAAACTGTTGTCAACTCCCTCCGCCCCTTACCCTTAAATGTATATTATACTAATAATATTAAGAACATCTAAATACTATCGTCCTCAACCAATCCCCGTTTCTTCAATCAATTCTATCTATCTATAGCTGAGTGACAGGGGTAAGCTGACAGTAAAACTGGACCCAGGACATTGGTTACTATTTATAGGACTGCGAAATCACGTCCCTAAGAGTTGCACTGCACACCACACTATGGCACCTCAATACTTAAATTGCAACGAATCAAATTTAACAGAACAAAAAATCAAGCGGCAACCAGATGTGGGTTAAACATAGCAGCGCAGGTTGACGGCTACAACACAGGGAGTGGAATCTGTAAACATTAGCAGGCACATCTCATCCGGGTACGTCGAGTTGGTGACGAGTATGCTGATGAGCATGCACCTATCCTTCAAGCTTTGTGTATGGTACTTTTGGTTTTTTTTTCCGCTTTTTGTTTTTAATTTTACTTTTCAATTAGGTCAACAACTATCCACATGAATGGATGCGGTTATTATTTTTTATGGTTCTTGGAGTCGTTGTTGGTAGTTGTTCGTCTTATGGTAATTGACAGGGACAATGAACACAAATACAACCGATACAACTCATCTAACAACTTTAAAATGAGAAATATAATCAGGAAATAAGTTATCCTTGAAAAACCGTATCGACACGGGCAGGATACCATCAGACAAGGGTTTTATTTAGGACTATCTCATATTACCGCTATTGTATTTTGGTTGAGATATAGATTGGTATTCTTGCATTCGCAAGTACATTTCACTGGTTTACACTACAAAAGTATTCTCGAACAATTAAGGATTACGAATTGGATGCAAGAGAAATGTATATTGAAATGTAATGACGGCTTCAATGGCTGCGTGTAGAGACATATCGCGTATTGCGACGATAGTGAAGAATGTGTGATTCGAACTGACGCTATGACGGTTAGAATCACTAAAAATGTAACCAATGCTCAACACATCAGGCCACTGCCGCGTGTACGAATTCGATTTCTAAACTCAAGTACACTCAACTGATGTGGAATTGCTATGTTATTGCTTGGTATACGGCTGATGCATTTTTCTTATTCCATTTGCCTTCGGTGTTCTTCACTATTTACTTGTGTATTATTATTGTGTGTGTATCTGATCGCATCCTGATCTCAGCGCACCCCGGAACATAGGTATGTCCATTTATGTCTCGGAAGATCAACAGGTTTGACTGCGAGTTCCAACTATATCTCTCTTGCTAAGGACAACAAGGTCGAAACGGGGAAGGGGTCTCAGAGTCACGGATGACAGCGCACTCCCATTTCCTTTCGGCGTCCCCACAGTATGTTGCAAAATGCAACATGATAACGCAAATCATCGTTTACAAGACGTATCACGTAAATTGTACTTCAAGTTCAATTACGCTATCACGTAAAACTACAATCATGCATCCGCTTGGACGAAGACCTTAGGACACTCCTTCGAGTAGCTAACTGCGGCCGGCATAGTACTTACAATGTCACCTAAGGCGGAGACCCAAGGAACGTGTGAAGCAATGGAGAAATTGTGATCCAAAACGTTCACCCAGCTTCCACAAGCAACAGCCGATAAAGACGGCGGCTTGAATTTAGGTCAATGAGAGAGATATGGGATGGAGAGTTGTGGCGTTTCTAACGGATGCACACACAATATACAGGGAACTAGTGAAGAACACCGAAAGAAAATCGAAAAGGAAACGTATCAGCCGTATACCATAGCGATAACATAACATTTCCACATCAGTTGAGCGTACTTGAGTTTAGAAATCGAATTCGTACACGCGGCAGTGGTCTGATATGTTGAGCATTGGTTCCATTTTTAGTCATTCTAACCGTCATAGCGTCAGTTCGAATCACACGTTCTTCACTATCGTCGCAATACGGTATGGAGTCATTATAGAGATTGCAGGTCAGTGGCCGAAATCAAGGCCAATCTAAAACTGTTTGGTACGAGACAGAGAGTTGCGGTAGAAGTCGTCGTGTTTGACGACAGTAGTTATTTTGCAGCGTCGTGAAAGGTTTTTCAAAATTGTTGGTATTTAATAAAAAATCTGTTCCTGTGGAGCAATTTTCAAATAGTGAATATATAAAAAATGTAATCAAAGCTAATTCGAGTTTTTTTTCTTTGTTTTTCGTTTCACATGAATAGAATTCTGGTTGCGGCGTTTTTTTTTTTATTTTTTTTTTATTTTATCTTGAATTAACATTTAAGATTATGCTGTACTTCGGCGTACATGTGGAATCTAAAGTAAACTAATGGTAAAGAAAAGAAGAAAAACATCTGTGCAGTTCATAGGCTGTTGTACTGCACAACATTGGGCACATCGCCGTGCTTCCTCCTTTGGCGGGAAGAGTGATTGTACTTTATTTGTTTGAAAATTAAAAGGAAAAAGTTCCGTAAGTCTGTTTTTTGTTTATTTCTAAACCTTAGATATGCAAAACTGAAAACACTGTTTCCTCGGCAAGCGACAATAACTGGGAATCACGGTCACGTCCTTAAAAATTCAAAAAGCAACTGACAAAATTATTTATGTATTCTGGGATTAGGATAAAAGGAACATAATCATTCATAAAGAGGGGCCTTCAACTATAACCGGAAGATAATGGCTAAGAATTTTATGCAGACAAAGTTCTTGAATAGGGTTTGCAAACATGCAGTGATGACCCGAAGTATTGATGGTCGACAAAAGAACATGTGGGTTGATTCTTAGTATTTCATTTGGATTTGTTGGATCTGGGTAAAGGGTGTCCAGACACAATTTAGTGTCAATGGAATGGAACATGTGTTAAGGGAGTTTTTTAAAGAAATGAATAGGAATTTGGAAAACACATTCCTGGAAAATCGTGAAAATGCAAGCGCGCATTTTATGATCATAGATAAAATTAGGAGGTGAGTCTATGCGTGAACATCAAATTCACGCATTTAATTTGATTTAGGTATGTTTCGGAAATTTGAATCAAATGTGTGACAATAGAACATTTGGTTCGATTCATCGATATATTGTTATTTGGGTATATGGGGGTAAACGAAAATGGAGGGCTTCGTGGACCACTACAAGGTGGAAGTGACCTCTTCACAAAACTAAACTTCGAAGGAATGAGACGAATGTAGAGTATCAGGTTTCTAATAATTGTAGGGTTTATTTATTATAATATTGTTACCAAATTTAAAAATAATTTTACATTTTATTCTACATATATTACATAAAAGTTTATACAGACTCCGAGTTTTTATTTTCAACAAATGACGCGAGAGGCTTATGGTAACTGAAGAATGAAATAAATGCTTTGATTCGGATGTGATGAATTTATCCTTGAAATACAGCGTCAGTTACTGTTTTTGATCCTGTTGTCGATTCAGTGCGACTGCAGCACATTTTTCAATTTCATTTGGTATCCAGGAAGTCAATCAAATGAAGCGCTGTCTCAAATGCAAAGTTCACATTAAAATTTTAACGTCATATGTTTTAAGAATCCGTGATACGTCTGGTGTGTGTTTTATTAAATTTCCGTGGATGAATTCACTAATTGTATATATTGATTGGTTGGGAGAAATATAAATTATAACTGAATTACCATGGTCCAATCAGCTTTGACAAGCAGATATTTCTCCCACCATAAAAAGCTGAAGAGGCAATGTTTCAATTTTTGGTGCATTGAGATCTATTTGTAGAATAACAACACGGGCTCTGTCATTTATATTACGATCGATTGCAACTCCGCCCTTCCTCGTATGTGGTCTTTTATATTGAACTATAATGTGGGCCATAAATTTTGCAAATGGCAACACTTGATTTCTTAAAAACCCTTAGGGGGGGGGGGGGGGGGGGGGGAGTGGCGGCGCGTAATAAACCTATAAACAATTCCAACAACAACGTAATAAACAGTTCCCCGTCCGTCCCGCTGGCGGCTTTTAAGAAATCAAGTGTTGCCAATCGCCAACATTTATGGCCCAGCCTATATAATACCAAAATTTGGAATGTCTACAATGTTTTCATTATACATCCACGTCTCGGAAAGAATAAGAGAATTCGTCGTCGATGCTATACTGTCTAATTGAAGATCCTGTGCATGAGCTTGTAAACTTTGGCAGTTAAAGGTAAATAGTGACAACCCTCTCCTTGTATTTATAAAATCATATAATAATTTCCTAGTTCTTTCAAGTCGATTCAGATATAGGCTTTGAAGCTTAGCTCGCAATTCAATTGTGGATGCTGTTGCTCTTCGACTATGATAACATTTTCTATAATTTTTTTTCGAGACAAGGCGTAAAGCCTTCAGTCGATGTTACTCGTGAAAATGCGACGAACAAGAGCTGTTGAGTGTGCTTTGTCATATTTATATCGTCGTGTGTCGCGTGAAAACCGCCAACGAGACAGCACGTGCGCTTTCGCCTCGTGATCAGTACCATCGGATCAATTGTGCAATCCGTTTTGGGATTCTTAGATACACATAAGATACCCAATTGCACTATCGGTTCGGGCGCGAAGTCTTACTGTGAGGTCCTAAACAAACAAACGGATCTTCACACGCGTCCGAGTGCAGTGCAAAGTTTTCTGTGCGATCCTATCAAAACAAACGTATTTCCACACACGCGTCTTAGTGCTGTGAAAAGTGCGAGAATATACACACGAGTGATGTACAGTGCGGGAAAACTCTCTACCCTTTCCATCCCTTGTGACTGTTTTCCTTTTTTTCGCACCTCTGTCTGCGTCCCTCAGGCATCGATACTCTCGATTGATTCATAATCTTTGGAGAGTTTTTTGTGTCTGAGTGACATAATGTTCATCATGGGAGGGATGAGACCTGGATTTCGGCACGGATCTAGTGCGGCACCTACTACAAGGGCATAACACCTGTAGTGGTTGCTTTCGCTTATCTATTGTTGGTCCCGACTTGCATCCTTTCCCGAGGCGGTATTGGTTTTTTGTGTAGGGCCATTTCAATGGAGCGGGAATTTCGCGTTGATTTGTGTAACATTCGCGGCTTGAGATGCAATTTCTCTTCTGTGTTTGTCCATGTTTTTAGCCAGAATCCAATTATCCTTGCACTTAGCGAAACCCAGGTAATTACTAATACAGATATTTCCGATTTTAATCTACCTGGATATAACTTGGTGCCATTGTTCTTTCCACATCGTGGTCTAGCCACATACATACGAAATGATATTGCTTATCAGCTTCTGTCACAATATTGGCTCTGTTTCAACCCAGAATTTAATTTCTCTTGGCTAAAACTACACGTTCGTAAGCATATCATACATTACTGTTTTCTTTACAGAAGCCCAAACTTGGATAGAAATGCATCCTTTAACGAATTTGATGCACTGTCTGATTCTATAGATAGGATCTGGACCCTATATCCGCACACTTAAATCATTATGGCGGGCGATTTTAATGTGCATAACTCTCAGTGGCTTCGTCTCTCCGGAACAACAACACCTGAAGGTCAATATGTCCAGCTTTTTGCTGATTCAAATAGTTTAACTCAACTTGCCAACGAGCCAACACGGGTACCAGATATTATACATGGTCATTTCGCCAACACACTGGACCTGTTTCTCACCTCCCATCCAAACAAATACACAATTGAAGTTTCTTCGCCCTTGGGCACTTCAGACCACTGTGTCGTGTCGGTTAAATTTCCTCTAACCAACAGTAACGTTAATGAGAAAGCTCCCAAAAGAACAGTATGGTTCTACGAGAAAGCCAACTGGGATGGTCTGAACGACTTTTTTGGGAGGTTAAATTGGTCCTTATTTTTCTCCATAGCGATGTTGACTCTATAGCGGACACATTGACAGGCACGATTCTACTTGGCATGCGGACCTTTATTCCACACAGAGTAAGAGTATCAAACCCAAGAGAAACATGTGGTTCGATTTTGTGTGCAGAGAAGCCATTAAGGCTAAAGAGTTGAGGTTCCGATTGTATAAATCAAACAATACTGAGGAAAACCGGAAAAGATTTAAGAGAGCTAGGAAGGACTGCAATGCATATATTCAACGCGCCAAGTTCTTGCATGACCAGAGAGTGAGACAAAAAATACTAAACTCTCCCACAGGTAGTAGAAACTTCTGGGCATTCGTAACTCAATCTCTTCATCCATTCCATCGCTTATAGTCGATGACAAACCAGTCACCACTGCAATAGAGAAGGCGTATATACTTACTGCACATTTTGCAGCCAACTTAACGCTGCCTGATACCACATCAGTTCCACCTCAACTGGAGCATAAGCAGCACACGATGAGCCAGATTGGCTTCCGAACGCGTACGGTTGCCCACGCCCTCAAAGAGCTAAACGCACTCAAATCCGCTGGTCCGGACGGCATTCCCCCAATCCTCTTGAAAAGATGTTCCTCTTCGCTCCCCAAACCACTGCGGAAACTCTTCCATTTGTCTTATTCTACTGGTCGTTTCCCAAATAGATGGAAGTCAGCGAACATTCAGCCAATTCCCAAAATGGGTGACAAATCATCCCTTTCTTCTTGTCCATAGCACTAACTTCTATTCTCTCCAAGGTAATGGAATCTCTTATCAACCGTCAACTTTCGAAATATCTGGAATCAAATTACCTCCTCAATGGCCGCCAATATGGCTTTCGTAGCAACCCCACCACAGGAGATTTGATGGCATAGCTTACCGAAAAGTGGAGCCACTCCATCCACTATCTCGGTGAAAGCAAGGTAGTCGCATTGAATATTCCAAAAAGCGTTCAACAGAGTTTGGCATCCAGCCCTTTTGTCAAAATTGCATTCATATGGAGTGGACAATTCCCTGATCGAATGGATAAGAGACTATCTTTCTGGCCGTTCAATCCCAGCGGTTCTTGCTGGTGTCAAATCGGTCTTCCATCAAATTAATTCAGGTGTTCCCCAGGGTTCGGTACTCTCACCAACTCTCTTCCTCATCTTTATAAATGATCTCTTGTCAATTTCTCACAACCCAATTCACTCGTTTGCTGATGATAGCACGTTGAGTTTCTCATACTCATACGAACACACCCGTCACTACAAACCACCAACTTATGCTTGATACATTGAATTCAGACCTCAACAAGATATATCAGTGCGGATTATCTAACCGAGTAGAATTCAAAGCCCTAAAAACTAAGTGCTGCCTCTTGTCGTCAAAGGTGAACCCCAAAGTAAATATACTGTCTATGAACGGCCCTTGCATCGACGAAGCCAAGGAGTTATCAATCCTCGGAACTCGAATTAATTCGACTCAACTGGAATGACCACATATTTGAAGTTGCGAAAAGTGCAGCCAAATGTATGGGATTCCTTAAGAGTTGCAAAAGATACTTCACTCCATCCAACCTGGCCACTATTTACAAGGCGTATATTCGTCCAAAAATTGAGTTTAACTCCCATATTTGGCCAGGCGCATCCAAAACTGCCCTACACGTGCTTGACAGGATGCAAAAACGAGCAGTGAAACTTATTGGGGACCCAGCCGTAAGTCGATCAGTTCCGCCCTTAGAACACAGGCGCAACGTATTATGCCTATCTCTTGTCTATAGTTATTACCACCGTCGTTGCTCAACTGAACTTGCTGAATGTGTTCTGCCCGTTCAGACATTTTCCCGCGATACTCGTCAATCTGTGAATGCGCATCAGTTCACGTGGAAAGTGGACTTTAGGCGCACAAATAAACATAGAGAGTCATTCTTTAGCCGAACCACACGAATGTGGATTGTTCTGCCTGATCATGTGTTTCCTGGCCGATGTGACGTTCAGACATTCAAGACCAATATACATCGATACCTCCTTTCCTTATCCACTTCCTCTCCATCCGCTCGCACTGTGCTCTGACATTTAAGGGTACTTCAAAATCCCCGTTTGTGCGCGCGTTAGTGTTAAAAAAAACGATATATATACAATCTCACCAAATATACCTCCCTGGGACTTATGAATTGTGATCACACACGCAGAGACCAGTGGAAAATGGTTACGTTTTACGATGACTGCTATATTATTGTCTATGGTGATAAATGAAATTACCTCTAATTCTATAGAAACAGTTGAACATGTAATCGTGCACATATGATGAAACGCAAGAGTAGTAACAGCAATGGATGCGCTGCAACTAAATACAGAACTTCTCACCCGAACTTACCTACTGCAACTAGACAACGGAAGCAAACTGGACGGAATCTCTAAGGCAAATGTATATTGTGTATTTCTCAGAAATGTTGTTTTTAGATTTGTTTCAAAGCAGCTTGGAGTGCAAAGCAAGGAAGAAAGTGAGTCAACGATACAATCTATTGATGCATTAGTCACCTGGACTATACGTAAGTACATGAATGGACACTCTGCAATGACTGGACTGGTTCATTTTACAAAAGCACACCCAACTTCATCCATAGCATGATTTAATTTTGAAATTAATCTATATTAACTCCAACTTAATATTAAATCGTTCGCGTGCCAGTAAAATTTTCGTACGTGTCATTTCCGGCGCGCGTCATATGTTTGCCAACACGGGTATAGAGAATGTTCTCCGATATATTGGTACAGTGAGCGGACGAAGATTGTGCTCTTGTATTGATGACGCTGTCCCTCTTCTGATTTTTTCGTCAGTTTTGGGAGAACCAGCCATAAACGACCATCTCTCCTTTGTCATTATATCCAATATAAATCAATTTTCCTGTCGCTCCATTCCCCAATCCATCTGACACGTCGATATTAGTTGTTGTGATGTCCGGTTTGGGGGCATGGGTGCGAACATATAGGGCAAAGTTACTGATTCCTTTCAACCCGGCAAAGGCCAGGACGAACCTTGTCCCTGTTCAATACAAGTTGACATGCTGTCTCCACGTAACACCCCTGGATAGCTACTTTGGCACCCGCTAAGTAGTGAACCAATGCTTGCAGCGACATCCTGAGAAAGGTTGGCGCAAGGCTAATAACCATGCCCCTAAAAATGAATTATTATGGACAATTTAACAAGCCTCGGATATGGACCGGGTACACGACGACGACCACAGAAACGAAAATGGCTAAACGATTTAAGAATGTTTACATGGAACGCCCACTCACTATACAGAGCTCGAACGGCACAGCAGCTAGCCGATGCCCTGTCCGAATATAAGGCTGACATAACACCATAACAAGAAGAATGATGGACGGGGAGTGATGTTATTCAAAGAAACGAGAATGACATTTATTACAGCTGCCATGCAAAACACCATGTGCTCGGGGTAGGCTTTCTAGTCAGCCAAAAACTGAAGGCTGCCATTATCGGCTTTAATGCAATAAATGAAAGGCTAGGCACTTTTCGCGTGCGAGGCAAGTTTAAGAACATAAGCCTCATAAAAGTGCAGGGACCTAGAGAGGAGACCCCTGACGACGGAAAAGAAGAATACTACGAGAACATCGAACGGGCCCTTAATGCCTGCCCAAGATACGATGTGAAAATCGTTCATAGTGATTTGATGCCAAAATAGGTCGGGAGCCGGTTTTCAGGCGCTACGCAGGTTCACCTAGTTTGCATGAGAACACTAATGACAAGGGACTACGAGTCATCGAACTGGGAGCATCGAAAAACTTGCTCGTTGCGATATCCACAAAGCCACCTGGGTATCACCTGATGGAGCCACTCGCAATCAAATTGACCACGTGTTGATAGACCACTCCTCGAGGCTGATGACGGTACGAACATACCGAGGTACCAACGTCGATTCGGATTACTATCTTGTTGGTACAGTTTTCCGAGGGTGGATTGCCTTACGGAGACGTATTGCATGCGCGGATCACGTTCGAATCAACACGGCTGCCTCCGCAATGAAAATACCAGTCACAACTTTGGTCATGCGTTAAGACTCGCCTTCAAAGAGCTCAACGGAAGGAAAGTAAGTCCTGGGGCTAAAATGCTGGGCGTGGAAGATAATTGGACACGCCTTAAGAATACTATTAGTGCTGCCAACTCCATCTTAGGCATTAGTCGTAGAAATCGGAGCGACTGGTTTGATGATGAGTGCAAACTAGCGACTGAACGTAAGAATGCTGCATACCGGGTAATGCAGCAGTCTCATAGGACGCGGGTGCGTGAGGAGAAATACAAAGAGCTCAGCAGATCTGAAAAAATACTTCACAGGCAAAAGAAAAGTGCCTGGGAAAAAACCTTGCCTGTGAAATAGAGAAAAGTAGAGAGCAAGGTCCGCACCAGGCGCGGAAGTTCTACCAAATAATCCGCAGTATGACGCTGTATACGCCACGCTGCACTTAATGCAAGGATAAAGAGGGTAATCTGGTCACCGATCCTGAAGGCATTCTGGAGCGATGAGAACTGTACTACAATGAATGGTCAGCTCATAGAAGAATTGGAGGCTCCACAAATGCAAGATCAAGAGCAAATGCTGCCGCCACCAAGCATTGAGGAAACATTAAAAGCCATTAGACAGCTCAAATCAAATAAAGCCCCTGGAACTGATGGCATACCAGCTGAGCTGATCAAACAAGGAGGGACAGCGTTAGATCACACAATTCATGAGATCGTGGTGCACGTATGGGAGCAAGAGGAGATGCCAGAAGATTGGCGTCGTGGTATAATTTTCCCCCTACATAAGAAACGAGATATCACACTGTGCAGGAACTATAGGAGTATAACATTGCTAAGTATCGCCTATAAGATACCCTCCACTATCCTACAAGATCGGATAGCGCCATACGCTTGAGTCATCATTGGTCAATAACATGTCAATTGAAAAGTCCGCGGCCTGGCACATAGATGGCGGCACTAGAATTAAATCCATATGATTTTTAGTTAACCCTAGCCTTCAAAAGACGCGTGTATAAATTTGACAGATGTCGGATCATTAGTTTGTGAATTATAGTATTTTGAGTGAAGCAACTTCTGTTATTGTGAAAAAAATGGATAAAAAGGAATTTCGCGTGTTGATAAAATATTGCTTTTTGAAGGGAAAAAATACAGTTGAAGCAAAAACTTGGCTTGATGATGAGTTTCCAGACGCCGCCCCAGGAAAACCATCAAGGACTGGTATGCTAAGTTTAGACGTGGTGAAATGAGCACCGAAGACGGTGAACGCAGTCATAGTCACCCGCGAACTCTCTTACAGAGAACACCAGTTTAACAGTGCGCCAGTTAAAAAGTGAAGTGACTACATATTTAAAAAGTAAAAGTATGTCAAAAGCAATTTTTGACAACAAATACAATTCCTAAGAATTCACAAACAAAAGACAACAAGGACACACCAGTAAACTAAATATTAATGTAACAAGCGCGACAAACAATAAATATACTCGAGTTCACGCCAAAAGTTTAAATTCAATAGACATGTGGTGACCAAAATTAAAACAGTGAAGATAGTCAAAACAATGAAATTCAGAAACCAAACAAAACAAATAATAAACGTAAAAACTTAATTGTAAATACTAAGTGAATTAAAAACACATAAATTAAAATAAAACCTAAAAGCAAATGTGCATATTGCAGTGAAGTGCGAAAAATAAAATAATAATCAACGATAAGAAACATAATATATCACCTCGGTCGCAAGCGCAAAAAACAAAAATTAAAATAGATTGCTCGTTAAGCAATCGGTATTTACCAGGTGTACCGGTATAAATGCATTAAATAAAATCAAAATAAGTGCATATAAAAACAGTTGAGTGAGGTGCAAAAGTGTTCGCGACAATAAAAACAAAAACAATAAAAAGATAACACTGCGGTCGCAAACGCGAAAATTAAAACAAACAATATATTGCTTGTTAAGAAAGTAATTTTTAAATCATCGTTTGGCGCGAGTGCAAGCTTACTGACTCTTAGCAGGCGGTAGGCGAGTTCAACTCAGCTTGCAGGAGAAATCAAGTCGCCGTGGTTCAAAAGGTCGCCTTTGTTTTTTTTTAATGAAAACAAACTGAAAAGAACCAGAATGAATACGGAGGACGATAAGAACACGACAACGCACAAACGAAAAGGCGCCCCGAAAAACTCCATTTTGACGCGAAGCAAAACCGCGAAATTGACGATGGATAAAGGAGATCAACAATTGGCGGACGACAGTGAGCCCCCCTTCCCCTCCAATTTTAACATATATGGGGCAAATAATTCATTCGCTTCTCTTGCATCCTCAGAGTCTGAGGATGAAGAGGAAGAGATAAGTGAATTGGAGGCGAAACTGGCGATGGCAAGAGCCCGATTACAAGAGAGACGCCGAAAGAAAAAAATAGCGGCGCTCGAACAAGAACAAAACCAGCAACAACTACAAAAGCTAAAGCCAAAAGTCGGCCAACAGCAACAATCTCACCATCAACAGCAACATCAACTTCAACATCAGCACCATCAACAGCAACAGCAACAGCAACAATTAACACAAAAGCGATCAACGAACCAGCAAGCAACACAGCAGCAGCAAAGCAACAATAACAGCGGAAAAATAAAGATGCCACCAATCAACACCATAGATGTTGACTGTAAGGAATTGGTAAGTCTTTGTAAGCTAGCCATAGGTAACAATTTTGCAGTTAAAAGACTGACGGGTAACAGGCACGCCATTCAAACATATACGGTGGCAGACCACGACAAAATTAAAGAGGTCTTAAAAAGAGCCACCGCGGAATTTTACTCGTTCACGCCGAAACAAACGAAGAGCGTAACGGTTCTATTAAAGGGTGTCGACCCTGAAATGGAACCGGAGGCTCTGCTCGAAATGCTTCAAAACCTGAAGCACGAAGATCTCGAGTTTACCGCGGCAAAACCATTCACCACACCCAAGGCAAGAAGGGAAAACCGCAAGCTACCCTTCTTTTTGGTGCAATTAACACCCAACAGTAGGATTGGTGGTCTAAGAAAAATTTCAGTCTTGGATCATCAAATGGTCACATGGGACAAATTAAAAAAAGGCAGAGACATCCTGCAATGTCTACGTTGCCAAAGGTTTGGTCACTCGGCGGCTAACTGTGAAATGCAGCGCCGTTGCGTAAAGTGCGGAAAGGACCATAAGGCAGAAGAATGCCCTCTGGGAAAAGAACGGGTAGAAGACAAAGCCCTTCTAAAGTGCGCAGTGTGTCGGAATGAGGGACACCCCGCTAACTATCGAGGATGTCCTAAATTCCGAGAAATAATGGCAAGAAGTGTGACCCGGCAAAAAAACACAGAGCCAGCTCGTACTTCAACAATGCCCGTAACATCGCAGCGGTCGTACGCACAAGTTGCTTCGGGTGGGAGAACACCAAATCAGGCTACATCACAGGTAGCCACAAATACTCCCACACAGACTGAAACAACACCGCAAGCGGACGTGTTCGCAATCCTGCTCAATCTGCAGAGACAGATGACACAGCTACAAAGCCAAATAAACGAGATCTACTCGCATTTGCCCAGTATAAATAACAAGTCGATATAAACCCTCTAACCACAACATCAATAAAAGCTCTTGTCGTGAATGTAAATTCACTAATAAGAACTGAGAGAAGAGCCAATCTTTTTAACCTGTTGCAAGAGGAACAACCTGATGTACTTCTGGCGGGGGAAACAAAGTTAAACCAGAGACATAAGATAGGACATAAAAACTACGATATTATACGAAGAGATCGACCTAACTCCTCTCAAGGGGGGGGTGTCGCAATCTTTATTAGAAAAGGGATCAATCATAAAGTAATATATAGTGGAGAAGTGCGCAGGTTCCGGGTGCTGGAAGCCTGTATCGTCCGCATACCCCTTCAGCAAGGAAGGGGTTTGTATGCGATTGCGGTCTACGCACCTGAGGAGCACCAACAAAACCTATTTATAGCGGAGCTCGAGACACTCTTTCGATGCTTACAATTGCACCTGGACAAAAATTACTTTATCCTAGGGGGAGATATGAACGCCAAGCATAGAAATTGGGGAAATTATATATCTAATGCCAGAGGAAATCAGTTGGCTGGTTGGTTAGATCAGTATCATATTGAATATAGAACTGACCTGCTAGCTACGAAATATCCATCGTTCCCCAGAGGTAGATCGTTCTTAGATATCTTGCTAATCGACTCACGACTGAGATTACTTAACACCAACAGACGAAACACAAACTGTTTACGGACAATTGAATACGACAGTGACCACTGTGCATTCACGGCAGTAATAGAGCTTCCGAACGAGCTCGCAGATCTGGAGGAATTCGTGACCCCGCAACCCTATAACTACGGGGCAATGCGATGGCCGCGGTTCACCAGATCATTAACAAGAGAACTTCGTTCGAATGACTTTAATCTGCCAGTAAACAGAAACCTGACTAATGACGAAATCGACAAATACATTCAACAAATGGACGAAGCCGTAAAACAAACAATGGACAAAACAATTCCCAAAACAACAGTTACAGATCACATTAACATGTACAGAAACGCAACAATAAACGCACTCCACAAGAAAAAGAGCAGACTGCTATCGAAATTAAAACAATTACACAGACAGTTTACAGACAGACAAGACCAGGAGATAATATCACTGAAATCTCAATTAAAAAACCTCCAACAATTACTTAAAGCTAATTATAGATTAGCAACAAATTTGTATTGGAACAACAGAATTCGAGCTATAAAAACTAATAACCCGAATATGTTCCCACAAATAAATAAAATATTCAGGAGAAATAATCAAAACGAGATTCAGTGTCTCCAAATTCCACGTACCGAGGTAAACAAGCAGCTGCTAACCAACATTGGCATAGATACAGAGAACGCTATCCTCAATAGTGAGCTCTTCGTGATCGAAGATCCTTTGGAGAGGGCGAACGCTGTGGGAGCTGTCTTTCAGGAAATGTACAAGGTGAATGAAAGCATTCGCCGAAACAATGACCTGGAGGACAGAATTCGACTGAATCACCTGCACCTCCGGAATGAAATTTCACATTGGCAATCGGAGAATCC
The DNA here is from genome assembly GCA_963931805.1 of Microdon myrmicae. NCBI lineage: Eukaryota > Metazoa > Arthropoda > Insecta > Diptera > Syrphidae > Microdon > Microdon myrmicae. The sequence continues at coordinate 70,884,897 of OZ007501.1, forward strand.
TGGTTTTACGGAATTCAGTGACGATAATCTGTCAATCGACATTAATGCCAATGGTGGGGCTAATAGCCTTTTAATCACAAGGGAAGGAATCCAGAGTATCTTCGACTCATTAAGAAGCAAAAAGTCAGTGGGAATAGATGGAGTACCTAACATCGTACTCAAGAACCTGCCCCCAAAGGCAATAGATATATACACGGTCCTGTTTAACAACGCGTTGAATAATGCATATTATCCCGCGCGTTGGAAAACGGCTATCATTCAGCCCATCCCAAAAAAGGGCAAAGACTGTACAAACCCAATGAACATGCGTTCGATAAGTTTACTCCCAAGCATCAGTAAAGTATTTGAAAAAATCATTAACAAAGCTCTGCTAAAATGGGTAGACGACAATAGCATTATTCCAAACAACCAGTTTGGCTTTAGGGCGGGTCATGAAACCACACATGCCGCAGCTAAACTGGTCTCCGATATACAATGGAATAAATGTAGGAACCAATGCACAGGTGCCTGTCTGATCGACCTGGAAAAAGCCTTTGATACCGTCTGGATCGAAGGGTTGTATTACAAACTGGTCAGATATGGCATACATAAGCCTTTACTATATGTACTTTACGATATGTCAAAGGACAGGAGGTTCGTGGTCAAAAGTGGTAATGTGACCTCTAATAAAACGTATAATATCAAGAATGGCTTGCAACAGGGTGCGGTACTCTCTCCAATTCTTTTTAACATTTTCATTAGCGACTTATTAGATGCACTTCCGCAGGCTATTGCGTACGCAGACGATCTCATAATTTACAGAACAGCTCCGAAAGTTGCGATCATAAATAGGTTAATACAGCGAGACTTCAACAAAGTGCAGCGCTATTGCGATGACTGGAAACTTAAGATCAACTTCCAGAAATGTGAAGCCATCCTATTTAGAACTCCATTATATAAAGCCACGTACGACACAAGGAAAAACTGGCGAAAGCTAGTTATCGTGGGACCGCATGGAGATAAACTGGAAACCAAGAGTTTAGTTAAATACCTGGGCATCTGGCTAGACCAATATCTGTATTTCAACAGACATGTAGAGGCTGCTTTGCTCAAAGCGAGGAAAACTTTTGCTATGACAAGGAGGCTATTTCATAGTAGCCAACTTGACAGCAGGGTAAAAGTCATATGCTACATGACGCTAATCAGGCCAATGCTCATATATGGTTGCCCAGTATGGTTCAACATAGGTCCAAATTTGATAGAAAAGATTCGGGTGTTCGAAAGAAAGTGTCTCAGAAGTTGTCTCAGATTATATCGGACACCGGAATCGGACTATAAAAAGTATTACTCAAATGAGACTTTATATAATGAAGCGTACATAAATAGGGTGGATAATTTTATGATTAAATTAATCAGAGGACATATTGCGAGAGCAATAAGCTCGTCCAATGACCTAATTTTCGGGGCTTATTATCCAAACGCCTTACACTATGAGAGCGTGCGTCGCAACGGCTTTGTTCCACCAGAGGCGTTCCTTGACTTGGATATGAAAGGGCTTATACAGGATAGATCCGGAATTCCGCTGATCTATCATGTAAGTAGATCATCTGTAGACGGGCGATTGTGCTATGACCGGGAAGTAGCGCGCACCGAAGAAGAGCTCCTGCGCTTCAGTAGGGCTATCTCCCGCAGAGACCGGGACGATAGTATTAGACAGCGTCAACAGTTCTGGTGGTTGAATGGCATATAAAGACCTGGATACCAAAGTCGGTATAGAATCACACTATCATCAGCTAGCTTACATAGACTTAACTTTTCTAGAATTAGGGTAGTATAAGATTTAAGTTAAGTTAGGCTAAATGATTTTACATAAAAAAAAAAAAAAAAAAAAAAAAATTATATATATATTAGGTAAGTTAAGTAAGTTAAATTTTAAGAAAAAAAAAAAAAAAAAAAAAATTTACAAAGTTTTTCAAATTTTTCTTTGTCTTTCAAATAATTATAAGTTATGCCACAAAGTTCTGTCGCCGAAAGGCAAATTATACAAATATTAAGTAATGTTTAGCTTAGAGCGTCTGCGAAGGACCAGTAAGTTATTATATAAGATATTTAAGCTAGAATTTAAGCATTTTTTGTCTAGCCTTTAATTTAGAAAATAAGAATATAAAAAGAAAATAAAAAAATGTTTAAAAAAAATGAAAAACGGTGAACGCAGTGGACGCCCAAAAGAGGTTGCACCGACGAAAACATTAGAAAAATCCACAAAATGATTTTGAATGACCGTAAATTGAAATTGAATGAAATAGCAGGCACTCTAAAGATATCAACTGAACGTGTACATCATATCATTCACGAATATTTGGGTATGAGAAAGCCCTGTGCAAAGTGGGTGCCGCGCGAGCTCACTTTTGACCAAAAACAACGACGAGTTGATGATTCGGAGCAGTGTTTGGAGATGATCAAGCGTAATAAACCCGAGTTTTTGCGTTGATATGTGACAATGGATGAAACATGGCTCCATCCTTTCACTCCGAAGTCCAATCGGCAGTCATCCGCGTGGACTGCACACGATGAACCCGCCCCAAAGCGTGGCAAAACGCAACAGTTGGCTGGCAAGGTTATGGCGTCTGTATTTTGGGATGCGCGCGGAATAATTTTCATTGAATATCTTGAAAAAGGAAGGACCATCAACAGCGACTATTACACAGCGTTATTGGGCCGTTTAAAGGACGAAATCGCCGAAAAACGACCTCATTTGAAGAAAAAGAAAGTGCTGCTTCACCAAGACAATGCACCGTGTCACAAGTCAGTGAAAACGATGGCAAAAATCCATGAATTGGGCTTCGAATCGCTTCCGCATCCACCGTATTCTCCAGATCTGGCCCCCAGCGACTATTTCCTGTTCTCGGATCTCAAAAGAATGCTCGCTGGGAGGAAATTTTCGTCGAATGAAGGGGTGATCGCCGAAAATGAGGCCTATTTTGAAGCAAAGGACAAATCGTACTACAAAAAAGGTATCGATAAGTTGGAGGGTCGCTATAAAATGAATAAAAAAACGAATTTTGCCAAAAAAATGTGTTTTACTATGGGAGACCGGGGACTTTTCAATTGATCTGTTATTAGTTTCGTTTCATCCCAGACAGATCAGCAATTGATCAGATATTCACCCTTAGGCAGGCGATGAAAAAATGTCAGGAATTTAAGATTCCATTATATCATCTGTTTATAGACTTTAAGGCCGCCTACGACAGCATAGCCAGAGTAGAACTATATAACGACATGAGAGAATGCGGCATTCCAAACAAATTAATACGACTTTGTAGGTTGACCATGACCAATGTAACTAGTCAAGTAAAAATACCGGGATTGCTGTCCAAACCAATAAACATCTATAATGGACTCCGACAAGGGGATGGTTTGCCATTTCAGCCCACAATATACTTCTTTAGGCGTCATATTTTCCTTCCGTTTGGCAATGGCACCAAGTTTATTTAGTGTCGCTAAGCGTAAATCACTGTTTACATTCGAATTTGGATTGTCAAATAGTGCGTCATCATCTTCACGACATAGTTTTCCACAAATCTCTATGGGTTTGTTAATGCCTAAGTCAGATTCGAATTCTTTACGACGTTCCAAAATCCGATTTTTATTTTCGTCGTAAATCCTAATAAATTTCATCTCTTCAAGAATGTTGTTTTCTTCATTACGAAATAGTATGTGCAAAGTTACCATTTCCCTTTTATTATTATTATTATTATTATTATTATTATTTATTACAATGCAAGTAAATTACATCGTAACTTAAAACTAATAGCACTAGCGACTAAGGCTTTTGGCTAATTTCCCTAATGAAATTGATGGGTGTATCAAAATTTCTATAAGAAGTGATGTGTTTTTGCTTACGACGAATTTACATTCCTTGTGAATTTTTAGTATAATTGGCAACGAAGTGTCTAAGTAACAATTCTTCCATTTCTCCTTGGCGCTGCTCGCATTTTCACACCAGTTTTCCTTCCAAACATATGTTGAATTCTCATCGGTATTCAATTCATCCAATTATTTCTGTGAACGGCGAATGCAGTGCAATGTAGATGCTAGACTCACTTTACAACGCCTTTCTCCCAGGAGAAAGACAAAAAACACTGTAAGGCATTCTATTGCCTTCTTTTCAGTCGGTTGCATCCTCCAATCATTAATACTCCTATATGATTCCCTTCACAAGTGTCACAAGTGGATATATAGGTTTTCCGTCGACGAATCATCGGACACAAAAAATTAACCGATTGTCTTTGTATTGTTATAATTACTTTTTCCTAGAGCACGAATATTTAGCACGGATAGGAAAAAGTTAATCTGTATTCTTTGTGAAAATGCAGGTCACCCTACTAACTTTATATGTTGCAATAAATACCAACAGCTAAAACCGAAGTAGGAAGCCAGAAAGATTTACTTTTTCCTAGAGCACGAATATTTAGCACGAACTCTTTGCGCGAACGCTTTTGAGAAACACGACTGCGGTTTTCCAACGCCAACTAATTAAACATGATTAGCAAAGGGAACAATATTGTATGAAATTCCCGACAATGTGGACTGCCTATTGTAGACAGATTGTAAACTCATAAAGCATGGCGCTGCCATAATAACTTCATATGCTGACTAGCGCCATCTATGCGTAAAGAGCAGATGTAAACTTGTACACCCAGTAAACCAGAGAACGGATCGCAGAATTGACAAGGACCATCCAAATTAAAAAGCAAAGGCATATTACTAATACTGTGCGAGAGCTGGTCGACGTCATTGGTTGCCTTTACGATAAGGAAGTGGAAAATCGCTTAAAGAAGACATCTGCACCGCCTGAAGCCAGCGGTGGAAACGTGCAAATCCAGCAAAAGCAAAACTCGCACACAGACGTAAGCACGTTCCCGGGGCAGATCAATGATGAATCACCCAATTAAAATTGGCTTAAAATTGGCCAGGGGTAAGGAAGACGAATGCGAGGTTGGAGGGTGAAGAGGCTCCAAAAGGTGATACAGGAAAGGCCAACATTATGAAAAGAAGGAGACCAGTATAGCGTTTGAAATAATAGTGAAGATGATCGTGTGATTCGAACTGACGCTATCACAGCTCGAATCACGAAAAAAATTTTACCTAAGCGTTACACACCAGGCTACTGACCGTGTTTAGAATTTGATTTCCAAACTCGAGTATATTCCACTGGTGTGAATTATTTTTTTGTTATTTATCGCTTGGTATACGGTTCTGATGTATTTTTCTTATTCGATTTTTCGTTCGTGTTCTTCACTATTTCGCTTGTGAATTGTGTGTATCTGTTAGAATCGCTACACCACGCCCGGACGCTATAATAATATCCAAAACCGAGAAAAAACATATACGGATATACTCAAGTTTATGAACGCGGAAATAGCGTAAATAAAGTTCGAAAAACAGCAAAAGGAGAATTGCTGCTAGAACTGAAACGCCGTCCAGAGGCCACCACCGAGACACTGAAAGCAAAAGTACAGCAAGTACTAAAGGAAGATGCTAATGTTAAAACAGTGTCACAGGAAATCACGTGATTTAGATGAGGTGACCACTGTGGAGAAAATCCTGACAGTGATCGCTATAGAGTTCCCTGCGCTGAACGCGATCCCAAAGGAAGCGTTAAAGCGAATAAGAAGGAAACCAGGTGGCACGCAGGCTGCCATGATCCGCTTACCAAGAGAAAAGGCTAGCATGTTGCTGGCTACAGGTTTCCTACGGGTTGGATGGGTGAGATGCAGACTTCGAGAACACATCGCACCCACACGATGTTTCAGATGTTGGCAATACGGTCATGTGGCGAAATCCTGCAAATCCGAAGAAGATCGTTCGGAAAACTATTTGAAATGCGAAGAAAAAGACCACAAAGCAAAGGGTTTTAAGGCACAACCCAAATGCATGTTCTGCGAATCAGGATGCGAAGGCGGTAACCACCACTCAACAGAGAGTTACAAATAAAAATAAAAATAAATAAAATGGACAGGCTTACGTGCATTCAAATTAACTTAAACCATTGTGGAGACGCACAAGATCTCCTTTCCCAAACGGTTAAGGAATATGGTGCCGACGTGGTACTCATCAATGAGCAGTACAGGATGCCTGCCATTGGTACTATTACATGGGAGGAAGACAGCAGCGGAGCAGCGTCCTTCTGGACAACTGGAAATTCCCCCATGGAATGCAGAAGTATCCAAGTGGCTGGAAGGAATTGCCTATGCTAAGATCAAAGGAATTCATTTCTACTGTTGTTACGCTCCGCCAAGGTTGAAAATAGAATATTTCAAATGCTTTTTGGACCGAATAACACAAGAAGCGAGAGATAAGAGCTCTCTTATAGTTGCTGGAGATTTCAACGCTTGGGCAGTAGAATGGGGATGCACAAGGACCAACAGTAGAGGCCAGGCACTACTCGAAGCCTTCGCAGTCCTAGATGTGGTGTTACTTAATGGTGGTGTTGATGACACCTTCATAAACGAGAGAGGCCGGTCCAAAATCGACATCACAATTGCCAGTCCCATGTTGGCTAGAAGTATGGGGTGGCGAGTTTTGGACACCTACACCCCATAGTGACACCAAGCCGTGATGTACGAAATATTACCGCACAGGGATTCATCACTGGCAAATTGGCGAAGAAACCCCAAAAAATGGGTGGAAAGAGAAGGACGTCGATGTGAAACTGCTCGATTATATACTGGAACACCAAATCGCGCAGTTTGACGCAGAGGCCGATGCGAACAGGCAGGCTGGAATAGTCATGAAGTGGCTAACTACTGCATGTGATGCTTCTATGCCACGAAAAATACAACCAGCAGGGGCTATCAAACCAGTGTGCTGGTGGAACTCGGAAATCGCCCATCTGCGATCAGAGTGCAACAGGTTAAGACGCTTGCAACAAAGAGCAAGGAACCGTAATACTTACCCACACTTGCATGCGGAATTCGTCAACAAACGGAGAGTGTTGAGGAATGTAATCCGCAAAAGTAAATATGACGCGTTCTGCTCCCTAAGGGATGAATTAAATAACAACCCATGGAGCAGCGCCTACAGGATAGTCATGAAAAGACTACAAAACAACAGTAGTCAAATGGAAAAAAGTAAAGCTTACATGGTCAGAATCGCTGCTGTCCTCTTCCCTTAGTGTGATGAGGTGTTAAGAGTGCAAGAGGAGTGGAATATCACTGAAGGAGAGATACCTCCCGTGACCACCGAAGAGGTGCTCTTGGCTGCAAGGGTTGTCAAAAGAAACAAGACCCCGGGACTGGCTGGTATCCCGAACGCTGTTTGTACGCCGAAAGGCATATGAAATATGATAATGTGTAATTTAGAGTGCTTGCGAAGAGCCAGTAAGTTAATGTAAGAATGTTATTTGTAAAATAGATGTTAACATTTAGTCTTAAGTGAATTATGTAATTGAATTGTTGAATAAATGTGGATATAAAATAAAAAAAAATAAAAAATAAAAATTCCTAACGCTGTAGTGAAGACTGCTTTAACAAAAAAGCCGGAACTCTTCAGCATTCTCTTCAAAACCTGCCTTCAAACAGGACAATTTCCTAAACGGTGGAAAAAACAGCGGGTTGTGCTTATACCAAAAGGAGTCAAGAATCCAGAAGCGCCGTCGTCTTATCGCCCGTTGTACATGCTGGACACAACAGGAAAATTGTTTGAGCCAGTAATTGCTATTCGCCCAGAACAACTCACTGAGAGGAGATCGGGGCTCTCTGAATCGCAGAATGGTTTCCGGAAAAGTAGATCAACCGGTAAGGCACTATCTGTGGGACATCGCCCGCAATGTGTTAATTGTGGTGACACTAGATGTTAAAAATGCGTTTAACTCGGTGAATTGGAATCGGATTCTAGAAGCGTTGAGCGGTCTACAAGTCTCACCCCACTTGGTGCTTATACTAGCAAACTGTCTCTCGGATAGAAGACAGCTGTATGATACAAATGAGGGAGCACAGGAATATGAAATAACAGCGGGTGTACCTCAGGGATCTGTATTAGGCCCGCTGTTATGGAATATCATGTACGATGATGTGCTCAGGGTCAATGTACCAGAAGGGGGTTAAAATCATTGGGTACGCAGATGACTTGGCAATAGTGGTCATAGCTAAACATCTAGATAGCCTGAAGAATATTTACTCCCAAGCAATCCAGCCGGATGCTGGCTAGATATGGCCGGACTGAAACTAGCTGTACATAAGAAGGAGGCTGTTTTAATAAGCAGCCGCAAGAAAGTTGAACACTTTGATTTGGAAATAGAAGGACAAATAATCAGATCCAGTCCCTATATTAAATATCTTGGTGTTATACTCGACAACAGATTGAGCTTCACCTGAGGAAAACGAGTGAACAGCAAGAGTATGCAAAGTTTTGGCGAGATTATTACCCAACGTTGGAGGACCCCCGCCCCACATAAGGAAACTCATATGGGCAGGAGCCGCACCGTTAGCCATACATGAGGAGAGTGAACTCACCACATAGGCTGGCATTACTAAGAGCGTGCCGTGTATTCCGAACGGTATCCAAAGATGCTATAAATATTTTGGCCGGGAGGACGCCATCTGACATTGCAGCTAAAAAAAGCGCTGCATTGCATGAGGTCTCCCAAGAAAAAATTAGAACTCTCAAGCCTAAGAGCATGGCGACGAACGTGGGATTCGTCCTACACCATGATAGCTGATATAAAACATGGGTGAAAAGAAAACATGGGGAGCTGAATTACCACTTCATCATCATCGGCACTACAACCGGGAACCGGTCTTGGCCTTATTTAGCAAGTCCTGAGGCTTGTTAAATTTTCCATAATGATTTATTTTTTCTGGGCAACGTCATTAGTCTTGCGCCAGGGGCTCCCCGACGGGGAATCGAACCCCGGTCTCCCGGGTGACAGGCGGGTATACTAACCACTATACTATCGAGGAGCCCAATGAATGAATTACCACTTGACTCAGCAAATATCAGGACATGGAGTATAAGCATGTGAATCAGCCATAGTGCTTATATTGAGAAGGCAAAATAGAAAATGCGGAATACGTACTCACAGAGTGCGTGAGATTCTTGACCACACGAACGGCAGGAGTAATAGAATACAGGCTGAGTTCAAATCAAGCATGATCTGTAACAAATGGTATTCTCTGTGAAATGATACAGCAGTTGCGAAGCGACGAGCGGACTAACATATAAACTCCGTCCTGCCCCGTGATGGTCCGCGGGGACCAACGGGAATATGTGCCTGGCGGAAGGTGGTTTTAGTCGGTAAAAACTCGGCATGCCTCTGGTTCGGTCCAGAGGTATCTTTTGAAGTTTTTCACCTTTCTACCGAAATCAAAAAAAAATAATAATAATAATAATAAAACACCCAGTAAACCCTCAGTATCAAGACTGCGAGTTAATTAATCCTCTCTAAAGGAACAATCTATGAACAATCCTTCCAGAAAGTACAATTATGGAAGGCAGTGTGGCACAGGACAATCCCATTAATAATATGACTAAAAAAGAAAAAAGGGTTTTTGGTTGAAATTGCGTATGTGCAATGATTATTGTTGACAGCTGTCAAACACATAAAAAACAAAAATAAAATAAAATAGTAACTTAATATGCTCAGTACCGTCATCTATCAGCAAACAGCTGATCTAAACTTAGTAACCATATATGAAGCAGTGACAAAAATCGTGATCTTGTGGTGTCCTGCTCAGTTAGTACGAAACTGACCACTATCCGGAGTAGATATAATGTGTGCCGACATATAACAATAACTGTGTTTCATATTATAAATGAGTACGGGTACGAAAGTCACTGCTCTGCACCCAAAAGTGATCAAAAAACAATTAGTGTTGATATGCGACTACAAACTGTTCCCGCGTGGGAAAGTGACCACAGTGTACAATGAAGTGTAAACCTAAAAACTATTAAACATTAAGATTTATATGAATAAATAAATATACTTAGTGTACTGCCTACCGTGGACGATGGTCAGGCTGAATTTAAAATAGTGCCATGGAAAAGGCGCAATCCGCCACCGAATTTTTAAAGGTATGTGGCTGAAGTCCGATTCAAAGGACGATGAAAAACTGATTCCCAATAACGCTCATTATACTTGGAGACAAATTTAAAGAAGTGGCACCGAAAAAACGAACGTCTCCAAGAACGAAGACCAGCAAATGGATTGCCTAGCTCTGGAACAAGAACAGTGAACTGCAGAAGCAAATAGAGCAAGCTTTATTTGCAAACGAACAACGACAGAAATAGAAACAAGAGCAGGAACAACGAGACGAACAGCAACAATAGCTACAACCGCCAGCCAAAAGAAAAGAGAAGGTGTCTCCCATTACAGTTAGCCTCATGGTAAACCTACTTGGTAAGTTATCTTCCAACTGTTTTACGATGCAGTTTTTATAAGTTTGTTAGTTTGAAAGACTATCACAATATTAAAGATGGATTAGGGAAAGCAACCCAAAATCGAAGAAACTGTCTCCATGCTGTTAAAGGGAATTGATCCTTCTTTTTCCCCAGAGAAATTGCTCGAGAAAATAAGAACTCACGAAACCGACAGCTTAAAATGTACAAGTGTTAAACTATTTTCCAGCACCATCTCCCAAAGTCGCAACCGCAATTTGCCGCCCTTCATTGTCTCTCTTAGTCCAACAGTAAAGTTGATGCACTTAAACATATCAAAATTCTCAACTATCAAACAATAAGTTGGGAGAAATTAAGAAAAGCCTGCCGCGTATTGCAATGTATGCGTTATCAATCAATAAGCTCCTTCGGTGCCCAACTGGTTCGCGCTCCTTCTGGTCAATGGCAAAAGCTATCAGCGGTAACTTCAGAACCTCCTCTTTCCCTCCGTTGGTGACAGACAGCGGGACGTTAGTCACGAATTCAAAGGATAAAGCTAATGTGTTCGCGAATTTATTTTCCGCGAATTCAAACCTCGATCCCGGCCTTTTGGGGCCACGGTCTTCCATGTGGGATGTGAGATTTCTACCGCGCACTATTCAAAGCATTTTACGTGAACTGGATTGTAGGATGGCAACCGGCCTGGACGGAATACCAGCAATAGTCCTCAAGAACTGTGCTCCAGAACTATCGCCGGTTCTTGGCAGACTCTTCCGCTTATCTTATGCACTTAGGCCCTTTCCTGCCTGCTGGAAAATCGCTCGAGTTCAGCCAATCCCAAAGACGGGAAAAATGTGTCTCCCACAAAATTACCGTCCGATAGCCTTGCTGTCTATTTTATCTAAGGTAATGGAAAAAGTCATCAATACAGAGTTAGTTAAGTATTTGGAATGCAACGGATTTCTGAATGATCGTCAATAAGGATTCCGTGGCAGGCGGTCCACGGGAGGCTTTTGGCACTTATAACCGATATATGGACATCTGCGATTGAACGGCATGGTGTGTCAAGGGCGGTCGCATTGGATATCTCCAAGGCTTTTGACCGCATCTGGAACGGAGCATTGCTGAGCAAACTTCGTTCATATGGACTTTCCCAAGAGCTTTGCGACTGGACGGGAAGCTTCCTCGAGAATCGATCGATCCGGGTTGTTGTGGACGGCGAGTGTTCGGATCTGTATCCTGTTAATTCAGGGTTGCCACAGGGTTCTATTTTGGCTCCAACCTTGTTCTTGCTTCACATAAATGATTTGTTGGAGACAACAGATAACAAAGTGTTCAGTTTTGCGGATGATAGTACGCTTGTTTCCTCTTTTTCGAGTGTTCGGCCGATTGGTGCATTTGCGTCGCATCAGCTGAGATGTAGACAGATTGACTCTCTGAATCAGGATCTAGATAAGGTCCTGCAGTGGGGAAAGGCTAATCTGGTCGACTTCAATGCAGCGAAGATACAATACACAACGTTCACAAAGAAAAGTGGATGATCGGTACCACAGCTGATGATGAATAGCTGGGCCCTCGAAGCTGGGAAATGTTTGAGATCACGGTCTGTGGGAATGTATCATGGCATAAACACGTGTGGAGCATCGCCAGGTCAGCCTAAGGAAAGTTGAGCTATCTTTTTAGAGCCAAGAAATATTTTACTCCGGCCCAACTTCTTCTCCTATATAAATCCCAAATTAGAGCCGCGCTCGAATATTGCTCTCATGCTTGGAGCTCGGCTCCTAAACATACCCTCGACCTACTTGAGAGCATACAGAGACAGGCGATCCGCCTGATCGGGGACTCGGCGCTGACGTCGGGACTACAATCGCTATCACATCGAAGGCGCGTAGCCGACCTGTGTCTGTTTTACAGATATTATCACGGGTACTGTTCTTCGGAGATTCTTGGTATTGTTCCACGCAATTCGGTTTATATGCGCTCCACAAGATAATCCGACGGATCGCACCCGTTTGTGGTTCCTCTTCCGACGGCGCGAACACCCCTGCATCAGAAATCGTTCCGTTGCAGAGCGGGGAAGCTGTGGAACTCCCTTCCCACGCGAGTGTTCTCGGAGCGTTACAACCTGCGACTGTTCAAAAAGAACTGCAACAGTTATTTGATGGCATCTCAGGGAGCCCACTCGGCGCTATAGGTTCGATGATACGGCCATATTTCATAGAATTGCAACATCAAATTTAGGAGCGTAGCGTGCATGAACAATTATATTATTGGGGAAAACCGGTTGATTTTCAGTACAGGCCCCGGATAGGAATAAGTTATTCTGTATTCTTTGTGCAAATGCAGGTCACCCTACTAACTTTATATGTTGCAATAAATACCAACAGCTAAAACCGAAGTTGGAAGCCAGAAAGATTTACTTTTTCCTAGAGCACGAATATTTAGCACGAACTCTTTGCGCGAACGCTTTTGAGAAACACGCTTGCGATTTTCCAACGCCAACTAATTAAACATGATTAGCAAAGGGAACAATATTGTATGAAATTCCTGACAATGTGGACTACCTATTGTTGACAGATTGTAAACTCATAAAGCATGGCGTTGCCATACTAACTTAATATGCTAACTAGCGCCATCTATGCGCAAACAGCTGATGTAAGCTTGTACGCCCAGTAAACCCTCAGTATCAACACTACTAGTTAATTAATCCTGCTTAAACGAACAATCCATGAACAATCATTCCAATTATGGAAGGCAGTGTGTCACGGGACAATCCCATTAATATGACTAAAAAAAAAAAATATTTTCGGTTGAAATTGCGTATGTGCAATGATTATTGTTAACAGCTGTCAAACATTACCGCCAATCGTGGAACAACCACGCACCAAAGGCACAAACATACATAATCGCATTTTACTGTCTATAAAAGCACAATTTCCTACATTTGAAAAAAAAAATGTTTTTAATGTGAAAAAAAAACTGACGGAACAGCAGCCTGAGTAGATACCGTCCTGTTTCCAGATAACTCTACACCATACCCGCAACGCTCCCTCCAGCTAAGTTAACCTATAAAATTATTTCTGTGGATGTTAATTCACTACTCAGCATAGAAAGAAAGTATTATCTAGGCATTCTGCTACAAGGTGAACGCCCCGATGTGATTTTGGCTAGCAAAACTAAACCAAAGACACAAATTGGGCTACAAAAACTATGAAGTAATCAGACTAGATCGTCCAAATTCCACTCAAGGTGGTGGGTCACTGTCTTAATCTAGAATACCAAATCGTATACAGTCCAGATGTATACTAGTTTCAGGGGTTAGAAGCCTCCATTCTAGGTATTTCTATTATATATATATACGAGTATATTCTAGAGAGTCAAAGGCATCTATATGTAGTCTCAGTTTACGGTTCTGAAGTTCCGCAGTCTACACAATTTGTCAATGAACTTGTTGCTCTTGTCCAAAGTCTTAAATTAGACTTCGGAAATAACTATTTCCTCGAATTCCGAACACAGTATTTGGGATAATTTTATATCGAACACAAAAGCCAATGCATTGTTCGACTGGTGGCAAACAAATGTCATTAAACATAAACTAAAATTGTATGCTGGAAGTTCGCCGTCTTATCCAAGTGGATACTTCTTCTTGGATTTACTCTTGCTGGATGAGCGGATACAATTATTAGATACAGATACAAACACCCGAAATTGTTTTCGCACAATCGAATATGATAGTGATCATTGCGGTCTCTGAGCCGTGATTCATGTTCCATACGAACACTCACTACTTGAGCAGTATAATCAGATATAGTGTTTTTATTTTCGAAAATCACACTGGTCGCCCTCCGATCGACTAATAAAAACAAAACTAAACTCAAATTGCGTAAATTTACCAACTGACAGAAATCTTCATAATGCTGAAATAGATTATTATTTTTTAACGATGAACAACATCGTATAAGTCGAAGATATCAGTCTAAAATATCAATCTAAAGTATCAAAACCTCTGAGGAAAAGTACAAACCATTGAAATAAACAAAATTATTGAGAAATTTGATCGTTTTTATCATTTCGCTGAGAGTGGCGCTGTTGCGGCTACTCTCAACCATCACCAGTGATAACTGCTGGTTGGTTCTACACCAGCAACCTAGGCTGTTGGTATCGCAGCCAAATAGGAGGTCCACACCCGCAGGTAACATTCATAAAGAAAACAAATATAGAATACAACTTTTAAATGGTTGCACCAACGCCAAGCCTCCCGTTGAATCATCGACACACTGCTGTTTTTGATCGACGGTCAACAAACGCGGCACCCATCGCCCCGATATCTTTTTCATCTCCAAAAGATCCTGTAAAGTGTGCCCCGCCTGTTCTTTTCAGATGCTCACGGGCTTAGCTAACTCGCGTAACTTTACTATACGATCAGTCAAAACGATTCGATGCACTTGCTTTACGATTTTCGCATTCGTGGTCTGTTTCGACCTTCCATAGGGAGGTGCTTCTTCGGTGCTTGTACCACCCATTTTAAATTCACTAAACCACCGATAAAGTATGGTCTCGAAGGAGCAGATGGGATATTCCTGTTTCTCCATATTTTTTTTTTACGAAGGCGAAAGTAGCGTCACTCAAAAGACTGTACTTGTAAACGAATGGACAATATGTCACGAAAATTCATACATAAACTAGTGGCACATGAGTCGCTTGAAAGAAATGATGGTACTAAAAAATCCCGGGATTTTACAGCCCGTGTAGTACATAAAGGTTTTCTTTTTGATTTCATGATATATACTACTATTTATTGGCCTGTAGGGACCCGGAAGTTCATGACCTCGCCGACTCGACTCCGCCATCTTTCCCTGTCATGTGTACTCTCCTTCCACGCTTGACCAGCTGATCCGATCTCCTCAAGGTCAAACCTGACATTGTCCTCCCATCTCCGTCGCGGCCATCTTGCGGGCTCTTTCCCGTTGGCTTACCGTCAAGAATTCTATGCACGGTCATATCGTTGCCCATTCGCGCCACATGTCCGGCCCATCTTAATCTTCAATATATATATATATATAACTTTTTTAAGTTTTTTTTTTTTAATACATTTATTTAATTTTTTTTTTAATAATATTGTGACGCATATGACAATCAGTACTAGAATATTCGAAAAAGACCGAAACAAAGTACTGGAATATTCTAGAAAGTACTGGAAAACTGGAGACTGTGAACAGTAGAACATTCAAGGCTATGGAACGGGCGGTAACGAAACGCCGAATCAGAATGAGGAAACGGTATAAATACGTCGCACACAGATCATGGAGTAATAAGTAATAATTAAGAAAGTGAAGCAAGCAATGAGTAAAGAAGTAAGAAGTAAGAAGTAAGATGTAAGAAGTAAGATGTAAGAAGTAAGAAGTAAACAGTCAAAGACGCGATAAGTACTGAAGCGATAAGTCAAGAAATCGTTAAGTGTACAGTAAAAGTAACGGTTGTTATTAACGGACTAATAAAGTGTTACATTAATTCAAAATCGATTTAACGGCTCTTATTTATTAAAATAATTAATCCGGCGCACCCTAAGCTCGCTACAATTGGTGTCAGAAGTGGGATTAATTATTGGTGAAGTGAATAAGTCTGTGAAAGTGTGTGTGTAACGATGTCAGATCGACATTTGGAAGTCCTGAGTTGAAGAAGGAACTTGGGGACTGGAATCTGGATAGCAGAGGACAAAAGCAAATTCTTCGACAGCGTCTGCAAGCAGCAATGGAGGAAGAGGGTATTGATGTCGACACATATGTTTTTACGATTGGGTGATGCGACACTGGTGTTCTATACATTTATAGGCCAGAACGCAAACATAGCCTCTCGAACACCCGAAAGTTCTCCGTTTAGGGGATATGGGGATATGTTATTTAGGGGATATGGGGATATATTATACCATACCGGGCAGCCATACTCTGGTACTGGTCGGATGAATACCGAGTATAAAATTATTTTGATTTTAGAGTCTAAAAGACTACCGCGAAAGAAACTTCTTGTCATAGCATATGCGCTCTAAGCTGCGGTAAGAGTAGCTGTTGTAAACTTATCAAAGTAAAGATACTGATCTAGCCAGATGCCAAGGTATCTAACTACAGTTTTTACTTGTAAGGGCAAATTATTACTATCTATAATGGAACATTTTTTCCAATTCTGTTTTGTATTTCTCGATTCTCTGGCCAGGGGTGTTCTGCAAAGAAAAGTCGCTGTTGTCTGGAAATTGATCATTAATTTCCAATCGTTGCAAAGCTCTCGGACGACACGAATGTTGTCATCGTATCTATGACGGTCGTACGATCCAAACATAAATAATTATAATTCTTACGAGGTTGCCTTTTATATTTTGGGATTAGAGAACAAAAACAAATATTGATCATCGAAAATCACTTTATTGTTTTTCAAAATATTCCCCATGAAGATCTATACACTTTTGCATGCGTTTGAACCAATTGTCGAAGCACTTTTGCCACTCTGATTGAGGTATCTCCAACACATGCATTCTGAATGCAGCAACCGCTTCTTCAGGTGTCGAAAAACGTTGACCTCTCAGTTTGTTTTTTACGTACGGGAATAAAAAGAAGTCATTCGATCCCAAGTCAGGACTATACGGCGGATGACCCATCAAATCGATGTTTTGGGTGCTCAAAAATGCAGTTGTCGCAGCCGATGTGTGAGAGCTCGCATTGTCGTGGTGAAGAGTGATCCGTCTTCGGCGGTTGGTTTTCCTGATTTCTTGGAAGACAACTGGCAAACAAATGGTTGTGTACCACTCAGAATTGACTGTTCTGCGTTGTTCTAGTGGTACGGTTGCGACATGTCCAGTTTTTCCAAAAAAACAGGCGACCATTTGCTTGGAAGTGCTTCGTGCGCGAACAACTTTTGTTGGATTTGGCTCATCTTGAAACACGCAGACAGTCGACTGCTGTTTACTTTCGGGCTCATACGCGTAAATCCACGATTCATCACCTGTCACGATGTCATAGACGTGTTTCGAAGCACCGCGACCGTATTTTTTGAGCATTTCTTTCGACCAATTGACACGAGCCTTTTTTTGGGCGATTGACAAATTGTGTGGGATCCAACCCGAACAAATTTTTTTGACAGTCAAATATTTATGTAATATTGAATGTATGTTGGTCCCACTAACGCCTAAGGTTGTCTCAATCTCACGATAGGTCACATGACGATCTTCCAATATCAGTTCGCGCACAGCATCAATGGTTTTCGGAACAACAACTGATTTTGGACGACCTTCACGAAATTCATCTTGGAGTGAACTACGACCACGATTGAATTCACCATACCATCGATAAACACTGGTCCTTGGTGGAGCTTTATCGCCAAAAATTGAATTAAGTTCATCCATGCACTGTTGCTGAGTTAATCCATGCCGAAAGTTGTAAAAAATAATCGCACGAAAATGTTGACGATTTAATTCCATTTTTGGGCCGAGATGAATCTTTTAAGTTACTGTAAACAACACAAATAGCGCTCGTATGTCAAAACGTTCTGAGTGCGTATAACCTCAAAAATGTCCAACTTTACGACAGAGCTATCAATTGCCGGATTGCAACACTAGGGTTGCCAAATCCCGAAACATAAGAGGCAACCCTCGTATTCATTAGTGATTAACTTTCCAGAACGAGTGATGAATAAGTGCCAAATTCGAACCACGTCTCGAATTGACGATCGATATCAAAATTACTAACAACGGTCGGTTATCGTTCGAAATCTGTTCTTCAGGGATCATCGTCAGTTGGCTACAGCCGCTCAGACACTGATGGCAGGTATGGTTCGGTGGGGGATTCAGGTATACTACAGGGCAGGTGTCGGAGCATGCTTGAATTAATTCTTTCTAATAGTTTTGTTATAAAATTCTTTAATTTTTATCTAATAATTTTTTATAGTGTTTATAAGTACCTGCATATTTGGCAGCACTTTTTTGGTTTGTTAATTAGATTCATTCGATTCGTTTTGTATTCGGCTTAAAAAGCAATATACTTTATCGTAATTTTCGTTTTTTGCATCTCAATTAAAGTTATGAATGATAAACATTTCGATTAGTCGTATTTATTGTCGTCAGTAGTTTCGCTAAAGATTTGTTCGTATTGCACGGTAAACGCACCGTTCCGAAACAGCAGGTTAATAAGTCTTTAGAAAATGACCACGAATTTCTTTTATTTTCTCATTTCGCTGACGTAATTATGACACATAATACTGTCCAGTTATCGAAATTCCCGTTTTCAAATAGTCAATGAAGATAATACCACCTGCACCCGAAAACACAGTAGCCATAACCTTTCCAGGTAATTCCACCGTCTTTACCTTATTTGGAGCCTGTCCGCCTTCAACAATCCACCCTTTTGACTGTTCTTTCGTTTCGGGAGTGTAGTGGTGTATCCATGTTTCATCTACAGTTACTAATCGGCGTAGAAACTCATCTGGACTGCGACGCATGTGCTCAATAAGTTCTCAGCTGAGAGCAAATGCGGCACCCATCTCGCAGATATTTCTTTCATACCCAATTTATCATGCAAAATTCAAACATGAAACAAATTGAAAATGACAGATACCTAGTGAGGAATGATGGTTACTAAAAACAGACCATTAGCGATGCTACGAGCGCCATCGTAGACGTCTCAAAGGACTTATTGGCCAACCCTCGTAAATTAAAATTAGAAGACTTTCAGTGTTTTTAAACAACTAACGAAAAAAGCAGAGTTGAATGCTTCTGTGGCGGTTCTTTAAAACCTTCCTAAAGAACCATCCATTTCTTTAAAACAACCTACTCTTCCCTCACTCCATAAACCACTATACTTATCTGCATTCGAGCAGTGTAAGCTTTCCTTCAAATAACTTTCACCTGAAAGTAAAACCCCAGCAGGCGTGCACATCAAACAAGTTATTTCATTCATATTACATGAACCGCGCCAGACAATCGGCTCGGCTTATCAGCAATTATAAAAGATAAATACTCGCTGGCCAACGTAATTGTTGACACAGTTGTAGCCGGTATTCTTGCTACGGTTCATGAGTGTATATTGCCCCTATCCCAACGTTCGCTACAGTTTCGACCAATTTCCTTTATCGGTTATCTACCGATCATGGGATTTGGGCACTAATATGATTGACGTTAGACAATCATACGCTAGATCATGCCTAACGATGCTCCGGCCTGTTAAACAAACAAACACAGTAGCATCACTGTGTTTGCCCTATTAGCCGACCGCTGGTCCATGGCCACCCTGGGCGAGATGTACGCTTGCACATCTGCAAGGCTAATTCCTCGCCATTATACTCATGTACCGGCACCGTCTTGTAAACAAGACCCAAATTCTCGGCTGACCTCTTGTCACCAGAATGTATAGCCTACAACGGCATTATCATGAACGCCTGAGTAAACACGATGTGCATATCATAGTGACTCTTAAAATAGCGTTTTTGTGTATCTTAAAGCAAAAACCTATTTCGTTCTCAGGCGCAGATCATCAAAGATTTATGGCCCTCGAAATAGCGTTTCTGTTTATTTAAAACACAGAGGCGAGCTTCCCTATGGCGTATCTCTATAATGCCTGCAATTCATTACACCAGCCCCATGTTTATTCAGGTGCATTTTCGTCGTTGCCGATATGCAGGCTGAAGGCCAACGTACTTGTCCTATACGGACACATATACAATCCTCCTACACCGATGTAATCCACCACCGTTGAATCTGACGGATATGGATTGCATCGGCGAGTCAGATTTCATTTTTCGTGGTATGCGCACGTGTCATAGAAAAGTCGAGGCCGTTGCTCTATCAGAGTCGGGAGAATACGATAACTTATGTGTTCGATTGATGTGTAAATACACCTCTTGTGAGAAGTCCGTGTAGTGTTTTCCGTTTGTTATTGTTCGTCGCGTCAACCTGTGCTGAATTTTCCAGTTGACTTAACGTGATTAAAACGCAAACCGGTTGTGACAGTGTTAAAAAGCAAAAAACATTGTAACAAAATATCTAGAAGAAAAACAATTCTCTCTTTGCTGACAGAACCAACCTAAAACGAAGTGTGTTATACTAAACTCGAGTTAAGTAACCAAGAACAATAAAGAACCGATGTACAACCAGACAGCTTCACCAGTGTTTTACTACTTGACATTTTCCTATCTTCTCTCGTGTGTTTAGTGACCGGTCTTTTCCTTGGAGGAGTTTCAGTGAACAATCTGTGGTGTTGTGCTCAACCTGCGTCCGTGCTGACGCTTCTAGCATAATATACCCACACTTCTTCACAATAGTTAAAGAAATAAAATATTTTGCAGTAGAGTGAGGAAATTAGATTACATTAAAAATGAGTTATAATTCGTTATCAAATTACGGGAAGAGAGTTTTAGGAATTGTCGCGAATTGTCAATGTTTTAGCGCATCACCCAAAATACTTAGGAACTGCAAAATTTCTTAAGGGATACAAACCCCGTCCAATTTGGTCACTATTGTAAAATATATTGGTGGTATTTTCGCGCATGGATGACTGTGTTGTGTGATTCATATTTGTTCGTGAATAAACGATTATGTTAAATAAGAAGCTCGAAGCTCATAATTCTACCGGAAAACCCACTGAGATGATCTGGACGGTCTCTCAGAAACGAATATGATGAATTTGGTATAGGTTGACAATTTTTCACCGCACGATAACAACCGATTCATTGTTCTTATAAAACTCGCGTAGACGCCATGCACGTTTAAAACAATGACCAATTATCAGAAACAAATCAATCATCATCATCATCATCGGCACTATAACCGGAAACCGGTCTTGGCCTCATTTAGCAAGTCCTGAGGCTTGTTAACTTTTCCATAACGATCTTTTTCCGGGCAAGGCTATTAGTCTTGCGCCAGAGGCTCCCCGACGGGGAATCGAACCCCGGTCTCCAGCGTGACTGGCGGGTATACTTGGTAGTACTTTGCCCAGGAAAAAACAAATCATTATGGAAAATTTAACATGCCTCAGGACTTGCTAAATAAGGCCAAGACCGGTCCCCGGTTGTAGTGCCGATGATGATGATGGTACAATTAGTATTTATAAGCGTACACGCCCCAACAGAATATACGAATGAAGAAACGAAGTACACATTCTACGAGACCCTAGAGGAAGTATTTGGTGGGATCTCATCATTCGATGTTAAAATCCTCCTCGGGGAGGTCATTGCGAAACTTAGAAAGGAAGATATCTTCCAACCGATTATAGGTAAAGAAAGTCTACAGGACGTTTCAAATGATAATGGAATTCGGATTATCACGTTCGGAGCGTCAAAAGATCTGTTAGTGAAAAGCACGATGTTCAAGGACAAGCAAAATCATAAAGCCACATGGATATCACCCGACGACGTAACGCGTAACCAAATAGACTACTTCCTCATAGACAAAAGACACCACTCGAATATCCTTGACGTAAGATCATATAGAGGAGCAGATTGCGACTCCGATCATCTTCTAGTGATGGGCAAAATCTGGAATCGCCTCGCAGCAATCCCACATAGGCAATCACGGGAGACGAGCAAAACGTTCGACATTGATAAACTAAAAGGCCTGCGCAAAAGGTCCGAATATCAACACGAACTAACGAATAGATTTAGCATCCTAGAGAGTGGGAGCATTGGGAAGAGGAAGCCAATAGTGTGGATATCGATCAGACACACAATCCAACAAACAGCTCAAAAGGTATTAGGATTTAAGAAACCAATTAAGTCCAAACCTTGGTTTGACGATGAGTGCAGAGCGAAGATCGAAGAACGTAAACGCCTTAGAGTGATCCACTCAGAAAGGTATGATGAAGTCAACGCAGAAAAATATGCGACGATTGGGAAAGAGACAATGAGAGACACTTCAAGCGCGAAAAACGCGAATGGGAGAAGACTCTTATCGAAAAAATCCTAGAAAAAGCCAGAGCAAAGAACATCAGAGGTATGTATGCCGGCATAGATTTAATTAGAATTGGCTACCATGGGAGAGCCAAAATAAATCGAGACGCAAACGGCTGTCTGGTCACAGAAACAAACAATATCGTCACAAGATGGAAGCAGTACTTTGAAAACCTGCTCAAGCTGCACATCCATCAACCACAAATAAACGCACCAGACGTACATACTAGGCTCAGATCGCAGAGTCATCTCTCAACGAAGTTGTAGACGCAACAAATCGGTTGAAAAACAACAATGCTCCCGGAGTCGACTGCATACCGGCAGAGCTTGGGGGAGAGGCAACCGCTCGAAAGATCCACCAACTGATTAAAACAATATGGGATAAGGAAGTCACTCTGGATGAATGGAAAACCTCAATAGTCGTCCGCATTTTCAAAAAAGGCGACAGATTTGACTGCGAAAACTACAGAGGAATATCATTGCTCCCAACCACATACAAAATATTAACAAATGTCATACTGGCGAGAATCACACTGTACGCAGAAGAAATACTGGGAGACTACCAATGCGCATTCCGTAGGAACCGGTCAACAAGCGACCAAATGTTCACAATAAGGCAACTGCTGGAAAAGAAGTGGGAATACGGAGAAACGGTTCACCAACTGTTCATTGACTTGAAAAAAGCCTACGACTCAGTCGCAAGGCAAAGACTCTACCATATTATAGTTGAGCTGGGAATCCCGAAAAAATATGCCGCCCTCATTCAAATTTGCTTGAACGAAAACAAAGGGCGAGTTAGAATAGAAAACCACCTCTCAGAACCATTTGAAATCCGGAACGGACTAAAACAGGGCGATGGCATATCGCCGTGTCTTTTTAACCTTGTGCTCGAGTATGTCATCAGAAAGGTACAAGACGACAACATGGGCGGATCATCCCTGAACGGGGTCACACAAGTGCTCGCATATGTGGATAACATCGCCGTTTTGGGCGATAATCTAGAAACTGTAGATAAAAACAGTGAAATCATTATGCAAGCGGCAGAAGAGGTGGCCCTAGAAATAAATGAAGACAAAACAAAGTAACATACATGATTACTGCGAGAGCAGGTGGAACTCAGGAAACACATATAAACGTCAGAGGCAAGATATTTGAAAAATTGAACGAATTTAAATATCTGAGAACGATACTGACGGCCAGTAACGAAATGTCGAAGGGAATTAGAAAAGACTGCATTTCGGCAACGCTAGTTGGCACACAGTCAGTAAACTGCTGAAATCCAAACTGCTATCACCGAATATAAAGCTCCGTGTCTATAGAACCATAATCATGCCGATTGTTCTATACGGATGCGAAACATGGGCTCTCACAAAACGGGAAGAAAACAAATTCCGCGTATTCGAGAATAAAGTTTTAAGGGGTATCTTTGGCGGTAAATATGACGAGGAGGCAGGACAATGGAGGAAACTCCATAACCATGAATTGGAAGAGCTATATCGCAAACCTACAATACTGAGAGTAATCAGGTCGCGAAGATTAAGATGGGCCGGACACGTGGCGGGAATGGGCAACGATGGGCCATGCGTAGAATTCTTGACGGTACACCAACGGGAAAGAGACTGGCAGGACGGCCGCGACGTAGATGGGAGGACAATGTTAGGTTTGACCTTAAGGAGGTCGGATCGAATGGTCAGGCGTGGAAGGAGAGTGCACAGGACAGGGAACGATGGCGGAGTCGAGTCGAGGGGGTCATGAACTTCCGGGTTCCTACTGGCCAATAAATGATAATAATTTACAAACAAGGTCGAAGATCAGGCTGATAGGTGTGTCCTCTGCGTTTACGATGCTCACAGTAGTCTCTCCTATTCCGTATTTTTATGACCAGAAATAAATTTACGCTTTAAGCTAACAACTACATTTAGGTCTAAATCCAAGACAAACCGTAATGGACTAAATGCAAAGCCGAATATCCCATTAGTCCAGAAAAAAACATTCCACTTCGGCACGTCTGGTATCATTACTACAATTATATTCAAGTAGTTTGTGTTACTATTATTAGATAAACTAATAGTTCGATTTGAAGCAAAGGTTATATTGTACTACGAAAGAAAACATTTGAGAAATTTAATGATATGTTAAATTGAGAAAAAATTATTCGATGTTTTTTAGTAAAAATTGTCAGATTTTTTTTTTACTGAAAAAATAATGTTATTCAAATATTGTCCACTTTTTCACCCATCTTCTGCCTTCTCTCTGCTAGAACCACTTAGACTAATTGTAGAATTAAATATACAAAACAGTTCAGCTCCACATCTCTCAAAAGGAGTTTAAACAACCTTTTGCAGAAAACTGTTTTAGTCTTCGCTGATTTTTCTATATAAACAACACGTTATATGTATTAACTGAGTAAATGAAATGAGTGTATTAACTGAATAAATTGAAATGAATAAAAACTAAATATTTTTCTGAACAATCGTTTTTCAACACCAACGTTTAAGTTACCAATTTTACATAAAATCTTTCCATATAAGGTCCTGTAGTTGATTTCAATTTCACGCTAGCGACTACATTGCTAGAAACAACAAAGAAAGGTAAACATTCGAAGGTAACAGTGCATATTCGCCAACCTAGATACCCATATGACCACATAGAATGCCTCAAGAGATATTAAGTCAAGGTTCTTAAACTAGGCCAATCGGATTGTAAATTAACCTCTGCTTGCTGCAGCTTTCTGTGATTCACGACACTGAAATTAATTGAAGTTCAGTGAGATGCCAATTGAGAAGCACTTCAAATTCGAGGGTATATCTTATCAAAAAAAAAATGGAACAAAATGCTTTCAATTATGTCCAAGAAATACTTCGAAGCTCCTTGAGGAAGGATACGAATTTCAGCGATAAGTAAATTCCGTCCGGAGGTATGTCGACAAACTCACTGTCGACCAACAATCTAATCTTTCTATTGTGTTTGAGGGTGAAAAAAAATCAATTAATGTTTGCTTTTCAATAAGGATCATAAGTTAAGAAAAATCAATATCCCTTTTCAGTCTCATATGACAGCAGTCAAATGACTAAAACACAAACACACCGATAAAATAGCAGCTGTATCGACGAAAATACACACAATCCACAATCGATATGAGGTCGTATATGTGCATGGAGGAATACGTTTTATGTGGTTCTGCAGAGAAAAGCCTGCTATTTAAAAGCTCTTCAGAAGGACATGCCGTTGTTGTTTGTAAAATTGGATACCTCCGGAGATAAAATAAAAACCGAACCATTTTCCTTTAGTCATTTAAAGAATCAACAACAAAACTGTGAAGCCAAAGAAGACAGGGGACATAGTTCATACTCACAGGACAAAGGACCCTAATAAGGGCCTACTGAAAAGACTCATCTCCTGCAGCCAGTCCCCTATCAATATTAATTACTATCCTTCCTTGTTATGGGAATACTCTCCAAGGAAAAGACAGAAACAATGCACCGCATTAAATGGCTCGTAATATACTAACGAAACGAGGCGGTTGCTTATTTGAGTGCTGAAATTGCCGCAGGATAATTTTCGTTTCCCGATTGTGTGACTCACTGGCAAGGCATGGCGGAATACAATTGAAAGGGAAAGCTTAAAGCTGGCAATGCGCGCCATCATTTCCTTTTTATTTTCTCGTTGTTGTGTCACTTTAAAGAGCTACTTAGAAGAAGTCCAATAAAAAAAGGATAATTGCAAACTTAAATGATTTCCCTCGTTTGAGGTTAAAGGTCGGACATTGAAGTGATTAATTTACCGCTGCAGATACTACCTCACTTTTATAGGTTGTAAACGTGTGGTCCTGTTCATTGTTTTCCTTTTCACATTTCCGTATTATTTGAGGCGGTGAATAAATTAGGTAATGAGTCAGTTTTTATGGAGTGCCGACACACCGACTAGGACGGCAAACTTTCGGGCACATTTATGTTCCAATGACATAGTAAATGATGTCACTTCAGGCTCCATTGTGTGTTTGAAGTTCGTCTCTATAGTCCTCCTCTGTTGTTGTTTACCCAACCGCTAGTAGGTTTAGTCATTCGTCCTCTGAAAGCCAGATTGCTTAACCAAACTTATGGAATAGAGGTCGACAGCAGGATTGCGTTACAACTTTTCCAAGGCAATCGATAATAAGCTAAAAAATTCACTTTACAGAACGTTTTGTCATAACTTATCGGATTCATTACTCGAAAAGCGATGCCCGACACAATACGGGCCTGTATGTGCGTGGGTGTGGATACATATCCTTTTCAGCACTCATACGCAAAACTGGTTGAAATGAGCATCGGATACTTGGCCTGACGACGTTGTTGACCCGCTTTGTTGTTTTTGCAACTTAATAGCAGCGCATAAAAGAAAGTTTTTCAGTCTTATTTAGAATAAGTTTTATGAAAGGATTTGGCGGCGTTAACGTATCCATGTTGGAACTGGATAATAGGCAGCCTCGGAATAATGGTGGAATAGAGATGAGATTATTACATCGATGGATTACGAAACAAACGAGTCGCCTGCTCAACGATACAATAAATATTTATCGTTGCCGGGGGATAAGCGGAATTTGTAGTCAATTGTGTCTTTCTTGTACGCAATCGTTTTAGGGATTTATCTGCGACTACATGTGGACCCCAAACAGAATAACGATTGCTACTATTTCATTTCAAACATTCCAAACCAGGGAGTAAAAACTGAACAACAAAAAAATAATTGAACAAAATCATGTAGATGCCGGATCCTTTAAATGATGTATAGAGGACGGATATTTATTGATTGTGCTGGTGGTTTTACGTCAACACTCCTCCAACCCATGTCTATTTCTGGACGTATATATTTTGCAAGCGAATTTTATCCGCGACATCAGGTTTTCTGAGCTTATTCAGGGCGACCATTTTTTTGACAAATCTTATCATTCTAAACGATACTATACGACATATTGAATAAAAAAGTGGCCTGTGAAAATCCGACACCTTTAAACCTGCACTTCGTCCTCCTTGGTTCCTCAGTTGTTGACTTTGGTGGGCGATGTTTATTCTTGGGTGTCAAATAGTGTAGCTGTGCCTACCAATACTTGCTCGCGGAAATTGAACAAAAAACACTGATTGACAAAGAACGGCGTTCTACCACTTCAGCATGTAACTCCTTCGAATTCCTAAAGCTGAAAAATACTTCGAAAGATCAATGTATTCTATAAATCCTTAAATGCAAATTCTATAAAATTCATTTTCCCAATAATTTATTTAATTCTATTCACCCTTGCGATTATTAACATTCCTATAATATCAAAAGATACATGGCGAACAGGAAAGTAACGGGTGGTGGGGCTGAAATAGACAGGATGGATGTAATAAATGCCAAAATGCCTTGGCATGGTGCACTTGTACCAACTTTTTTTTCAATCTTGGAACTGTTATACTGTCATTAGTGGTAAAACGTCGTTTTTCTTGGTTCCTTTCAGCTTTAGGAATGGAGAGAAGTCACAAGAATCATGTCCGGGGTGGCTATGTAAAAATATATTAAGATTCTTTTTTCCAAAAGAGTTACGTACAAACTGTAAGGTCAGCGCAAGATAATTATCGTGATGCAATGACTTCCACAAATAGTTTTGCCACAATTCTGGGCATTCCCTTTCCACCATTGATAATTACCACCCCCCGCTGCTCTTATCCATATATCTTGATCATGAAACCCAGCCTTCTCTACCTCATGACAGCTGTTCCTACAACTTCCACAAAGCTAACTTCCGCCTTTTAAATGAGCATCTTAGCAAAACAGCGTTTCGCTTTGATCATTTGGGGGTAGAAGAAGTTACTGCCACTCTCTATAAGAAGATCTACTATGCCGTCGCCTTCTATGCCCCCTATTCTCGTCACAGGTCATCGGTTTCATCGCCGCCATGGTACAACCGTACACTCCGCGCTCTTAGGAACAAGAGAAATAAATTGTGGAACATTTTCCTCAAAACGCGTTCCTTCCAAAACGACTCCAACTATCTCGGTTCCTTTTATAAATTTTCCGAGCTCTACAACTCCCTCTACACCAACTACCTCACAAAAACACAATCTAATTCGATCAATGACCCCACTTCATAAACTACAAACGTAAATCCGACGCCTATCCTAACTCCCTTTCTTATGGCGCGACTACTTCAACCGACCCCCTAACTACTGCCAATCTATTCGCTTCATTTTTCAATAAATCCTTCACAGACATCTCCTTTGAACCCAACCCGTCTCACTTCAAAAACTAGCCCGAATTCTCCCTCGGCCCCTATACCCCTCAAATTATTCAGCGTCACGTAGTTGAGGAGAAATTTAACTTACTCAAAGACGAGTTCAGCCCTGGGCCTGAGGGATTCCCGGCTGTATTTTTAAAGGAATGTTCCACTTCTCTTTCCCTCCCGATATCAATGATATTCAATCTATCCCTTTCACAAGGGATCTTCCCTAGTATTTGGAAATCCTCCTATGTCACCCCCATACATAAAAAGGGCCCTAAAAATGATATAAGGAACTACCGTCCCATCGCCAAACTGTCTCATATCTCCAAAGTGTTCGAAGGAATTCTTTACAACGCGTTATCTTTCCGTTGTAAATCCATCATCTCATCCAACCAGCATGGTTTCCTTTCGGGTAGGTCGACCACAACGAGCCTGATCGAGTTCTCATCCCATACTCTCCGTGCCTTAGAGAATGGCAACGAAGTCGATGTAATCATCACCGACTTCAGCAAGGCCTTTGACAAAATCTCCCATAATCTCATCCTTTTTAAACTGTCCTCCCGGAGTTTCGAACCCCTATTGATCAAGTGGTTATCTTCTTATCTGAAAGATCGAACCTACCGTGTCAAATTCAGATACCCCCTGTTCAATCCTATTTCTCCTCACGTCAGGGGTTCACCAAGGCAGCCATCTAGGTCCCCCCTATTTATCCTTACCATCAATGATGTTAACTCCATTATTAAATACTCATCCATCTCCCTCTATGCGGACGACGCCAAACTCTACAAAACGATCATCTCTCCTCTCGACTCCTCACTTCTCCAAACAGACCGTAATAACTGCCTTGAACTCAACGTTGTCAAATGTCACTCCATCACCTTTTCCCGCAAACGCCCCCCCCCCCCCCCCCCCCCCGCCGCCTCTACTTCCTGCTAAACCAGCAGATATCATCTGTACCCACGATGCGCGACCTAGGGATCTTATTTGACAAGGAGTTTAGCTTCATTCCGCGTATTGATAATATTATTCTTAAGGCCAACTCTGTCCTTGGGTTTGTGAAACGCTGGCCTAAAGAATTCTCTAATCCCTGCGTTTGCCGTTCTCTCTACATAGCCTTAGTCCGCCCCTTCTTGAATACGCCAGCCAGGTCTGGTCCGCACACTACTCGTCCCATGTACGCAGAATCGAAGGCGTGCAACATCGTTTTCTGCATTTTACCCTCCGCGGACTGAACTGGGCGAATCCTCGGATTCTCCCCCCATACGCAAACCGGCTCCATCTGATCAATTTCAACACACTTGAGGAGCGCAGAACTCATGCCGATATCCTTTTCGTCCACCTTCTCCTTTCGGGCACAATCAACTGCCCAAGTTTGCTCTCCATCATTCCACTTTACATTAACCCGCGTAACCTGCGAAACACTCATCTCTTCTATCAGCCCACCCACTACACTTCTTACGGCTCTAATGAACCCATTTCGCGAATGCTGCGGCGGGCAAACTCCCACCCTACCTCCTTCGATTTCAACTTTACCTCTACTGCTCTCAAACTTCACCCCCCCCCCCCCCCCCCCCCCCCCCGCCTAGCCCACTCCCCGTTTACACTCTTACATACTGTACTAAGCGAGGTGAATGAATGAGTGATAATTGATGGATAAACCCAGTAACCAACTCGCCAAACATACCCCCCCCCCCCCCCCCACCTCTTTTTTTTCTTTTTAATCATAGTTTATATATATAGTTATAGTTTTAAGATAGTTGTTAACTTTAATCGCTTGTACTAAGCTGAATATATGAGGGTTCTGCCCTCACTAAACACTAAACACTTCTTCGTCGGGCTGCTTCGCTCAAAGTGTAGTATTGCATTAGTATAATATTATTATTACATTATTATTACTACATATTACATTACATTATTAACCGTACCACCATTCCATATTGGCAGCGACTGAACCTCGAAATTGAAGACAACAGTGAGAAGAACCTTCACATTTGATCGATTTCATTAAAGAAAATTTGTGGGGGTTCTCTAGTCTTACGCAAAGAACCACCCACAATTCCAACCCCAACCCCCTTGGCAAATGTGCAGTTCCCTGCAAACATTTCCTTCTTCAAGGGCATTTATGCACTTAGTACATTACCTAAAATTCCCTGCAAAGAATTCTTAGCATACATACATTCAATGCATTATATCAATTTCCTGAAAAGAATTCTTTTCCATACATAACCATAATTAGGAAAACTATTCGGCACCCTGTTTGCCAAGCAATGCTGCTGCACACGTGCACACTACATTTTCCTGGCAATTCCATGGCCTCGGCAGCTTTTTCTCTAAGCGACAAAAGTAAATACACGCATCTAGCGTCTAGTGGCCATAAATCGAATTCTTCAGCATACAAACATGCAAGCAAGAATCTGACCCTTGCCGCTAGCAAGATTCAGCGCACATCACTATTGTGTACCGAAATCCCTTTTAGCACCAATTTCCATAATAGCAATGCAGACTATTTACGCAGCTACACCATGCATCCATGCCATTTATGATGTCCTTTATTCCTTCTACTTTTCAGTTTCATTTCACATGATCTTCGTTGCATGATCAAACAATGGATCTATTAGCACAGTTGCTAAGATCCCCACGGAGAGATCCTCTCCAATTCACCACCACAAAGAGAGACTTCGCGTTTCTCTCATAGAAAAGAAAACTCAGCCTTAGCTGGGAGAGTATTCACCACACAGCCGTAATTCAACCACCAGTGCGCACACATCAAGGAGTCTTTTACCAACCCCGAGTGTGTCCGAGAGTGTATAGCGCAGTTTAACCGAGTGTCGTGTCGAGCTAGTGTTGTTTCTTTTTCCGAACAAAACCATGTTACAAAAAACAAATCAAATAAAATTAAGACTAGCGTGGTTAAGATAAATCAAATAAACAAAATACTTGCCATGTAATTGTTCTACCAATGTACAAGCTGTTGCAATTTTCATAAGTTTGTTCAAATTATTCGTTTGTGACTGCCTGCTGCGGTTAGTGTTAACTTAAAGTCCCCCTGTGCAATAGCCTAAGTAACAATTGTTTTTAATTCCCCGTCAAGACTAGTGGTAACAAATAAACTATTAAGATTGACTAAAACAGTGTGTTTTATTTTCCCTTTTTCTGAGTGATTAGTTTTCTGCGAACGGCTTTCAATGAACTATCGTTGGGGATAGGAGTGAACCAGTCCCCGTGCCGGCGCCCCTACTTCGTACCCCCACAAATTCATTCGACAAATCTGGGTTTGATAAAATAAGCGAACGGATTGCAGGCGCTAAAACATTTGCTTTTAAACAATGATGCTCTAATCCCACAGAGATGAACCGAGCGAATTTCGTCTGAATCAAAATGATTGCAACAAACGATTGATACCGAAAGTAAGTTTCACTATGACATAGTAACTTATAATCTACTACTACTGGCTTACGACTATTTTGACAACAACTATTAGCAGTAACTTCAGTTGATCCTCTTTTCCCCTATTAGTCATGGGTAGCGGAAGAGTAGCCATGAATTCAAAATGTATTCGCTAATTTATTTTCCGCGAATTTAATCATCCATCCTCACTTTTTTAGAGCCACGTGTGATCAATCTTCAATGCTGAATGTGAAGTTTCCTCCACGTACTGTTCAACACAACGTGAACTTGACCGCAACAAAGCAACCGGACTGCATAAACAATCATCAATAGTCCTTGAAAACGGTGCTCCATAACTGTCGCCACTTTTTAGCAACTACGCATATCTTTTACACCTGTCTGAATTTAATTAATTCCAAAGAAAGGAAAAAAGATTCTTCCACCAATTTACTGACCAATAGCTTTGCTGTCCATGGTATCCAAGGTGATGGAATATCATCAACACCGATTTGTTTATATACGAGAGCAGGTCAATAAGTCATTAGAAAATCTGAAAGATGGCGCTTGTAGCATCGCTAATGGTCTGTTTTTAGTAAGCATCATTCCTCTCTAGGTATCTGCCAAATACAATATATAAATACGTTGTAGGTATCTGATAAATTGAGTATGAAAAAAATATCTGCGAGATGGGTGCCGTATTTGCTGTCCGCTGAGGACAAACGCAATCGCGTGGTCTCTTTTAAGGCTCTCTTGGAGCGCATGCGTCGCAACCCAGATGAGTGAAAGGTTAGCTGGAAAGGTTATGGTTGCTGTGTTTTGAGATGTACGTGGTGGAAAAGGGACAAACGATAACTGGACAGTATTATGCATCATTATTAGGTCAGCTAAGTGAGAAAATAAAAGAAAATCGTTCTCATTTGACGAAAAAATAGTCCTCTTACTCTAGGATAATGCGCGAGTACATACGTGCGCAGTTTCAATAGGTAAGATTGAGGAATTGAAGTTTGAATTGAACACACCATATTCACCAGATCTGGCCCAGGGTGGTTTCTTCTTATTTTCAAATTTAAAAAATGGCTTAGAGGACAACGGTTTACATCAAATGAGGAGGTCATCGCACCACAATCATATTTTTCGGAAGGCTTAAAAATGTTGAAGGGACGTCTGTCAAAGTGTATTGAACTAGAAGGAGATTATGTCTAAAAATAAAAAATAAATTTACCGCAAAAAACTTGTTTGTTCTATCTTTTTCTAAAGACTCGTATTTGGAATGCAACGAACTGTTTGGAATACCCTCGTATTTGGAATGCAACGGTCTCATATATGATCGTCAAACCGGGATCCAGATTATCCATGGGAGATCTTTTAAACTTTGTGTCTGACAGCTGGATATCATATTCAATTGAAAAACACGGGGAATCAAAAGTCGTCGCATTGGATATCTCCAGAACTTTTGATCGTGTTTGACACAAAGCGTTGGGGTTCGTTCATATATTTTTTTCTCAACAACTTTGCGATTGGAAGCAGAATTGTAATGAGCGACATCCCTTCGAATCTCCTTTCCTAATTAAATTAATGACGTTGATTCTAGGATCAAGTACTCATCTATCTCTCTCTACACTGACGCCACTAAACTTTACAAAACGGTACGCTCTCGATTCCTCACTTCTCCAATTGGATCTTGACAGTTTCTCAATTTGGTGCCATAACAACTGCTTCGAACTTGACGTTGTCAAATGTCACTCTATTTCCTACTCCACCAAACGCCCCCTTCCTCGCCACGTTCCTATTTCTTACTCAACTAACAGATATTATCTGTACCCTCGATTCGTGACTTTGGTTTCTAATGTGATAGGGAGCTTAACTTCATCCCACATATCGATGACATTACCCTTAAAGCCAACTCCGCCCTTAGATTCGTGAAATGCTGTTCGAAAGACTTTTCTAATCACTACGTTCCCCCATCATTCTACTTAGCCGTTGTCTGCCAGTCATGTCTGGTCTCCCCACTACTCGTCCTATATTCGCAGGATCGATAACGTCCAACGTCGACTTTTGCGTTTTTCCCTTCGTGGCTTGAACTGGAAAAACCCTCGTGCCCTCGCCAGATACACAAGCTCCATCTAATAAACCTCAACACACTTGAAAAGCGCCGAATTCATGCCGGCATACCCTTCATTCGCCGTCTTCTCACTAGTTCAGTCAACTGCCAAGATTGCTTTCCTCCATCAATCTCCATACTAACCCCCGTAACCTCCGAAACCCTCCTCTCTTCTATCTGCCTCCCCACCACACTTCTTACGGCTCTAACGAACCCCTTTCACGACGAACAAATTCGCACCCTTCGTCCTTCGATTTCAATCGCACCTCTCCTGCTCTCAGACTTCGCCCCCCCCCCCACCCCCTGAATCTCCCACCCACCGCCCACACTCATACTGCCCGCACACATTCTAACTCCCGACCCTCCTACCCCACCACCCTATCCCTCCGCATCCTAACTCTTACACTCCCTCTATCCACCTATCCAAATACCCCCCACTAGCCCAACGTTCTGTTTCTCTTTGCTAGCGCAGATATCAAACTAGGTTGTCACTCATTGAAGTCGCCTGAATTAAATAAGTTCAGAAACCAAGCCACCAATTACACAACCCCTCCCCAGTCTTTATAGTAATCTTTAGTCAAACCCTTCAATTAAGGCAATGAATAGGTGGTAGCCCCACTATAGTAAACTAAACTACATATACCTTTGTCCTCCCCCGTATGCATCCTTTTGCCTACTTAATTAAATTTACTATACCTTAGTTTTTAAGTTAGTTGTTAAGTTTATATCTTTTTTTATATATCGCTTGTAGTAAGCTAAATAAATGGGGCTTCTGCCCTCACCAAATTAAATTATAAAAACGTCACCCTGCGATGTAACCATGACGACCTCCTAAACAGAGATCTGAACAAAATCCAATTTATCAATACTGTATACAACATTTACTGGAAAAAAACGGATCGCCGATTCCACAACTTATGACGAACATCAGATCTTCTAGTCAGTGGGTATATATCGTGGCATAAACACATATCGAATGTCACAAAGTCCGTCTACAAGAGGCTGAGTCATCTTTTTGGGGCTAAAAGATATTTTACTCCAGGCCAATCTCATCTCCTCTATAACTAAGCCCGCACTCGAGTACTGTCCACATGTTTGGAGTTCCAAGCATACCTATATAATCGTAAACCCATCACTGAGATCAAGGCTGTATTACCATCAAAATCGCGCGGCGGAACCTTACCTCATTTTACAGATATCGCTACGACGACTGTTCCTCAGGGAGTTGTGATGTCATTTCAGGGAATTCGGTTTATTTGCGCCCTACAAGGAAATCCCGGCTTCTCGATAGTATAGTGGTAAGTATACCCGCCTGTCACCCGGGAGACCGGGGTTCGATTCTTCGTCGGGGAGCCACTGGCGCAAGACTAATGACCTTGCCCGGAAAAAACAAATCATTATGGAAAATTTAACAAGTCTCAGGACTTGCTAAATAAGGCCAAGACCGGTTCCCGGTTGTAGTGCCGTTGATGATGATGACAAGGCAATCCGACGGCTCCAATCAATTTGTAGTTTATTTCTCAAAGACACGTTCCAAGACTAATTTGTTACAGAACAAGAAAGCTATGGGACTTCCTCCCGGTGTTAGTATTTTTGGAGCGCTACTACTCGCAAGTGTTCAGGATGAACAACAGTAAATTAATCGGATCTCCGGGCGATGATTCACTACTGTACGTTCGCCGTGTGGAGAGAAGTATCCAAAATCTTGTGGTGATATCATATCAGGGAACTCGGTTTATTTGCGCCCTACAAAGCAATCCGAGGGCTCCAATCAATTTGTAGTTTATCTCTCAAGGTCACGTACATCTCCGTTCCAAAACTCATTTGTTATAGAACAAGAAAGCTGTGGAACTCCCGTCCGGTGCTCGTGTTTTTGGAGCACTACAACTACTCGCAACTGTTCAGGAAGAACAACAATAAATTAATCGCATCTCCGGACGCTGATTCAGTACTGTAAGTTCGCCTTGTCGAAAGAATTATACAAAAATCTTGTCGAATTTTTTTCCACATCATGCCCATATATTCATGTTATGACTTTTAAAGAAGTTTTCAATCCTTGTGACTTCATTCAGGTATTCCTGAAAGATATGTATCCAACCTTATTTTTGGACGCAATTCATAGGCTAGACAATGTAAGGTGTGACCTTGAGGGGGTCGGATCAGAAGGTGAAGCGTGGAGGGAAAGCGCACAGGAAAGAGGACGATGGCAGAACCGAGTTGATGAAGTGATGAACTTTCGAGTTCCTACGGGCCAATAAATAAAAAATACAGAAAGAGAAAACTATAGGACTCCCCCCTTCCCTTTCGGTACGATTTGCAACTGTTCAAAAATAGCCCCAACCGTTATGTAATAGCATTTAAGGATGCTGATTTAGAGATATGACTTCACCTTTCCTGGGGAATTACAGGGTGTTCACATTGAAAGTCAACAATGTAGTTTGGCAACTATTGCGAAACGTCAAACTTTGATACTTTTTTTGACATTTATGAAGTTGAAGTAATGGTAAATTCAAACATGGGGCGACGCGTGGTTAACCAATACGTTCAAATAGTGCGTTTTACGAAAACATGTTTTCAAAAAAAGAAAAACAGGTTTGTATATTACATGATTGATTCGTTCAGTAACATCACCCTACCAAGCTCACGTTTGAAAGATCGTGCAGAAATTCAAAAACACTGTTAAACTTATTATTATAATTATTATTTATTGGCCTGTAGGAACCCGGAAGTTCATGAGCTCACTGACTCGATTCCGTCCGCAGTTTGCTGCTGAGTGCCCGAACCTTTGGCAGCGAAGACACTGGATTATATCTCTACCTTTTCGCAATTTGTTCCATGTGACAATTTGATGGTTCAGGATAGTGATTTTCCTAAATCCACCAATATTGCTACCGGGGCCCTGCTGCACCAGGTAGAATGCTAGCTTACGATTCTCCCGTCTAGCCCTAGCTGCATTGAAGGGTTTTACCGCGATAAACTCCAGATCATTACAGTTAAGCTCTCGTAGCGTTTGTAATAGAACTTCTGGTTCTGTTTCAGGGTCGACGCCTTTTAGTAGAACCGTTATATTCTTTATTTCTTTCGGGGTGTACGTGTAAAATTCCGCGGTGGCCCTTTTTAGCACATTTTTTTATTTTTTCAAAGCCCTCCACCGAATTTGTCCGTATGTCGAACCTGTTTTCTGTCAGTCGTTTAATTGAAAATTCCTCCCCAATAGAAAGCTTACATAGACTTACCAGTTCGTTACAATCCATATCTGTAATGTTGGTGGGTGGCATCTTCGTTTTCCTTTTTGCTGCCTGTTGCTCTTGTTGTGGTTGTTGTTGCCTCATCTGTTGCGGTGGACATTCTTTTTCCTGGTTAGTGTTTTATTCTGCCCATTGTTGCTGTTTTTTCTGTTGCTGTTGTTTGACCATTAGCTGCTCCTTTTCAGCCAACTCCTGTTTTCTGCGACGCTTTTCAGCGAATTGTGCCCTTGCTCGGGATAGCCTTGCTTCGAGGTCGCTGATTTCCTCCTCCTGGTCCTCAGTCTCGGTAGTCTCTAAACATGCAAACATCTCCTCAGTCTCAGTAGTCTCTAAACATGCAAACATATTATTCGTTATATTGCCGTCATTATATGGAATCGGGGGGAATGTGTTGTCCTCTTCCTATTTTTGCCCTTTTTCGAGAAAATGTATTATTGTCTTGTTTGGCTTGTTGACTTTTGTTGTCGCTCGTGTTAGTGGGGAGCTCGCAGGGCGTTTTATTAACGAGGACTTTGGTTTTAGGTTTTTAATGACCATTTTGCATTTGTGATTTACGTCCATAATATGGACCACGTGTTCTCACTCGTTTTTTCCTTTTTTTTTATTTTATTGCGCGAAGGACAAATATATTGTGGACTCGCGTACACACACACAATGTTCGAGCCCTCACACGTAAACACGATTCACACGTTCGATTTTTATAAGTATTTACATTCAAGTATTTATATTGTGCAAAGAAACAGTTCGTACAACGCGTATCGGCACTAATTGTTTTTAATTATGTTTAACGATGTTTACCGGATGGTGTTCAGTTTAGTACTACGTAGTACACACACACACACACACGCACGGTTTTAGTCGGTAAAAACCCGGCATGCCTCTGGATCGGTCCAGAGGTATCTTTTGAAGATTTCCACCTTCCAGAGCATTAAATGCTGGCTAGATATGACCGGACTGAAACTAGCTGGACATAAGACGGAGGCAGTTTTAATAAGCAGCCGGAAGAAAGTTGAACACCTTGATTTGGAAATAGAAGGACAAATAATCAGATGCAGTCACTATATTAAATATCTTGATGTTATACTCGACAACAGGTTGAGCTTCAAGGAACACCTGAGGAAAACGAGTAAAAAACGGCAAGAGTGAAAAAACGGCAAGTTTTAGCGAGGCGGCTACCCAATGTTGGAGGATCCCGGCCCCACATAAGGAAACTCATAACCAGTGTCAACACCTCCATTATAATGTATACAACTCACATATGGGCAGGAGCTGCACAGTAAAAGTTGTACATGAGGGGAGTGAACTCAGCGCATAGGCTGGCATCGCTAAGAGTATGTTGTGCATTCCGAACGGTATCCGAAGATGCCATAAATATTTTGGCCGGGAGGACGCCACCTGACATTGCAGCTAAAGAAAACGCTGCATTGCATAAGGTCTCCCAAGAAAAATTTAGAGGTCTCATGACTAAAAGAATGGCAACGAAGGTGGGATTCTTCCAACAAAGGAAGATGGACCCACACCATGATACCTGAGTGAAAAGAAAGCATGGCGAGCTGAATTACCACCTGACTCAGCTAATATCAGGACATGAATGTTTTCGCCAATACTTGCACAAGTATAAGCATGTGAATCACCCATACTGCTTGTATTGCGAAGGTAAAATAGAAAATACGGAACACGTACTCACAGAGTGCGTGAGATTCGAGACCGCGCGAACGATTGTGGAGAGACATATGAAACGGACAGTACACCGACAGGAGTTTTTTTTTTTTTTTTTTTTTTATTAGACTTCTCTCGGGAGAGGCGAACCTATAGCGCCGCGTGGGCGCCCCGAGATGCCATCAGAATAGAATACATGCTGTGTTCAAAACAGGCATGGTCCGAAACAAATGATATTCTATGTGACATGATGCAGCAGTTGAGACGCGACGAGCGAAGTAACAGGTAAAATCCGTCCCGCCCTGCGATGATCCGCGGGGATCAACGGACCTTGCCCCGCCCACAGTCTATCCCCTCACAACCCGTTTTTTTTCTTATTTTTATTCTTTTTAATTATATGTTTTTTGAATTATATATATACCTTACATCTTTTTTTTTTTTTTTTTTTTTGAATTACTACATTAGTTTTAAGTTGGTTTATAAGAATTATATTTAGTGTAATTAGTTTGTATTAAGCCGAATAAATAAATAAATAAATATGTGCCTGGAGATGGTTTTAGTCGGTAAAAACCCGGCATGCCTCTGGATCGATTCAGAGGAATCTTTTGAAGATTTTCATCTTCCTACCGAATCGAAAAAAAAAAAAAAAAAAAAAAAAATATATATATATATATATATATATATATATATATATATATATATATATATATATATATATATATATATATATATATATGTGTATATATTGGGGTTCTCGGCAACACTCTGTCTTACCTCTTCAATCAGTTCATTGGAGCGACGATCTCCCACCTTCCTGTGGTCGACAAAAATTAACACCAAAGGACGAATGGTGTTGTCAGACGGTGCTTGTTGGGTTGTTGTTGATTTAAGGGGGTATGCAGGTATAGAAGGCCAAAAAACGGTTGATTTTATCGATTTAAAAAAAGAAGTGTTTAAATTTATTTCCTCAATGAATTTTATGCATAAGCAAGCAAGTTATAAATGTCGGGTTTTCCAATAGGGACTTGACAACTTTGAATTTAATTTCTGAACGCACCCTTGCACTAATCATCAAAGTGTCATTGTCAATTTATTCAGTAAACTCAACATTTTTATCATAGTTAAGTACATGAACGAACAACGTCTGCAAATTATAAAAATTTAATACCGAAAAAAAGTTGTCAAGTCCCTATTGGGAAACCCGATAAAAGGCATCAGGGCAAAGAAAATGTTTTGTTATGTGCAGCCTCGTTAAATGATCCGTCAAAAAAAAAAAAATGGGTAAGTTTAGTTTATGAGTGTAGTCAATTGACGAGTATTTACGGCATTTAAAAAAAAATTGTTTATTAAAACACGTGATTGGAAAAAAACTTTTTTGTGGGAAAATGTTCAACTTATTTTTGTTTATAACTTTTTATAAACAACATTTTAACTTCTAAAAACACATTCATCAAGTGGCAAATTAACTAACCTTTCATTTAAAAAAATATCGTACGAATTCATTTGTAAAATTATGAGATATCTTGCACATGCGTTTCAATATTATGGTTTTGAGAAAAACGAAAAAGATTGTTTTTGTATTATATTTCACCTAAACTACGTTTCCAAGAGCACTTAATTTTGGTTTGATTTCCAAAGTCAAATTTCCCAAATCAATTTCAATTAACAACGAATGAGGACTTTCGAAAATAACGTCTCAAGACTATTTCTTGTGCAAGGGTACGCGACGGTGGATGAATCTCGACGTCTCTCCTCGAAGGGTGATAAAATTTAACTCACCGATGCAATCCACATCCGTCAGATTCAACGGTGGTGGATCACATCGATATGAGGAAACGAACCCGATCAACTTGGCAGCGGCCAATGGTGATTGAGGAAAGGGTTCGATGGGAGGATTTCCCAAATGCTGCATAGGGACGCGTACAATGCCCATTTTGCCTGCAATACAGACAA
The DNA here is from genome assembly GCA_963931805.1 of Microdon myrmicae. Taxonomy (NCBI): domain Eukaryota; kingdom Metazoa; phylum Arthropoda; class Insecta; order Diptera; family Syrphidae; genus Microdon; species Microdon myrmicae. The sequence continues at coordinate 70,925,764 of OZ007501.1, forward strand.
CGATCGCCGACACCTAATCAAACAAATGTACGAACCTCAGAGGCTGCAGGCAATGTGGTCATAAATCATCGATGATCCACGCCCGAGAACGAAATAAGTTCTTTGCTTCAAAGTAAACAAAAACGCAATTTGAAGGGTCAAATGATGAGATGTACTGGAGATGCTAGTTCAACCGGAGATTTGTGTTGTGTTTGCTTTAGCCGTATGGCTCTGGAGCAGAAGGCCGGAAATTATTCGTGGTGGTGAGGGATTTGTCCTGCAGATATTCAGGCTAACGTCTCACCCAGGGGAACCATGGACCAGCGGTTAGTAAACAAAACAAACGCAGTGAGGTACTGTGTGTTTGCTTTGATTTGCTGGTGGGTCATCATAGGGCATGGCATGGGTAAGGTTGTCTAAACCATGATCATATCCATGCCCAAATTCCATGATCGGTTGATAGCCGATGAAAGGGAATTGGTCGCAAGTGTTGCGAACCTCAGGATATGGGTGCAATATAAGATTACCGAGTGGAGGGGAAACTATCGGCTGCAGCTGTATCTGGTGGACATGGAGGCAGTATTTGTTTACACTTTTGGTATGGTGTGATGCGTCATTTTGATTCTACTCGAAATGTAACGCCTCATAGGTCGATGGATCGAGTGTGTGTTTACTTTAAATAACACTCGATCGCTTGTGGGTAGCCAGTGATGGCTATGCTGTATTTGTCGATAGGACGATCGGCCGATGGGTCTGCCGATAAAGCAAGGGTAAGCATGACATTCTGAATATGGGGAAAAATGCTCTTCCGCCGTGCATATTGACATGTTCGGATGTTCATGTCGGTTACACGATGGGAAAACCGAATCGGATTTTAAGACATGATGGTTTGTATGCAAGCATGCCCCTGGTGAACTTCTATAGATGCGATAGCAAAATAGCAAACGGTAATCGTTCTAGATAATTTTGCCACGGCTAATGTCTTCCAGGTAAGTATTGTTGCAGGGGATCTTGACTGCTCATCTGGAGGTAAGCTGCTTATGGTAGGTAATGAGGTTTGCAGGTAGGGGAAAGGGGAGTTGGGTTAGGCCGATTGGAGGTTCTTCGGGCGCCTTAAAGAACCCCCACATGTTTACTAAAGCCAATCGGTTGACAAATTTCAGTCATTCAATGTTTACATACCGACATAAAAGATGACGCTCTCCTAAAAAACCCTTAACCCATAGTCACAGCAGGATGGAGTAAAACCGTCCACGTCTAACATATCCTTACTCTCCTTACCAGTTATTCACGAAATTTTCTTTGAAGAGTTGACATCCCGACGAGATGACATAAACTGGGCTGCACGCCAAGTCGTTTAGGGTGGCTTAAAAATCAAGATTTATAGCACTTTCATCGATCAATTAACAGTAAATATCTGCGCCGATATGGCAGCAATAATGGAGAACATGTACTAGGCACTTTTTATAAATTTTGTGTTACGTTTATAACCGTGCCGGCAAAGTAACGGAATATATTTAGACGCCATAATTTTTATGAAGTAAATACACATGCATCGTACTATACCAGATACTAAATCTTGATTCAATAAACTGATCCACTGGTTTATTACAAAATTGTTGTTTAGAAAAAACTTTTGAAGCACCCAGTTGGAATAATATTAAACTAAAATAATCTAAAATTTTAAAATTTCATTTTTCAATAGCATACGATAAAAAAAAAAGCTAAAACCTTTAAGCAAACTATAGCGTTTGAAATGATAGTGAAGAACGTGTGATTCGAACTGACGCTATGACAGTTAGAATCACCAAAAATTGAACCTAAGCGTAACACATCAGGCTACTGCCGGTTTTTGAATTCAATTTTTAAACGCAAGTATATTCCACTGATGTGAATTGTTATGTTATCGCTATGGTATACGGCTCTGATGTATTTTCTTATTCGATTTTCGTTCGGTGTTCTTCACAATTTACTTGCATATTGTGTGTGTATTTGTTAGAGACGCTACAGAACCATCGACTCAATTTCGATTCATATCTCAACATGTAGAATTCTTTACGGGAGCTGATTTTATTATTGGACAAGCAAATTCAGACAGATATATTTCAAGTAAATTACGACCTATATCTATTTAAGGAAAATATCAGTAGTGACCTTTAACATTAGAGGACGATTGCTTTTCATTAAATACAAATCAATTTTGTCTATCAGACGACTTTACAAAACTTTGAGTGAGCTAATGATATTAATTGAGCAAATAAGTAATTGGTCCCATCGAACACCAAAGATCAGATTTGCCATAAAAGATGAACCATTATCCCATTGCAAATCAAACCTCATCCAAGTTTGATGATACGTCAGACATTTTCACTTAGCGTAGGTGAAATGTTTTACCGTCAGGTCTCCCAGACGCGACACCAAATTTATTATTTGTTACTCCTTGTCTATAAATTATTTTATAGCAACAAACTTGTACTTTATGTGGGAAAGTGAGAATCACCTGGATTTCATTTTTTTTATCTACACAATCAAATATATATCAGTAAATCAAAGGAAGCACCAGTTTCGCCAATAAATCTATAAGATAAATAAAAAGAATGTGAATTTCGGTGAAGTACAAATAAAAACCCTCACGGTTTTATTAAGTAGCAATATCTTGTCAAGTTATTTACACTAGAAACCTTGAACTTCACCTAAACGAAAACCATAACCATTATGTTTGAATTAAACAATTAGCAAAAGAACGTTGTGGTCATAATATCGTTAACACTCTTTCTTTTTACGGATGTTTCCCTATCCAGCCACACGGATCATTTTAGTATTATTACGAAAATGCTACTCACATTTATAGGGACCTAACCATGGTCATTTTATAGCACATATATTCGCATTAAATTCAACATAAGATAATGTTTTCAAGTTGATTGTACTTACACCGATTTCCTATCCACACACAAATTGCTTTAACACAAATCACCACACAACTCCCAGGACATGTATCTATGTTGGAAATCACCGCAATAGCGGATACGGTAATAATAAAATCAACAAAACACTTAATAGCTGACGTGCACCCGATCGGCGAGAAATTTAATAAACCGAGATAGAAAAGAAATCGGAAAAAATAAAATAACTAGTCCCGAAAAAAAGTCGAACGAATGTCCAAGTGAATTAGATGTCCTTGTCCGGAGCACTTTAACCCAACCGCATTGCAAACACACCACAACTAGAAACTTGTTTTATATGCCTTCGAATATCCTTTGGCAATACGGTTTTCGTTCTCTCCACAAACATCTCTGCAAAATAATCTTGGCACCCATGCAACTTCCAAGCCGTTCTGCCACTTTCCAGTTCTGAAGAGAGGGCTTGCTCAGTTGGGTTGAAAACATAGAATCTCCACACCACCACACACAATTTCCAACCCCTATATAATGTAGAGAGAAATGTCTGACTTTCACCAACCGATTGTATAATGTTACCAAGAGGGGTGACCAGTGAAGGATTGTCAGATATTCTCTTGGAATTGGCTTAGTCATCGAGGAGCTGTGCAACGGAATTCCTCTATTTTCGGAAAAGAGAATCCAACACGGGAAGTTTATTTCCCCATTTAATTCTCGGGTTGTGGGGTTGATTGATAGTCAAGGATGTAAGTTTTTGAGACGTTTGCATCGTGCTGGTGTAGATAACGAATAAAAATAGGACTTGAAGACCTGGATAATAAAAAAAGGTTATAAGCTGTTAATGGGGATTAGAAGTAAAGGAAGGACCTACTTTGCAGAGCATATGTCGAACTTGGTCAAAAATTGATTGAAAACAATTGAAGGGATAGGTCTTAGGTAACTGTGACAATTGTGGTAGGCACAATAATGTGTGGGATTTGCTGGCAACATTGAAGAGATTTATGCGGCCTCGTTCTGAAATGCATTGTTTTGCTAGTTGGCTGGTTGGTTGGTTGCGTTCTACTGGAAAAATGATACGAGCTTATGTAATGATAGAGGATTTATTTTAGATGGTATATAAGATATTCCAGTTATTGGTACCTTCGATAGCTGGGGCAGATGCTCACGTTAATGGGAAATTAAAAACTTCGTTGATTAGAAATATAATAAAATAATTATAGTAAAAATTCAAAGGAGAATAACACCACCCTGTCTGACAACTTCTCTTTACTCACAACGAACAAAAATCGCCCGAATATCAGTTAGAGTGGAGTTTAACATATATGTACGGTTTTAGAATTCACCCTTAAAGGCGTCTGATTTTAAAGGTTGAGCATAAAAACAACCTTTAAGAGGTGTGGCGAGAATGCTTTTAAGACTAGTTATCATGTTAAATGTATTCTTGTTTATTTTGCCTGCACCAAAGAGACGTTTGAAGCGGGGGGTCTTCTCTTTCGAGTGCCTTCCCTCCCAGGTCAGCAGATCAGGGTGACGATTGCTGGAGATTCGATTTTCAATTTGGCAACATTGTTTCTAGCGACAATTCAATTTAACAACTGACAGATGATTAGTGTTCAGTTTGTTTAACCGTTTCATTACGAATAAACGTACACCGGAACAACGCCTGCAAATTGTACAAATTTATTTATTTATTTATTATCAACTAGTAATGTAAAATTACATATCAATAACTTAACATAATGAGCCTAGCAGCGGGGACTATTGGCTCTGTACAAATTTATTTCAAAAAAACATTGTGCAGGTCGTGAATCTTAACATTCGCCATATCCATTTTACGGTCGACGTATTCGGCTGATTGAACATACTGTTCAGCACACATACATCGTTTTAGCAACCCACAAACTCTAATTTATAATGCAAAAGTTATTTGTGCTGTGGAACGTAGTCTTGGAGATGACCCGGATGTGTACATTAGCCATCATACATAACTTAGTCCATCAACTTTGTGGAAGATTTTGCGACAAGATCTTAGTTTACCAGGTGGGCTGAAAAGTGCGTATGCTGACACATAGATGGTACTCATCATCATCAGCAGCACTGCCACCGGGATCCGGTCTTGGCCTTATTTAGCAAGTCTCGAGGCTTATTAAATTGTCCATAATAGTTTATTTTTATGGGCAAGGTTATTAGCCTTGCGCCAAATAGATGGTATTACTATCACAGAATTAAATCCGTTTTATTATCAGTTAATAATAACCTTCAAACGATACGTGTATAAATTTGACAGCTGTAGGACAATTCGTTCGTAAGATATAGCATTGTGAGTGAAGCAACGTTTGTTATTGTGTGTGGGTTATTTTAAGCTTTGCCCGAAGAACCCCCCATAACTACAACCCAACTCCCGTTGTTTCCCGCCGGCATCTGAAAACATTTCCTCTCTCAATGACTTTAATGCTTTCAACGCATTTCATGAAAATACCTGAAAGATTCTGTTTACACATCCAATGCACCAGTAAATTTCGCTGGAAAATAATTCGTCTGCATACATGTATCATAAGTAGGAAAACTATTCCCGCACCATTGTCTGCCAAGCAATTTTGTCCCTCATGTGCACCCTAATCTTCCCAAATGCGCATATCTAGCAGACCCTTTGTCCAAGGGACAAAAGCAAATACCGCATCTAGCGTCATGTGCCATAAACCGAATTCCTTCGCGTGTAAACATGCATAATATCCAACCCATGATTTGTTTTCCTACTAATAAGCAATCACCAATTTCGTGCTTTGCCACAAAATAATTACCCTGCATATACAAATGCAGACAAGGGATTCGTCCACCGACCCATGATACAATATAAAATTTTCATTGTATAAAATATCCCAAACCATTAGCACCTTTTTCTAATGACTATGCGTCTATTTACGCAAGGGCATCATCAATCCAAGACTTTTATGATGCCCTCGTCCCATCTTTCCTTTTAGCACCATTTCCCGGATGACTAGCGGTTTATTTATTCAGCTGCAATGCACATCTCATAACGCCGTTTGTCAGCTTCGTTTCTCATGACCTCGTGCATGAGCAAAACAATGCATCTCGTTTATCCTTTGTTTCACCGCATGGATAGTTAGCGTGATCTTCACGACCAACTACACGCACACCACCACAGGACCTCACCAGCGAAATCCCTCTACCTCGTTTTCACCACGAGAGGAACACTTTCTCTCTCGAGGAAACTCACCCCAGTAGCGAATGTATATCGCTAAGTCGAAATGCAACCACCGATCGCGACGGTCGGTTCACCTCCCGCTCTCCGTAGCGCTGCGGAGACGCGTACGTCCCGGAGTCGCGAAAGTAACACCCCCTCGAGTGTATTTTTGAATCGTGCGAGTCGCCTGCGCGAATAAAAGTTACCTATCCTGGTCCCATTTTAAATGCCTAAGTTTTATTCAGTGAATGTTCGTTCTGAGCGTTAAAGTAGATATAAATAGTTTTCCACAAAATAGAACATATTAACAATGTCAACAACAGAGAAATAACCTCGAGCGAAATTAAATTAAAAACTGCGGATCAACAAAATAAAAGTTATTAAATACAAACGACAACATGTCTTCGAGTGTTTCTTTTTTTTCCGTTTGTGGACGTTGCGTTGTGGAGTTTCGTTTGTGCTTTTCTTTCGGTTTACGGCAGACCCTTTAGAACTTGTGGGGCGGAGTAGAACCCCCGTGTCGTACGCCGGCACCAAGACTTCGCTCCCCACAATTGTAAAAAAAATGGATAAAAAGGAATTTCGTGTGTTGATGAAGCATTGCTTTATCATGAGCAAAAATATTGTTGAAACCAAAGCTTAGCTTGATAAATATTATTCGGACTGTGCACCAGGAAAATCAACCGTTGAGAAGTGGTTTGTTAAATTTAAACAGGGCGAAATGAGCACCGAAGACGGTACACGCAGTAGACGTCCGAAAGAGCGTGTAACGGACGAAAACATAAAAACATTGAAGTTAATCGAGATAGCTGAGACTCTGCAGATATCAAAAGAGCGTGTTGGACATATCGTGCATGAGTATTTGTACATGCGAAAGCTGTGTACAATGTGGGTGCCGCGGGTTAACGTCCAAAGCCACTCCAAAACCACGCCACTTCATACAATGTATAACAAGGTAAAGGTGCATGGTAAGTCTCGCGATACAATGTATGAGAAGGCTAAGATGCAAGCTAAGTGGTTAACGTCCAAAATCATGCCACTTCACGTCCCGCGATACAATGTATGGCATATCCAAAATACGAGCTATGGCTTTTGTTTGCTTTAGTTGCCTAAGTTAAGATAGAACCTGGGTATTAGGTTGTACCACATGAGCTGTCCGATTTTATAGTAAACCTTTAAAAGCCAGTACTATTTATCCGTAAATTTTTATTCAATCAAAATGGGATGCGTTGGCATCTACGAGATTATTTCAATGTGATACAAGACCAAATATTCCTTTTTCGTAGGACTGCTGACTTTTTGAGGCAATAAAATCTTCAAAGCCTTTTATGACCTCTGCTCGGTTCCGGAAGACCTTCTGCCGGCAAAATGATTCCAGATTGCGAAAAAGATGGTTGTCCGTTGGAGAAATGTCAGAAGAGTACGGTGGATGCCGAAGTATTTCAAATCCCAACTGCAACAGTTTTTGCACCGTTACTTGTGAGTCATTGTCACACACAAAATGATCGGGCCGTGCCTATTGACCAACGCAGGTTGCTTTACAGCCAATTTGGCATGCAATATATCGATTTCCTCACAATATTTGATAGCGTTTATCGTTTCTTCTGGTTGAAGAAATGAAAAGTGGATTGGTCCTTTCGATGTCCACCACATTGTTACTATAACCTTTTTCGCATGAAGATCGGGCTTGGGGTGTGTTTTGCATTTTCACCAGCATCCAACCACTGCCCAGGTCTTTTACAGTTATCATACAGAATCCACATTCCATCACAGGTAACTATCCGGTGCAAAAACGGTTCAGTTTGGTTTCTTAATATAAGCGATGCGCGGATTTCCAGGCGCCGAAGTTTTTGGGACTTGTTCAATTCATGGGGTACCCACTTATCGAGGTTCTTTACCTTTGCAATGAGATAAAAGTGTCGACTTATTATCATTGGAGATACGCATCCACCGTTGCTCTTAACACATCATCGTCAACTAACGTTTCCGGGCTCCCACGTGGTTTATTTTCGAGGCTGAAATCCCTCGAACAGAACTTTCCAAACCAACGTCGTATAGTGCGTTCGCTTACCGCTACATCCCCAAATGCCTCATTAATGTTTTTCATCGCCAATGACGCATTATGTCCCATTTTAAATTCATAAAGGAAGAGGGTTCGAATTTGAACTGCCGACAGCACAGTAAACAATTACCAGAAAAAAAAACTGTACTTGTAACGAACCCTAAAATTCTCACACGTCAAGTACACGCACCACTTTACTTCAAAAAAAAAAAAGAAAAGTTTACCGTTCTGGCACAGGTGTTCACTCGAGAACTTCTTATTTCCGACTGAGCGAAAATCGGACATTTCATGTGGTACGTGACGGTTCCGCCAAACTCCACGGTTCGCTTACCTAAAAAACCCCCATAACTTCCACTCAAACTCATGACTTCCCTAATGCAATCGCATTAGCATCTTAAATGCTTCACGCATTAAATAGATCAGATCTTTAACCTAAAAGTCCCTGTAAAAGAAAACTTACCTTTCATGCATCCCTTCGCATACAATTCCCCGTAAGATTTCCTGCTCAACTTATCAGGAATTTCAAACCAATTTGGCACCTTCGGTGCCAGGCAGATTCCCCTAGGCGAATTCCTAATAACAAAGGATTTGGATTACATACTATGTAATCTTCCCCAGGGACCATAAACATTGCGCTGTCTATTTTTCAGCTTCGTATGATAAATCTCTTAACGTACACATTGGCCGGCCACCCTTTTCTTCCAACAATTAAATACCCAAGCAGCTGCATTCAATTAGCGCAATCGACGCTGAAGCCAATTTCCCTAACTTCCACCAAGTGCAAACAAAGAACGCTGTTCATCCATAGGCTTCCTGGCGATACCATAAACAATCCATATCGTTTGTGGTATCCTAAACGCATTTTTCATTTAATGAGTGGCTGCTATTTATCCAGCTGACCCTCATTACCGAACGATGCATAGGTCGCTTTTCCCTTTATCTTGTCACTGCCCTGAATCCATTCTTCATGACCTCGATGAATAATCAAACACAAACCCATTAGCATCCCACGAAATTCAATTTGTTTATTTCAATGAACACACATCTCCTGGGTGCACATTATGCCCCTTCTTGGTGTTTCAGATTCGTTATCATGGCTTCGACACATGAAAAAAGCCGACGTACACATATACATGTGTACCATGACGACCTCCTCTATGAGATCCGGTTATCAACACCGTGAAAGCGAATGCACCCAAATTTCCCTTGGACAACGAATGAATATCGTTGAGTCCATTACCATCCACCGACCGAGCAGGTCGCGTCACTCCCGCTCTCCGTCGCGCGGCGGAAAAACGCCGAATAAGTAGCTACAGCTGCGATATGTCAAAATTAACAAAGTGAGTTTGTTATCAATAATTTTACTGTGAGTTTTCATATCCTTTTTTTTTTGGAGCGCTTTTGGTCAATTTGTCCCTCAAACAAATTAATAAGTAAAAAACGGTTTTTATAATTGAATAACAGTTTGCAATTGTTTTGGTATTAAAAATTACGCAATAAAAATAAAACAATAAACTAAATCCGTGTGTTTACTTTCCCGGCTGCTGTTCCTGGGTGCTTTTATTTCTTTTGTTTTGTGCTGCATTCCTTAGTGCGTGAACAATATGGGGATGGAAGTGAACGGAGTGTCCGTGTTTGGCACAATACTTCCTCCCCACAGTACCACCCAATATAAATAACTTAAGAAGAGAGACCCAACACTCAGTAGGTCACACATAGTGTCGCGGACACCTTTGTATCGACGGTTAATCAATAAATAAAAAAAAAACGATTATAAAAAAAGGAAAAATAATGTTTTTTCTTATTCCGTGGCAATAACTAGTTAACTCGCACGAGCTCACGATCGAGCAAAAGTTTCAACGTGTCGTTGACTCGGAGCAAGGTTTAGAGATATTTAACCGTAATAATACCGAATTTTTCCGTCGATATGTGACAATGGATGAAACATGGCTTCATCACTACAGTCCAGAGTCCAACCGTCAGTCAGCCGAGTGGACTGCCAGCCTATTTTGGGGCTGAAGATCGTACTATAAAAATGGTATCGAAAAATTGCATGACCACTATAATCATTGTATCGCCCTCGGAGACAACTATGTTAAATAATAAAATCAAATTTTACCAAAAAATGTGTTTTACTATGTTAGCATACGAACTTTTCACCCGACCTGTTAAGAGCTTACAAGGTTCAACACATACAAGAATTGAAGTCGACTCGCAAGTTTTCTGAATAATCCGGTCACCAGATTACTCTTGATCCGCATTTTCATCACAAAATTTTATTCGGTAATTTTTTGTTAAATGGATTCGTCAACAAACAAAATCGACGTCGAACAAAATATAGAAGCAATAATCAAGGGGCTGTTACACCCACAACAAATTACCAGTTCGTGATTTTTGGACTGGTAGAATCACTGGTTCATATTTTACATTGCCGTCAATAAATAGCCCTATAAATCCATGATTTTTTCCGTCCACAATTGATTGGGGTTAATGTGGAGGAGCCCTTGTTTCCACAAGACGGTACAACATGTCATACACTACAATAAATTTATTGCAGGAAACGTTCGGTGATCGCATAAATTCGGAAATAGACTTATGCATTGGCCTCCACTCACTATCTTGTAATATCACACTTCCTAATTATTTTCTGTGAGGTTAAAGGCCTCGGTCTATACTGACCAGACCTTTGACAGACCCCTTACGAGCCAACATTAATTACAGTATTACCAATATATTGCCCCATATCCCATAAATCACATTGAAACATTATTGATATACAATTACAAATCAAGCCTATTGTGTTATTCGTTCTGTGGTGGCTATTTACCCGATATCATATTCAAAAAGTGATTAGAACAAATTTACAAGGCTTAAAACAAAGGAAAAATCATTTCTCAGTAATAATGTATGTGCTACTTTTAAATTGGCACCAAAAAACATCACGAAGATTTAAATGGCCCACGCTGTATAATGAAAAAAAAACGGAGGCGAGACTTTCGTTCGCCCGACCAAAATAAAGGGCCAATATGATCCATTTTTAAACTAAAAAGGAGATAAGCAGTTGGTATATATTATTGTATGGTTGTGTGCTCATAATCGGTGTACCATAAAGCGTGATTGGATATGCAGATATTTGGAGATAGTAGGCCCAGCTATATCTCTAGATGACTCGAAAAAAATGTGTGTCTCCCAATCTAGATCATTAAATGCTCTCTATATATGCCCATATTATAACTTGTCGCACATGAGACGAGGACAGCTTTAAAAGCAGCGGACAGGAAATTGAACACGTTGATATATATGTATAAGTGGAAGGATAAAGTAACAAATATAATCCCTCTATAAATCATCTTGGGCTCCTCGGTACTATAGTGGTTAGTATACCCGCCAGTCGCGAGAGAGACCGGGGTTCGATTCCCCGTCGGGGAGCCTCTGGCGGAAGACTCATAACCTTGCCCGGAAAAAACAAATCATTATGGAAAATTTAACAAGCCTCAGGACTTGCTAAATAAGGCCAAGACCGGCTCCCAGTTGTAGTGCCGATGATGATGATAAATCATCTTGATGTCAAACTCAACAATAGGTTCGTTTTCAAGGATCAATTGATAAGGAATGAGTGAAAAACCGGCAAGATTATCGGATATATTTGGAAATTTGCTACTAAGTTTGAGGACCGTTAAATCAGTTCAGGAGGTCGATAACCCGTCAATACGTATATGATAACTATTACTATTTATTGCCTTGTAGAAGCCCGGTAGTTCATGAGCCCATCGACTCGACTGCGACATCGATCCCTGTCCTGTGCACTCTCGTTCCACGCATATATTATAATTTATGTATACGTAAGTAAATGCTCCTTACTACAAGGTTAGCTCAATAAGTCCTTAGAAACGCGTATGGCGGCGCTCGTAGCATCGCTAATGGTCTATTTTTAATAAGCATCATTCCTCACTTGGTATCTATCAACTGTCAATTTGTTTCATGTTTCAATTTTGTATGATAAGTTGGATATATGAAAAAAATATCTGAGCGATGGATGCCGTATTTGCTCTCAGCTGGGAACTTTTGGAGCATATGCTTCCCAGATGAGTTACTGCGCAGATTAGTAACTGTAGATGAAACATGGATACACCGTTACACTCCCGAGACGAAATAACAGTCAAAACAGTGGATTGTTAAAGGCGAGCGCGTTCCAAAAAGACAAAGACGGCAAGACATAATCAGCTGGAGAGGTTATGGCTACTGTGTTTTGGGATGCTCGTGGTATTAATTTCATTGACTATTTGGAAAAAGGGCAGACCGTAACTGGACAGTATTATGCGTCATTATTAGGTCAGCGAAATGAGAAAAATAAAAGAAAATCGTCCCCATTTTATAAAGACTTATTGACCTGAGCCCATATAAATTTTATAAGAGAGGTGTGAATTCGTTGCAAAGGGTATGTAGCGCTTTCCGAACGGTATCCGAGCATGTCATAAAGGCTAAGGCCGGAAAGAAACCCCTTGGCAACGAGGCTAAAGCAGTTGATGCTTTGCAAAACTTGCCTCACGAGAAGTACTTTTGAAAATCGAGGAGTATAGTCGAAGGAAATGGAAACAAAGATGAGATCATCATCACCATCGGCACTACAACCGGGATCCGGCCGATAGTGCCGATGATGATCATGATGATGATAGACCATAGTAGGCGTTGTTGGATTTGATCAGCCGTTCGCGTATTTCTTGTTCCATATTATTATCGGCTGATACTATTGACCCAAGGTAGTTAAAGGATTCCACTTCTTCAAATTCGTGCGCCACTACCCTGATAGTTTGACCAACGTTAGGTCTTTTCTTCGCTCTTCTAACAAAGTTGAGATACTTCCCCATAAAGATCAATCTATAGCGCTTACGACGATAGTGAAGACGGTGACTTAACCACACGATGAAACGGGTGAGAGGCGAAGCATTGAAGCATAAGGCTAACGGGCGCGTGTACGAATTCGATCGTTATTCTCAAATACACTCAAACTGATGTGGGATGGCTATGTTAATTGCTATGGTATACGGCTCTGATGCTTTGCTTATTCTATTTGCTTTCGTGTTGTTAGTCACTACTCGCTTGTGTAACGTGTGTGTATCTGTCAGAAACGATACCTGGTATAGAACCATGAGAGAAAAGAAATATTAGAGCAGATATCAGGGCATGGATGCATTCCTCAGCACTTCAGAAATATAAGCACGTCAATCGTCCATACTGCTTGTATTGCGAAGGCCATGTGAAAAAAGAACTTATAGAATGCGTGAGAAAACGTAGAACATGAACTCATAGAATGCATGAGATTCGAGACCCTACGGCGAACCCTGGAGCAACACTTGAGGTGGGCGAGAATGATCCCGAAAGATTAACAAATGTTGTGATATGCGGTATAATGTAGTCAATGCGATGAGTTGAGAGCAATAAAAAATGAACTCCATCCCGACCTGTGTACGTAGTACCTAGCGCGGTGGGAGGGGGGTGTGGGGTTTGTAAGTTGTGGTGGTGCCGATCATGGGCACAGATTCACTTAATCCCCAACGTATAATTTCGACGATGTCCAAAAGCAAATGAAAGCGCACTGAATTAATTCTAATGTTTCTTTAATCGATCCTTTGATTTTTATATTTTTTACAGCAATGTGTTGATACAGAGATAAAAGTTTCATTGATTCTATTAATAACACAAAGTTACTTTCAACATTCAAAAAGTCGTTTACACCGATAATTTTAACATTTAAGATTTTGTTCCTGACCGGTACAATGTTGTAGGATAAACGGAAAAACTTGCCACCAACAGTCAATAGTTAGGGTGAAACGCTGAGATCTACCTAAAGTTTTACTTTTACACACAAACTATTCACTTAATTATAACATATATACAAACACACTTAATTAATTACGTAAGTGGAATTTGACTAAAATTAACAAGATGGTTAAACAACAAACTATTGGATTGTAAATAGAACTTGTCGCGGAAGACGAAATTAACTAAGCAAGGTGACTCCTCAAAAGTAGTTGCGCCTACTTCAAGTGATATAGTCGGATTCCTCGTGACGCCGACATTAGACTCCCTGTAATCCGCGCTATGCTGACCCAACCTCAAGGAGTGAGGTGGGTTTCCACTCATGTCATCGTAGGGGAATACAATCTTTCCTTCCCCCCAACGACAAATGAGAAACCGATTCGCATCCCATTGGAAGGTTCCCATAGACATCGTCCCGATATATTGAATGTCTTTACCTAGGAAAGAAAGACAAACGAAACATGCGTTGGGTGAAGGAAGGAAAGCAAACATGCAGCTGGTCAAATATGATGACCGATGTACGGAGGCTGGCTGCCCTGTCATCATAAACGATCCGGGATCGGTTTTTCTGTTGATGTTATGTCAACAGAACTTCGCTTACGATGGCAAAGGCTAGAACGGCTGGGTGCATGTTTGTTTTAGGAAAAACGTATCGTGGGACACGATCATTGGCATGATTGTTTAAATAATAATATTGATCGTGTCCGATCCAATGGGTGCTTATCGCTTATACCAGCGGTAAGGGCTAACGTGGAGATTGTTTAGTTTCGGAAAACGATACGTGGGACATGATCATCGGTATGATTGTTTGAATAACAATCATTATCGCGTCCAATTCGATGATCGGTTGTCGCTTGGGCGATCGATCATCGGAAATCTGGCTTGCAGTTATGCGAGCAAGCAAGTTGCCCGGCGTGTCTTTTTTTGGACCAACGGATTGTTGGAACAAGAACACACAGGAGGATTGGCTTGTGTTTGATGGGCATGTGGCCGCCCATAGGAACCGATCGGTTCATGACAGATGAACCGAGGTGGTTTAGATGATGCAATTTGTTTGATGCCATGGCAAAATGGTAATCTTGCCGTGGGCTTATGTTTCAGGTATGAACTGATCAAAGGAAAGCTTTGAACAGCTCATATTCAGATAAGCGACTTAATGATCGGTAAAGGTATTTGCAGGTTGGGGAAGGGGAGTTGGGTTAGGACGATGGGTGGTTCTTCGTGCGCCTTAAAGAACCCCCACAGGGGCACTTGTCAGTAAGAATTCGACATGCGTCTGAATCGGCCCAGAAATATAAGCGCGCCAATCAAAGGAGAATAACCGACTTCAATTCAACTCCTGACAACTATGTGCAACATACACCGCATAAGGTTTTTGTCAGACTGCAACATCAGAAAAAAACACTACACAGGTGGTAATAATTTTTAGAAACTCATGAAGAACATCAAATCTATCTTACTATCCGTTCCACCACTCGTAGATGTTGACCGCTTAGTCGTAAGCCCACTGGGGAAAACAAATGTGAAGCAGAGGAGCCTGCTGATATGAATGGGGTGATCTGAGCCGAGACTACTTTAGAGTAAATGAGCAAATTCAAGAATTTAAAAATGTTTTCGTTTCATATTTCGGTCATAAATGTTCTTTTTAATTTCATCTTTAATATAATTTCTGGATAGTCTTATTACAATAATAATCTCAAATAGCTTTTTTAGCATTACTGCTACCTGGTGTCCGGCTGTTATCAACTATGATTAACTTTTTCTTAAGGGGATGTCCTCATACAGAGACCCAAAAATAATGTGGTTTTCTTGAATTTTTTTCTCAAAGGCGGAAGCGAATATCAATGTCGAATTTTATACACATATTTATTACGTATTTAGGTATACATAAAATTTATTTTTAGTGAAAAATTGTAAAATTTGTTAATAATTGATATTGCAACTACTTTTGAGGAGTCACCTTGCTTAGTTAATTTCGTCTTCCGCGACAAGTGCTATTTACAATCCAATAATAGATGGCTCAGTGTGACGATTCAAAAAAAGGTACCCAATCGGTCTCCATCGTACCATTGTTTTCAATCGTCTGTAATCATACAACAAAAAGTTTTTTGAAGATATGTAATGTTTGCCGGAGTCTGAATTCTATTTTCAAGAAAAAAAATAGAAAATAAACAAAATGGCGGACATGCAAACCTTAGGTACGATTTTCGGTCTTTTTTTGGCTCTTTAACGTTGTATACAAAAAAAAAATTATGAAAAAATCATCTACATTTAGGTTCAGACTCCAATAAATTTATTTTTTTCTTTAAAATAAAAAAAAAAAGAAATCCGATCCATTGAAAGTCTTTGAGATATCGTGGAGACCAATGTGAAAAAAGTTTAAAGTTTCAAAATGCTATACGAGGGGCGTGTGAAAAGTTTCCGGCCTGACCTACAGACGGCACCACCATGTCTAATAACTAGGTCAGGTTCTATAGTACTATGTCTCATTAGCTTGTACATCGGTGGCTTGAAAAGTTTCCGACCTACCAAAGATACAAGACATTTTTTCTTAAAATTTATTTTTATTTTTCTACATAGTCTCCTTGTAACTTTACACACTTCTCCCAGCGATGCTCCCATCTCTCTATCCCGTCCAAATAGTACTCGGTGTTTTTCTCTGCAAAATAACTGTTCACGAAAGTGATTGCCTCCTCATTTGACGAAAATCTGTCTTCCGAGTGCAATTTTTAGATTAGGGAACAAAAAGAAGTCGCTTGGGGCCAGACCTGGTGAGTAAGGCGGACGGTCAATCAGTTCAAACCGTAATTCGTGGATTTTCGCCATGGCAACCGCGGAGGTGTGCAACGGCGCGTTGTCTTGGTGAAACAGAATTTTTTTTTCTGCAAATGTGGCCGTTTTTCCGCAATTTCTGCCTTCAGTTGGTCAAGTAATTATGCGTAGTATACTCCTGTTATGATTTTCCATTTTAAAGATAATCGATTAAGATAACTCCATGACTATCCCAAAAAACAGTCGCCATCACTTTCTCACTTTCCCAGCCGAGAAAACATTTTTTGCTTTTTTGGAGCCGATTCCCCATTCTCAGTCCACTGTTTTGAGAGTATTTTTGTTTCGGGCGTATAATGGCGTATCCAAGTTCCATTGACAGTAATTAATCAGCACCAAAACTCGGATTTATTGCGTTGGAAACGTTCATTCGAACACGTTTTTGGTCTAACGTCAGCAAACGCAGGACCCAAGGCGCAGACAGCTTTTTCATGCTTAAATCTTGATTTAATATGTGACAAACACGTACTTTGGACATTTTCATAGCCTCTGCTATATCTTTTACTTTAATTCGGCGTCGTCTAGCACCATTTGGTGAACTTTGGCGATGTTATCGTCAGTTGTTGCAGTTTTTGGACGTCCCGACCGTCTCCCAAGCTCTCACGGCCACGTTTAAATTCAGCTGCCCAAAATGGCACTTTCCATACACAGAGTCCAACTCATCTTTAATTTGCGGTATTACCTTTCAAAAACAAAAATTTAATGACAGCTCGATACTCAATTTTGTCCATTTTCACAAAAACACTCACATCGACTCACTCAAAGGACTGTCAAATAAAAACTACGCATCCAAAATGGCTGAAATTTTGGTGAGTAACTGTCGAGAGATGCGCAACTACATTTGTGTCTCTAACAGATACACACAATTCACAAGCAAAATACTGAAGAACACCGAACGAACATCGAATAAGAAAATACATCAGAGCCGTATACCATAGCGATAACATAACAATTCACATCAGTGGAGTATAGTCGAGTTTAAAAATCAAATTCTAAACACGCTCAGTAGCCTGATGGGTAACGCTTAGGTACACTTTTTGGTGATTCAAACTATCATAGCGTCAGTTCGAATCACACGTTCCTCTTCACTATTATTCGAAACGCTATAATTGGTGACCCCGACGTGATCTGTACACACAGCACTCACTTCCCGTAGTAAACAGAACTTCACACACGATCATGACTTCCGCATAGAGCACCGACACACTCGTCTTATTCTACACACTGTCTGTAGCTATCAAAAAATGAAAAAAAGAAAAATCGACTTTTTAAAACTTCTTGATGAAAACCTCCCCCTAATCCCGGAAGAAAATTCAAAATTTCCTACGATTCCGTGTGAAATTTAAAATCGATTGCATTGATTTTAATTTTTCATTCGCCAGGAAACTTTAATGATGAAAATTAATATAGGAACCGAACGTCAGGGTTTGCGACAAAAATGTTAAGCGACGTGTTTGCACAGTGTAAGTTAGGCAAAAATAAAATTTAGCTAGATGTTTATATATACCCCACATCATCATCATCGGCACTACAACCGGGAACCGGTCTTAGCCTTATTTAGCAAGTCCTAAGGCTTATTAAATTTTCCATAATAATTAGTTTTTTCCGGGCTCCCCGACGAGGAATCGAACCCCGGAAATAAAACACTTCATTTTGAACTTAATAATAATTGTCAATTGATTGAACACATAATTATGCGACTTCTCTGCACTGTAGGAAATACAAAATATATTGGGAAATGTCTCGTTTATAAAAGGACCCGACTCTATCTCGACACAAGACTCCGTTAAGTTTCGTTATACACTCGGGATTGCGAGTTTCGTGACTCTGGGTTGTGCGCATCCCCATGAGGGCTACGGGGAGCGGGAGAAAAACCGACCGGCGCGGTCGGTGGATGGAATAAGACTCCTCGAGGGCTAGAATCTGGCTCTTGATTCACCCTCGATTCGGTGGTGGTGAATATCCTCTCGGCTTAGGATACGTTTACTTACCCCAAGAGAAACGTAAAGTCTCTCTTTGTGAAATAGAAAACCAGATCTCGTAATGAAGGCCATGGTGGTATGGGTGTATGAGTGATCGTGAAGATCATATTGTTCAACTCATGCGCGAAGGCCATGGAAAAACAAAGCTGAAAAACTGTAAGGACAAAGGGATCGTATAGACCATTGTTTACGATGTAACTGCATTGGGGAAATGGTGCTAATGAGTTCTTCTATTTAACCAATGGGAAATGTGTATCGCGTCTATTACCGCGGTGGCTTGTTAGATTAGGGATCGTGGTCGGGTATATTGCAGCTGGATAAATAGCCGCATTGTAATTAGGCTGGTGATGCGAAAGGAATCTAGGTATACGACGGGTAATCGTGTACCGCATTTTGCTGGGCAAAAGGGATTGCATTTGTATACATGATTACATGCGAAGGAATACGGTTTATGACTCTAGGCGCAAGATGTGAGTATTGTCCGATGGACAAAGAGCTGCCGAGGCCGTGGAAATGCCAGGGACATGTGCATGGTGACCAGGAACACTCGAATAAAATTCCGCAGCAATTTTGTGAATTTGCAATATAGGCAAAATAACGGAGAACAATATAGAAACATCAACAACCAACAATCGAGTGTTTTATTTTTACTTGTGCGACCAGTGTTTCGATCTCCCCTCGGCGATGTCAGTGGCCAGCGCTCTATGCCCTCTTCTCAGTGCACGAACCAGCAAACAATTTGTGGGGACGTGGTCGAACCCAGCGCCCATGCTGGCGCAACGACTTCGTACCCCCACAGTCCATAGTTTCGAGAGATCTCGTCCTCTACTCACTAAGCTCTTGCGAAAGCTATACGTCGGCCACATATGATGCATAACTCCAGCACAACAATTGGACACATCAATATATTTGACATAACTTCAAGTCAATTAAACAGTATTGTAACGAATTGAAATGAAAATTAACTTTAAAAACAGAAGACTACTTTTCTCGAGATCTCTCTAAAACAAAATAAGAAAAATTATCGCATTGCCCGGTTATTTGTTAGTACAAGGTGCAGGAAGATACTATATCTAGGTACCCGATTCAACCACGCCATATTTCATGACTCTAAAGACTACCGGCTCTAAAAACAAAAAATTATATCTTACACGGCGGTCATCAGTCCTAGCCTGATCTACGAACGTCCGGTGCTATCTATTTGCAGGTATAAAGTGATGAACAGGTCCAATGCATAAGCGGAATGACCGCCAATGCCTAGTAACCCCAAATGTGTACTAACGAAGGCCTGAAGCACAAGTACAAGGGTCTTCCAATAGGGACTTGACAACTTTTTTTCGGTAGTAAATTTTTATAATTTGCAGACGTTGTTCGTTCGTGTACTTAACCATGATGAAAATGTTGAGTTTACTGAATAAATTGAGAGTGACAGGGTGCGTTCACAAATTAAATTCAAAGTTGTCAGGTCCCTATTGAAAAACCCGATATAAGCCAATACTTTTTTATGATACAAACGCATAAAAGCTTTTTCTTATGCCCTTAATTGCAATGTGTTGTGTCCTTTCTATTAAATAACAACAGAGTTAACGGAAATGCTCTGAAAAAAACAAATATAATTTTTAAATTGCTTATGAATCCTAATTGGTTGTCGGTTATCTCTAATAATGTCGAGCCATTTCAATCGGACGGGAATTTCGCGTCGATCTTTGCAACATTCGCGGTCTAAGATGCAATTTCTCCTGTGTTTGCTCACGCCTCTAACCAGAAACCAGAAATCCTTGCGCTTAGCGAAATCCGGGTAATAACTAATATTTATATATTATATTTCCGATATATATATATATATATATATATATATTGTGCAATAGGGAAGACGAAACTCAACGTTGCCTGATACCATATCAGACCCGCCCTAAGTTGTGCAAATGGTAGCACAATATGAGCCAGATTCACTTTCGAACGCGTACTGTTGGCTGTCCACCCAAGGAGCTGAACGTAAACAACTTCGCTAGTCTGGATGGCATTCCCTCAACTCCCCTGAACAGATGCTCTTCATCCCTCGCTAAACTACTGCGGAAACTTCCATTTATCTTATTCTACTGGCCGTTTGCCAAGTAGATGGAAGCGAACGAACATTCAACTAATTCCCAAAGCGGGCGACAAATTGTCCCTGTCTTCTTATCGACCCATAAAACTAACTTCTACTCTTTCGAAGGTAATGGAATCACTCATTAACATTTAACTTTCGAAATATTTTGAATCAAATGACTTTCTCAATGACCGTCAACATGGCTTTCGTAGCATCAGTTCCTCAGATTTGATGGCGTACCTTACCGAAAAGTGGAGCCATTCCATCCACCACCTCGGAGAAAGCAAGGTTGTCGCGCTGAATATTTCAAAAGCGTTCGACACAGTTTGCAATCCAGCCCTTTTGTCAAAATTACATTCATATGGAGTGGACAATTCCCTGATCCAATGGATAAGAGTCTATCTTTCTGGCAATTCAATTCAGGTCGTTTTCGATGATGGCAAGTTTCGGTACTTTCACCCACTCTCTTCCTCATCTTTATAAATGATCTCTTGTTCATTACCCATAACCGAATTCACTCGTTTGGTGATAATAGCACATTGAGTTTCTCATACTCATACGAACATTCCCGATCAAACTCTTCAAACGACATTACCAATCAGTAGATTATGCTTAATACCTTCAATTTCGACCTCAATAAGATATATCAGTGGGGATTATATAACCGAGTAAAGTGCAATGCCATAAAAACTCAGTGCTAGCTCGCTTCATGCATCGCTTTAGTCACGATGGTGTGCTTCACGGGACAACAGCGTGCTTTTTGTGTAAAACAATTTTACAAAAACAACGATTCCGACGTTACTGTACGACGAATATTAAATTGAATACGAATTACGCCGTCTAAGTGATTGTCCAAGAGTTAATTTAATCAAAGCTTGGGTCAAGAAGTTCGAGCAAATGGGATCGACAACGAATATTAAACAAACAGGGCGGCACGTTCAAGAAGAAGCTATGAGAACATTCCGAAATGCAGCATGTGTTAGCGAGTTTTCCAAAGCTTACGTAGTCGATTGCAGGAGTGCCAACGGCGAGACGGGGCACATCTCGACGGTCATTTTTTAAAAATAAATTTCAATAAACATTTATTACGTAATCAACAAAATAACATCTGTAGTTTTATTTCTATCCATGTTTCAAATCTGCAAAAATGTATGGCCCACCTTTAAAATAAATAAGCAAGAAGAGACTTTAGATATTGTACTAGATGCTGGAAAAAAGTTTAAACTAATATCTGCATTTGTCTTTTCCTTCATGAAACTTTGAAAACAGCAAGTTCCTTCGACCCACCCTGCAGACTTGCTTTTCCTGTTACAAACTAAGAAAAAAATAAGGAAATTTACGACAAACGAAATTGAGGACGTAAAAGTATTGACACAAATAATGTTTCTCAAGTTTCTGGAACTTCCAAGCCTCTGCATTTTTATGCTTTCAAATGTATTCAGAATAAAGCACCGTATTCTAGAAGTGGAAATATCAACCGACAGGTAATACGCTTAATCATTTCAGCAGTTAATATCATGCGGTTGGATTTATAACATATTTTGATATATTACGAGAGCATGAGATGCTTCTTGTTATATAACTTCCCACTATGGGCATTGTGATAAGTTTATTATGCTGACTAAAATCATCTTAGGTTATTCCACAAGCCTACCTTTAACTGGCTTAATTACTGGGTACCTTTAAGTTAATTTTTTGAGGATAAACAGGACCTATTCTTTTATAAGGATTTCAAAATTACTTATATATTGCTATACAATTATATTTATTCGTAGAGCCCAAAATGAATGTATATAGATTTAGCCTTAAAACAATTGTCTCAAATACACTGATCTGAATATGTAATGGACTATAATCAGGATTACATATATTCGAACATTATTAACAATTATAATATTATTCTATAAAAAAAAATTATTATCGTGCAATGAAGGAAACCATTTACCGTCATAATGGAAAATGTTGTTTTTGCGTTATTGCACAATGAAAACAACTTGTTATACAGTATAATAAAAAATATAGCACAATAAAAAAATGTGAAAATAATAATAAACTGTTAATAATAAAAATGTTATCGTACTATAAAAAAACCATAAGAATTTCAATCTGCAATTTATAATTTATGAGGATTTCATTGTACAATAAAAAATATATCAATCTTAAAAAATGGTTATACAATAAACGTTAACAAAAAATTATGAATATATAAAAAAAAAAGTATACCGATTACATTTTTGATTGAAAACGAATGAATCAGCAATTTATTGTTATAATTAAAAAGATTTCATTGTACACTAAAAAATATAACAATCTTAAAAAAAATTGTTATACAATAAACGTAAACAAAAAATTATGAATATATAAAAAAAAGTATACCGATTAGTTAAAAAAAATTGTTATACAATAAACGTAAACAAAAAATATGGATATATAAAAAAAAATAAACCTATTACATTTTTGATTGAAAGCGAATCAATCTGCAATTTATTATTATAATTATAAGGATTTCATTGTACAATAAAATATATAACAATCACAAAAAAATTGTTATACAATAAACATAAATTAAAAATTATAAATACATAAAAAAAATTCAACAAAGTATACCGATTGCATTTTTGATTGAAAACGAGTTAATCTGCAATTTATTAATTATAAGGATTCCATTGTACAATAAAAAGAAAAAATCACAAAAAAAATAGTTATACAATAATAATAAATAAAAACTTTTGAATGTATAAGAAAAATTGAACAAGTATACCGATTGCATTTTTTATTGAAAACGAATCAATGGATTTCATAGCATCATGTTTTCCAATAGGGGCTTGACAACATTTTTTTTAAATAAAACGCAAACCATTTGAGATATTTCAAAAACGTTATTATCGGCTTGAAGTACAATCAAAACATTTCGACTTCGTTCATATGGCCACCGCGGGCACGTTTGCAGAGGTCGATTCGTTGGACCCGATTTTCGATAAATCGGCCACACATTTCGGCCGAAACGGCCGCTATTTCGCGTTCAATGTTGGCTCTGAGCTCTTCCAAGGTCGTCGGCTTGTTGGCATAGACCAATGCCTTGACGTAGCCCCAAAGAAAATAGTCTAGAGGCGTTAAATCGCACGAACGAGGCGGCGAACCGACTGGCCCATTTCTTGAGATAACACGCTGATCAAACTTACTCTTCAATAAATCTATTGTATCGTGTGCTGTGTGGCTTGTGGCACCGCCCTGTTGAAACTACATGTCGCCCAAGTCCATATCTTCCAATTTGGGCCAAAAATAATCGGTAATCATGGCGCGATAACGATGGCCGTTCACAGTAATGTAACAATCGTTATCGTCGACGAAAAAATATGGCACAATGACGCCGCCGACATGCAAACCGCACCAAACAGTTATTTTTTGTGGATGAAGTGGTGATTCTTGAAGCACATGTGGATTTTCACCCGATAAATAACGCATGTTTTGCTCATTGACGAACCCATTGAGCCAAAAATGAGATTCGTCACTGAAGATGATTTTGCGATGAAATTCATCATCTTGGCGCATCTTTTCCAGAGCCCAATCGGAGAACGTACGTCGCTTCAAATGGTCCATCGGCTTCAATTCTTGAGTCAGCTTGATCTTGTATGGGTGTAAACCAAGATCCTTGCGCAAAATGCGCCATAAAGTGGTCTGGGCGATGCCCAATTCTTGAGAACGCCGGGGAATTGACTGATTTGGATCTTTGCTACGGACGCCTGAACGGCAGCGATATTTTCGACTTTTTGGCCAACCCGTTGTCTCACTGGCACGGCAACATCACACAATGTAGACTCACATTGTTGCACTAAACTTGTTATTGCCTGTCTACTAGGGCGAGAATTACGACCGAAAATTGGAGTTAACGCTCTTAAAGTTGCGGTCACCGACTCCAAATTTGGGTAGTGAATTTTTATAATTTGCAGACATTGTTCGTTCGTGTTCTTAATCATGATAAGAATGTTGAGTTCACTGAATAAATTGATAGTGATAGTTCGATGATTAGTGAAAGGGTACGTTCACAAATTAAACTCAAGTCGCTATTGGAAAACCACTTACAATAATTAATATAACAATATTAAAAAAAAAAAGTTATACAATAAACATAAATAAAAAATTATGAATATATAAAACAAAAAGTATACCGAATACATTTTTGATTGAAAACGAATCAATCAGCAATGTATTATTATAATTACAAAGATTTCATTGTACACTAAAAAATATAACAATCTTTAAAAAAATGGTTATACAGTAAACATAAATAAAAAATTATGAATATGTAAAAAAAAAGTATACCGATTACATTTTTGATTGAAAACGAATCAATCTGCAATTTATTATTATAATTATAAGGATTTCATTATACAATAAAATATATAAGCGTTACAAAAAATTGTTATACAATAAACATAATTTAAAACTTATGAATATATAAAAAAAAAATTCAACAAGTATACCGATTACATTTTTGATTGAGAACGAACCAATTTGCAATTTATTAATTACAAGGATTTCATTGTACAATAAAAAATATAATCACAAAAAATATTGTTATACAATAAACATAAATAAACAATTTTGAATATATAAAAAAAAATCAATATGTGTACCGATTGCATTTTTGATTGAAAACGAATCAATTTGCAATTTATTAAATTTCATAAGGTTTTCATTGTACAATAAAAAATATAATCACAAAAAATATTGTTATACAATAAACATAAACAAACAATTTGGAATATATAAAAAAAAATCAATATGTGTACCGATTGCATTTTTGATTGAAAACGAATCAATTTGCAATTTATTAAATTTCATAAGGATTTCATTGTACAATAAAAAATATAACAATATTAAAAAATGGTTATACAATAAACGTAAATAAAAAATTATGAACATATAAAGCAAAAAGTATACCGAATACATTTTTGGTTGAAAACGAATCAATCTGCAATATATTATTATAATTATAAGGATTTCATTGGACAATAAAATATATAACAATCACAAAAAAATGTTTACACAATAAACATAAATTAAAACTTATGAATATAAAAAAAAAAAAATGCAACAAGTATACCGATTGCATTTTAGGGTAAACCTAGAAGAAAATTATTATACAAAAGCAGAAATATAAACATTTTATGAGTTTTACCGTAAAATTAATAAAACTAGTAAAAAATGTATTGCTACAGAAACCTTAAAAAAGATTATAATTTATAAATAATAGAAAAATAAACAGAAAAAATAACACTTATAACGGTATTATTATTTAAAAAAAATTGTAAGCGTTTTATCATGTGATGAAGAAAAATATATGCCTTCATCGACTTTATTGTACAATAAAAAAACTAGAGGAAATTTATTGTACAATAAAGAAAAATATTATTGTTGTGGGGATCTAACCATAAAGTAAACAAAACGACAATCAACTAGTTGTGCAAAAAAAAAAATCAGATGTGACTGTCATAAAGGATCTATTGTACGGTACAGCAAATTAAAACAAAATTGTTGCAATATTATAAAGAAAAATATAACATTACAAGAATTTCGCTGTGCATATAATAATAAAATATATATATAACCACAATAGGAATTTTATTACACGTTAAAAAAAATATAGCCGTTATAAAAATGTTATCGTAAAGTAAGTTCCCCCACCATGCAAACATCCTGATAAATAACCGAACTTTAAGAAATTCTTCATCGCGTAATCGAGTTCGACTGATAACAGCATTTTGCAACATTAGGGGCATCGGTTTCACCAATACGAATGTAAACGCCGCCCACCAATATATGCAACAGCGAAACCTGATATCCTTGCCCTAACTGAGACCCAGGTCGATTCATCAACTGATTCGACATATCTTCGTTGCTCAGGATACAACTTGCATTCGAGACTCCGTTTTAAGGGTATTCGTATTCACGCGTTCCAATCTGGCTTGTGAAAGCATGGAAGCGTTAGAACCCAATAACTTGGCCATCTCGTGCTGAGGAGATTTGTCAAATGTCTATGTTGTCTTTACCGCCTCCCGAATGACGATCGACCAGCGACGTTTTTCGGACATCTATCACGAAATTGTCACCACCTGGTAGGTACATTGTAACAGAACCGACGGGACTGGAAGGCTAGCGAAGAATTTCGCTGTTAGCCGCAATTTGACTCAACTCGTGGAGGATCCTACGAACCGGCACTCGGTTACCCGAGGTAATTATGCGAAGACCCTGGATCTGTTTTTGACATGCGAGCCGAGCATTTATACCATAGAAGAAGAAGAAGCCTTTGGGAAGCTCAGATCACTGCTTGGTATCGGTCGCGCAACCATTTGCATTTCAAACCAATAACCGACCTAAGCAGTTTCGCCATATATGGAGGTATGGGGCTGCTAACTGGGACGATTTGTGGGATTTCTTTGCATCCTTTCCGTGGTCAAAGGTGTGTTTTGAAGACTCCGATGTTAACGCATGCGCGGAGTCGATCACTGATATTATTCTTCTTGGGGTGGAGATTTACATTCCGCATTCCATTAAACGAAATTCATGTGGTAAATCTTGGTTTGATAATAAATGCGAGCAGATTACAACAGCAAAAAATTGAGCTTTTAAACAATGGCGCTGTGGCGTCTCTAACAGTACACACACAATTCACAAGCAAAATAGTGAAGAACACCGAACGAAAATCGAATAAGAAAATACATCAGAGCCGTATACCATAGCGATAACATAACACTTCACATCAGTGGAGTATAGTCGAGTTTAAAAATTAAATTCTAAACACGGCCAGTAACCTGATGGGTCACGCTTAAGTTCAATTTTTGGTGATTCAAACTGTCATAGCGTCAGTTCGAATCACACGTTCTTCTTCACTATTATTTCAAACGCTATAGCGTTCCAATCCCACCGATGTTAACGGAACGAATTTTGTTAGAATCAGAAACCGGTGGAACCAGGCGATTGATACCCCGAAGAAGGCCTACAACGATACAGTGACCAATAAACTCATTGAGTGCCCAACTGCTTCGCGTCCCTTCTGGTCAATGGCAAGGGCTGTCAGCAGTAAATTCGCTTCCTCCTCTTTTCCTCCGCTGGTGACGGACAGCGGAACAGTAGTCACAAATTCAAAAGATAAAGCTAATGTGGTCGCGAATTTATTTTCCGCGATCGCACTGTCTTCGATGCGGGATGTGAGGTTCCGCCCGCGTAATACTCAACGCATTCTACGTGGACTGGAGTGTAAGAAAGCACACGGGCCTGACGGAATACCAACAATAGTCCTTAAGGACTGTGCTCCAGAACAGTCGCCGGTTCTTGGCATACTCTTTTGCTCTCTTATGCACATAGGACATTTCCTACCTGCTGGAAGATGGTTCAACCAATCCCAAAGAAAGGGAATGAAATGTCTCCCACAAAATTACCGGCCGACAGAATTACTACCTATGTTATCTAAGAATGATGGAAAAGCTCATCAATGCCGAGTTACTTAAGCATTTGGAGGGCAATGGACTTCTGAATGATCATCAATGCGGATTCCGTAACAGGCGGTCCATGGGAGATGTTTGATCCTTATAAGCGATATATGGACATCTGCGATTGAGCGGCATGGTGAGTCAAGAGCAGTCACATTGAACGTCTCCAAGACTTTTGACCGCGTTTGGCACGGAGCATTGCTGAGCAAGATTCGTTCACACAGACTTTCCCGCAGATTTGCGACTAGACGAAGATCGATTGATCCGGGTTATTGTGGACGGCGAGTCTTCGGATCAATATGCTGTTAATTCCAGGGTATCTCGGGGTTCTATTTTGGTTCCGAACTTGTTTTTTCTTCAAATGAATGATCTGTTGGACTCAATGGATGACAAAATATTCAGTTTTGCGGATGATAGTAGGCTTGTTTCGTCAATTTTGAATGATCACCCGATTAATTCATCCGTGTCGCACCAGCTGAGATGTAGCCAGATCGACTCTCTGAATCAGGATCTCCAGGGGGGAAGTGCAATTGCGTCGGCTTCAATCCAACGAAGACACAATATACAATATTCACAAAGAAAAGTGGATCATCCGTGCCACAGCTGATAATCGCCACGCCCTCGAATCTTGGAAAAGCATGAAACTGCTCGGTGTCACAGTCTGTTGGAAGATATCGTGGCATAAACACATGTCGAACATCGCGAGGTCCGCTTCAGGAAAATAGAATTATCTTTTTAGAGCCAAGAAATATTTTACTCCGGCCAACTGCATGAATCCCAAATTAGGTCCGCGCTCGAATATTGCTCTCATGTTTGAAGCTCCGCTCCTAAGCATACCCTTGACCTACTTAAGAGCATGCAGAGATGAGCCATCCGCCTGATCGGCGAAACATCGCTGACATCGGGACTACAGTTGCTATCACATCTATGGCGCGTATCTGATCTCTGTATGTTTTACATATTAGATACGCAACTAAGTACCCGCTGTTTGTCAATTGATGACTCCAACTATAAGTGTTGGTCGATTTCAACATATCCAAAACGTCATGAACCAAGCTTAGACATCTGATAAACAAACCGCTTTGAGACACTAGTGATTTTGTTTTGGTGTCCATACTTTTGGTTATGTGAAAGTGCCTGATTTTGTACTAAATAATTGTCATTTGTGGGAAGTGTTGAGTTTCTTCTTTCATTCGAAGAAAACGGCGACGGAACGCATCGAGAGCCCCACAAAGTTTACGGAGATGATGCTCTAAGTATAACAACGTGCCGTAATTGGTTCGCTTCAAAGATAGTGATGTCGATGTTGACGGCCGTCCGCGTGAAGGAAGGCCAAAAACATTCGAAGACGCTAACTTGAAGGCATTGCTCGATTAGGATCCATGGCAAACGCAACAACAGCTTTCATCAGCATTAGGAGTTACTCGCCTAGCCATTTCTATGCGATTACATGCATAAGGAATGATTCAAAAGCAAGGAACTTGACTTCCTTATGATTTGAAGCCAAGGGATGTTGAACGTCATTATTTCGCCTGTAAACAACTGCTCCAGCGGCGATAAAACAGGTTTTGTTCATCGCATCGCGTTCAGTGATGAAAAATGGATTCGTTACAATACCAAAGAAAATAAAATCATGAATGCCCGGTCATGCTTCTACGTCGTCGGCTCGGCCGAATATTCACGCAGAGAAGGTTATGCTGCGTATTTGGTGGGACCAATTTGGTGTTATATATTATGAGGTGTTGAAACCAAACGAAACCATCACTGGGAAACATCTATGCATCTATTTCAATTGATGCGATTGAGCCGAACACTGAGCGAAACACGACTACAATACCAGAGGCACGAACAAGTGATTCTATAGCATGACAACGCTCGGCCTCACGTTGCCAAACCCGTTAAAACCTATCTGGAAACGTTGAAATGGGAAGCCCTACCCCATCAGTCATATTCCCCAGATTCCGTCCGATTATTACTTGGTCTGTTAAATGGCACATGGTCTGGCTGATCAGCAGTTCCGCTCATATGAAGACATCAGAAAATGGCTTGATTCGTGGACAGGCTCAAAGGATGAACACTTTTACCGTAACGGTATTCGAGCTCTGCTAGAAAGATGGGAAAAAAGTGTAGCTAGCGATTGGCAATACTTTGAATGATTTATTTGTAACCACTTTTTCATAATAAAATTCAATTTTCATAAAAAACAGCTAGAACTTAGTTGCGCACCTAATATATTATCATGGGTACTATTTTCGGAGACTCGTGGAATTGTTTCACGCAATTCGGTTTATATGCCCTCCACAAGACAATCCGACGGATCGCACCCTCTTGTAGTTCATCTGCCAACAACGCAAACATGTCGCCATCAGAACTCGTTCCGTTACAGAGCGGGAAAGCTGTGGAATTCCCTCCCCGCACGAGTGTTTCCGTAGCGTAACAACCTGCAACTGTTCAAGAAGAACTGTGCAACAATCATTTTGGGGCGCCGCCTCGATGCTATAGGTTCACCTCCCCCGAGAGAAATGTAAAAAGAAAAAGCAAAAGTATTTATTATTATTATTTTTATTTATTTATTATTGGCCTGTAAGAACCCGGAAGTTCATGATCTCACTGATCCGATCTCGTCAAGTTTGCGCCTTACACTGTCCCCCCGTCTTCGTCGCGGTCTTCCCGCCGGTCTCTTTCCCGTTGGTCTTCTGTCAAGAATTCTACGCACGGCCCTGTGGCGGTTCTTTAAAGCTTTCCCAAAGAACCAGCCCTTTCTTTAAATCTACCTGTTTTGCTCTCACTCCACAAGTTACCGTACCTACCTGCAATTTTGGGCAGCGTAAGCTCTCAGCAACATCCTTAAAGTAAAACCCCAGCAGGCATGCACATCAAACAAATTATTTCATTCATATTACATGAACCGTGCCAGACAATCGGCTCGGCTTGTCAGCAATTATAAACGATAAACACTCGCTGGCCAGCGTAATTGTTGACACAGCTGTAGCCGATATTCTTGCTACGGTTCATGAGTGAATATTGCTCCAATCCCAAGGTTCGCTACAGTTGCGACCAATTTCCTTTATCCATTATCTACCGATCATGGGATTTGGGCACGAATATGATTGACGTTAGACAATCATACCCATGATCATGTCTAATGGTTCGTTGTCTAAACAACGACCAGACACCATTCTCACGCTAGCTATTCTAAACGAGATGCTTCTGTGTACTCTACGTAAACAGAAGAAATTATTTTTGCCTACATGCCAGTATTCCTGTGCATTATCCAATGCCTAAAATAAACATGCATCCAAATTTAGTAGCCTTTGCCGTCGCA
This sequence comes from Microdon myrmicae, assembly GCA_963931805.1. NCBI lineage: Eukaryota > Metazoa > Arthropoda > Insecta > Diptera > Syrphidae > Microdon > Microdon myrmicae. The sequence goes on from OZ007501.1 coordinate 70,957,448, forward strand.
GCAAAGTTCTGTTGACTTATCGCCAACTCAAGTCGATCCCCTATCGTACGATGGGAATACACCCAGCCGTACATCGATCATCATATTTGACCAGCTGCATGTTTGTTTTTCCTTTCCTGCGCGCAGCGAGTGTTTGGGTATCTTTCTTAAAAAAGGAAAGATTGCTTTTCCCCTGCGATGACATGCGTGGAAACTCATCGCAATCGCCGAGAGGCTGGGTCAACGTCGCCCAGCTCGGGGAGTCAGATTTTTACCGTCCAACGAGGCAGACGTTTAAAGGTCGTCGCGATCAGGTCAAATTTTACGAGTCGAGCATCGAAGTGGAGTTCGTGGTAGTTTAACATTAAATTAAATAAAACACAAAAACTATTGTTACATTCGAGCATCGAAGTGGAGTGGTGTAAATTCTAATCCGTTTTCTAAAGTAAATCTTGTTGTTGTTATTAATTCTTAACGTGCTACTTAACCGTTCTTAAAGATAAATGCTGTCGCCCTAATCGACGATTATAGTGCGATGAAAGTGTTATAAAAAACAAATAAAGTACCTTCAGTCCTGGAACTGAATATATGTTTAAAAAGCTGTGTAAAATTAAATTGAACTATTATCAATCACTCTAAGTGACAAAATCAGTGTTTATTCTTCTCTCGGCGGAACTTTTAGATTGTTTGGGGAGTGAAGTGAACCAGTGTCGTGTCAGGCGCCTACTTGCACCCCACAGTCCTATCGTTCCCCATTTTCGCCGCATGTCCGACCCATCTTAATCTTCGCGACCTGAGTAATCAGGTCAAATTTTCAACGCCGATGAGACAGCACTGGAAGAAACTGCCGTTTCCAACTTTTATTTCAAAAATTGAGAAGCAAGCGCCAGGTTATAAACTTTGCAAAGATCGTATTATCCTTCCCACGTGCAGTAATCCATCGGGAAATTTTGTAGTAAAACCAATGATAATAAATCGTACCTTGAATCCCAGAGCAATGAAAACCCTCGATAAGCCTCAGCTACCAGTCCTCCGGCCAGCAAATACAGAGGGCTGGATGACGCAATATTTATTTGAAAACCGGTTTCAAAATTGTTTTATTCAACAAATGGAAAAGTGTTTGAAGAAAAAAAATTAAGCTTCGAAGTTTTATTGCCCATTGATAATGCAGGTAGCAGTAAAGAGTTGAATCATCCTAACGCCAAAAACTGAAACCTGCCATTATTGGCTTTAATGCAATAAACGAAAGGCTATGCACTCTTCGCATGCTAGGCAAATTAAACACATAAGCCTCATAAAAGTTCACAGACCAACAGAGGAATTCCGTGACGACGAAAAAGAAAAATTCTACGAGAACGTCGAACGGTCAATCAATGCCTGCCTAAGATACGATGTGAAAATCGTTCTCGGTAACCTGAATGTGAAAATAGGTCGGGAGTCGGTTTTCAGGCACCACACAGGTTCACATGGACTACGAGTCATCGAACTTCGTCATTACGAGTATCAGGTTTCCGCGTAAAGACATCCACAAAGCCACCTGAGTACCACCTGGTGGAATTGTGGCATTTCTAACAGATACACAGAATATGCAAGCAAATAGTGAAGAACACAGAAAATTCGAATAAGCAAAGCATGAGAGCCGTATACCATAGCGATAAAATAACAATTCCACATGGGTTGAGTGTACTTGAGTTTAGAAATCGAATTCGTAAACGCGGCAGTAGCCTGGTGTGTTGAGCATTGGTTCAATTTTTAGTGATTCTAACTGTCATAGCGTCAGTTCGAATCACACGTTCTTCACTATCATCGCGAACGCTATAGAGCCACTCGCAACCAAGTTGACCACGTGTTGATAGATCGCCACCACCCTCGAACCTGATGACGGTACGAAGGTACCGAGGTGCCAAAGTCGACTCGGATCACTATCTTGTTGGTATAGTTTTCCGAGCGCGGATTGCCTTACGGACTCGTAATGCATCCGCGGATCTAGTTCGGATTAACACAGCTGCCTTACGGCCCCTTCCTGAGGTCAGAATGCCGGGCGTAGAAGGTAAGTGGACACGCCTTAAAAAGACTGTCATTAGTACTGCCAACTCCATCTTAGGCGGTAGTTGTAGAGATCGGAGCGACTGGTTTGATGGTGAGTCCACACTAGCAACTGAACGTAAGGATGCTGCATACCGGGCAATGCAGCACTCCCATAGGATGCGGGTACGCGGGGAGAAATACAAACAGTTCAGAAGATTTTAAAAAAGATTCCATATACACAAAAAAGGTGTCTGAAAAAAAAATGGTCTGTCAAATAGAGAAAAGTAGAGATCGAGATCTGCACCAGGCGCGGAAGTTCTACTAAATAATCCGTAGGATGACGCAGTATACACCACGCTGCACTTACTCTGCATGGATAAAGGGGGTAATCTGGTCACCGATCCTGCAGACATTCTGGAGCGATGGGAAGTGCACTTCAATGAATTGACAAATGGTCAGCTCACAGAACAATTGGAGGCTCCACCAATGCAAGATCAAGACCAAATGCTGCCGCCACCAAGCATTGAGGAAACATTAAAAGCCATAAGACAACTCAAATCAAATAAACCCCCGGAGTTGATGGCATACCAGCTGATCTGATCAAACAAGGATGGACAGCGTTACATCACGCAATTCATGAGATCGTGGTGCACGTATGGAAGCAAGAGGAGATGCCGGAAGATTGGCGTCGTAGAATAATTTACCCCATACACAAGAAGGGAGATATCACACTGTGCCGCAACTATAGGGGTATAACATTGCTGAGTACCGCCTATAAGATACTCTCCTCTATCCTACAAGATCGGATAGCCCCATGCGCTGAAGTCATCATTGGTCAATATTAGTGTGCCTTTATCGCCGGAAAATCAGCGATTGATCACATATTCAACCTTAAGCAGGCGATGGAAAAATGTCAGGAATTTAAGATTCCATTTTATCATCTATTTATAAACTTTAAGCCCGCCTACGACAGTATAGCCAGGGTAGAACTATATAATGTCATGAGAGAGTTCGGCATTCCAAACAAGTTGAGTCGACTTTGTAGGTTGACTATGACCAACGTAACTAATCAAGTAAAAATACCGGGATTGCTGTCCAAACCAATAAACATCTATAATGGACTCCGGCAAGGGGGCGGTGTGACCTGCCTCCTCTTCAACCTGGCGTTGGAGAAAGCAATCCGTGACTCTGGCGTTACAACTAGAGGGACTATTGTCACCAAGTCCGGCCAGATACTTGCCTACGCAGATGACATCGACATCATCGGTGTTTACAATTAATCAAATACGACCCCCCTAACTCTGAGGCCGCACTGAGATCCTGAATCGACGTTGTTTTGATGACCTACTACGAAGGTCTATAGTTTCGTGAAGTTGTGTTACTGACCTACGACGATGATCTACGGTCCTATGAAGTATCGACCTACGAAGATGGTTTACGGTCTCGTGAAGTTAGGGTACTGACCTACGACGATGATTTACGATTCTATGAAGTACCGACCCACGACAATGGTCTATGGTCTCTTGGGGTTAAATACGACCACCCAACTCTGAGGCCACACTGAGATCCTGATTTGACGTTGTTTTGACGATCTACGACGACGGTTTATGGTTTCGTGAAGTTATGGTACTGACCTACGACGACGATCTACGGTCTTATGAAGTGTCGACCTACGACGATGGTTTACGATCTCGTGAAGTTATGGTATTGACCTTCGCCCATGATCTGCGGTCTTATGAAGTACTGACCCACGACGATGGTCTAGGGTCCTATAAAGTAGTGACCTACGACGATGTCTACGGTCTCGTGAAATGATGCTGCTGACCTACGACGATGGTCTATGGTCTCGTGAAGTAGTGGTCTTGACTTATGACAATGGTCTACGGTCTGGTAAGTTATTTACCGACGCCAACGGTCTTAACCCAGGTCAGTTTACCAGTGCCTTACCCACTTCGATGGGTTCAACCCTGACATATCCCCAAACAAACTTTGGTTGTTTTGTTCATTCCCCCACGATAATTCTCACCTTGTAGCTGGTCTTGTCACCAAGTCCAGCCAGATACTTGCCTACGCAGATGACATCGGCATCATCGATAGATCCGATGGGGTTGTACAGGACTCCTTCACCTAAATCGAACGGGCGGCAGAAAACTGAGATTGCACATTAATGAGAAAAAAAATAAGTACGAGTACATGGTGGCAACTTCTGCGAAGAGAAGACCTAACGATGGTGAAACTATCAGGGTAGTGGAGCACGAATTTGAACTAGTGCAATCCTTTACCTACCTTGGTTCAATAGTATCAGCCGATAACAATATGGAAGAAGAAATACGCCAATGGCTGACCAAATCCAACAAAGCGTACTATGGTCTATCAAGGATCTTTAAATCCCGAAATTTATCCAGAACATCCAAGCTACTACTGTACAAGACCGTCGCCTTACCAGTACTCATGTATGGATCCGAGACCTGGGTGCTCACTAAAAGGCACTCTGAACACTTAGCCGCGTTCGAGAGGAAAGTCTTAAGGAGAATTTTGGCCCCTTATGTGAGGGAGGTCGATTCCGGAGACGCTACAACCATGAGTTGTACGCGATCTACCTTGAAGCTAATATTGTAAGAAAAATCAAGCTCGGTAGACTCCAGTAGATGGGATACCTAGCTCGATTGAGCGAAGCGGAGCCTGCCCGGAAAGTCCTTTGTGGCAGGATATATGGAAGGAGACAGCGGGCAGACCTTGCCTGCGATGGAGGGATGGCGTAGACCAGGACGCCCAGGTCCTGGGAGTGCCAAACTGGATGACATCGGCTCGAAATCAGGACCGGTGGAGAGACTTGCTAAATAAGGCCAAGATCGATCCCGGTTGTAGTGCCGATGCTGATGATAATACACATTACAAAGATAACCATTATAAGAATTTTGTACAATGAAAAGCAACTAGGACTATTGTAACAAAAAAAAACAAGAATTGTATTGAATATTAAATTTAAGAACAAATCACTATGGAAAATTTAACAAGCCTCAGGACTTGCTAAATAAGGCCAAGACCGGTTCCCAGTTGTAGTGCCGATGATGATGATGATTAAATTTAAGAAATAAAAAAATTATAAAGATTGTAAAGGTTGTAAGTAAAGAAATCTAGAAGATCTTGCAATAAAAAAATTATAATAATTTGATATAAAAAATTATAAGATATTACAAAAAAAAAAAAATTTAACAATTATAATATTTTTATAGTATAGTAAGAGCCAGTAACGAAAGACAACAGTTATAGAGTCACTGCTAGACGATTAAAATTAAAGCGTTAAGTGAAATTAAATGACTTAATTGTGCAATAAAATCTGTTATATTTATAATACAATGAAATTTAAGGATTTAATTGTGCAATAAAATCTGTTATTTTTATAATACAATGAATTTAAAGGATTTAATTGTACAATAAAATCTGTTATATTTATAATACAATGAAATTTAAGGATTTAATTGTGAAATAAAATCTGTTGTTTTTATAATATTGTGACGAGCTGGCAAGACAAAACAAAGTACTGGAATATTCTGGAAAGTACTGGAAAACTGGAGACTATGAGCAGAAAGAAGCGAGAGGAAAAACGATGTCTCCAGTGACAGAAGTGTCACTTTTGACGGAGGAGCGAAAAGTGAAAGAACGGTTCTCAAGAGCATGGAAAATAAAGATTTAATAGAAAATTGATTTCACGGCTTATTTTGTGGGAATAATTAATCCAGCGAACCCTAAGCTCGCTACAATACAATGAAATTAAAGGATTTAATTGTACTGTTGCGGATTGGCAATTGAATGTGCTGGAATGTACTGGAGAAATCTAGTACATTCGCAGTGTATACCAGTTGCCCAGCAGCTGGCACCAGCTGGCCGATTGTCACCATCGATGACGTCATGACGTCCCGTTTTGAATTGGCAGTTATGCCCAATGAGTCAGTCTGCATTCAACCACCAACGCGTGTACACCCGCCACCAGAAGGAGACAAAAGGATTTATAAATTTTACAACACTTATTTTCTATAACTAGTTAAACGATCAATGCTAATTTAGGAGTCTTTTGAAATAAAAGGGTGAAGTTCTCGAATCGTTTTGTTCGTTTATTTGCCTTGTTGGTACCAATACCAAGTTATTGAAATACGCGATCGCTGGCGTAATCGAACTGAATCAAACCAAGGACAGTTGTTCGCATTACCATCTCGGTGGACGCAGCTTTTATATTCCAAACATTCCCGTTACAGTACAATAAAATCAGTTATATTTATAATACAATGAAATTTAAGGACTTAATTGTGCAATAAAATCTGTTATTTTTATAATACAATGAAATTTAAGGATTTAATTATGCAATAAAATCTGTTATTTTTATAATACAATGAAATTGAAGGATTTAATAGTGAAATAAAAACTGTTGTTTTTATAATACAATGAAATTTAAGGATTTAATTGTGAAATAAAAACTGTTGTTTTTATAATACAATGAAATTTAAGGATTTAATTATGCAATAAAATCTGTTATTTTTATAATACAATGAAATTGAAGGATTTAATTGTGAAATAAAAACTGTTGTTTTTATAATACAATGAAATTTAAGGATTTAATTGTGAAATAAAAACTGTTGTTTTTATAATACAATGAAATTTAAGGATTTAATTATGCAATAAAATCTGTTATTTTTATAATACAATGAAATTGAAGGATTTAATTGTGAAATAAAAACTGTTGTTTTTATAATACAATGAAATTTAAGTATTTAATTGTGAAATAAAAACTGTTGTTTTTATAATACAATGAAATTTAAGGATTTAATTGTGCAATAAAATCTGTTATTTTTATAATACAATGAAATTGAAGGATTTAATTGTGAAATAAAAACTGTTGTTTTTATAATACAATGAAATTTAAGGATTTAATTGTGCAATAAAATCTGTTATTTTTATAATACAATGAAATTTAAGGATTTAATTGTGCAATAAAATCTGTTATTTTTATAATACAATGAAATTGAAGGATTTAATTGTGAAATAAAAAAGGTTGTTTTTATAATACAATGAAATTTAAGGATTTAATTGTGCTATAAAATCTGTTATTTTTATAATACAATGAAATTTAAGGATTTAATTGTGCAATAAAATCTGTTATTTTTATAATACAATGACATTAAAGGATTTAATTGAACAATAAAATCTGTTATTTTTATAATACAATGAAATTAAAGGATTTAATTGTACAATAAAATCGGATATATTTATAATACAATGGAATTTAAGGATTTAATTGTGCAATAAAATCTGTTATTTTTATAATACAATGGGATTAAAGGATTTAATTGTGCAATAAAATCTGTTATTTTTATAATACAATGAAATTAAAGGATTTAATTGTACAATAGAATCGGTTATATTTATAATACAATAAAGTTTAAGGATTTAATTGTGCAATAAAATCTGTTATTTTTATAATACAACGCTGTATTATTTTTAGAAGATAATACTGTATATTTAACAAAATATTGTCATTAAAATTATTTCATTGTGCAATAAATATAACAACAAAAAAAAACCCGAAATCGAGTACACTGAATCCCGTAGTGCTGACCTTTCCTGTAGGTTAACTCTGGTTTCTGAGATATTTGAGATTCAAATTTAAAAGTTTGTTGATGTTATTATTATTTTTTTATTGTTGTTATTATTACAAGCCATCTGTAATGAAAGACAGCGTGTCAACGAAAACAACAACAAGCTTATAAATCCCAAAAATTACGGAAATCAGAGCTGACCTATGGAAACTGTCAGCACCACTGGACTCAGCGTGCTCGATTTAGGTACCCTGGTTGACGGATTTCAAAACTAGCACAGTTTAATTATAAAGATTATATTTTTAAATTTAAAATAAAATTACAATCGTTATATAAAAAACAATTAAAGAAAAGACAATTATAAGGATGTCATTGTACAATAAGGGATAAGACATTAATAATAAACATAAAAAAAGACTTACCGTTAAAACGATGATACTTGTTTGTGTTTGGGTGGGTCAATGACGCACAGACCGGATGTTGCCGAAATGATTAATCACGATGATATTGAAATGTTGTTCCTTTTGAAACGATGTAAAAATGCTTGAAGAATTATGCAGCGTTTTCTCGGAAGATTTATAAGTTAGTGATTCAGCTTTGTTGGTATTTTAGTTATTCATCTATATTTCTAATTTATTTTTTCTATTTAGTTAAGCTAAGTGCGATTATTATTTTGCCGATTATTAGTTATTTGTTTAATATTATTTAACGAAGTATGCGTAAAGTGGCTATCGCTGGTGGCTTAAAAAACGTGCAATTTATTATTTTTGTTTTCTTTTTTATTTTAGTTGTATACATATATTTATGTCATATATATATTTTTTTTGTTCGATTTCGATTTTTTTTTGTTTTAACTTATAGTTACTGACGGATTATTTACACTCTTGTTGCGTTTACGAACTAAATTGGTTTATATGACGAGTGTTAGCTTATTTTTTTGTAGGTAATAAGAAATTTAAGAACTATGGTTTGGTTATCATTGTTTTTGCCTTAAAAAATATATAGAGGTTTTGATTTTAAAGTTGATGGCAAAAAAAAGTTAAAAGATAGCTATAAAATAGAAACCACGAACAACATTGTACAGCACAATCTCTGAATGAATATGGATTAAAAAAAAAAGATGGTAAAGGAAAAAGAATTGAAAAGAGAAACAAGTGAAAAACATCTATAGATATAACGTAAGAAATATAAAGGAAGGACCAAAATTCAAGAGAGAGGGCTAAACAAAGGAGAAACTAAAACATCGCAAAACGATTTAGATAGTCAATACAAAAAGGGGAACAAGAGATATAGACAACATTGGAACAAATAACATTCACAACTCTACATGGTACGATACTAAAGGGGAACCGAAGGTAACGATTGACTTGATAAAGTTGGTGAAAATGGTGAATTTTAGAGAAGACATTTTTCATAATACCAATTTCTAGGCATTCGTTTTCTTATTTTTCTGTTCTACTATGTTTTTCAATGGAAACGTTTATGTAAACATGACGCTGTTTTAACCAATTGCCATTTATGAAAAATAATTTGTTGCATATCTATGAAAGTAATGGGTGTATATGTATTATTAAAATATTTCCTTCTGCAACTTAGATATTAAACACTTTAAACTGGTCAGAATAACTATCGATAAGTTGATTTGTTCTTTATTTATGTACACAATATAGTTATAATACCCGTGTTCCGCAAACGAAGAATTCAAATTTCATAGAAAACGATTTAATTCATTTAATTTATCAAAGTATATATTATTAAATTTTACAAATATTTCTATATAAAAATGATAGGCGATTTAGCATTTGGATTTTTGTTGCATTAAAACATTTTGAGGTATCGTTCTTTCTTTTTATCGGGTCGTTAGTTCGAATATAAAAACAATAATTTGCAACGATGAAGGGAAGAATGACTATGACGACAAACATCCGTTTTTTTTGTCAGAGGTTACTCTTTTCCTTCCTTATTTGAATTGTAATGTTTCTTTTTGTTGGTGTTTTTTTTTTTTTTGGAAAACAGGAACCGAATTATTCATAGGAACATGTATACAAACATAAATAGCTTTATTAGTTTAAGGACATGCACAAGTAAAATTGCATTATCAAACAGAAAAGATGTGAAAAACGAAATCTTATAAGAAAACTTGGAAGTAATCTCTGTGTATTCACAAGAGCACACAAAAGCAATAATCCGTACACCTCGTGCGCACACACTACATACACACACTCCCTCACGCAACTGAATACACAATTATAAGTAGCAGAGGGGTAAGAGTTCTTCATTCCTTTTCAGTGGCAATGTGTAATTTACATAACCCGATTTTTGTTAAAAGATATCATGTTTTAGTTTTAATACAGATTTGCCTTAAATATATCCTTTAAGCTTTAATTGGTGTTTAACTTTATTTTTATCTCGTCAGTTAAGATATACATATTTCACTTGTACGACCAATTCACTGGTTTCCAAGTTCCACACGTACAACGCAATCCAACATTTTTCTTTCCGTTTTTAAATTTTAATAATAATATTATTATTTTAACCCGAACGGGTTTAAAAAGAAACCAATCAAAATGCCATGTCCTGCGCTATTACTTTTACTTTTCCACATAACCGTTGCGGAGGACAATTGTATGTGCAGGATCTCGGACATACATAACACGACCGAAAAAATAGAACTTTTCGAAAAAAAAAATTGTTTAAATTAACAGTTACATATAGAGAATTATAAATTCCATAAAACTTGGAACACGACCGTTTTTCAAAAACGAAGAAAACAATTGTTAAAGGCACTACAGTCCCGTGTTGAACAAGTAATTTTTTTCTGGTCTGGAAATGTCTAATCTGTACACCAAGGAAAAAGGGCGACTTCAATGTGTGGGAAAGAGAGAAAAAATCAGAAAGAAAAAATGTGTGAACTAATAGAGACACTGTACCCGAAATCCGTTCTTCTTCGTGGTTCGCTTAAACTGCAGTCCGCATCAAAAGTTCAGCAGTGCTAGAGCCGAATACTTTGGGAAGTTCTCCAAAGTCAAAGAGCATATCCGTACCAATATCTGTTTGTCTCTTTCTAATATTCCCAACATGCTTCTTTCGTACAAACCTGGAATGACAAATCCTATGGAGGGCACGGTAAAACTGCATAAGGGCGCGTGTTATAATTCTCTTATTAGGTCTCTTAAGCATACACACCGATTTCCAGGAGACCAACTAATCGAATGACTTATTTTGCATTTTGTTTCAACTGCTTCTATTGGCACTTTGGTTGTAGGTGTACTTAAGGGATATTGGGCTTTATCTTCCATTCATCAACCCCGTTATTGGTGGTACACATTACCATTCCTTTGATGACGTGAGACGTTGCTGACATCACAAATTGTCGCCTACAAGCAATTGTAGCCAATCTGACTATTTATCTCATTTTATTTTGTAGGAAATGTATGGGGTGTAAATCATATTGGTGCACTGCAACTGCCTGAAATTGTCTTCCTTAAGGGTGCGTGCTGTACCTTCTGAGTCTAAACCACTTCAGAACTTTCAAGCTTTTCAACCAGCTATTTGGGTGTTGGGAAAAGTGAGAGTCTTAATATTTTCAGAACACCGCGCAATATGCGACTAGTTCATGCTTGCCGTCATACGTATCTATGGTTACCTTGAACGGTTGTGTCATACAACACATTCCTCAACCTAACCACTATCCACGGATTTCATCCAGCTCCCTTTTCTGACTACCATTTGGTTACGGATATCTAAAAATAAAGAATTGTAAAAGCAAGCAATAGCCAGACTGGCGCCAATGCTTAACTCTGGGTCGGTGGAGTATTAACGATGTCCTTTTTGGTTTAGCATGGAGCAGGAGGATAGCTTGGGTTTGTGATTTGAGTCTTATGCAACAGACATGATATCATTTTATGGCACATTAGTAAGTTAGGAATGCGAATATCAATTCTTCTCGACATAAGTGAAAATAGTTGTTGTGCAGAAACTAAAATCAGATTTTGGGTTTTGGGCCCACGCATGGTGAGGTGAACTCCTGAAATCGAAATTAAAAAAAAATCAAAACGAGATAGCTAGCCAAGTGCCATAACCTCCTGCAATTTAAATCTCGTAACTTACCGTAATTTAACAACTATAAATAATTAATTTATTAGCATAATAGCTCACAGTGGTTAGTCATTGAACCGACGTGCAAGTATGTCTCCATCTCCTTAACCACTGGGCTATTGAGGCGGCTTTATAGCTTGCCAGAATTTTACAGGGATAACAAGAAATCTCTATGGTGTGGGCTTGTGAAATAAGAGTAGGCAGTGATCAGCATTTACTTGGTGACGCCCTTGGAGGTAACTGAAACTATAATAAAAACTAGCTCTACTATCCTCTTGATGTTTGGCAGGAGACTAATAGGCCTATAACCAGAAGGATCAGAAGGATCTTTCTTTCGTTTATTGTTAGATATACCTTATACCTTCGGAATGTAGTACTTGCTTAAGAGGTGATTAAAAATGAAGTACGACTGTGGGGGTTCTCTATATAACACGGAGAACCAACCCACAATTCTAACCAACCATTGACCCAACTCCCTATGCAACATCCGCAATAGCATACATCCCAAACTTTGCAATAAAACACTCCAAAACCCGCAACAGAATACAATTCAACGGAATACATCTTAAACCATTCCCGCATACATTTTCCCAAAATTGTTTCGGTCAATTCTTTACTTAAGTCATACTCCCTCCTTGCGACCAAGCAATATTAATTTCCCCGAAAATGCATATGCTGTAATAAAACGCATATTCAAACCTACAACGGAGCATTAATCATCACCACCAACTACACCGAGCCGCATACATTTCCCCGAAATTGCTTCGGTTAATTCTCTATCTAAATTATTTCCCTTGCTTGCACCCAAGCAATTCCAATTACCCGCGAAAACCATTTCGGTTCCTATTCTACCTAAGAGATGTAAAACCACATCAATTCCCTACAATCAAACCGTATGCATTTTCCCCAAAAACCACTTCGGTTCATTTCCTCCTTAAACTATACTTCTCGCTTGCAAAGCGACAGCTAATTTTCCACGAAACGATCACAACGATCGAGACCATTGATCATACTTGGCTATGCCGCCGAAACCAATTTTCCAGTATACACAACCAACGAATCCAACTCAGCTTATACGGCGAGGATTCGCTGGAACTGAATTCCTTATGCAAGTATAGCAATCCCTTTCAAGTTCCGAGTAAATGGTAGTGAGATTATTTTGTTACTACTCCACTGCCACGACGCGATGAACTTTTTCTTGCCTTTAACCGACCAGTCGAGTCACAACCGTCAAGGTATACACATGCACCACACCGGGTCAGTCGAGATCCAACCGCCACCAGGGCCACACTGCCGCCTGCAAGCATTTTGTCCAGTTTCGAATATTTCCATTCGGTCAACTCAGTCGGTGCTGACGTGGTGTATTTCGGGAGTATGTTGTCAGTGCGTGACGTGCATTTTGGCCACATAATGTTTGGATAGTTATTGTGTGTATCTAGGACATGTGTATATGTGTACAAGAATATGTGTTTAAAGAATGAATATTGTTAACCGAATACATCAGAAATTGAAGAAATAAATGACTGAGTTCAACGAAGCCCGGTGTTGCATTTGTGGTATTTCCTCCTTGCGGATAACGGTTTCTCATCAGATTTCAAGTGTTCGCAACGTGCCCAAAGTGCGATCTTCTAGCGGATGGCCGTCAGTGAATAACTTCAATGTATGCCCCAATCAATCAAACTTTTGGAATAATTGCAAACGATCTAAGCCGCCCCAGTGGTGACTGTTTCCTAGCTTGCTATTACCCGCAACTATTCGCCGTTCCCCGGATTTCTGTCGGTGGGTGAGAGTGAAACCAGTGCCGTACCCCGCCGCACCAAACTTCCTCGCCCCCACACGACTGCGAGAGTTCAATTGGGATATGCTTAAGTACGATGTTCGGAATGTTATATAAACGCTTGACATCGCATTGTTTAGTTTTTTAAATATGAGTATCTGTTCGTCCGCGGTTGTGAAATAACTGGTCCTCGGTTAGTTCTTCCTTTTTTAATCTCTCAGAAAATCTTAGGAAAGTTAGTATTATATAGTAATTAAATTTCAATAAACGGTCAATAACGTAATCAGTTTTACATGTAGGGATATTCCCAGCATGAATCGCCCCAGAACGGGAGCTGATGTTATTCGGTTGGCACCGATTTGAAAGCTGTAACAGGGAGGATACTGAAATTAAATTTTATGTTGGTATAAGCAAATAAGCAAGTGAGGAGGATCTGGAAGTTGATCTGAAAGCTCGATTGATCGAGAGACGGGCCTAATTAGTGTCGGTGGGCGAGTCGACGGAAGTCGACGGAAATCGGGCTGCGGGTATTCAACAGTTCTTGGGGGAACGAGGTCTGGTGAGTAAGACCAGCTACAAGATGGGAATTATCGTTGAGGAATGAACAAAACAACGAAAGTGTGTTAGGGGATATGTCAGGGTTGACCCCATCGAAGAGGGTAAGGCACTGGTAAAGTGACCTGGGTTAAGACCGTTGGCGTCGGTAAATAACTTACCAGACCGTAGACCATTGTCATAAGTCAAGACCATTACTTCACGAGACCATAGGTCAGTAGCATCACTTCACGCGACCGTAGACATCGTCGTAAATCACTACTTTATAGGACCCCATGGGGTAGATAGACGGGACGGCGGCATGGGCGAGAGTACTATTATCAACCCACTCGCCGCTAAATCCAGGTTGCGCCGAACACTGTGCACCCAGAAGCAACAAAAATAAAACACTCTTGTAATGTTATTAATAATATCTCGATATTTATTAACCATGGTTGGCGACAATTTAAACTTAATGCTGGTGACATATATACTTAGTTTCTTATTTGATATATTTGCTCCGAGGTTCTATCAAATAACGACAAATAGCACGGATGCGAATACAATCGCGTAATTATGGGTTGTTATAACGAACTTAATCCACACAATGTTAGAACTCCGAAATACAGTTAAGGACACACACGAATCACGAAGAGGACAGAAAACTGGAAAACGACTTCTAGAGAACCCACCGTACCGGCGCCGGTACGGTGGATGGCGGGCGACCCATCCGATATACGATATACATTCGCTGATGGCATAATTTTGGGGTGGTGGTGAATATCCTCTCGGCGAAGGATATGTTTTACTTACCACAAGAGAAATGTAAAGTCTCTCTTTGTGGAATAGAAAACCAGATCGCGCAATGAAGGTCATGGTGGTATGGGTGTATGTGTGATGGTGAAGATCACATTGGTTTTTTATGCACAAGGCCATGGGAACGAAGCTGAAAAATGGAAAGACAAGGGGAACGTATAGATCATATTTACGATATGCATTGTAGCAATAATAGACGGCAATTCATCGGAGAAATTGTGCTAAAAGCAATTAAGGGCATCATTACGGCCGTGGATGAGTGGTGCAGATGCGTTAATAGATGCATCGCCATTAGGAAAAGGTGCTAATGGGTTTTTAATGTTTATGGCATCTTTGACTGCAGTAGGAACCGAGTTCTTGTTTGTACTAGGAAATGCTAGAGGATTCGGTTTCGATGATAATGCTTGGGATGCGGTAATTGTTTGTCGATTGGCCCAACGAATCGCGGGTCGGTTTATTGCAGGTGTATAAACAAGCTATCCGACATACATTTTAACGCTGACAAGAGTGCCGAATGGTTTCCAATTGAAATGAAGAATTCTTTACAGTGTTATAAAATTCTTTGTATACATCACTCTACACACACACAGAGAGAATGAAAACACACGTTGTCAATTAAAATGCGCCACATTAAGTTTAATGAATTTATTTGAACTATCCTTTACATTTGTTTGGACACACACAATTTAATTTCGACACACACTAGTTTTAAATTTATTTTAAGCTCTATGGCTTGTTAAATTAAAATTACACACACGGCACACGACTTTCTTGACGGCACATGTCTTAGTTGACGGTTTTTTTCGATGCCTCCGATGACGACGGGTAGTTTATGATCACGAAACGCGATCGGCTTTATATTCTACGTCCATGTAGGACGATGGATATGCACAGACTCTTTTTTTTAAAACAAATTTACAACGCGACGGGTTTTATATTTGATCTCCGTTTTGGACGATGGTTGGAATCAGACTCTGTTTAATTTAATGCATTTAAAACGCGACGGACGTTATTTAATTACGTCAGTTTACGGTCACGGTTGTCTACAGACTCAATCTCCGAATCTCAAAAACTGGACGACGTTCATACATACACACACCCTTATCTGTCCTCCAACATAAGGAAGCTAATAACCAGTGTCAACACCTCCACTATAATGTATGCAGCTCACATATGGGCAGGACCATAAGGACAGTATAAGTCATGCAGACCGAAAGATGCATCCATTGTTTACCCACAATAGATCTTTTCGATACACAGGAGGTATGCTTCGCAGTACATTAAAAATGTTTATGTTCTGCGAGATCTGATTGTGTGGATGCGTGTATACAATTCTTAGAACCTTGTATTTACGCAGGTGTTCATTTACGGTCAACGATGGCAAAGATATTTTTTATACCTTATTGCTTCGTTACGATAGAATTGTTCTATGTTTTGAGTGGCACATTATTTTCTTTGTACCGTCGTGGATTTTTCCCAGATGTGGTATCTGGATTCCATGATTCGCCCGTATATGCATTTTGTATCTAATGGACTTTTACAGGTACTCATTGGATTCGATATGTTGATTTGGATTAATCAACATATGGGGCTTCACATGGAGGTGAATCCCGTTACCGGCGGGGGATGGAAGGGTGAGAATTGGGGGAGGGTAGGCGTTGCGTGTAACAACGGGGAATTTGAATAACGCATTAAATGCGGGAATGCTGTGAGAATTATTTTTAGGGATTTTCAGATAATGCGTTGAATGCATCAAATGTCCTTGAGAAAGGAAATTTTTCAAGTATGCTGGTGATTGAGATGCAAATATGGGTTGCGAATATGGGGGGTTCTTCAGGTGAGCCTTAAGAACCTCCACAACCCTAGACCATTGTCGTGGGTCAGTACTTCATAGGACATGGGCGAAGGTCAATACCATAACTTCACGAGATCGTAAAGCATCGTCGTAGGTCGTTACTTCATAAGACCATAGATCATCGTCGTAGGTCAGTACCATAACTTGACGAAACCATAGACCATCGTCGTAGATCATCAAAACAATGTCAAATCAGGATCTCAGTGTGGCCTCAGAGTTGGGTGGTCGTATTTGATTAATTGTAAACACCGATGATGTCGTTGTTATCTGCGTACGCAAGTATCTGGCTGGACTTGGTGACAATAGTCCCTCATGTTGTAACGCCAGAGTCACGGATTGCTTTCTCCAACGCCAGGTTGAAGAGGAGGCAGGTCAAACCGTCCCCTTGTCGCGGTCCATTAAAGATGGTTATTGGTTTGCACAACAATCCCGCTCTTTTTACTTGGCTAGTTACGTTGGTCATGGTCAACCTACAAAGTCGACTCAACTTGTTTGGAATGCCGAACTCTCTCATGGCATTATATAGTTATACTCTGGCTATACTGTCGTAGGCGGCCTTAAAGTCTATAAATAGATGATATAATGGAATCTTAAATTCCTGACATTTTTCCATCGCCTGCCTTGGGTTGAATATCTGATCAATCCCTGATTTTCCTGGGATGAAACCACACTAATATTGACCAATGATGACTTTAGCGTATGGGGCTATCCGATCTTGTAGGATAGTGGACAGTATCTTATGGGGGGGTACCGAGCAATGTTATACCCCACCCGTATAGTTCCTGCACGGTGTGATATCTCCCTTCCTATGTATGGGGCAAATTATTCCACGTTGCCAATCTTCCGACATCTCCTCTTGCTCCCATACGTGCACCACGATCTCATGAATTGCGACGCTGTCCCTCCTGATTTGAGCTGTCTAATGGCTTTCAATGTTTCCTCAATGCTTGGTGGCGGCAGCATTTGGTCTTGATCTTGCATTGGTGGAGCCTCCAATTGTTCTGTCAGCTGACCATTTAGCAATTCATTGAAGTGCACTTCTCATCACTCTGGAATGCCTTCAGGATCGGTGATCAGATTATCCTCTTTATCCTTGCAGTCAATGGAGCGTGGTGTGTACCGCGTCATACTGCGTATTATTTGGTAGAACTTCCACGCCTGGTGCGGACTTCGCTCTCCACTTTTCTCTATTTCACAGACAAGGTTTTTTTCCCATGCACTTTTCTTTTGTCTGTGAAATCTCTTTTCAGATCATCTGAGCTCTTCGTATTTCTCCCAGCGCACCTGCGTCCTATGGGACTGCTGTATTGTTCGGTATGCAGCATCTTTACGTTCAGTCGCTAGTTTGCACTTGTTATACTCCGTGCCGTGCTTTCCCAAACGGTGGGAGAAGAGTGCCGAGAAGTAGGTAAAATAAAAGACCGGAAAAGATTTGACGTATATAAAGATGGATTGATGTTTATTTTGTTCTTAAATTTGTCACATAATTATGACCGGTCATTTGGCCAGCGGTTCGGGCTTTGAAGTGAGACTGATCGCATTTATTATTTTGTTGGCCAGAGGTTCGGCCTCTGGTGATCTACTGATGACGAAATTGTTTTTTTTTTTTTTTTTTTCAAAACTATTTATTTGACCAAAAATGAATAGTTACAATAAGTAATACAGCTAACTTATAATAGATTTGTTACATAATAAGTGTTTACATGCTATTTGTTAACATTTTTCAAACAATTCTTTTTAGATGTGCTTAAGATTTAATGTGATGTTGCTGTATTTGAAATGATTGGGTGCCAGTTCGGTGTTGTGGTACACGATCTCGTTTAGATCGTTAACCAGTCTGCCTGCGGCAAAGAGGGTCCTGATTTGGAGACAATTACGGTAGTGAGCTCCCGTATCGGAGGAGGGTGATGGTAGGTCCGTTATTATCGGATTGGGATTGTTAGGAAGGTTTTCTATGAAATTTATCGACAGTTCTAGGATCCGTCTATCCAGTCGTTCGATGCCTGCGGTGTTGTAAAGGTCGTTGTTACAATGATATCTATATGATATGTTGGTTTTGCGGTGTAAGCCAGTGATAAACCGGAAACATTTTCGTTCAATCACTCTTAATTTCTCCATTTGGGAGGGTGAGATGTGGTACCATAATGGGCAGGCGTATGTAAGAGTAGGTCTGATTATCTGTTTGTAGATGAGCTGTTTGACCTTAAGAGAGAGGCCTTTAGGTTTCCATAACACTCGTCTGCACAGGTTAAGCTGTATTGAGGCTTTTTGAAGAGAATTTTTGATGTGGGTTGAGAATGACCAGTTGTTGGAAAGGGTTACTCCTAAATATTTTAGGGTTTTGGAAGGTTTTATGAGGGTGTTATTAAGATTTAGTTTAATTTTGTTGTGGCAACGTTTAGTGTTGTTAGTGCAGTGAGCGTTTTTGCCCTTAAACACAGTTAGCTGGGTTTTGGTTGGGTTGAGGCGAATTTTCCATTTGTTAAAGTATGCTGAGATGAGCGGGAGGAAGTTGTTAACGCGGTTTCTTGCCGCTTTGACAAATCTACTGCTAGAGTAGATTAAAGTATCGTCAGCATAATTTAGCATTACAACACTAGGTGGAGGTTGGGGAATATCGGATGTGTATAGAAGATATAAAAGTGGTCCAAGAATGGATCCTTGGGGAACTCCTGCGGTTATGTTGTGAGTTTGTGAGAGGGAAGAATTTATTCTGACCATGAATTTCCTCCCAGAAAGATAAGATGCTAGGAGCTTTGTGATATTGGAATTCAGACCAAATAAGCAGTGCAGCTTATAAAGAAGTCCTGAGATCCAGACACAATCAAATGCTTTGGGGATATCGAGAGATATGCATACGGTAGGGCATTGGTTTTCTAGACCAGTTGTGACATCGTGTGTAAGTTTTAGTAACGCATGGCAAGTAGAGTGTCGCTCACGAAAGCCAAACTGAGAATTAGGGATGAGAGCGTTATCACTGGCAAACGAAAGAAGGTTTTGGTAGATCTTACATTCCAATATTTTGCTTAGGGTGTTCAATAAAGATATTGGACGATAGTTGGAGGTGTTATTGGAGCTGCCGGACTTTTTAATGGGAATTACTACCGCAATTTCCCAGTTCTCTGGGATATGTGAAGCATTTATGATGTGGTTAAGAAGGACTAAAATGGGAAGTAGACTTGGCGGGTGAAGTCTTTTAAATAGAAGGTGTGGTATTCCATCTATACCGGTAGATTTTTTGTTGGGTCGTGATTTTATGAACTTGATGAGTTCATCTGTGGTTAAAAATGTGGTGGTGTCTGAAGGATGTGACGCCTTGTTTGTGTCGTTAAATTCTCCGATGAAAGGAGTATAAGATGCGGGTAATCTGTGTGAAATATATTCGTTGACAGTATTTCGAAAATTAGGGACTGAGAGGGAATCATTTTGTTGATAGATCTTTGAGAAGTGGTCAGCGAGGCAATTGGCTATGTCCGTGTCGGATTGGATAAGATTGTTGCTGAGTGGGCTGATAAGGTGATCGATTCGCGGTTTAAACTTCCGACCAGTTAGTCGGTTGATGTTTTTGAAGACATCACGATTGGGTTTAATATTGTTAAGTGTAGAGGTATAAGTCTGATCCGCGAACTTTTTTAAATGTTCATTTATTAAGGTGGTCAGGAGTTGGATCTGACTTTTAATAAAAGGACAGAATCTTATATGAAGTTTTCGGCGGAGTTGTTTTTTGAGACGCAGCAATTTAATTAGGATGCTGGGTAAAGGTTGTCCTAGATGATTATGAGGGATGGTGGTGGGTGTATTGCTGGTGAGGGCATCCTTGAGTGTCTGCTCAATTTTTAGGGCTGCTCGATCGATATCAGCAGGGATTAGGTTAGAAGATTCGGGGATTTGCAAGTTAGAAAACCTTGCGGCGACGTCTCTATTGACCTTTTTCCAGTTAGTCTTGGAGAAGTTCGGGACAGGACTGTGTGAGTAGAGCAGTTCGAAGGAGGGAACTTTGATCGAAGTGTGAACGGAACCATGATCAGAGGGAAAGAGGAAGGATACTGTGGGGGGGCTCGTTGAGTCGACATCAGCCGACTTCAGAAAGAAGTCAATTGTTGACCGCCTTCGAGTTGGTGACACGAGTTGGCTGCAGTGGACTGTCGATATACGTATATGGGTGAGATGAGAGGAGGTGCAAAAGTTGGCAGCCGTATTTGTTATTCTTTATGTCGTTGAATGCTGTATGTCGAGCGTTCCAGTCTCCACCGATTATGAATGGTGCCGGGAGAGACTGTCTGATTATTTGAGATATGTCAGAGTCAGGGAAGTCTGGTTCTCGTGTTGGGTGGATGTAAACGGATGTTACTATGATTACTTTTTTGTTTTCACAAAAAAGTTTAACTGCCGTGTATTCAATATTGAAAACATTGGCGAACCTGATTTCGGTGAATTGAAGTTTGTTATTTATTAGGATGCCGGTACCTCCATGGGATCCAGTAGTTCTGGGGTTGGAAATAAATGTATAATTGGGGATGGATACTCGGGAGTTGGATTTAAACCACGTTTCTGAGAGGAGAAGGATGTCTGGGGAGAAGGTTTTAACAAACAACCGTAAGTGTTGCTTACGGATGTTGGAGTATATAGACTCTGCGTTGAGGGCGACTATAGTTAGTTCAGACATTCAGGGAAAGAATATGGGAGGTTATAAGTGAAAGAATCTGACCTTTTTTTTCGATATCCGACATATGCTTCAATGTAGGAAGCATAGTTTGTAGACTCTTGATGTAGCCCATGATGTCCAGGTTGAGGCCCATGGAGTTAGGGTTGTTTGACGTCGGCGTGTTTTGATTGTTCTTGATGACATCCGTATATGATGTTCCTGGCCTTGTAGGTTGTGGTAATGTGTTCTGCGATGTGGATTTTGGTTGGTGCGGATTTGTTGGTTGTTGCTGGTTTTGTTCTTCTTTAGAGAATTCTCAATTTATGCGGACACTGGGAGAAATTGGCTGGATGTGGGCCTCCGCAATTACAGCGATTTCCTTAGTGGTAATTGACCCATCGAGGTTTGTGGTTTGGATTTTTTCTGGTTCCATACCATGTGGATTGACCTTACATTCTCCTGCTTGATGTTCTTCGGCACATCTGCCGCATCGTATATTTAGGTGGCAAGCCTTGGCATCTCTTGCAATGAAGGATACTTTGTTTATGAGGCTCCTCGATGCTGATTTTGCGGGTAAACAAGTACTTAATTTGTTTGAGCTTGTTGGTGTCTTCATTTGGAGCGATTTGGATAATCCGTAGGTTCCTTAAGTTATTTTCCCGCATGTACGGAGTTTGAAAATAGTCCAGCCTGTGGATTTTCAGCTCTGGGCAAATCCTGATGATCTCCGGCGCTAGCTCTTCGTTGGTCCAAGGTGGGTCAATGTGCGATGACGAAATTGAAATGCACTCCCCTTTTATAGTTTTTAGAGTTGACTTTTGTCAACTATTTTAATGTCAAAATTCCAATAAGCGTACGCAAGGCTTGGCGTGCTTCGATTGGAATTTTGTTTCGAGAATTTTTTGAAGGTTTTTGTTGGATAGATTCTGGGAAGGGAATCATGAAATGCGTTTTGCATTTAGCATTTCATGATGTTAGGATTTTTAGGACTTGAGTCAATGTATGAAGAATTAACTTTTGGTTAAATTCGTTGTACATGTGACTCAATATGGGATTTGGATGTGTTATGTGGAATTTGAATCAATGTGCGATAATTAACTTTTGTTTAATTTATCGCTCATTGATTTGATATGAAATTTGGGTTTTTCGTTATGGGATTGTGGATAGGATTTTTGATGTTATTGGGGATTTAGATAGGAGTAGCGATTTAGGATCGCTACACACTTATCATTAAACCAGTCGCTCCGAGCTCTACGACTACTGCGTAAGATGGAGTTGGCAGTACTAATGACGTCAAACTCGATCATCCCTTCTTAATTCACCCGCTCGCTTCGCGTCATCGACTTTACTTTGGACCCACCCCCTCGCTTGGCGTCATCACCTTTACCGTAGATCATCGTCTTATGTCAGTACCACAACTTCACGAAACCATAGACCTTCATCGTAGGGCATCAAAACAACGTCAAATCAGGATTTCAGTGTGGCCTCATAGTTGGGTGGTCGTATTTGATTAATTGTAAACAGTAGCTGGGGTAGCAATGAGTTTCACGACCACTTAAATAAGGTTTCACAAAGGTTGCCAATCAATGGTTTTTCTGGATCTCGAACCTGAGATGATTGCAGCGTGTGATTAAGCAGTATAAGTTCGAATTGTCTCCTTCAAGGAAGTCACTGCGAAGCACTGTAAGCTGAAGGTTATTTCATCCAAGGAAGTAACTGAGACGCACTGCAAGTTCAGGGTTGTCTACACCAAGGAAGTCACTGAGAAACACTGGGACTTCAGGATTGTCCCCACTAAGGAAGTCACTGAGAATCTTTGTAAACTCGGGGTTGTATCCACCAAAGAAGTCGCTGAGAAGGACTGTAAGTTCAGGGTTGTCTCAAGCGTAGATGGAGACCCGTTATTCACTTAACACTACCGCGCGATCAACACTTAAGGCACTGTAGACGTGTAAGTGATTTGCACTGGATATCGCGAATAGACGAGATGGGCTGTGATTGGGGTGTCACGAGTGAATTGCCCCGATTTCCCTCAACTCGATCACGTGGTGAACTTACCACGTACAAAATGCCTACCTTCCATCCAGGTAGCGATCCCTTAGCAATTAGATCTCTACATTTATCTGCACATAGACCGGACTGAACAAGCAGCTAGTTGAAACACATATACAGCACCACCAACGAAAGAATTAACAGGAAACGAGAAATTGAGACAACAGTAACGGATCCAGCATTGATATGTGAAGCGAACCAGTGATGGTGGCTAGGAAAATAAAAATATATGTAGCATAACGAGGGCACACTGACTCGTCGTATGCTGCTCTAAACAAATAATGTTGACTCGTTGTATGGTGATCTAAAGTGAACCAATGCAGGTGGCTAGGCAGTTGTAAATATAAGCAGCATGACAAGGGTATACTGACTCGTTATATGAAGGTAAACGATATATGAAGATAAACGATACAAAATAATGTTGTTGTTAAATTGACTTTATTTGAAAAGTAGATTAAGGGTCAAATTAATTGATACGTACAAACAAAAACAAAACTCAACACAATGGACATCGATTATGTAGGTTAGTGTATTTATATTAAGGTGCAGATGTTTGTTTTTTCCTTCAACAAGAGCCTATCCGATCAATTTTGTATACCGCCCCATTTATGACAATTTTGTCACCGTCGGTGGGGCAGTCGTGGATATTAATGCCGGCCTAGTTCATTGGACCTTGGTTGGCAAGTCCACTACATTTGTAGCTCTGGTCTCGCACTATCGAATTACTATTTATTTCGATCTTTGCAAACCTTCAATCATGATGACTATGAAATCGTACATGGTTTAGTTTTTTGTGGGTAAAATTCTATGAGCGTTGAATCGTGAAACTTATAAAAAGGATGGGTGCCGAATTGCTCGCACTCGACCATAAGCGCAACTGCATGACCACTTCAAAGGAGTGTTTGGCGTTGTTCAGTCACAATCCAATTGAGTTTTTGCGCCGTTTCGTTACCGTGGACGAAACCTGGATCCATTACAGCACACTAGAGACCAAGGAACAATCAAAACAGTGGATTTCTCTGGGTGAACGTGCGCCAAAGGAGGCCAAGGTGGGTTTGTCGCCCAACAAAGTCATGGCCACCGTTCTTTGGGATGCACGTAGTGGTATTCACATATATTACCTTGAAAAGGGTAAAACGATCACCGGTGAATATTATTCAGAGCTTTTGAACAAATTCAATATAGATTTGAAGCAGAAACGATTGCATTTGTCAAAGAAAAGACTGCTGTTCCATCTGGACATGCCAAAAATCCGTATTTTCATCCAGCATATTCTCCAGATTTAGCCCCATGCGACTATTTCTTGTTTCCAAACTTGAAGAAATAGCCGTGCGGTAAGAGATTTAGGTCGAATGAAGAGGTCATCACAGAAACTAACACCTATATTGGGGGCCCTGAGCAAACCTATTATTTGGAAGGAATACAAAGATTGCAAAAATCTTGACTAAATGTATTGAGCTAAAGGAAGACTAAGTTGAAAAAATAAATGTTAGCTGAAATATTATCTCGAAATTATTTACGACTGCACTCCATTATCTATTATCTGCCAGTCATGTTTGATATTAGCAAAACTTCAGATAAATTAAAAGATTAAGCGCCAGATGTTTACATACAACAACACATACTCTAAAGACGTAATTTCTGGTAATCAATACAGCCTCAATAACAAGATAAGATACAATTAAAGATGTTTAAGAAATGTTTTATTCAGAAAGTCACTGACCACTACTTCTCCCAGCGATGTTCCCATCTCTCTAACCCGTCCAAATAGTACTCGGTATTTTTCTCTGCAAAACAACTGTTCACGAAGGTGGTTGCCTCCTCATTTGACGAAAAGAAATACTGGGAGACTACCAATGCGGATTCCGTAGGAACTTGTCAACAAGCGACCAAATGTTCACAGCAAGGCAACTGCTGGGAAAGAAGTGGGAATACGGAGATTCGGTTTACCAACCGTTCGTTGACTTCAAAAAAGGCTGCGACTCAGTCGCAAGGCAAAGAGTTTACCATATAGTAGTTGAGCTGGGAATCCCGAAAAAATATGCCGCGCTTATTCAAATTTGTATGAACAGAAACAAAGGGCGAGGTAGAAGACGAGAACGTGGCCAAGAAAAGACTGCATTCCGGCAACGCTAGCTGGCACGCAGTCAGTAAACTGCTGAAATCGAAACTGCTGTCACGTAACATAAAGCTCCGTGTTTATAGAACCATAATCATGCCGATTGCTCTATACGGATGCGAAACATGGGGTCTCACAAAACGGGAAGAAAACAAATTCCGCGTATTCGAGAATAAAGTTCTAAGGGGTATCTTTGGCGGTAAATATGACGAGGAGACAGGACGATGGAGGAAACTCCACAACCATGAATTGGAAGAGCTACAATAGTGAGAGTAATCAGGTGGCGAAGATTAAGATGGGCCGGACATGTGGCGCGAATGGGCAACGATAGGACCGTGCGTAGAATTCTTGACGGAAGACCAACGCGAAAGACACTGGCAGGACGGCCGCGGCGGCGATGGGAGGACAGTGTAAGTTTGACCTTGAGGAGATCGGATCAGGTGGTCAAGCCTGGGAGTCGAGTCGGTGAAGTCATGAACTTTCGGGTTCCTACAGGCCAATAAATAGTATAGTAATATCTTTATATATATATTGTGACGCATATGACAATCAGTACTAGAATATTCTAGAAAGTCCAAAACAAAGTACTAGTCTATTTTAGAAAGTAGTGGAAAACTCGAGACGATCGGCAGTAGAAAATTCGAGGCTATGGAACGGTCAGAAACGAAACGCCGAATCAGAATGAGGAACGGGTATAAATACCGTTTTTTTTTTTTTTTTTTAAATAAATGCGGAATTTAATGTGACGTGATGTATTTACAGTAATATAGAATTTGAAAAATTACAATCACACAAATAATTTAAACATTTTGTAGGTGTGTACTGTACACATCATTTATAATTATGCTATTAATTTAGTAATTTTTTGTACCTAATTTTACATCTAATTTTACATCATAAATTTAATATACATTAAAATACAGCAGCGAGAAAATTTAAATGAATTATAGAAATGTGACACATTCGAAAAAAAGCAATCTTAAAGCACACATTTATAAGAATTATTACCGTCAAAAGGATTTTACCATAAATGGAACACATTTAGTATTTGATATTATCAATAAAAGTATAATGTGTCTATATAAGGTCTCTATAATATAAAAACATAAACATTACATCAAAAAAAATACAGGGCCGGTTACAAATTCACGTTATTCGCCTACGTACATCGGGATTTCATTAATAATATACTAACCAACCTACCTGTTTTCTTATTCTTCGGTGACAACAATATTAGTTTCCTTAGAAAATTCGCTTGCCTGATTTGAATACCTTTTACGTTTCTATTGAGAATGAATTGTTGACTCCACTATTTGAAAGATTCAGTTCGTATCACAAATTAGTCCTGTTATTGTTATTGTTCCTTGTTATTGTATTGTTAATTTCGTGTACAGAGATGAGGAGATTTCACTTCCAATAATACGTGATTACAGGTATAAGTTGTTCGAAAAAGCAGAAAATATTAACTGAACCGAATTTGATACTAAGAGTGACTACGCAGTTCTAGAATAACCTCTTGTTTCTCAATTATGTTAAATCACGTAAAAATTACAATTGTAATACAATGTTGCTTCGATTATAAGCTAACTAGAAAGAGTCAACTGCTTCCGATTACTTGAATTGTCTATCGACGCTGATAGAATGATGTACTATAATCTAAATTCAAGAACTGGTACAGTCTGATATCAGTCAAAGGAAAAGACTAAATTTCGCACAACCTGAGTATAACCTGAAATATTATCTCGAAATTATTTACGACTGCCCTCCATTATCTATTATCTGGCAGTCATGTTTGAAATTAGCAAAACTTCAGGTTAACTACAAGATTAAGCGCCAGATGTTTACACACAACAACACATACTCTAAAGACGTAATTTCTCTTAATGAATACAGCTTCATAAAGAAGATAAGATACAATTAAAGATATTGAAGATAAATTTGTTTGTAAAGCACTTATACAGTTCGGTAGGAAATGCACTGTAATCCTTTTGGCAATTCCGTTTCACAAACGCAACTAACACTGCTGATTTTTTAAGTAGAAGACTTTGCAAGAAAATAATTAGTTAAAACTGAGCTATAATGATTTAAAGTGCATAGGCATCCAAAAAGTTAGGAAAAAAGACTAAAGATACCCTCGACCTACTAGATAGCAGTCAGGGACAAGCAATCCGTTTAAACGCAGCACTAACATCAATGCTACACTACCCCATCAAAGGCATGTGACGAACCTTTACCTCTTTTGCTTATATGACCAAGGTGACTCTTCCTCAGAGATTCCATAAATCATCCCAAGGGATTTAATTTATTTATTCCCCGCAAGGCATTTCGATCCATTCCACTAATTTGCAATTCATCTCTCAATGGCACATTCGTCTTTATATCCAAATCCGTTTTGTTATAGAAGGTGAAAGCTGTGGAATTCCTTTTCAACAAGAGTGTTTCCGGGGCTTTTCAACAAGAACGTTGCAGCTGTTCAAAAATAACCGTCACCTAGCGGCATCTCAAATGCAATACATACATCTTTCCCGATAGAAGTATATATGGGAGGTATGTTCAAAAAGTGACTGGAATTTTTGACTTTATTAATTATATTTTCCGAAAAAAAATATTTTGTTGGAATACATATTCTTGGGGTATTTTGATATTTACATCTGTTTTGAATTTTTAGTTTATTTTTGACAGACGAAAAGGTTATACGTGGTTTAGTGTGCTCAATGATTTTGTTTACAGCTCACTGCTTGTTTGTGATTTTTTGGTGAAAAACAAATCAGTTAATTTGTGTTAGCCTTCGTATTCGTATTATATATTGTGACTCATATGACAATCAGGCGCATCCGGATTTAATGCAGGCGATAACGTGTGGCTTTATAACCCTCATCGGCAAAGAGGAAGATCCCCGAAGTTGCAGCAACATTGGGAAGGACCGTATAAGGTTCTCACAAGAATTAACGGCGTTGTCAATAGGATTCAGCGAAGACCGAACGCCAAGATGAAAGTGGTACAGCGTGACCGACTGACGACTTTTGTTAACTCAGAAGACCAGTGAACTTAGTTCGGGACGATCTAATCTAGGCGGAGGGTAGTGTGACGCATATGACAATCAGTACTAGAATATTCTAGAAAGTCCGAAACAAAGTACTAGAATATTGTAGAAAGTACTGCAAAACTGGAGACTATGAGCAATAGAAAATTCGAGGCTATGGAACGGACGGAAACGAAACACCAAATCAAAATGAGGAAAAACGGTATAAATACGTCGCATGCAGATCGGGAAGAAGTCAGATCGACATTTGGAGGATCTTCGCGTTCCTGATTTGAAAAAGGAACTTCCGGACCGGAATCTGGATAGAGAAGCAAATTCTTCGACAGCGTCTGCAAGCAGCAATGGAGGAAGAGGGTATTAATGTCGACACATATGTTTTTACGATTGGGCCAGACTGTCCGGATGGAGAAGAAACAGCGAGTCAATATGGTGCCAATGTAACGGAGAAGAGTTCGCCACGGTTGGACGTTTCGGAGATGCTCAGGATGATGATGACAAAATTGGATGCGTAAGCTACAGATATTAATACAAAATTGGACGCGCAAGCTGCAGATGTTAATGCAAAGTATGATGCCCAAACGTACTGGATGAAATGTAATCTTCAACACTTTAAGGAAGAAATTCGAAACGAAGTAGAAAATCTGGATCTAAAAAACGAAGCTGAATTTAAGAAAGTCACCGATGAAATAACACGAATCGAAAAGAGACTTGAGTGTGTTGAGAGAAATAAGACATCGCCTAGTAATCAACATGACTACAAAGATACAAGGATGCAACCGCCAACCTTCGATGGAACGGGACCCTTCTCCGTATTTATACGTCAGTTTGACGCCGAGGCCAATTATAATAAGTGGTTGGATGAGCAAAAGTCAACATCACTAATCGTGTCACTCCGCGGGGCGGCTGCAGAATTGCTACAAACCATGCCAGCAGAAAGCAAACAGATTTCCAAGCGGTAAGAGACGGTCTTGAAGCTAGGTATGGAGACAACCACATGCAGCAGGTCCACCGCATGCAACTGCGGAGCAGAACGCAGAAACCTGAAGAAAATCTTCAACAGTTGCAGGCAGGCATTGAGCGATTGGCAAACTTGTCGTATTCAAATATGACTAAGGAATTTCTGAACGAGGTAGCAATGGATGCATTTATAAACGCACTCCAAGATCGGGACTTGCAACAAGCCGTTCGTTTGGCAGGAAAGAAGACGAAGAATGAAATACTGGCGTTTGCATTGGCATATGAATCTGCTAAACTGGCTACGAAGAGTACATATAGAGTCCGAGAAATATCCGTCCAGGAATGTTCCTGCCAAAGAATCGGGCATGTACAACGGAGAACCCCGAGACATGATATGAAGTGTCGGACTTGCGGCGAAGTCGGCCACATTACTGTTGACTGTAGGAAACGTCGACGAATGAATGAAACATCAATTAAGAATTGTTGTTCATGTGCTAATCACAAGAGAAGCCTTCAGCGTGATTCAGACTTGTACAGCACCACGACCGAATGTAAGTCCTTGCATCAACAGATACTTGCTCTTAAGACCAGCCGAGAAAAGGTCATTGAGGAGAACAGTCGCTTATCAACCTAGCACGTAGATTCGGAAGTAAAAATTGATCGTTTAAAACAAGAGGCGTACGACCTCCTAAATGTACAAGAAAAAGTACTAGATGGGTGGACGAGTGATCCTATACGCACAGCTCAACGTCAGGATGAAGACATGTTGCTAATCCTGGAACACAAAGAAAAGAACTAACGGCCAACTTGGAACAATATTTCCGACAACAGTGGAACATTTAAAGCATATTGGGCACAATGGAATTCCTTGCTGGTGGAAGACGGAATTCCAAAGCGTATATGGGAAGCCGCGGATGGAAAATCCCATCGAATGCAGATTCTAGTCCCACCATCAAAAGTGAAGGATGTACTAGCAGAAATGCACGACGGGGCCTCCGGTGGGCTTCTGGGAGTTAATAAGACACTTTCAAAATTACGATCTCGATTTTACTGGCTTCACATGAGAGATGACGTCGAGTCTTGGTGTAGGAAGTATACAACTTGCATTGCTACCAAAGGACCAACAGCAAAACCAAGGAGCGCTATGAAGCAGTACAACGTGGGTGCCCCTTTCGAGCGAATTGCGATTGATATCTCAGGACCATTCCCAAAAACCAACGACAACAATAAATACATGTTGGTCATCATGGACTACTTCAGCAAGTGGGTGGAAGTCCTTCCAATTCCAAACCAAGACGCAACAACCGTCATTGGACAGCTTATCAATAATTGGATCAGCAGATATGGAGTTCCCTGTGAGCTTCATTCCGATCAAGGCCTTAACTTCAAATCACAGATATTTCAAGGCATCTGTAGGGCACTGGGCGTAAGGAAAACCAGGACCACACCCTTACATCCGCAGTCAGACGGAATGGTCGAAAGGTTCAACCGAACAGTGACTCTTGCTGGTATTCCGTCCGGTCCGGTTGCCCTCTTACACCCCAGTCCATGTAGAATGCGTTGAATATTGCTCGAGCAGAACCTCACATCCCGCATTGAAGACTGTGGCAGCGCAATCACACAGCGAAAGACCGGTATCGAGGTTTTAATTCGCGGAAAATAAATTCACGAACACATTAGCCTTATCTTTTGAATTGGTGACACGTCCCGCGGCCCGTTACTAACGGAGGAAAAGAGGAGGAAGCGAAGTTACTGCTAATAGCCCTTGCCGAAGGAGTTTATTAGTCTGTCGTTGTAAACCTTCTTCGGGGTATCAATCGTCTGGTTGCACGCGTCTCTAATTCTAACAACAATCGTTCTGTTAACAATCGATGGGATTAGAGCGCCATTGCTTAAAAGCTCTATTTTTTGCCGCTCAAACCAAGGTATATCAGATGAACTTCGTTTAATGGAATGTGGAATGTAGATCTCCATCCCAAGAAGAATGATCTCTGTGACCGCCTCCGCGCATGCGTTAACTTCGGAGTCTCCAAAGCACTCCTCCGACCACGGAAAGAAGGCGAAGAAATCACGCAAATCGTCCCAGTTAGCAGCCCCATACCTCCATACATGGAGAAGCTGCTTAGGTCGGCTACTCGCTTGAAATGCAAGAGACAACGCAGGAGCAGCAACCTCCATGGTATAAATGCTCGGTTCGGATGTCAAAAATCGATCCAGGGAGTTCCCATAATCACCTCCGGTATCCAGCACTCACGTAGGCTCCTCCACCAGCTTCCCGGCCTTTTTGGTTCTGTTAGAATGTACCAACCAGCCGGAATTATATACATTAAAATCGTAAACTACAACAATTTCAGAAGCTGGGTGGTTGAGCTGTATCCAGTCGGTACGTGAAAGATGTTCGAAAAATGTCAACAGTTGATCGTCAATCGGGGAGCGGTAAAGACAACAGAGAAATTTAACAGAAGTCCTTAGCATGACCTTCAACCACATGATGTCCAATTTATTGGGGTACAATGCCTCCATCCTCTGGCAACCCAGATCGGACAGCGCGAAGACGCAGACTTCGCCCTTAAAACGGAATCTCGAATGTAAGTCGTATCCTGAGCAACGGAGATATGTCGAATCAGTTGACGAATCGACCTGGGTCTGTTTTTTTTTTGTTTTTTATACTAACGCGCGCACAAACGGGGATTTTGAAGTACCCTTAAATGTCAGAGCACAGTGTGAGCGGATGGAGAGGAAGTGTATAAGGAAAGGAGGTGTTGATGTATATTGGTTTTTAATGTCTGGGCATCACACCGGCCAGAAAACACATTACATTACATTACGGGAAGGATATCAGGTTTCGCTGTTTGCATATATTGATGGACGAGGTTTACATTTATGGGGTACGAAGTCAATGTGCCGGCGTACTACACGGGGTTCTACTTCATCCCACCAGTTCTCCAAGGTCCGCCGTAAACTAAACTGTTCGTCGAGAAAAAAGAAGTACACACAAACACTCAGGAAACTGCAGCCAGGAAAGAAAACACTATTTACTAGAGTTATGGCTTTAATTGATACCTTGTATTTAGGGTACATTATTTGTCACATTTGTGTATTTACGATATTGTTACTGCGTTATCACTAGTTCTATTTGAGACACGTTTAATAGAGTTCTTAAATGTAATTAATGTTTATTGATCTATTTCATGTTAACGAAATTGATGTTCACTTTAGAATTAGTTACGCGTGCACGCGCTACTGGTGAGGTTAAAATAATAACGAAACTCGACCGACTTTTTTAGAGGTTGTAATAAGACTTTTGAAGATACGCATCCCCGTGGGCGCCGGGGAGCGGGAGTGGAAGCGTCCGACTCGAGCGTAGGTTGGATTAAGACTGAGCGATATTAATTCGCTGACAAGGGGTTCGGCCAGTGAACTCGCTCTCTTAATTAAGGGGTGCGTTTTCCTATTCCAAAAGAGACGTAAAGTCCCTCTTTGGAATAGCCAAACCGATCTCATAGAGGAGATCTTCACGATACACAAGTGTGTGTGTACGTCGGTTCTTTTCATAGATCAAAGTCATGATGAGGAACCTGAAACAGAAAGAAAGGGGAAAGGATCGTAGAGATCTTTCTTCGTGTGAGTGGGTTACTGGGAAACAGATCCAGAACTATGTAGGATAAAAGAGATTTATGACTTGTGAGTTCAACTGAATAATCAAGTTGCAACTCATTAAATGGTAGATGCGTCTGGGATACTTGGTGATTGGATTGTTTGTGTATCGCCAGAATGCCTGCTGTTAGACAGTGTTCTTTTCTTTGCACTTAGTGCATTGGTAAGGCATTAGTCTCAACGCAGATGGTGCTAATTACATGCATCTGCGTTGGGCTGTTTATGGCTGGCTAAAAGGGGTCGCAAGCCGATGTGTGTGCAGATAGTTTTTTGTACACATATCGAGGATGGGAAAATAGACGGCGCAATATTTATGATCCCTGTCATGAAGGTTACATTGTATGTAAACCGAATCATTTGTTTACAGGAATTCGTCTAGGGGGATTTGTCTGGCAACATAGATGCCGAAATTGGTTTGGAATTCCTGATAAGCTAATAAAGAAATCTTACAGAGAATTGGTATGGGAAGAGAATGCATGAAAGGTCAGTTTTCTTTACAGGGACTTAAAGATCATAGATTTGATCTCTGTAATGCGTAAAGCATTTACAGGTGCCTAATGCGATTGCATTGGCGAAAACGTATGCGTCTTGGGATGAGGTAATGGGGGTTTTTAGGTAAGTGTACCGTGGGGTTTGGCGGCACCGCCACACATTCGTATTGGCAAAACCGATGCTCCTAATGTTACAAAATGTCATTATCAGTCGAACGTCGACAGAGTTTCGTGAACTAACCCGATTATGCGATGACGAATTTCTTAAAGTTCGATTATTTATCAGTTCCCCCTGACATAGCACCCCCCCCCCCTAAGGGGGGGGGTATTTTACCGGGCGGCAGGGTGTTAGGACCCCATCTACCACTCGGCCTTTAGTCGCCTCTTACGACAAGCCCGCCTAGCTGTGAGTATATTCTAACGCCCTACTCACAGGCCTTCCTCACGCCATGCAACAATAGGTAGATTGATAGCTAGGTAGCATGTAATAATAGGTTGATAGAAAAATAGCATGTAACAATAGGTAGATATGCATTATGGAGTATGGATAGTTAGGCATTATGGAGTATAGATAGTTAGGCATTGTGGAGTATAAAAAGTTAGGCATTATGGAGTACAGATAGTTAGGCATTGTGGAGTATAGAAAGTTAAGCATTATGGAGTATAGATAGTTAGGCGTTATGGAGTATGGATAGATATGTATGTGACAATCAAATTTCGCGCATTATTGTCTTCACCGACGAGATTCACCTCCACCTCAGTAGATTCGTCAATAAGCAAGATTGTTGTATCTGACGGGATAAAAATCCAAGAGCGATCATTAAGAAATCTACAAAAAATCACTGTATGGGGTGATTTTTGGGCTGTCTACATTATCAGTCCGTATTTCTTCGAAAACAACGGAGTGAACGATGGATATTATCATAACATGATAAGGGAGTTTTCGTTTTCGAAGCTGTATAGTGTAGACCTGGACCACATGCGGCTTCAACGGAGCGGTCTCACTTGCTGCACAGCAAACGAAAGAATGGGCGTTCTGTGCAAGAAGTTCAGTCGGCATATTATCTCCTGAAACAGAGATCACAAACGGCCACCAAGTTCAAGCGATTTGACTCCGTAAGACTTCTACCTTCGGGGATATTCGAAGTCAAAAACCTGTGTACAGCATTCTGCGAAGTAGTGAAATTATTAGATTTCACGCTATGAAAAGTTTAGAACCGAATCAGACCACGGCCATGTGGGCACGAGGATCTTTCATCTAACTACTTAAACTGGATAAGTACTAGGTTAACTGTTCTAGTATATGGCTCTCATGCATTTTTTGAACGTCTTTTGTGCTGTGTTTTTAATTATAGTAGCGTGTTCATATGTGAATATTGGAATCGCCGCGTATGTAGATAAACCTAACACTATTCAAAAATTAAAAACGGTCATTATGCATGCATCACCGAAATTGACCGTAATCGGAAAAGGGTCTGCCTCCAGAGACATGATAAACATTTGTCCAATATTTTGTCATCGAACAATTTATCGAATGAAAAGTTAATTATTCAAATTAAATAAAACCTTACTGTTTTAATCAATGTTTTCATCGTACAGGTCTTAAAGGAATGCTCTTTATTATTTAATGAAGGGGCTAAGAAAATATTCGTTTTGTTAACCTTCTAAATCATACTAATCTCTTAAGTAAAGGAATTAGCAAAATATTCGGTGCAATTCCGCCACAATACCACAAGATTGTCGCCTGTAGGTAGATCCTGAAATGTAAAGGCTACAATCCGTCATTTTGGTAACCAAATAATTTTTTATGGTGGAAATCTTTAATCGATCCTCAACTAGAGTATAGATAGTTAGAGCCATACAAATTTAAAATGAAGACCAAGATTCAACCGCATATGTGAACAATTCAACAGAAATTCCTTTCCACTTCAAACGTATTACACAGCTACTATAATCGACTCCTGAGAAATCAAAGTAAAAGTATCTTTTACACACAATTGAGTCAATGCGAGACAGCGCAAAACCCGCCCATTACAAATATGCTGGGAAATCCTTAACGTGTTGCACTATCTCATACCTAACGCTTCAAGATTGGTGTTCTCCGTTCTATCGGTGAATCACCATTGTCCTACGACAGAAATTTGTATCCCTCCCTCATACATTGTTTTTGGGTGGAACTTTTCTGGGTACGTCAAGAGAGCAAAATCTTTCTTCGTTATCCTGAATTCAGTAAATAAATCTAAAATTAGTAACTTTTACTATCCAATATTCAATTGAGAATTAAGTTACATATCTAGCTACTGAAGCGGAAATAGATTTAACCTTGTGGAATACCTACAACACCCTATTGTCCGTGTGTGTCTTTTTATGTAAACTTACTTAATGATACTAAGTAACTTCAGAAAATGCATTTAAATGTTTTACTTTCATGAAAATCAATAAACATTAATGATTTTTGTGAATTTGTACAAAGAGCGCTAAAGGAAAAATATAAAAAAAGCTCAACTAACTACCTCATGTATGGGATCCCAACTACAGGACAATGTCGATGACATCATACTCGAGAAAGCGTATAATTACGGAGTTGCTAAGTGTATAGCCCCTACAATAACAACCATCGACAAGCGCGACACCAGGACGAACGGCAAACTTATTTCGCTAGTGCACCTCTCTCCAAAATATCCTTTTTCCAATGACCATGTCACAATACTGCCAAGAACCTAATGCTCCTATTTCATTCCATGATTTGAGACTGGAAAAGGGGGATCGAACGAAGACTCTTCAATCTATTGTAATTAAGAGATTAATGGTAGAGTCTTGTCGGAATCGGAAGTCCTGCGCTTAAATAACATAATAAAGCACAAGACAGTAAAAACAATTGAATACGAGTGTCGAGACAAATGCCATTTTTACCTCCAACATAGAATGAGATTGCAAGGAAGAGAGAATGTCAGAAAGGAAGAACGGAAGAGAGGAAGAGCGATGTGGCGAACGGAGCGGAAAATGCAAAATAAACGTTTACAAACACTCTCAGTGTGGCTCTTGAAATTTTCCTTGAGCTAATAAATGTGACCCCATTCCTATTGTTGTTGTGAAAAAGGACCATCGAAAGTCGTCCAACACACATAGGTCATTGCGTTGTTCATATGCGCCTACGTTTATTATCTTGTCTCTGTGTGTGAAGTAACATGAATAACAAGGCAAAAACAAAAGTAAGGAAGAACGGAAAAAAGGAAAAAGGAAGAACAGAAACCAAATCAAAAGAAAACAAGAAAACGCAGACCTACATATACACGGCTCTATGAACCGTAGTCCTTTTTGATGTATTCTCAAGTCGGTCGACCAGTGGGTTATGTGTCCTTTTCCTAATTGCTATGCGGCGGAAAGCTTCCACTTTTACACTCTCTGACGAAGGTTTAGATCATAGCATGAACTTAGGAACCTTGCATGTGAGCCATGCTTTGTGCGGCATCGAAGCTTTTCGTCCTTTGTTCCTTAATATCGTTCTCCCGCTGTTCTCCGTTTCCTCGAATTATATTTACCAGAGTTTCTTTCCTATTTTTTTGGTGCAGTTGCACTTATGTTTGAAAGGATAATAGTAATAACAACAACAACACCGTGGAGGGAGCACAAAAAAATAATAACAAATAATAAAGGACGACAAGCGAACGGAATCGCATTTTCTTCGGCTCCCATGATAGATGTGCTCCAGATTGCCATTGTATGCAGTTTTTGGCCCGCAATGCTAGAACAGTTCGCCTCGGAGCAATTAAGGATTTTGGCTGGCTTGGCCATAAAGAGGTTATTAGGCAATACGGATGCTAGGCCAGCCTACACACTTACACATGCACACAAGTTCGCAGGCTTTTCTGCCCCGTACAATTCTACGGCAAAATTTAGCACTTCCTTATGCGTGATGCGCTAAAACCAAGTCGTTGACTCTTGAAACTGGGAATCCAAGAAAACCATTTAAAGAAGAAGGGAACAAATGGAAGGCGTTCGCTCTGAAGCACTTGTGCTACGGATTTATGATCCTTAAAGAGGTAAAATTGATATTTATTGCGAATTAAGATGACTCTCAGGATGATATATGTTAATTACGAACGAGTGAATCTGGAAAGCCATTGAAGCAGTTGTCGTTTATACCGACATGCGACAACAAGCTAAAGTATTCCAAGAGTCCCGCAGACGGAGACTGTATGACGAGGTTGGGGAGATGTTAACCAGCGATAAATTGAACGCTCAAAGGACTCTGAAGGATTGTGGGTTAGGAAATGTGCATTTGATGACCTTGTAAAAGCTTCTTACAATTTTAGATGGTTTTCTATGCGGTGGGAGCTATTTGGGGTATGATTTTGGTCAGTTGGAAAATGATGGTATAGAACGAGTTTGAACTTTACGTGAGGATTTAGATTTCAGAGCAAGTTCGAGTTCTGGCGAAATGAAGCAGCGTTTATTTCAAAAATTAAGATCACGCCTGAAATTACCTTTTGCTTATGACGGACATCACCTTTTGCTTATAGACATTTATAAGTTCCTCTCAAAGGAGGCAAAACCATAACGTTGGAATCAAGAGATATGCTTTGATTCAATTTGGTCTATATAAATGAAACCCATTATTTAGCAAGCTGTGGCTTCGTAAGTTAGTCGCTCTGTTATTGCTTTCTTTTACTTTCGCAGTTTATGCGTAGGCTGACGAGAAGCCACGGATGACACCGTTCAGATCGGATCTTAAGTAATTTTACGGTGACGTAAAATTGTTGTATATTCATTTGAAATTTACAGGTGGCATAATTTAGAGTTTTTGTTGCACAATAATTTGGGTGCAAACAAAATACGAAATAAGTACACAAAGGGGTACTCAGGGTTTTCAGATGAATGTGTCTTCTATTTCCCGTTTTGTGCGGCGATGATTGTTGTTGCTACTGCGTCGATTGATATGGGACAAAAAGACAGATGGCAATCGGAGACGAATTTAACTTTGAATCATCGGGGACGAACATAGGAGAATTCGCAAAACCATAACAGATAAAAATCAAATAACGATTAAGGGGTGTTTAGGGGTGTTTCAACCCAGCAGAAATTATGTACGTCGAGCCAATTCTCGATGGGACAGCAAATAGCAACAACGGTTGTCCCGTCGCTGCAAGGCACATATAAAACGAATTGAACAGTAAAACTTGATAGTATAGTGGTTAGTATACCCGCCTGTCATTCGGGAGACCGGGATTGGATTCCCCGTCGGAGAGCCTCTGGCGCAAGACTAATGACCTTGCCCAGAAAAAATAAATCATTATGGAAAATTTAACAAGTATCAGGACTTGCTAAATAAGGCCAAGACCAGTTCCCGGTTGTAGTGCCGATGATGATGATGAACAGTAAAACAAATTTATTTAAGCCCGTGGATCGTCTTCACGAGATCCTTCACCTTTATTTCATCGACTATTTAAAATTACACGTCAAACGGCACACAAGAAAAAAGGCGCCGAATGCACCAGCAAAAAATAACCTTCTTTTCTCAACGTAATAAAAAGACTGTACAATGTCACAAATTAAAACAAAAACGGTGTCTAAGAACAGTAACGTTTTCCGTTGCTCTCCCTTTTTCAGACCACAGTTATCAGCTGTCAACGGGGTCTGCGATCAGCCAGGTGAACTCTTCTCCAAAGCTTCAGAGAGCACTTCGAGTGCATTGAATGTCATGACCGAGTGTTCGAGTAACTCCCAGTAGTATACTTTGAGGCGCTGTAAGTTTGTATTTCGCTGAGTCGTTTGAATTTGTTTTCCTTGAAGTCTGCGATTGTTCAGATCGTCAATCTGTTCGTTGAAGATTATATTCTTACAACGTCTGCACTGTCTGTTTATGCATGTTGCGGAACTGCAACATCTTCCCGGGCCGGCGACAATGGAACCGTAGTAGTCGTTTCCTTTGGTGTTGTCACCGTGGGGCATGTCAGAGCCGTGGTAGGTGCTTGTGGTTGAGAACAG
This sequence comes from Microdon myrmicae, assembly GCA_963931805.1. Classification (NCBI taxonomy): domain Eukaryota; kingdom Metazoa; phylum Arthropoda; class Insecta; order Diptera; family Syrphidae; genus Microdon; species Microdon myrmicae. The sequence continues at coordinate 70,997,081 of OZ007501.1, forward strand.
AGACTTCGAAGCTCGTCTTGCTCATGAACCGGTACGGTGCAACAGTAGGGTGGCAAAAATTAATTATACTATCTATTTGGTTAAATTAATTGTAATTGAATTATGTAATATAATTGGTTATGTTACGGTGGTTATGCTTCACGTCACTCATATTTCAGCTATCAGGGTGTGTGTGGGTGTGTATGTATGTATGTGTGTGTGGTCGAAGGTCCATTGAGTGCTAATGTTATAGCTCGAGGCAATGTCGTCGTTGTTGTATTTGAAACTCTCCGACATGTTGTGGGACGGGGGGGGGGGGGGGGTGGTGGTGGTGGTGGCCTGAGAGGCGATATTTGCCACATCAGCCGCGGCCACGATGTGATGTGTATTTTCTTTATTCCATTGGTTGAGTGATTATGCTGTACATGGTGTTTTTTTTAATATATATAGCGTTGTGGTTGATCTTTGCGGCATATCCTGTCGAATTAAAAACATGCACTTGAGTGAGCAAGAGACGTTGCGTATCTACGTTGCTATCAGGAAGAATAATCCAAAGATCAATAGAACCCTTTGTTCAATTGTGCCGCAGGATGAAATAGTCCCAATACTAGGCGCATTTCTTCTTTGACTGGTGGCTGGATCATGTGTTCACAATGCGCTTTCACTGATATGATCCCCCGAAGGGTGCAGGCATCTTTCCTTGTTCCTCGTCTTCTATATCCCCTAATCTTATTACTGAAAGTCCAGCTTAGACAACGACTCTGTTGGAGTGGTGCCCCCGTGGCAGCAATCGCCTGGGCGGTGTTAAGAGGGTGCCCCCAGAGCGTTGTGTCCAGGCGGCGGGAAGCGAGGAACCCCAGACACGTGACAGCGATGCGCCCAGGTTTCAAGAAGCGGCAAGTCCTGGAAGCGTGACAGCGATGCGTCCAGGTGGCGGGAAGCTGTGCCCCCAGGATCGGATCTAACTGACCGCTTGCGATTGAAATGCTGACCCGTCAGATGATATTTTTCTACAGGAGGGAAGTTTCCAGAATTCTCCTGTTTCCCTGATGTTGTTGCAGATGACGCTTGCTTTTCCGTGAGAGATTCTAGTTCTGTCGTTGAACCTAATTTCACACGCTTAAATTTATTTTAATTGTCCTCTCGACTATTCTGCCCGATGGGTCATCGTCCTCTTCTTGAGGTTCTTTCAGTGTACGCGGGACGTATCTAAGTCCCACGCTACAGGACTCGTGAAAAGTACCTGCAACATCGTTAAAAGATGAGCCGAATGATGTCCTCAACCGAAATACTGGAACCGATTAGAATATTTCTTAATTTACCTGCGGTGAATTCTGCAGAATTAAGAAAAATGAAACAACCTTGGTTTTTTAAGAACGTGGACTGTAATTTGGCCTTGTTAAATTTGATTATTATTCAGTTTGTTGTTTGATTTGTGCGTTTAATGTTGAAATGTTGGTTGGATCGTAAATCCCTCTATGTCATCGATGGACTTCTTGGGCGTAGTCCTCTTTTGGATCGTGAATCCGTATGTAAAGTAATGAATTACTTGGACGTAGTCCTATGTTGGATCGTAAATCCATAGGTAAAGTAATAAATTAATTGGACGTAGTCCTATGTTGGTTTTGTTTTTGTCGACGATCGCCTTAGTGAGGGTCAGATCGGGCACAGGAGGTGTGTTACACATGCGAGCCTTGATGGATCCAAGTTCCGAGGCTACGTTCATCACCAGTTCCGCAGTACAGCTCTTGGGACTGAAGATAAGACGTGGGTCAGTTGGCGTAACAGGACTAGGACAAGCCAGCAGCGAGACTTGTCACAGGTACGAAGGGCAGACGGATCCTGCTCTTCGATACCCTGACGGATTTCCTTCCGGCACAGATCGTACCCCATCAACATTGAAGACACATTAGTGGGCTGATTCGTCCAACCCCGTGTTTTACACTCCAGCCGCCGTTGATATCCTGTTCAGGAATGACGTTTATGTAGACGTCATGCTGCCGGACATAAAGCCCGAAGCGAAACACCAATGGCTCCAATCGCTCAAAAGACTCGTTTTGTGTGGATTCTAACTGGTGGGATACACCGGAAGCGGTCAGAAGTTTCTTACAGCTGCGGTCAGAAGTTTCTTACAGCTGCCGGATTTGGGGACACAACTCTACAAGGTTTGCGAGATAAAGGAGGAACCGTTCGACAAGTACGAGTCAGGGGTGGGGGCAAGGCTTCTAACGTTCATGTGCTAAAGATGCCGGCATCGTCGCAACAACAACACGAGGGTATGGAATCATTAGATGGGGGTCAATATATTCAGGTTAATAATAAATCCCATGGGAGCTTTCACCACCACAACGATGAACAGCATCTGGTGCCTCAGCGAAGCAAAAGCAGCGACTCTAGTTCCAGTGACGCGGGCGCTGGTTGGTATGTCAAAACAAATCAGCAACAACGAGAGCAGTTTAATGCAAGAGGTTGCGAGATTTTGAAAGAATCCGACCGAACGTCTAGAAGCGAACAACTCCCCAAGTTCGGTTTCTTCACCACCGTCGACATCCCCATTGAGTTCGGGTCTTAAGGCACCAGCACCGGAGATTTATGAAAAATCCCACAAAGACAACACTAATATGTGGATTAGCTACAAACAGCAAATACCTACAGTACAAGAACCTGCTTTAATTCTAAATGCTAACAACAACGATGCGGGTAGAGGCAACCAGAGTGGAATCGGCAGCGGCAGAGGCGGCCGCAGTGACACCATTAACAACGGTATTGACATCAGTGACGATGAACAGTAACTGAATCATCAGCTAAGGTCTGGGCACGAAGGTGATAGCGTACCGAGCGTGCGACTATCGGTACTGCTAAAATCAGGAGGTGGGGAATGGATTCGGAAACATTCTCACGAAATTACTCAAATTCGAAATAACTCGAATTCGCGTAAGGGTTTATTGAAAAAGGCACTGCTATGTTGCGAACGCTAGAATAGTATCCAATTCGTCGCCGTTTGCGCTTCAGCCCCCGTCGTTTTCGTCGGTATTTCTTAAAAATCATTCCGCGGCGAATACAAACTCAGTATCGTCCCATTATAACCACAAAATAAATAATAAATTCCGTATAAATCATAATTCGACAACGCTATCTTCCTCAAATGAGGTGACTAATCATTCATAATAAAAAGAAAATGATCGTTATTCCAGAAATAAATGATATTACTACTAATAACGAGCCGGATTTTAACTCCTCCCAGGACCTGCAATTTGAGCCATGCATTGTATCCAAATTTACGTTGTTGCTTCTTGAGCTTGGCTCTGCGTCAGTCGATGGGTAAACCACGATACAAGGCGACGTGCGATATCCTTAAATAATCTACTCGACAGTAATGACGTTCACGAAGAAGGAGAATATGATACAACAAACAAAGAAATTATCATTCTAACGACTGTGCCAATACCAGAAGAAGATATAAAACAGACCACTATCAACTCAACGGACAATGATGGTAACCTTAGGAAACATCCGAAATCCCGTTTTGATGAAAGGATCGCTGCCGCACCTTTAACATATACCAATCAACATCGTTTCCCTCACAATAAGCGAGAAAATGATTCTTTACAGCCTGCTAAATCCGCTGAGGTACTCCTTTGTGAGAACGCACCGTCGAATTTCTCAAACAGTCAACAAGTCGTATTAAACAATGTTGAAACATTGGACGTAGTCATGATTGAAGACAAAATTAATAACGCCCGCGATCGGCTCGTTGTAGGAGGTGATAATCCCCCGAAACAACTAGCGTCCATTATTGATGACACCGAACGACCTTCGGTAGACCTAGTGAAACATACCCTGAACAGTTTTGAAGCTTCTGGGAATCGAAGAGGCCGACGTATAAATCGCAACTCCAGTGGCGAGGATGCAACCAAAGTGGCATCATAACTCAACACCAACCACCAATTAATTTCCCAAAGCTTCCAGTTAGTCCCAAGAAGTTCAATTTGAAGAAACCAATAGTAGAACTGAAAAATCAACTCGCCGACAACAGCAGTTTCGATAATCTCACCCACACCCGGTATCAGTTCTTTTGCAGATTTTTCCTCTTGTGCCGCAGCATATAATAATCCAGAAATGAATATTTTAATTGCAAATTTAAATTCAACTCGAGTAGCCAGCCATTTCAACAAAATAGACTAGATGTTGATAAAGAATCCAGTTGAGTGTATTGCTACCAACGAATGTTTATCAGAGAATTTCCCCGATATCTTACCGCGCCATAAGCATTCAGATAAGAACCGCGCCATAAGCTTACTGATAAGAACCGTGCACCACCATCAGGGTCGACTCGGCCGTCACAGAAATCACGAAGAAGATCGAAAAGCTTCGAATAGAATCACCTGCCCCTACACAGCTCCCTCAATTGTCGCATAGGGAAGTTCCGAGTAGTTCTTCAACCAACGTAACACCTCTGGGGATGATCGAATTATACACCCAGCCACTGGAACATGATCGCTTCTACAAAGTCCCTACCGATTTCTGTAGTTCCAGGCCACACGACACCACATCACAATACTTCGGCTAATTCGTTACACGTCAACACAAGACTTTCCTCTCTCCGGCCCCACATAAGGCATGCAAGTCCAGAAGGGATATTGACAACTCCGTTCTCGACCGGGAAGAATGTTCCATGATGCAACTAACGATGGTAAGGGTCCTCCACAATAACGTGTTTAAAAATAACTCTCCACTTTCTACACTCGAGGTGTTAGCTTGTGTCACAACCGCTGAGCTTAGTTTCGACTACATTGGGCTGTGACACAAGTAAAACTGGGGCGAATTCAAGAGAACAGTACAACAGTACTGCTCTTGATCGTAAACAGCACAAAAGTCCTGGAGAGAAGAGGGGCGACGATAACGTTTTGTCGAGAACAAAAAAGATTAGCGGCGCGTGAACACAACAAGATCGAACAAAGGGACAAAAGGACAGATGGCAACTGGAGACGAAATTTAACTTTAAATCATCGGGGACAAAGAAAGGAAAATTTGCAACACCATGGCAGATAAAACCAAAATAATGATTAAAGAAATTGATTGCGGGCAGGAGACAAGGAAGTACGGAATAAAAGGGAGATTGTTTGCGTGTTTGCAAAAGAAGAGAAGTTCAGCACCACACCAAGGACAACACGGATTAGAAAGAGGTAAAACCTACCCAACACAACACTGGAGGAACCTAGGTCAAACAACCGTCCGCACACGTCGATGGATTAAGTCGATTAAGATAAGATTCCCTCATTAAATTAACAGAATTATACTTTTGCAGAAGAACAAAACAGTAACTCCGCCTTTCATTTCCCACACACTAGTTTGACATTACTCCGCCGCCTCCTTCTTATTCCCTTTTGTCAACGATCAACACACCACATCACAGTATACACAACAGTCGGATATCTAATATTTAGATTTAATTATTTTCGTGTTTCCTTATTTATTTTTTCTTAGATTTTCTTATTCTCGAGGAAGGTCGGTTGCTAGAAGAGCGAAGCACTGAAGTTTGGAACCAGGTTCCAACCAATTATGATAACACTGCACTGAACTTATTTACGCGACATGACATAATATCTTTATTGTTACTTGGAGTAACTACATAATAACAGGTAAGTACTTCAACAGTGAATTTCCGGTTGAAATTGATCAATTTAGTTGTGAAGCGATCTCTATGGCGTTTCTAGCAGATACACACACGACTAATAGTGAAGAACAACACGACCTAAAAGACAAGCCGAACAATCAAAGCACATCCATTAAAGCCCTATACCATAGCAACAACATACAAAGCATTTCCACATCAGTGAGTGTACTCAAGTTTAGGAATCGAATTCGTACACGCGGCAGTGCCCTGATTCGTGGAGCTTTGGTTCTATCCGTTAATGATTCTAACCGTGATAGCGTCGGTTCGAGTCACACGCTCTTCACTATCCTCGCAAACGCCATATCTCTAAACAAACATGAAATTTGCACTATTCCGATAAACTGGGATGAAAAGAATTGTAAATAGATTTTTTTTTCATATGCGGTGTTTTATTTTTATGTAATTTAATTTATGTTATTCCAAAAAACAATTATTTTCATGCAAAAAACATACATAGATTCCACTACCCTAAAATGCCACGCCGTCGTTACATTCTCTCAGCCTCGACTTCTTTTTTCGACTACCATTTTTTGACTGATTTCCTATCACCTGATACGAAGCCACCCGCTCTTTTTGTTGTTCTCTTTTCCGTAAATCCGCTGAGAAAACCAGATCATACGATTTAACGGTTATATCGCATGATATTTTCAACGGCGATGTTTCATCACGAGTTTAACTGGCATATTATCACCGGTATCGTTTTGTTTTTGTTCGTTGAATGGGAAAATGTAACTCGACGTTGGTATGTCCCAATGCAAATTTATGTTTTATGTTTTAATTTTATGTTTTATATTTTATAAGTGTATAATGTGAAAATGTGAATGAATGCTTTCTGTTTTAGATTTATGTTTTATATTTTATGAGTTTAATTTAAAAAAAAAACTAAATTGTGTATAATATGAAAATGTAATATATGTTTAATATAAAAATGCTATGATCTCTCAAGGGATTAAAGGTGGTGGTTACTACGTAACACTGTCGCAAGCTGTTTGGCCGCGACACAGAGCAAAGCCTCCTCTGATGTGTGAAAAGAGAATCGCGCGGTTAATTTTCCAAGCCATATGCCTGGTCAATGTGTTGCTGTTGATACCGAAAAAAATCTTGTTGAAACTCGTTGATTTTTCTGAACGGCTCCCGGCGGTTCTGCGCCCTGAAACAAACTTTGATGTTCGTGCAACCGCTCACTGATATAATTTTGGTGGGTGGTGTGGCTGTGTACTGTCGCCCTGGTAGTGAAACCCATGGACGCTTTTGTAATGTCTTCGACCGTCTTCTCAGTCGATTTACGGGTGTGGACCACGTTTTCTACCGAGTAACGAGGAGGCACTGTCTCTAAAAAAAAATGTGCGTCAGTCGCTCATTTCACCTTGTTATTTTGTGGGGCGTGTCCTTATGAACAAATTAGAAGGAAAGCTCGAGAATAACCGTCTGATGGGGGTCAGGGAGAATATCAGTGTTACGTAATAGCCTCCCCCATCACCATTACCCCATCGAGAGGGAGTAAAGAGTATGAATTCTATTTTCGTTTAATGCTCCTCATTGATTTGATTGATGGAGTAAAGAATATAAATTCTGTTTCATTCAATACTCCACATTAATTTAATACTCTATATTGATCATTGATTATATTCTTGAATCCTTTTATATGGTCTACAATTAAATACGAGCTGAGGCACGAACCGGCATCGTGTTGATTGTGAAAGGTCGGTCAGGTAGAGTTTTCCTTTCGGAGTATTGGCGAGATGGCGGGCGATGGAGTGAGAGAGAGTAGTCTTTTTTGAGTGTGATTCTGTTCTTTGTCCTGTTCTGAAGTGGTCGTAAGTCAAGAACCCGTCCATAGAGGACACATTTTTGAATTAATGAATTTTGTTTGTTAAAACTAGATTAAGTGTATTATACAATAGTAAATAAAAGTCAAAGTCGTCCATGAAGGACTGTTATTAAGTTCCGTTTATTTTGTTTTGTGTCTTAATTTGGAATACCAAGAGACAGTGGTGAACCACTAAAGTTGCTGGTGGCGAGAAAGCTTGATACCCTGGCGGACGTTGCTGGACTTTGTTTTGTTACTTGGAACTGGAGGGAATCCAGCGGTGGATCATAGTGGAGAGTATTAGTAAGCCCACTTATAAGTTATTAAGTAGTTTCTTGGTGCATCGGAGGCGAGGAAACTGGTCCGGCGCGGCACAGGAACAATACAACATGGCATCAGGAACAACTTGACGAATGCAAATATATAATTTATAACAACTTCGCGAAGGCAAATAATAATAATCTATAACAACTTCAAGTTCAGCAACGCATACCATAAGCAGTCAGTGACCTCTCTACATATCTGCATACCATCAGCGGAAGAGATTATGAATTAATTCTGATTCAATACGGACTAGTGTATTTTTATAACCTTGGCTTTTCTTAAAAGAGTGTGCAAGATATATTTACCAAAAAAAAAAAGTATAACATCAGGTCGGCTGAAAAGTTCGTAGGCTGACACATAGATGGCGTTACTAAAATTAAATTCGTATGATTTTTAGTTAGTACTAACTTTCAAACGATACGTGTATAAATTTGACAGTTGTCGGGCAATTGGTTCGCGAGATATAACATTGTGAATGAAGCAACTCTTATTATTGTAAAAAAATGGATAAAAAAGAATTTCGTGCGTTAATGAAGCATTGCTTTATCACGAAAAAAAAGTGCTGTTGAGGCCAAAGCTTGGCTTGATAAACATTATTCGGACTCTGCACCAGGAAAATCAACCACTGAGATGTGGTTTGCTAAATGTAAACGGGGCGAAACGACCACCGAAGATGATATACGCAGTGGACGCCCGAAAGAAGCAGTAACGGATGAAAACATAAAAAAATTCACAAAATAATTATGTGTGATCGTAAATTGAAGTTGATCAAGATAGCTGAGACTCTGAAGATATAAAAAGAGCGTGTTGGACATACCGTGCATAAATATTTGGACATTTGAAAGCTGAGCCCAAAGTGGGTGCTGCGCGAGCTCACAATCGAGCAATGCACCGTGCCATAGGTCAATAAAAACGATGGCAAAATTCATTTTGCCATTCAACCACCAAAACTGTTGGTGGTATCAGTACCAAATTGACCACCATCCGGTGTAGATGTGTCGACAATCGACAGATGATAGTTGATGAACCGTTCAACGGAACGGCCTAAAAAGTGAAGTGTATTTTTTTTTACACTAACGCGCGCACAAAAGGGGATTTTGAAGTAGTCTTAAATGTCAGAACACATTTATTATTAAATTATTGTTAAATTAAACCGCGTTGCACATGTTAAATGAGTACGAGTCGCTTGGCACTTCTCTCCAGCCAAATAATTAAAAAACAATTAATGCCGATACGCGACATACGAAGTGTTCATGTTTGTGTATGTGCACAATATAGTAAATAAACTCTTAAGCGTGATTTTCTATCTGCCACTCGCGCAATTAAAAAAAAAGCTAAACGCCTTAAAACCTATAAAAACAAGGATACATACACGTTGAGTGTCAACAGCGACGACGAAGACAACGCCCATGGTGCCCAGTACTCAGGGGCTGGAAACCAATTCCAAGAACTAGGTGTCAGCGAAACAAATGCAGACGCCAGCAATCAGGTCGAGATCCTCAACATACTCATGCATGAGATTAATCTTAAAAAACAACAACTGGATAAACAAATGGAGGAAGTTGGTAAACTAAAAAACAATTTGAGCCCGAATGAGCGGAAAACGAATATGGTACAATAACAACAGCAAGAACAAAGACAACAGCAACCCGCGAAAACAAAGAAAACCCGACAAGCTAAGGAAACTCGACAGCAGGAATCACATCAACAACAACAGCGGAAACCACATCAACAGCAGAAACCAAATCCGAGGCAGGAACCATCTCAGCAGGTGCCAGTCAAAAAAAAGGAGAAAATTCCTCCTATCTACATCAGTTACATGTAGACAAAGGATCTCATAAAATTGGGTGAGTTGACATGCAAGACTTTTAAAACAAAACGTATAAATAATTTTAAGATAAGTTTAACATGCGATGATTTAGAAGGCTATCGCAAAATTAAATCGGTATTGGGGAAATCGAAAAGCGAGTACTATACGTATACCTCTAAATCGAAGAAAACTGTCTCCATGCTCCTCAAAGGAGTTGATCCTTCCTTTACTCCCGAAGAGGTGCTCGAAGAACTAAAAAGCTTCGAAAACGATACTTTGAAATTCGCAGGTGTGAAACTATTTCCGACAGAGAATTCTAGAAATCGCAACCGTAAGTTGCCTTTCTTCATTGTGTCGATAAGCCCCAATAGTAAAATTGATGGACTTAGATATATTAAATACATTAATCACCAAAAAATAAATTGGGAGAGTATAAAGAAGTCTGGCCGCGTATTGCAGTGTATGCCCTGTCAACGCTTCAGCCATGTGGCAGCGAATTACAATATGCATTTCAGATGCGTCAAATGCCTAAATAAGCTTATTATTGGAGAATGCCCATTGGACAAAGAACAGCTCTCGGATAGAAATAAACTATCCTGTGTCCTCTATATCAACTCAGGTCACACTGCTTACTGTAGGGGCTGCCCTAAGTATCAACAACTAAAATCAATGTTGGAAGCCAGAAAGAAGCAAGTTGAAGAAGAGGAACGGATGAAAACTCGCTCTTACAACAAGTCCGTGGCACCAAGTGTGTCATGCGCTCAAATGGCAGATGGAGTAAAAAATGCACCAATCTTAGAAAAATCACGCAATATCTTAAAAACGCCTGCTCTAGAGGCACAAACTGATGTAACAGCTACATTACTGTCCATACAAGGACAGTTTGCTGCGTTTGATAAAAAATTCGAAATGATCGACAAAAAAACGTACGTAATAAGTGGCTCGAACTGACATTATCTATTCGACCCTATTTCCAGATGAAACCGCACTTTAATCATAATGTTTACTGTGGCTGAATTAACTCTAAAAATGATTGCTGTGAATGTTAATTCACTAATCAGCATGGAAAGAAGGAATAATCTCAGCATTCTGCCGGAAGCTGAACGCCCAGATGTGGTTTTGGCCAGCGAAACTAAGCTAAATCAAAGGCACAAATTGGGCTACCCAAATTATAAAGTAATTCGACGAGATCGCCCAAATTCCACTCAGGGAGGCGGGGTCGCTGTCTTAGTTAAAAATGGTCTACAACACAAAGTCGTTTATAGTAGAAATGTATACAAGTTCCAGGTGCTAGATATTCCTTTGAAAAGTCAAAGGTATCTATATCTGATCTCTTCTTACAGGTGAATAGCGCAAGCTACACTTTCCTCTCCTTCACAATACTGTCTTTCCATAGTTCAATGCATTCTGAGATCACCACAGTCACCGCACTAGGTCAGTGGATCATTCGCAGAGGCTGCATTAATACACACACACCAAAGCCATATCAACCCTGGGTTATTGTGCTTTTTCTTTTGATTTCCTCAGCCTTTCTACGCCCATCGACCGTCGAACAAATACACAAGTATTTATTCACCTCAATGAGCGGAGAGAATTGAGGAATGCTCAGGAAAGCGCGATAACCATTGGCTGATCGGTGGGCAAAATTCAAATTTCATCCCTAATTGGGATCAGTCACATCTCAACCACCGCTGTATGCACACACGCCGAGTCGATAATCAATCCTCAAACAATGCGCAACGTCGAGCGCAGTCGTGAGTTTTTTTTTTTTATTCTTTTTCGACTCCGGGAAGTGTCAGTTTATTTTTCCACGGAAACTTATCCGTAAATCTGTTAAGTAACGTAAATTTACCCTCCTTGATCTTTATTATCGAAAACAAATAGTGCGGCACAAAAATCGAAGTGAATTTAATTCGAAACTGGACATATATAATTGTGGAAGAGTGTTCCTGGGCTGCTGCTCAATAAAACGTTAATCGATGTAAAAACAAACAAAAAAACCGAAGGAATAATAATGTTGCGATAACGTGATGCGTTTTCACCACTGTATTCAAGCGCCTAAAATCTAGACAAAAACAAAAATAAATACATGTATATAAAACCACAAAAATCTTTAGACTCAAGAGATATCAAATAATTAAATTTTAATTTTCCCAAGCTATAGCCGTCAATATAGTTAAATAAAGAAAACATTAACATCAAATCAACACCAGTGCGTTTCATTTCTTATCTTTTCTGGATGTTCATTTCGGCGACGCAATCGTTGGTGGGTGACAAGTGAACGTGTGTCATACGTTGACAACACTACTTCTACCCCCACAAACTTGATACCCTTTCTCGAAGTCTCAAGTTAGAGTCGGTAAATAATTATGTCCTTATGGCGGGAGATCTCAATTCCAAGCACAGTGCTTGGGGTAACCTTATCACAAATACAAGAGGCAATACGTTGTTCGACTGGTGGCAAACAAACGCTATCGAACATAAACTAGAATTGTACCCTACAAGAACGCCGTCATATCCAAGAGGAAATTCCTTCGTGGATTTACTGTTGCTGGACGAGCGAATACAATTATTAGATACGGATCTAACTACTCGAAATTGTCTTCGTACAATCGAGTACGATAGTGATCATTATGGTCTTAGTGCTGTAATGCATGTCCCAAACGAACACTCAATACTTGACCCGTATAAACAGATACATTCTTTTAGTTTCCGAAAAGCACACTGGTCGCGCTTTGATCGAATAATAACAAAAGAATTACGCTCCAATGGTATAGATCCACCAACTGACAGAAATCTTCATAATGATGAAATTGATCATTATCTACAAGTACCTGGCTGACTTTCAAACAGACAACTTGTCTCACAGTTTTGCTCGTGCTATTTATCTTAATCAACCGTTATTTTCACAATTTAATTATCATTACCTTGTTTTCTTTGCCTCGTTTTCCGCAAGTGTTATAACCGTTAAGTTATGGCCCCTGGGCCACGTGTGTTAAATAAAATAAAGCGCAAACGGTTGCGTTACCACCCCGTTATTGGAGGCCAAACTCCTCCCGATAAACTTTCAAAAGTGAACAATAAAGTTCTAGAAAAATCTAAAATGTGTTCAAACACTAACTTTTTTCAACCACTTCAAAGTCTGATGGAAGACTCTCCTGAAATGGATCCGACCAATGACGAACAGTGCGCAGAACTTCCTAAAGAAACCGTTCCGCCAATTGTGGTATTAAAAACAACTAGTGCTCAAGGGCGTGATATTTTGAGCAACATTAAGATAGACAAATACTTAATCAAAAACATTTCGCTTGGGCAAAAAATATGTGCCCCAACAATGGACATATATAATAAAATCAGAACCGAACTTTTACGGTTAAAATGTGAGTTTTTCACCACTCACGTAAGGAAAATCGTCCATTAAAGGTAGTGTTCTCCGGGCTAGACTTAATAAGCAACGATTTAGTGAAAAATGAGTTAATTGCACTCGGGATTAAGTGCCTAGATGTTAAAACCATCACATTAAATCCGTCAACAAAAGCCCTGTACAAACACTACTTGTACATCGTCTATATTCAACGCAGTACTGTTAAATTAAACGAACTAAAACGGAACTACTCCACCTTGTTCAAAACCATCGTTCGCTGGGACTTTAAAAAACATAATCCAGGTAAGGTCACACAATGTTACAATTGCCAGCTTTACGGTCACGGCTCGATGCATTGTCATATAAATAGCTTCTGTGCAATATGTTCGGGAAACCATAAAACATCCGACTGCAAAACGAATGAGGTCATCAAGTGTGCAAATTGTAGTGGGCCACATAAATCCACTGATCCAGAATGCATAAGCCGAAAGCATTACATAGACATTCGCCGCAAATTATCCCCACGCGGACGTGGTACAGGAAATACAACCTTCCTACAGCCTCCGAATGACAAACAGCAGCCAGTGCCCGACCGATTATCCATTGATAATTTTCCTCCACTACCCCGATCTGTGCGTCAACCTTCACTTCCTTCATCCACCTGGGCTTCTGGCCTCCATCAAACCCAGCAACATTCCAACAGTGATACGACACACACGAAGAAAAATCCGTCAGAAACATTAACTAATGATAACCTGTTCTCATTTAGCGAGATAAACTCTCTTCTTAATGAAGTTGTAACCAAGCTTAGTGCTTGTCAAACTAAAGCTGACCAATTTAACGTCATTACTTCATTAGCTATTTAGTACATATACTCGGAAAAAACATGTTAAGAAACTCTCTTAACATCATAACTTGGAATGCGAGAAGCATCAAAAACAAAAAGCATGAATTTTTTAGTTTCTTGATAAATTTTAATATTGACATTGCACTTGTTTCAGAAACCTGGCTCAAACAAGACATTTCTTTCTCACATCAAAATTACATATGTTATCGCCTAGACAGGGTACATGCTAGTGGTGGAGGTGTCGCCATTGTTGTGAAAAAATGTATAGAACATTCCTTGCGTCCTTCATTGCACCTTAAGTTAATTGAGGAAATTAGTATAGATGTAACATTAAGTGACAACTCCAAGGTGAGTCTTTTTTCGGTCTATTTCCCTGGAGGAAATAGAAACATTGAGAAATCTACTTACTTTAAGCGGGATCTGTAAAAATTGTATAGAGTCAACACTCGAAACAAGGTAATTATTGATGGTGATCTAAACTGCAGACATCAGTCGTGGAATTGTCTTAGGGCAAACTGCTGGGGTAACATTTTACTAGATGTTACTGAATCCAGCTCAAGTTTTTCATACTTTATCCACTTCTCCCCACCTATATCCCAGCGAGTGCTAACAAGAACCCCTCAACCCTTGATCTATATATCACTAATATTCCAAATTACTGCACAGTGCCATCAACTCTAAATGCGTTAAGTTCAGACCACCTTCCGATCAGCCTCACAGTGAATCATACAGAAGTTGTAAATCGTACCAGTTTATACCACAACTATTCCGCCGCCAACTGGAATTGTTATAAATCATATATAAACACGAACTTGGTTCCAGGTGATACCAGCCTAAATTCTATAACCTGCAGCGAGCACATTGATATCCTATGTAACAATTTTGTTTCTGTTATCAATAGAGCGGCCGATCTTGCGTTACCTAAATGTTCCACTGCTCCAGTTGATAAGGCACCGCTTCCTGAAAATATCTTACATCTGATTAGGCTACGAAACTCTGAAAAAAGAAAATGGCTGGGTTATAGAATCGATTGTTTTCTAGTTAATGTTAAAGTCTTAAATAATATCATTAAAAACGAAATCTCAACATATAGGAACAAGTGTTGGAATAAACACCTTTCCTCTCTTGACAAAGCAAGCAAACCGTTCTGGAAAATATCAAAAATTATGAAAAAGAGAGGGTCAAGTATTCCTCCGTTTAAAGTTCACGACAAGTTGTTTATTTCTTCAGTGGAGAAATCGAATCTACTTGCTAACACGTTTAGTAAGAACCACTCCATATCTATGCATCTAAGCGACGCGTATACTGAAGCTGAAGTTGCTAACACTATCCATGTACTTTCTCAAACACCAGCTGAAAGTACTTACGCAACTAATATCAGCAAAGTTAAAGAATTGATAAAAAAATCGAAATCAAAAAAGGCTGCGGGTCTCGATAATATTAACAACAAATTAATCAAAGCATTTCCTCCTGCTGCAAGTAACTATTTAACGTTCATTTTCAACGCTTGTCTTAAGAATTGTTATTTTCCGGACTGTTGGAAAACAGCAAAAGTAATACCTATCCCGAAACCCGGCAAACCGAAGAACAGCCCCGAAAGTTACAGACCTATTAGTCTACTTAGCTGTCTAAGTAAGCTCTTAGAAAAAATCATTAAGGAAAGGATTGATCGTTTTGTGGAAGACAATAACATCTTACCAAACTTTCAGTTCGGTTTCCGTAGTGGTCACAGCACAATCCACCAAGTCTTGCGCATTAAAAACCACATAGCTGGTAAATTCATCGACAAGGAGTCAACGGGACTGGTTCTTCTAGACATCGAAAAAGCTTTTGATACGGTATGGCACGATGCCTTGATTTATAAGCTACTAAAACTTAAGCTGCCAATACCGCTTATCAAAATTATCCAGAGCTTTCTTCGTTCGAGAAAATATGTTGTGAGTTTAGGAACCGACATATCCTCTACTCACCAAATCCACCATGGTGTACCCCAAGGCTCGGTCCTTGGTCCCATATTATTTACATTGTTTGTCGCAGATTTACCATGTCTAGGTGAAAACATTTAGGTAGCTATGTTTGCCGATGATACGGCCATTTTCTCTTCGGGTGCCTTATTCACTAATGTCTACAACTCTTTGCAAGCAGCTCTTGACAAGCTAGCAGTATATTACAGGAAATGGAAAATAAAAAGAAATGGTAATAAAACACAAGCTGTCTGGTTTTCGAGATGTAGGAAACACTGCTACCTACCAAATGGCACTAAACTCAGTATGTGTGCAGTTGATATTGATTGGTCCGAAGACTGTAGATATCTAGGTATTATTCTAGATAAAAAAACGTATCTTTCAAAAACACATCACTACCACAATTGACAAAATAAACAAAGTCGTAAGAGTTATGTATCCATTAGTGTGTAGAAAGTCAAAGCTTAGCCTCGAAAATAAAATTATAATATTTAAAACCATTTTTCAAGCGATACTCCTGTACGGGGCCCCTGTATGGTGTAATTGTGCTCGCACACACAAAATAAAATTGCAAAGGTGTCAAAATAAAATATTGAAAATGTTTCTGAATTTGCCATGGCATTATTCGACACATGAACTACATGAAAACGCCAACGTTAAACCGGTAGAGTTCCTTATTGACAAAATCAATCGAAACTTCTTCGTCAATTGTTCTTTTTCTGACAATGTTCTCGTTTCCCGTCTTGCGTTATACTAAATCACTACATATGTACTCTGTCTATGAAAATTATATCGAGGTCATTACTATATAAAATAACCGGAAGCTCGTGCAATATTAGTCTTAAGATTCAAATAAGGGTTTTTTCTTGTAGTTTTCCCTTAATTTATTATTTGTTATTCATTAAAATTGTGCTATTATCGTTATATAGATTTAAGATTATAGTTGTAAAGGAATTGCTTTCCTAAATCTCTTAAGTACTAGTTGTAAAATATACCATAAATGTAATTTACCTACCAAATAAAAATTGAATTGAATTGAATTGATCATTATCTTTCAACGATGAACAACATTGTTACTAATACAATGAATCGTTCTATCCGAAAAGTGTCTCACATGGAGAGCCATACAACCCGGTACAGAAACTCGACGAACTATACAGGCAAAAAAAAAAAAATAATAATAATAATAATTAATACATGATATAGAAAGAATAGAATAAATTTTAAAAAAGAAAACATCAATTATTGTGACTCGTTATAAAAACATTAGTTATTGTACGCAGAAAGGCATAAGAAGAGCCAGTAAGTTAATATACCATAAGAATGATATTTGTAAAATAGGAGTTAACATTTAGTCTGAAGTAAAATCTGTAATTGAATTCTTAAATAATCGTGGAAGTAAAACCAAACAAAACGACGGCAAAATTGCATGAATTATGCTACGAATTGCTTCCCCATCCACCATATTCCCCAGATCTGGCCCCCAGTGACCTTTTTGTTAAAAGAATGCCCACTCGAAAGAAATTCAATACTACTGAAGAAGTAATCGCCCAGAGTGAGGCCGCCCTCGAAGGCAAGTATCTTGAATACTATAATAAAATCGAGTTTTACCATAAAAATGTGTTTTAAAATGTTAGCCTGGGGGGGGTTATTTAAGGCTCCCCGAAGAACCACCCATTTTCCTAACCCAACTCTCAATTCACAACAGCGATAAAATACATTTCAACCATTACCTCTTACCTGCATACGAACAGTACAAAGCTCTCTTCCAACCACCTTGCATCTGAAACATAAACCCACGGCAAGATCATCACCTTGCGACGGCATCAGGCAGCATTGCTTCTCCCCAAATCATTTCGGTTCCTCTCGCCGGCACCCATGATCTTCATAAACCATTTGGGAAGCTACCCGGGTTCTCTTGGCGGTGTCCATGCTTATCATTTACACAGCAATCCCACTGTGTTTACTTTTCGCTAGCAACCGCTGGTCCCACGATCAAGCCATGGCAAATCGCTCGCTTATACAAGCAGCCAATTATCCCTGAACGGTTGCATAAGCGATAAACGAACATCGAATTAGACATGACCATAATTTGTTTACCTTAAACAACCTAGCAACGGTCACGTCCTATGTTTCATTCGCTTAACCAAACAAATCCCATCTTAGCCCTTGCCCTTTGAAATAGCGTTTCTGTATATACAATATAACCAAATCTATTTCTGCCTCCGGCGATACCCGTTTACGATAGCAATGCTTTCAGCCTCTGTGCACGAACATATTGTTTGAACAGCTGCCTGATTCGATTCCCTTCCAGGGGGATGGACTTACATCAGATCTACACGATCACAACAGAAATGGTTCCAATGAAACCACAACTGTTTTCTCATTGGTTGGCGGTCAAATGAGAGATGTCTTTTTCGGGTTTACTTCGTTATTGGAAACTCACCACACTGAGGAGTTGATTCCGAGGCGAGCAGTTCACCAGGAATCGAGTTTTACTATTCAAGGCGGTCGGGTGTCAAACACGAGTCAGTGCGATAGGAATAATAAATGCGTGTCCTTTTGAAGTCACAAGCGATTAGACGGAAGTAGAAGTATAAGTAATACTGATTCGTAATAGTGGTTATAAAGTAAGTCCATGTGTTCATTTTCTAAATCCGAAAGGGTAAACATCTCTACGGTTCCAAATACCTCCGAACCGCGTAAGCAATACCAACTCCGTGTCAAAGGTTCAAAAGCTGCTTAACCGAATACAAATACCAATGATTGTAAATGCTGTGCTAAGTTGAATGGTATTATACGGAAACAATAAAAACATATTAATCAACGAGTTGCGTTTTGTTACTGTTATTTGTTGTATGCAGTTCCAGAGAAAGGATTGTTTAGAGTGTTGATAAGTGCAGTCCGCCAAATCGTGACAAGTAAGTAAAAAGTGCATCTCCCACGCAGCAAATCGGACTTGGTAGACAGTGTTCGGCGGAACTTTCTTTTAGTGACGATGGGAGTGGAAGGAAACCCGGTGGAGTACGCCTGCACACATGTGGGGGTAAGTAGTATTGCACCAAGCACGGGCACACGATTCACTTCTTCCCCACTAGCACTGTTACTCCTTACACAAGAATTGTTCCACTGGAAGACAGGAAAACTCTTTTAGTTTTATTTCGTTAGTATTTTTAATTCTATGATCACACTATAATTTCAATACACAATTGCTTCACAGACAAATAATAAACTTCTTCTGTACTTAGAAACTTTTGGCAATAGGGACGAAATTTTGCAGTTTTTGCTTTTGTTGCAAAGGCGAGCGGCGACACGACTATACCAATAGTTGAGATGCGACTGGTGCGGCAGCGTGACTGCGCGCAATCGTGATTGAATAGCGACTGGTGTGAATTAGGGTTGAAATTCATATTTCATTCCACACACAGGACAACCAAAAGAGACCACGCCTCTGCTCTCTCAACCTCACGCCCGTCAAAGTGTGAGTAACTTTTGTTAATAGGGTAATTGACGGACATGAAGAATGAGAGAACAGAAAACATGATATGCTGTGATCTCGGGGTAGCTTTGGTTGTGTGTGTTGGTATCAGATGCAGCTACTGGCATGACCTGGTGACCCAGTGGTACGGCTATGGTGTAGTCGGGGCACATTGAACCGTGGAAAGAAATACGAATGAGAGGGAAACCTAACTGATGTTACTCCCCTGCAAAAAGAGATCATTGATCCCAAGCGAATGGGTGATCTGAGGGAAAGTCGATAGGACGCCGCTGATGCTTGGGAAATAATCCGCGTGAGAACCAGACTCTAAGACGCTGAAATAACCCCAACTATTTTGCTATGATGTAACAGCGTCGTTCGTTTAGACTTGTTGTTGCTAACCGACATTATGAGATTTCCGATGGAAAACTCATGGTTAGCAAGAGTGGAGTTGCCGTATGACAAGAATGTAGCTAAACTCAATTATGCATTATCTGCAAAGGATAAGGAGTTTAGCTATACGTCCGTTTGACATGTTTTACAGGGGAATAACATATAAAGGAAATGGGTAGGTATGACGCGCTGAAAGCGGTCGAAATTAGGTGGAAATTTTGGTTGAGATTGTGGGTTGGTTCTGATGTAGAATAGAGAAACCCCCACACACACACTTCCTCTTCACAAGCCTACGAACTTTTTAGCCGACCTGTTATATGGTAACAAAATGAGATCATCGGCGCATTCTTACAAAGGAATTTTGTTCCAAATTCTGAGATTTGCACATGAAGGAGACGTTTGTGGCCAATTATACATGTCGTTGAAACTGCTTTGGCTTCTAAAGCACAAGCCGAGTGGTAGAACGATTGCCCGTGGTCATGGGATCCGTATGTTACAGTAAGTCCGAAGAAAAGTTGAGGCAGTGCCTCGTTTCAAAATCGTACTAGTCCAGGATAGCTTCAGGGTTTCCAAGGAAGGAAGTAGCATGAATATTCATACGGCTCATGCAGATAAACAAGTTAATGGAGCGCGGCAGATCGACCTGCTGGAAGAAGTAAGATTGCAACCATTGCGGATATGCGGGGTGGAGTGCATGACGATCCACAGGGGACTGTTGTTGAAAGTCCAGCCGGTATCCGGTCCTCATCCGAGATTTGTTAAATTTTCTATAATAATTTGTTGTTCCAGGCAAGGTTATTAGCCTTGGGCCAACGTTTCTCAGGATGTCGATGCATCCATTGGTTCACTACTTGGCGGGTGCCACAGTAGCTATCCCGGGATGTCACGTGAAGCCTTCATGTCAACTTGGATTGAACAGAGACAAGGATCGTCCTGGCCTTCGCCCCACTCCCCTTCATTTATAATATACGTTACAAAAAGATCGTTCGTGAAATTATGCACTGAATGCAAAAAACTCTACTCAAATTATCCAATAATGCTACCACTTAGTATTACCTTTTTCTTTTAACAGTCGAAGTAACAATTTTCAAACAAAACTGTACCCGGATTTGTTGCTTATCTTTGCGCAGCTACGGCAAACGTCAAGCATTATGTTGTGCTTATAAATTGAGTTTCAACGAAAAAGAGGGCTTTGATTTCTACTTCGGATAATTCGATTTCTGGGGTACTTGCAAGTGATTAATTTCAACTAGTATTTAGATGTACTCTGTGTATGTGAAGCTTTAATATTTCAACGCAAATCTCTCATCAATCATAGCCGCAATGACTTCCTGAAAGGGTATTCAACTTCTATAAATCTAATTGAATTCGTTTCGGTCGCCTTCTCTGATTTATAGAATAACGACACTAGTCGATGTTACAATATTGCAGCTGATTTCAGGATAGTCGTTCAGCCGTTATCTAATCTACAAATTGTCGGCTCTTGGTTTTCAATCCATAATAATAAAATGGTTAAGTTCTCATCTGAAACCGTATTTTATATTGTTCGCTTCGGGTCCGTTCACTCAAATGGTTTCTTAACCATATCTAATGTTCCGAAAGACAACCATCTAGGTCCTCTTCACTTTATTTTAATCCCTCTATACTGACGACACAAAATATTTAAAAGCAATTTCTTTACGCATCACAAAACTTCAATCTCGTTAATAAAAAACTCTATGCTTTTTCCAACTGGCACTTCAAAAACTGTTTAGAGCTCAACATCGCTAAACGTTCCATTACACATTACATTGAGTAAGTGTAATCAAGTCCACTCCATGACTGTTCTTAATCATCAATTTTTACCCTTCGAACATTTTTTTTATGACAGACCTGTGGCGGTTCTTTTAATATATCCCGAGAACCACCCATTTTCCTTAATTCAAATCCCCATTTCTCATCCAATAAAGGTTATTAACTTACCTGCAATCAGGCAGCGTTAAGCTACCCTTCAATCACGTCATTTACCTGTAAACCACCCCATGGCAAGATCATCATCTTGCCACAGCATCAACCACATCGCTGTATTCCCTTAAACATATTTGGTTCCCCTGGTCGGCACCCATGACCATTCCAAACAATTAGGAAATCTTCCCCGGTCCCCTTGCCGGTATCCATGCCTACCATATATACAGTATTCCCACTGTGTTTGCTTTACTCCAGCAACCGCTGGTACAACGATCAAGCCATGGCAGTACAAGCATGCTTGTACAGCTGCAGCCGATTATCCGGTTGCATAAGCGATAAACATGCAACGAATTGGATGCGACCCTAATGTGCTTACCTTAAACAAGGCTCGTGCCATTAACCAATACAAACAAATGCGCATCTTAGCGCTTGCCCTTTGAGATAGCGTTACGGTATATACAATATACCCTCTATCGTTTATGATAGAAATGCTTTCAGCCTATCATCATCATTGGCACTACAACCGGAAACCGGTCCTGGCCTTATTTAGCAAGTCCTGAGGCTTGTTTTTTCCATGCAAGGTCATTAATCTTGCGCCAAAGGCTCCCCGACGGGGAATCGAACCCCGGTCTTCCGCGTGGCAGGCGGGTATACTAACCACTATACTAACGAGGAGCCTGCTTTCAGCCTATGCACGTTCATTATTTGAACAGCTGCATGTTTGCTTTCTCTTCTTTCTACCAACGCGCGTTTCATTTGTCTTTCCTTTCAAGGTGAAGACATTCACTCCAATCTGAACGATATCTATGAGGAACCTTCCAATGGGACGCGGATCGGTTTCTCATTGGGCGCAGCGTCACCAGAAAGATCGATTTCCCTTGTAACCACACGAGTGGAAATCCACCTCACCCACCGGAGTGGTTCTGCATCGAGCAGCTCTCGGCGGAGATGAGTTTTTGTTTTCCTCATACACGGTGGAGCGCGTATCACCGGATCGAATATTAACAACGGATAACGTATTCCATTCGGGTCGTTAGTTTTCCTGATGTTCAGGAATTTCTCTTGCTTGTGTCGTGTTATTTTTTGGTTAATCCGAGTTCGGTGTGCATTCGTCTGTGTGCGATTACCTGTGATTGAGAGCCGTTAATTTTACCTTGAGAAAATTTTAGTGAAATAGAATATTAAAACAATCTTAAATAGAAAGGATAATTGAAACCGATTTGCGAAATTTGTCTTTAGAAATCAAACCCAAAATTAAGTGCCAGGAAACGAAGTTTAAGTGAAATAGAATATTAAAACAATATTAAATAAAAAGGATAATTATACGACAAAACAACCCAGTGTGTTTTAATTAATTACCCCTTGTAGACGGTTAGTGGCGGAGTTTGGCTGTTTCTGTTCGAGATCAATTCTGGTGAGGCGAATTCTCTTGATGTTTAAAGAACTTATGATGGAGGAAGTGGGGAATCAGCGTCGTACGCCGGTGCACAACGCTTCTTCGCCACAGAGCTGTTTTAAGACAGGTGGCGAACTTTGTTGACGAAGTTGACGGCCTCATAAGAACGCTGAAGAAATACTGTAGGCCTTACAAATTTCAACAAGACTTATATGTTTCAACTGCTTTTTTGTTTGAATAAAATAGTACAAAAAACTTACCTCTTTAGTTTAAACTCGAAACTTAACATGTTTTACATTGCGAAAAAAAAAGTTGTTTACACTTCGGCGATATAATATGCGCTGAATTTCAAGCCTGCCTGAAAGCCAAGGACACAAACAAACACGAGGTTACACTTAAACAAAGTCAAATGTGTTTTAAGGTTTGAAAAGCAATTGGTGAAAAGCAATTCGATAACCGAAGGGTATATACGATTCAAGTTTTAACTAACTTAGATCTTTTAGTGAATCTAGTAGGGTAAGAACATTAGATGGTTAAGAGATACAAAAAAATAAGGAGTGTTCCTAAAGCCCAAAACAAGACTCACACCCCTGGACCAAAGAGCCCCAAATAAAACCAAAACGAGGCAAAAGCAATGTCAACGTTGTTCTAAGTATGGTTAAAGTTCAGTCGACCAGGTTTGCAGTTAAAAATCACCAAACACTTCATCAGTTTGAGAAACTGGTGACAAAACAAATTTCATTGCAGTTCATTGAGAGCAACCGATTCAAATTTAAATCAATCTAAACATCGTTTAGCGAAATAGACTTCTATTACCAAGAAACCCTGTGGTAGTAGTTTTACCTGTGCGTCGACACGGACGCTGGTTCTGCAAAAACACCACTTAAGGACACTGGGAGAATTCAGCCGTGAAAGAGTGGAGCACAGCACCGGCCTCAATGATCACCAAGAAAACACACTGATGAAACTTCAATGCTAATATTTTTTTATTTCAACAATATTCCGATTAATCGTACAATTATTGTTCACAAATAGGCAAAGGATTTAACAGTTATTGATCACAGGTGTCAACTAATTAAGTAATTATTGTTCACACGAAAGCAATTAATATACTATTAATGTTAACAGGTAGGCAAGGAATTTAACACTTATTGTTCACTGATAGGTAACTGAAGTTGCATTCATTTCTTCTGAATTCAATTTACTTAAAAAAAAAACACAATACCAGCAACTGTTTTCGGCACATACATATTATTAGTGTTCGGCTGGATTGCCGCTGAATTTAATTTAATAATAAAATACACACACATTGTTTCTTAATAGTTTAGCGCCCGGTTAACTGCAGGTGAAAACTTCGTCTTAGGCAGCGCGATCAACTCTGCCGCTGGAGAACTACCACTTGACCAGTGCGTCCGCTTAGGATGCTAAAATCTGACTCCAAAAGCAAACGTGTAGTTTGAAGTAAATTGACTGCCTATCGTGTCTCCATACAGACATCCAACCAAACTCGAACCAAAGGGATTCGCCGCCGAAGGGCAGCCAATGGTGAAGGTCATAAAAAAAAGGAAAACTGGAAAAACTCATGTTGCAGGTCAAATCTGCAAGATAAACTGCCGCCATCCGCAAGGGATAGATTCTTTGATTGACGTGAGTCAATAAAACTCTTGCCGAAGGCATGAATCTATTTTGGGATAATGAACCAAGCATTGGGTATGACCGTTGTTAGTTCGTTTAAAATAAACATATTTCGGTCAGATACAATTTGATGCATGCTGTTTTAGGGTATATTACTCCCGTTGGTGGTACCATCAGGCGAGAGCATCCGCTTGGGCGTTTACTTTGCGTAAACGAAGGCAGCTTCGATAGCCAGCGTGAGAAACGTGGCTACTCGTTGCTTAAATAAATATTGGTGGTCATGACCGATGCTGGTGATCGTTCCAAGAAACGGCAACGGATCATAAAATCGTTCATGCTGATAACCAAGTAAATATGCGCGCCTGAAAGGCCAATGTTTAATTTGAACTTCTCTTCCTTTGGAAAGAAAGATCATAGAACATGCCTTGAAAATTGATTGATGCTGGATTGATGTCATGGCAAGATGATAATCTTGCCATGAATTATGCTTCCAGGTATGACTGCTCGAAAAGGGCTTGGAACAGCCCCTAAAAAGGTAAGCTGCCTATGATGTATTTATGTCGGTTATCCGTGGGGATAACCGAATTGATTCCAGCGAATTGGTTGGCAGTTAATGCCATAGCAAGATTGTATAATCTTGCCAAAGATTCAACTTTAAGGTAAGTTGTATTTGCTGGTAATGGTGGGGATCGAGCGATGCGTGGCTCTTCGGGCCCTGAAAAGCCCCATAACCCTTTCCGCGATAGCTTACGTTACAGACACATCAAACATTTTATCACCCTAAAGAGTTAGTAGCAAAATCTGGTGCGATGGTCAACGAACAGACTCCACTAAGCTTTAACTTACACAAAACTCAAATACTTTATATACCTTATATTGAGTGCCCAAAAATGGTTTAATAGCCAAAGAACGCTCTGTTAAATTCCAAAATGCAAACAACCCAAAGAATTTCTCAAACTTGGGAGTTTATAATCTCCCGCTTGGTAGAAACCTTGACGTGGTGCGGGGGCTCAAACTACGATGAATCACTCAGGCTATGCTGACGGAAGCATATGCTTCCAGTACGGCACCCATGTTAGACAAACTAGCGACTAGCGTTCTCACTCGTGGGAACAAAAATGAATAATCAATATACAAAAAACAATCTCACGAAATACCCGGTAGGCGTAGGTGTGATGAGCCGACACCACCATAAGGGAACAAATCATCAAGAAAACACCGACTCGGCACAAAGAAGAGGTAGGGAAAAACGGAAAAAGCGGGATATACGCGTCTGGGCGTGGAATGTTCGAACGTTATATACGCCAGGCGCGATACAGACGGTCGTAGTAAACGCGAAACAATATAAAATGGACATCGTCGCGCTCAAGGAAGTCCGACTCCCACATCAAGTAATCGAAACCAACGGGTTTGCATTGGCGTGCGGAGGTACCGATACACACAATCTTGGGACTGGTTTCATCATAAGCAATAAGATTACGCCCCATATAAAAGATGTGCAATTTATTAATGACCGAATGTCGGTGTTAAAAATACAGGGCCCATGGTACAATTATGTATTTATAAACGTACATGCCCCAACAGAATCTACGAACGAAGAAACGAAGGACACATACTACGAGACCCTGGAGGAAGTATTCGATGGGATCTCATCATTCGATGTTAAAATCCTCCTCGGAGACCTCAATGCGAAAATTGAAAAGGAAGACATCTTCCAACCAACTATAGGTAAAGAGAGCCTACACGACTTTTCAAATGATAATGGAATTCGAATTATCACGTTCGCAGCGTCAAAAGATCTGGTAGTGAAAAACACGATGTTCAAACACAACCAAATTTATAAAGCCACATCGATCTCACACGACGACGCAACGCGTAACCAAATAGACCACTTTCTCATAGACAAAAGACACCACTCGAATATCCTTGACGAGGAGCAGATTGCGACTCCGATCACCTTCTAGTGATAGGCAAAATTAGAAGCCGGCACGCAGCAAACCCACATGGGCAATCACGGGAGATGAGCAAAAAGTTCGACATTGATAAACTAAAAGACCTGCGCAAAAGGGCTGAATATCAAGAGAAACTAACGAATAGATTTAGCATCCTAGAGAATGGGGGTAGTGAGGAAGAGGAAACCAACAATCTGGGCACTAAATGGGCATCGATCAGAGACAATCAAAAACGCAGCCCAAAAGGTATTAGGATTTAAGACAACAATTAAGTCCAAACCTTGGTTTGACGATGAGTGCAGGGCGAAGATTGAAGAACGTAAACGGCTCAGTGTGTTCCACTTAGAAAGATATGATGAAGTCAACGCACAAAGATATGCCAACGAGACTTTTCAAACCCTAAAAAACGCGAATCGGAGAAGGCTAGGATCGAAAAAATCCTAGAAAATGCCAGAGCAAAGAATATGAGAGGTATGTATGCCGGCATAAATTCAATTAGAAATGGCTACCAAGGGAGAGCCAAAATAATCCGAGACACAAACGTCTGTCTGGTGACAGAAACAATCAATATCGTCACAAGATGGAAGCAGTACTTTGAAAACCTGCTCAATGTATGCACCCATCAACCACAAATAAACGCACCAGATGTACATACAGCCGAGCCTCAGATGCCAGAGCCCTACAACGAAGTTGTAGACGCAATAAGTCGATTGAAAAACAACAAGGCTCCCGAAGTCGACTGCATACCGGCAGAGCTTGTCACGCATGGAGGAG
Source organism: Microdon myrmicae (assembly GCA_963931805.1). Taxonomy (NCBI): domain Eukaryota; kingdom Metazoa; phylum Arthropoda; class Insecta; order Diptera; family Syrphidae; genus Microdon; species Microdon myrmicae. Next base: position 71,024,431 of record OZ007501.1, read on the forward strand.
AGGCAACCGCTCGAAAGATCCACCAGCTCATCAAAACAATATGGGATAAGGAAGTTGTGGGGTTTCTAACGGATACACACACAATACACAAGCAAATAGTGAATAACACCGAAAGAAATTTAAATAAGCAAAAAACATCAGAGCCAAAAACATAATAATTCCACGTCAGTTGAGTGTACTTGAGTTTAGAAATCGAATTCGTACCCGCGGCAGTGGCCTGGTGTGTTTAGCATTGGTTACAGTTTTGGTGATTCTAACCGCCATAGCGTCAGTTGGAATCACACGTTCTTCACCATCGTCGCAATACGTTATAATTGGTGACCCCGGCGTGCTCTGTGTACACACACACACACACTTTCCCATAGTAAACAGAACTTTACCACTACGTCCACGACTTCCGCATAGAGCACCGGCACACTCGCCAGATCCGACGTTCTCTCGCTCGCTCGTTCCTCGCTCCGTCGTTCACACACGAAGTTGATCGTAACAAAGTTACTGAGGAGGGAGTAGTGTGGCGTTTCTAACAGATACACACACAATACACAAGCAAATAGTTAAAAACACCGAAAGAAATTTGAATAAGCAAAAAAGCATCATAGCCGTATACCATAGCGATAACATAATAATTCCACGTCAGTTGAGTGGACATGAGTTTAGAAATCGAATTCGTACACGCCGTAGTGGCCTGATGTGTTGAGCATTGGTTCAATGTTTAGTGATTCTAACCGTCATAGCATCAGTTCGAATCACACGTTCTTCACTATCGTCACAATACGCGATAGGCCTTTTTTCATTTTTTATGAGCTCGCTTTCAAATAATATACTATTTACTATTTCTTACTATTTACTACTATTTATTGGCCTGTAGGAACCCGGAAGTTCATAATCTCACCGACTCGGCTGCGCCATCGTTCCCTGTCCTGTGCACTCCCCTTCCACGCTTGACCATCCGATCCGATCTCCTCAAGGTCAAACCTTACATTATGCTCCCATCTCCGTCGCGGGCATCTTCTCGGTCTCTTTCCCGATGGTGTACTGTCAAGAATTCTGCGCACGGTCCTGTCGTTGCCCATTCTTGCCACATGTCCGGCCCATTTTAATCTTCGCGGCCTGATTACTCACCCTATTGTAGGCTTGCGGTATAACTCTACCAATTCGTGGTTGTGGAGGTTTGATGGATGTTTTATCTATCGATGTAGGTCTTCCGCAGAACACTACTTGAGAATAAAAGACACCTTTATTTATTTATTTATTTATTTTTTGGCGATATGCCTATATTTATTATTAAATAAATATAGGCAACACACTCTTAGTTTTATTATTTTTTTGACACTTTTACTCGCGCCGGCACACTCGCCTGTTTTCTCTAAGGTTCCGGGTCTTCCTCTCGTCGAGGTTAATATCGTACTAAATGATATATCTCGCGATGGCAAAAATTCTCACGGAAAAAAGATTCGTCAAGTTGCTATCTATTTCCTCTCGTTCGACCTTTTTGTATTTCCTGAGTATCTGATGACCTTTTCTACCTCGGCGGTATCTTTTTGGGTTTTACCTGGTGCTTAATTACCCAGGGTATTTTACCTGGCCGCAATCATAATTTTCGGCTGCGATACTTACAGGTAATTGTTTCTATAGTAGGGTACATGTTAACAGTAATTGCCGTATTTAAGCCTGTACCTACGGTGATATTGTTATGTTATCGCTATGGTATACGGCTCTGATGCTTTGCTTATTCAAATTTCCTTTTTGGTGTTCTTCCATATTTGTTTGTGTATTGTGTGTGCATCTGTTAGAAATGCCACACTACTCTCTCCTCAGTAACTTGTTACGATCAACTTCGTGTGCGAACAGCGGAACGAGGAGCGAATGAGTGAGAGAACGCCGGAGCAGGCGAGTGTGCCGGTGATCTATGCAGAAGTCGTGATCGTAGTAGTTCTGTTTACCTATGGGAGATTGTGTGTTGTGTATACAGATCACGTCGGATTGTTGCGTTAAGCAAGGATAGTGAAGACTGTGATTTGAACATACGATGAAACGGGTGAGAAGGAAGCACTGAAGCATCAGGCTACTGGCCGCGTGTTCGAATTCAATTTCTAAACTCAAGTACACTCAACTGATGTGGAATTGTTATGTTATCGCTATGGTATAGGGCTTTGATGCTTTGCTTATTCGAATTTCCTTTCGGTGTTCTTCACTATTTGTTTGTATATTGTGTGTGTACCTGTTAGAAACGCCATAGGCCTTTTTGGGCTCCAAACAGATATAACCCCTTAGGGGCAGTCAAAAGCTTTATTTAACTGGGGCCGTTAATGGAAAATGATGCGATGGCCAGAGAGTTTAATAGGGTGTACTCTTACTTTTGTCATAAGAAAAACAAAATGCCTAAAACTTAAGCTGACAGAAAATTGCCCGGAGGTGTGGGGTTCAGAGTGTCTCTCCTTCGTTTCGGTCACGTGTGCTGATTCCCTTCTTCTGGTGAGCGCTCTGGCAGGTCCGTCGCAATCTCCTCCAAGTCGTGTGGGAGATTCTTCTCCGGTGGCGCTTACGTCTGGTCCGGTGCTGCCCATTTTCGGTTGAATAGACAATCCTCCCGTAGGGGATGGCAGCGTCCTCCTTCCTTTAGCCGATCTCGTTATCGGGACCCTCGTTCTCTCCGTTGCTTCGGTCACGTGTGCTGATCCCCTTCTTCTGGTGAGCGTTCCGACAGGTCCGTCGCAATCTCCTCCAAGTCGTGTGGGAGATTCTTGTTCTGTGGCGCTTACACCCGGTTCGATGCTGTCCACTCTGGGTTGAGTAGACAAGCCTCCCGTAGGGGATGACAGCCTCCTCCTGGCTTTAGCCGATCTCGTTACCGGCATCCTCGTTTATCGTCGAGATCCGGCTCGAAGGACCAAAACTGTTACTGCTCTGGGGATGTTGCCTTCTCGGGAGACGTGTCAGCCTCCCTCTCTTCGTGTGGAGTGTATTCCGGCGCTGGCTGGCCAAACGATTTATTTTGTTAGCGTACTGTACTTCCAGAGCCGGACTTTGCTCTGGGCGAAGGGCGTTATTGTCTTGCCCAGTACGATTCTTGTATTCTCCAAATAAAACGCCGCTGCCACAATTGCTTAATCTTTATTACTCTGTCAAGTCTCTTTGCACCTCGGAGCTCCCGTGGCAAGTGCTGGTGCTCTAAAAAAACAATGGGGGCGTGGTGAGGGGCGACTTAGGTGAGATGAGGACAACTGTGTCCTTCATCTTGTCTCTGTCCTCTGCTCTTCTTCGGATAACAAGAATCACCCACATCCGTGAGGATGTTGCCCTCGGTCTCGAGATATCTGAAAAGGGGTGGCGGGATATCTAAGGTTAGTGTGGACAGGGTTAGTTCAAATGTTCTCTAACTACTTGGATGGAGGGATGGTGGGAAAGAAATCATACAAGACCGGTAGGTCTTGAGTGCGGTAGTAAACACAGATCACGTATTCGTCGTCATCATCGGCACTACAACCGGGATCCGGTCTTGGCCTTATTTAGTAAGTCTACCCACCGGTCCCGATTTCGAGCCGATGCCATCCGGTTTGGCACTTCATATCCGAGGCCTGTTGAATCTTCCTTAATTGCTGTTTTTTTTTCGGGCAAGATTATTAGCCTTGCGCCAAAAATCACGTCTTCGGCGTTTGATAATCTGTGCTTTGGCTCCTGGTGCTCTGCGGATGTGCTCGCCTTATTTCAGCCCGCAGCCGTTCTCTCGTTCGCTCGTTTCCTGGGTGCTGCTTTCCTTAGTGGCTTCCTTGAATCCGTGTGCTGCTGATCGTTGTTTCCCAGGAACTTTTTTGTTGGCGCTTGCCTTGATTTTCCTAGGAATTCGTGTCGACGTGATGCATCGCCAACATTACTAATCTGCGTATCTCGAAAAAAGTAGATAAAAGTAAATAGATCTGGATTTGGAAGTAAAGTCCGGTGTCCAGAATATATTAATCCAAATGAGTTCGAGTTCGATATTAATTGGGATTGCAGCAGTCATTATCTTCCTGCTGTTATCAAATGCATGAACTTTACAAGAATTACAATGTCAGAGGATAACAGTTGAGGCCTGCAAATGTCTAAGATACAATATGACCGCCATGCCCAGCCAATCGGCTGGATGCTGAATTACGAACATTAAAATGATTGGGAGTAAGAGCGATATTCCGCCAGCCGCACATTCTTGGAGAACCAAAAATCCATCAATTTCACACGGACACGGAAATCCAACGAATGGTCCAATGGATGGTTCCTCAGACAGATCTTCCTCTTCTTGCGGTGAACTGCCCGACACGTGAGTAATTTGTACGATCCGTCAAATATATGATATTTTGTCTGAGTCATTTCTAATTCTAAATGTTAAGTTAAAAAAATTTATTTTCCACTTTTCTTCCTACTTAGAACTTTAATCGTTTATTTTATTATATTTTTGAAGTCGGGGAACATGGTGTCTCAAGAACTAAAGCACTGACCTTATTAAATTTGTGCGCACTTCTTCTAGATGAGACTAACTTATTTTGGACGAAGGTTTTTCTGTTTCTTTGGACATAACTTTTTTTACAAAACAATACGTCGTGTAGATTTATTATTATTATTATTTATTGGCCTGTAGGAACCCGGAAGTTCTTGACATTGTGGGGCTTCTTTAAAGCCTTCTCCAAGAACCACCCACTTCCTCAACTTAACCTGTCTTTTCCCTCACCCACAAGACACCATACCTACCTGCAATTTTGGGCAGCGTAAGCTCCCAGCAGCATTTTTCATACCTGAAAGGGAATCTCTCCGGCGGAATACATAATTCCGGACTTTTCTGGTTCATACTCCGTGAACCAGTTTACATCTCCTATCGGCTCAGCTTGTCAGCAATTGACGATAAACAAACGCTGGCCAGCGTATTGCAGACACAGCTGCAACCGATATTCCAAGTTGAGCTTGTTCGCTCCTCCCACATCGATGTGATCCATCACCGTTGAATCTGACGGATGTGGATTGCATCGAAGAGTCAGATTTCTACCGTTCAACGGGGCAGACATTTAAAGGTCGTCGCGATCAGAGTCAAATTTTATCACCCTTCGAGAAGAGGAAAGTCGAGTCTCTACCATTGTGCTGTTCGGTTTTCTTTTTTAATTCTAAAAATAATGGAGTCATATTATATCTATGAAAGATGTGTATTTTGATCGGAGTGCAGGACTTGTCGTCAAAACACAGGAAGAAGTGTATTTGTGAAAAAGCCCAAAAGAAATAAACAATGTGTAATCAATTCCAAGTGTAAACTTAACTATTACAAGATATTAATAAAGAAGTTTGAAAAAAACATTCATTCCCTTCGTCTTTCGTGGTGTAAGTGCGACTTGTGTCGAAAGGATCAGCTTACAATCAGTGCACCGAAGAACAAACAATCTTCGGCGAATTAATCACCCTGTTGTATTATTTATCCAGTGACGTGGTGGGTGTTAAATGAATCAGTGTCCGTATTTGGCACCGCTATTTACACCACCCACAACCTCAACGAATCGACTCCGCCATCGTTCCCTGTCCTGGGCAGTCTCCTTCCACGGTTGACCATCTGATCCGATCTCCTCAAGGTCAAACATAATATTGTCCTCCCATCTCCGTCGCGGCCGCGCTACCGGTCTCTTTCCCGTTGGTCTTCCGTCAAGAATTCTACGCACGGTCCTATCGTTGCCCATTCATGCCACATCTTAATCTTCGCGAGTTGATTACTCTCACAATTGTAGGTTTGCGGTATAGCTCTTCCAATACGTGGTTGTGGAGTTCCCTCCATTGTCCTGCCACCTAGTCATATTTACCTCCAAAGATACCCCTTAAAACTTTATTCTCGAATACGCGGAATTTGTTTTCTTCCCGTGTTGTGAGAGCCCATGTTTCGCATCCGTATAGAACAATCGCCATGATTATGGTTCTATAGACGAGGAGCTTTATATTACGTGATAGCAGTTTGGATTTCTGCAGTTTACCGACTGCGTGCCAACTAGCGATGCCGGAGTGTAGTCTTTTGTTAATTTCCTTCGACATTTCTTTACTGGCCGTCAGTATCGTTCCCAGATATTTAAATTCTTTAACTTTTTCAAATATCTTGCCTCTGATATCTATATGTGTTCCCTGAGTTCCACCTGCTCTCGCCGTAATCATGTATTTTGTTTTGTCTTCATTTATTTCTAGGCCCACCTCTTCTGCTGCTTGCATGATGATTTCACTGTTTTTATCTGCAGTTTGTAGATCATCGCCCAAAACGGCGATGTCATCCGCATATGCGAGCACTTGTGTGACCCCATTCAGGGATGATCCGGCCATGTTGTCTTCTTGTACCTACTCGAGGACAAGGTTAAAGAGACATGGTGAGAGGCCATCTCCGTTTTAGTCCTTCCCGGATTTCAAATGGTTCTGTGAGGTGGTTTTCTGTTCTAACTCGCCCTTTGTTTTCGTTCATGCAAATTTGAATGAGGGCGGCTTATTTTTTCGGGATTCCCAGCAACTACAATATGGTAGAGTCTTTCCCTTGCGACTGAGTGGTAGGCTTTTTTGAAGTCAGCGAACAGTAGCTGAACCCTCTCTCCTATGAATACCACTTCTTTTCCAGCAGTTGCCTTATTGTGAACATTTGGTCGCTTGTTGACCGGTTCCTACGGAACCCGCACTGCTAATCTCCCAGTATTTCTTCTGCGTACGGTGTGATTCTCCCTAGTATGACATTTGTTAGTATTTTGTATGTGGTTGGGAGCAATGATATTCCTCTGTAGTTTTCGCAGTCAGATCTGTCGACTTTTCTGAAAATGGGGAGGACTAGTGAGGTTTTTCATTCTTCCGAAGTGACTTCCTTATCCCATATTGTTTTGATGAACTGGTGGATTTTTGGAGCGGTTGCCTCTCCTCCATGCTTCACAAGCTCTGTCGGTGTGCAATCAACTCCGGGAACCTTGTTGTTTTTCAATCGATTTATTGCGTCTGCAACTTCGTCGAAAGAGGGCTCTGGGATCTGAGGGTCGGGTATATGTGCGTCTGGTGCGTTTATTTGTGGTTGATGGGTGTGTGCATTAAGCAGGTTTTCAAAGTACTGTTTCCATCTTGTCATGATATTATTTGTTTCTGTGACCAGACAGCCATTTGCGTCTCGAATTATTTTGGCTCTCCCTCGGTAGCCATTTCTAATTGAATTTATGCCGGCATACATATGTTACACCTCGCCTTGCAACCCCCTCTTAAACAATTAATACTTCAAGCATCCTCACACCATCTCAAACGATTAATCCTCATATATGTGCATACTTCATACAATGCAATATACTTCTTCTCATAAACAATTCAATTACAATACATATCGCACACGTTGCGATAAACGCCCACCCACTCCAAAGCAAAGCGTTGCCGCGTTCTTCCACAGCATATCATTCATATTCATGATTACTCATAATACCGGCCGACGCAAGACACATATCATGTCAAACGAGCCCAAGGTCGCTCGCCACGATCAAGCAAAGTCGGCAAGCTCATGTTTCGACTACACGTCTTTACCATGTCATACAAGATATATGACACGAGCGGTGTTGTCAAAGGCCACCAACGACGAAGTAATTGAGCGTCAGTAAAGTGCTGAGTTCGGCGAAATAGCAGACACAGCAGTGAAGCGCAATTAATCGTATGATACGATTTGCACACACGGGCAATGCCCTATAATTGGTTCTTCGTATGAAAGCAATTAATTACCGCTGCATTTTCAGCAGGGCAAATTAAACGATTATTGAAAAATGCGAATGGCCTGTGACAGGCAAATAACCGCAGAATAGATTACACATGCTGGGTGAGGAAAATGCATCATTTGCACTTCCTCACCAATAATTTGGTAAATAAAGAGTAGTTGCAAATGGGATTTTGAGCAATGTAATAGTCAAGCAAGAAGACTGCGACCCATTGCATTAGTACAGCCGGTCTTCTTGCAATTAAATAAATGTGTGTACAAATCTCTGTCAGTACAGTGTAGTGCAGTGCAGTGGAGTTCAGAGTGGTATTAACTTATACAGTCAAATAATAATAGTAAATCATACAGTCAAATATTAAACTCCACCGAGAAGTTGTATAGTAAATTAAAAATAAAATAAAAAACCAAATGAAGAGTCTTTGTTTCTACAACGGACGAAAGCAAACCAACGAGACGAGGCCACATTGAGAAGACGGAAGCACAAGGAAGTTGCAGTAAGATCCTGTAAGTAATCACAAAATACTAATACACATAACCTAATATTAAATGCTAATATCGGAGGTTACACTCTGATGTTACACATACCTCTGATGTTCTTTGCTCTGGAATTTTCTAGGATTTTTTCGATCCGAGTCTTCTCCCATTCGTGTTTTTTGCGTTTGAAGAGTCTCATTGTCTCTCTCCGAATCGTCGCGTATCTTTCTGCGTTGACTTCATCATATCTTTCTAAGTGGATCACACTGAGCCGTTTACGTTCTTCGATCTTCGCCCTGCAGTCATCGTCAAACCAAGGTTTGGACTTAATTGTTTTCTTAAATCATAATACCTTTTGGGCTGTTTGTTTGATTGTGTCTCTGATCGATGTCCATTTAGTGTCGACGCTATTGGGTTCCTCTTCCTCACTACTCCCATTCTCTAGAATACTAAATCAATTCGTTAGTTTCTCTTGATATTCAGCCCTTTTGCGCAGGTCTTTTAGTTTATCAATGTTGAACTTTTTGCTTGTCTCCCGTGACTGCCCATGTGGGTTTGCTGCGAGTCAACTTCTAATTTTGCCCATCAGTAGAAGATGATCGGAGTCGCAATCTGCTCCTCTATATGATCTTACGTCAAGGATATTCGAGTGGTGTCTTTTGTCTATGAGGAGGTGGTCTATTTGATTACGCGTTACGCCGTCGGGTGGTATCCATGCAGCTTTATGGATTTGCTTGTGCTTGAACATCTAGATCTTTTGACGCTGCGAACGTAATAATTCGAATTCCATTATCATTTAAAAAGTTGTGTAGGCTTTCTTTACCTATAGTTGGTTGGAAGATATCTTCCTTTCCAATTTTCGCATTGTGGTTTCCGAGGATTTTAACATCGAATCATAAGATCCCATCAAATACTTCCTCTAGGGTCTCGTAGAACGCGTCCTTCGTTTCTTCCTCCGTAGATTCTGTTGGGGCGTGTACGTTTATAACTACATAATTGGCCCTGTATTTTTAGCACAGACATTCGGTTATTAATAAATTTCACATCTTTTACATGGGGCGTAATCTTTTTACTTATGATGAACTCGGTTCCGAGGTTATATGTATCGGCACCCCCACATGCCAGTGTAAACCCGTTGGTTTCGATTACTTGATGTGGGAGCCGGACTTCCTGAAGCCCATTTTATATTGTTTCGCCTTTTCTACGACCGTCTGTATCGCGCCTGGTTTATATACCGTTCGAGCATTCCACGTGGCGACGCCTATGTCCCGCTTTGTCCGCTTTTCCCTACGTCTTCTTTTTGCTGAGTCGGTGTTTTCTTAATGATTTATTCCCTTATGGTAGTGTCGGCTCATCACATCTACGCCTAGCGGGTTTTTCGTGAGATTGTTTTTTGTGTATTGGGAACACTCTGGGGTTTCAGATTGTCCGCCAGATCAGAGCCCCTCTTTGATATGGTAAGGTATGCTTGCTGCTCTGATTCGACCCGGTGTCAGAGAGACGCCGTTATAATACAGCCGGTATACCCTTGGCTGCAAACCATCCAATGGGCACGGTGACGCGTAACACCCTGGATCAGGGATGGTAGATCTTTGTGTGTTACTCCTCGTTAGCCTGTCTGACATGGGTGGCCCTACTGGAAGCGTATGCTTCCGTCAGCATAGCCTGAGTGATTCATCGTAGTTTAAGCCCCCGCACCACATCAAAGTTTCTACCAAGCGGGGGACGGCGTGTAGATTTAAATACAAAATTGTATTTTCTTGCACACAACTCTATAAAAAACTTAAATTTCATTTTTTTAAATCCTTCGTACGAAACTATGCTTACCTAGTATCAGAAAATATTTATTTTTGAATTTTAAATAAAGATATCATAAGTTATCCTAAGCACCGATTTGCCAAAGGTCCTCCACAAAATAAAATCCCAGCAACTGAAGTTTTCAATTGTTTAAAAGAAATTTTATAATATTGATGAAAGGTATTTCTCTTGTATATAGTTTAAAGTTAAATAAAATAACTCTCTTTTTTCTATATTAAAAACAAAAACAAAAAAGAGAAATCATGTTTTTAATCTTCGGAACCCATGCAACCCATTAATGGGCAACCAACACATTAATGTAACCCATTAATGGGCAAAGAGCACACCCGGTTAAGACTTAAGTTGCTCGAACACCAAAGACTTTCTCTACCTGTTAGCAAGGTGAAGTTCAGAGGTCAAGGAGCATTCTTTACTTAGCCTTAGGAGTCAGAAGGATGGACGACTTTATTAACTGGATCAATAACCAAAGAATACAATTCATTAGGACTTATGTTATGGGAAAATCGATGACTTTATCAGCCTGGGAAGTAAGTGGAGATATTTATTTCGACAGCCAAAGAATATATCTGCTTAAGTATTGAATAATCAAAGTTGATGTGAATCCAGGTGGCCATCGTCGACATTACTGAATCATGGACTTAATAACATAAGCTCCTAAAAATGTTATTGGGGAGTATATAACTATATAGGACGAGCATCTATCAGACAGAGGTTCATTTAGAACCCTTAGGACAATAGCAAGTAGGGATAAAACAAAGTGCACCGAGAATAGTCTTAAATACGTGACGACTTATTTAATACAGCGAAATGTACTTGGGCGGATATAACACCGTATAATCAGGTGTAGTTATTAGGAAAGAAGAATTTACCAACTGCAGAAGAGACATCCCTGCTGAGAGACAATGTAGTCAAACAAGAACGAAGGCAAATGAGCAGAAGTCGAAGAATCCAATCCGTGTGAGGTCGAGCGTCTCCAAATATTCCAAAAATAAAAATATGATATTCGAACCAGATTCAACGGGATAGCCAACGACCACATTGCAGAAATGCAAATCCATTCGACCATGCGCATCATCAGTGTAAAGACATTTATCGGTTTCTAAAAAAAAAAAAATTATATTTTTCCTTAAGGGTTCACAATCTGACAAAATTTAAATAATATACTAAGAGAAATCATTTCCATAAGTTTTCACCAGGTCCACCGAATCCGCCGAGATTGTAATCGCCAATGCCACTTCCAGAGTCATCTCTTGGCGTACCGGGGCCTCCGTTAGCAGGTGAATTTTTCATTCCGTCAAGTCCGTCTCCGTTAAGTACAGGTCCCATTGTATTTGGACCCATAGGTCCCATTGGACCGCCGTCTGGTCCTCCGCACATTGGGAATTCATTTCCCATATTGCCACTTGGAACTGGTTTCATCAGGGTGTACATGTTTTCACCGCCGGAATTAGATGAATCTTGTGGTGATGGCATTATCGGAGTACCAGGCCCGGGTGGGCCACTCGAACCAGGTGGACACGTTGACGTATTTGGTTGCCATTGTGGTCTAGCACCAGCCATGCCCATTGGTGGCATACCAGAACCACCTGGTGCTAAATTGCTATTTGGTGGCGGTCCACGAATTCCTGGTCCATATGATCCGGGTCCCATTGGGCCCATACCAGGTCCACGAGGTGGATTCATGCGTGGATTCATTGGACCCATTCCAGGTGGTGCTCCTTGTCTTGTTGGATCCATATTGTTTGGCATCATTGGTTGTCCTGGTGGTCCATTGAAATCAGTACCAATCCCTTGTGGCATCCTTACGCCCGGTCTTGGATCCGATGGATATCTTGGAGCGCCCATAAATGGATGACCTCCAATACCATTAACACTGTATCCCGAATTCACGAATCCATAATCATGAAATGCCTTCGCTTCTGATGAATGCTCACATTGATCCCTCCTTTCTGGAGCTGCGCAGTATAAATCCCAAAAAACGCACCACCATGTATGTAGAAACCCGGGCGGCTCACCAAGTGTTATATTCTTCTCCCATCGTATTTCAGATAGAAACGTCTGTGCCGCCTTTTGTGCTCCAACGTGTAATAGATATTCGTAAACGTATAACGCGAGTTTTTCTCTAGCTTGTGCATCCGAGGGCATTGCTGAACTTTTTGACTTTCCATACATAATTTTTTTCTGTGACGCGTGATGAAGTGTAAACTAAATTTTTCTTACAAAATGTCCGAGGCGTTTATATGTTGTTTACGACACTTCACCGTTGTTATGTTTACTGAACTTAAGTGTGACGTAACACCTTACATTTTACCACCAACTCTAAGGACGCGTGCACATTGAGCAGAAGGTAAAAGATTATTTTATTTAGAAATCTATTTTGCCTTTTAATTTACTTTTGTTATTTTGGTTTTAATATTCACTCGTGATTGATTAATAGCAATCCAATAATTATTTAGAAATAAAATGCTATTCCGAGATGTTATCGTCGAAGAAATCTGTGACTTATCTAGTTGTATTGTAATAGTTTATCCTGAGTAAAAGTTTATTGTATTGAATAATTATTTATTAAGTGGAAGTGTTATTTGTAGTGTAAAATGAAAGACATTGTATTAAAGGATTCATTAATACTGGAAATAATTTACCGAAGATTTCTATATTATTGTCTATACATACTTATTTATTTATTCGCCTTAATTCAAGCTTAGTTATAATAAATATAATACTGTGACGCATATGACAATCAGTACTAGAATATTCTAGAGAGTCCGAAACAGAGTACTAGAATATTCTATAAAGTAATGGAAAACTGGAGACCGTGGACAGTAGAACATTCAAGACTATGGAACGGACGGAAACGAAACGCCGAATCAGAATAAGCAAACGGTATAAATACATCGCACACAGACTATGGAGATGAGTAAGAAGTAGAAGGTCAAGCAAGCGATAAGCAATGAGTAAGAAGTAATAAGTGTGGAAGCGATAAGTACGGAAGCGATAAGTTAAGAAATCGTTAAGTGTACGGTAAAAAGTAACGGTTGTTATTAACGGACTAATAAAGTGCCACATTAATTCAAAATCGATTCAACGGCTCTTATTTATTCAAAATAATTAATCCAGCGAACCCTAAGCTCGCTACAATTGGTGCCAGAAGTGGGATTAATTATTGGTGAAGTAAATAAGTCTGTCAAAGTGTGTTGTAACGATGTCAGATCGACATTTGGAGGATTTTTGCGTTCCTGAGTTGAAGAAGGAACTTGGGGACCGGAACCTGGATAGCAGAGGACAGAAGCAAATTCTTCAACAGCGTCTGCAAGCAGCAATGGAGGAAGAGGGTATTGATGTTAACACATATGTATTTGCGATTGGGCCAGACTATCCGGATGGAGAAGAAACAGCGAGTCAAGATGGTGCCAATGTAACGGAGAAGAGTTCGCCACAGTTGGACATTTCGGAGTTGCTCAGGATGATGATGATAAAACTAGATGCGCGAGCTGCAAAATTGGATGCGTGGGCTGCAGACGTTAATGCAAAATTGGGCGCAGGAGCTGCAAAATTGGATGCGCGAGCTACAGACGTTAATACAAAATTGGACGCACGAGCTGCAGAGTTTAAGGCAAAATTGGATGCCCAAAAGCAGTGTATGAAAGAATTCTGGGACTCGGAAGCGGAGGAATCTGAGGATAAGGAGAAATTGGAGCCACATGAAAGGAAGAAACTCAGGAAGAGCAAAGCTATGCCCGACAGCAGTGAGGAAGGGGAGGAAGATGACGATGATGTGTTATGTGAAGAACTGAAGGATCTCATCGATAATAACCCGATTGAAGAGGACGGCAGTGATGGTGAAGACACTGATGCTTCAGGCCGTTCCCCGAAACGGATTTACAATGATGATGACGAGTTGGACGACCGACTGGACGACGGCGACTGTGACCTTATTGAAGAGAATCGTGGTTTGAAAGTCGAACGCAGAAAGCGTCCCAAGCGTCTGCGTCGTACACAGGACGAAGAAAGTGATGGAGAGGAACAGCACGTCGATGAAGGTTCAGGACGTGAGGATATAACCGAACAGCTATTCGACGACGAAGACGATATTGAACGCCGCTCTGAACGTGGTCCCAGAGAAACTGAGGCGGCAAAACATTTCAATGATGATGAGGAATCGGAGTCTGATGCTGAGGATTTTATTGTAGACGACGAAGGGAAGCCGATTGCTGAGAAGAAGAAAAGACGACTTCTAGTCACTCACGCGTCATTGCAAGACAGTTTCGGTATAGATTTCGACTATGAGGATTTCACTAATCGTGACGAGGACGGATATGAATCCGAATACGAACCTAGTGAATTGGAAAGGGGTCACTTTACGGATTTGGACAATGAAATCCGTAAAACGGATATTCCTGAGCGAATGCAATTACGCGAAGTTCCGGTGACGCCTGTTCCAGAGGGACCCAACGAGCTACAAGATGAAGCTGAATGGATTTACAAACAGGCGTTTTGTAAATCAACTGTTTCCGAACAAGAGAGATCAACGGATGTTGGAGGTCGAGACCGCTATTGTAAGCCACCACATACGGGGAGAAAACTCAAGCAAGCTCTAGATTGTAGGCATAATCAACAGCTAGAGGTGCAGTTCATTGCGTTCTATAGAGAAGAACACGTGAAACCAAAATTAACGTGCGACGATCTATGGAAAGTCTATTACTTCGACGCACGCTGGTGTTTACTGCCAGCTCCAAAGAAGAAACCGCTCCAGTTATTTGAAAAGATGCGGAACTACCAGTTGGATACGGTTATGAAATCGACAGATGCTCCAATACCAGATGATATGCGTGTAATTAAGGATGAAGATCTAGATCGCTTACGTGATGTGCAAACTCCAGAAGAGCTTAAGGGTATGCACATGCATTTTCTCTTATACTATTCGCATGAGATCCCTAAAATGCAAGAGGAATTCCGTCGTCAGGAAAAGGAAGAATGGCGGCAGGACAGAGCTGAGGCGAAAAGGAGAGCAGTAGAAAATTTGGAAGAAGGTCAAGAACTTCCACCGCCGAACGTCAAGATGAAAGTGGTACATCGTGACCGACTGGCGGCTTTTGTTGGCCCGGGAGACCAGTGAACTTAGTTCGGGACGAACTAATCTAGACGGAGGGTAGTGTGACTCATATGACAATCAGTACTAGAATATTCTAGAGAGTCCGAAACAGAGTACTAGAATATTCTATAAAGTAATGGAAAACTGGAGACCGTGGACAGTAGGACATTCAAGACTATGGAACGGACGGAAACGAAACGCCGAATCAGAATAAGCAAACGGTATAAATACGTCGCACACAGACTATGGAGATGAGTAAGAAGTAGAAGGTCGAGTAAGCGATAAGTGATGAGTAAGAAGTAATAAGTGTGGAAGCGATAAGTACGGAAGCGATAAGTGAAGAAATCGTTAAGTGTACGGTAAAAAGTAACGGCTGTTATTGACGGACTAATAAAGTGTCACATTAATTCAAAATCGATTCAACGGCTCTTATTTATTCAAAATAATTAATCCAGCGAACCCTAAGCTCGCTACAATACCTTATAAATTAACTTAAAACTAATGTAGTAATTAAAAAAGAGAAAAAAACAAAAGAAATTTATATATATATATATATATATATATATATATATATATATATATATATATATATATATATATATATATATATATATATATATATATATATATATATATATAGTTTAAAAAACCAATGAAAAAAACAAGGAAGGCGTAGAAGACTTCGGGGTAGGGGAGGTAGGACGCTGGAGAAGAGCGAGTGTATGTGGGGGTGGCAAATGTGGCATATGTGAGACAGTGAACGGTATATGTTTTGGAATGTGTGCGGGTTGTGAGGGGATAGACGGTTAGCGGGGCATGGTCAGAGGGGAGAAGAGAGGAGACGGCGTTTGAGTGCAGTAGATGTAAGGTGGAAATCGAAGGAGGTAGGGTAAAAGTTTGCCTACCTCAGCATTCCCGAAATGGATTCACTAGAGCCGCGAGATGTGTGATGTGTGGGCAGATAGAAGAGCCGACGGTTTCGCAGGTTACGAGGGTTAGTGTGAAGTGCAATGATGGAGAGCAAGCTTGAGCAGTTGATTGTGCCTGAAAGGAGACGGTGAATGAAAAGTATATCGGCATGAGTTCTGCGTTTCTCAAGTGCGTTAGGGTTAATCAGATGGAGCCGTTATGTGTATGGGGGGGAAATCCGAGGATTCACCCAGTTCAGTCCGCGGAGGACAAAACGCAGAAAACAACGTTGCACGCTTTCGATTCTGCGGATATGGGACGAGTAGTGTGGAGACCAGACCTGACTGGCGTATTCAAGACGGGGGCTGACGAAGGCTATGTAGAGAGAACGGGAAACGTAAGGATTAGAGAATTCTTTAGATCAGCGTTTCACAAACCCAAGGGCAGAGTTGGCCTTAAGAATAATATCATCAATATGCGGGATGAAGCTAAACTCCCTGTCAAATAAGATCCTGAGGTCACGTATCGAGGGTACAGATGATATCTGCTGGTTTATCAGGAAGTAGGCGCGGCGGCGGGGGGGACGTTAGCGGGACAAAGTGATAGAGTGACATTTGACAACGTTCAGTTCAAGGTAGTTGTTGCAGTGCAGCAACATACACAAGCTGGCCAGGCTCAGACGTTATAAATTTATATTGTGACGAATTTACGAACACTAAGCACGCCATCTAGTGCGAGATAGACGACATAGAGAAGCAGGCAAACAGACAGCGGAATAATAAGTGTCAGTCAAGAGTCAAGAAGAAAAAAAAACGGACACCGTAACGCGAGGGTCGATGTTGAAGAATAAGTGTAATTAACACGTGTAAAATAATAAGTGTAAATAAGTAAATCCATTAAAGTAAGGAGAACGAACTTTTCGAATATGATTTGAATTATTTCGCAATCCAGAGATCGGATCTAGGAAGCCGCTAGACGTGAAATTAAAGATCCGTAACAACTGGTGTCAGAAGTGGGATTGCTGAATAATCATAAATCATGGTGAGGTTTGCTGACCTGAGAATACCCCACTTAAGGAAAGAATTGGAGTCTCGAGGACTGCTGGTGACAGGGGATAAGGCAGCACGAGCACGATTGCGTAAAGCAATGGAGAGTGAGGGCATCGACGTTGATAGACACGAGTTTTGTCATGATGCTTCAGGAGCTTCATCTAAATTCGAAGAGCAGTTGGTAGAGCCGCAGCCAGCTCCAGCATTCGACATGAATGTGCTTTTAGCAGCAATGGCACAACAGTCCCCACGCATGGAGGAGCAGCTGGCACAACAGTTCTCACGTATGGAGAACCAGCTGGCACAACACACTTCACAACTGCAGGAAAAACGATCGCGCATCGAAGGGAATTCCGCTGGACTGCAGGCGAGGCAAGATGAAATGGAGGATGAATTACACAAAGTTACACAAAATTACGAAAAATTAGAATCCGAGTTATTGAGATTGGATGGCCATATCCGAGAGATACAGTTCAGTGGACCAGGTACACCTGTTAGTACAACGAAATTGAAAGCACCAACGTTTGACGGAACTGTGCCGTTCAACATTTTTAAACTGCAATTCGAGACCACAGCGCGAACCAATCACTGGTCTACGGCAGACAAAGTATCACCTTTGGTTGTATCATTGAAGGGCTCTGCTGCCGAAGTCTTGCAAACAGTTCCGGAAATTGAACGTGGAAACTACGATGTGGTAATGGCAGCGATTGAACAGCGATATGGTAGCGACCATAGGAAACAAATGTTTCAAAAGGAGCTCATGAATCGTTACCAAAAGGCTAATGAGCCGTTACATGAATATGCAACGGAGATAGAGCGGCTCGCGCATTTGGACAATGTAGACGCACCAGCAGAAGTAACCAAATTACTCAAAATTCAGCGTTTATGAATGGAAAACGAGATGCGGATACCAAGCGCGCAGTCTACTCCATGTCAAAGAAGACGTTTGCCGAAACAGTGTCATTTGCTTTTACGCAGGAAACAGCAAGCCTTCTGAGCAAACAGACGCACAAAGTCCATCGGTTGAAAGTCGAGCCAAAAGAATCTCTGAAGAAAACCATGAGGGATTTTATCCAGGCTATCTCTCAAATAATGCCAACCTCACACAAAGGGTCTGGAGTAAAGTGTTACAGCTGTGGAAAAACAGGACACTTCGCACGAAATTGTAATGCGTCTCATAGGAAAAACGAAAACACGCCGAAAAGCAGCGCTGAAAGTGGAAATGGCGCTTCTGGAGAAAGGCAATCGTTAAACTAAAACGGACCAGCGCAAAGGGGCGTGAGCTGGACCCCGCAACGGACCACCCCACTGTCACCGTTTCACAAATAGATCGCAAAAACAATAATGTAACCGTAAACGGGACTGTAACGATCGCTGATCTTAACTCTGGACACGGGCGCAACACATTCCATCATTAGATCAGACCTGGCAGGAGATAACGTTGAATCGCTGAGTGGTTGCAAGCTACGAACAGCTACAGGAGAGGAAGCTGTGGTTTCTGGAAAATTGGAGTGTAAGGTCCAGATTGGAACGCTAGAAGTAATTCACACCTTCTTAGTGGCTGGAATAACGGACGAGGTAATAATCGGGGTGGACTTTATGCTAGCCCATGGTCTCATTCTAGATCTGAAGAAAAGAATGCTGACGTGCCAGAACATGGAGATACCCTTAAGCACTGGGTATGAACGGCCCCAGATCATGAATGTAAGCGTAAGTCACCGTCAGCAGATTCCACCAAAGTCCGAAGCAGTTCTGTGGACATGTGTGGACGGAAACTGTGGAGAAGACAAGTTGTGGGTAGTAGACCCATCAGAAAGCACTGCGAATATATTGGGTGGACGGACCTTGGCGCAAACGGAAAAGAATAAGCGGATCCCAATTCGAGTGATGAATGAGCTCAGGTCACCGATCACTCTTAACAAAGGAGAATTAGTAGGACAGTGCCAAGCTGTGGAGACTGTGGTTAATTGTGACAATCCTCCCCAGAAATGCGAAAACAAGGTTCTCAAAGAGGGCACGAAAACTCCTGCTGTCATGGATACCTGGTTGAACGAGGTGAGCGGGCCAGAAAGGACAAAAGCCAAACGGTTACTCGAAAAGTATAGCTCTATATTCGCCAACGAGGGCAATCAATTTGGAAGAACTGCCATCGTGCAACATCGAATAGATACTGGAGATGCAAGACCGATTCGGCAAGCTCCACGGATGTTCCACTGGCGAAAAGAGAAGAAACGGAACAGATAATTGACGAAATGCAGAAAGGTGGAGTTGTAGCGTTCTACGAACGCACAATTTTACCCAGGTAAGGTTCCTAACCTTCAAGGAAATACCTACTCTGAAAACGTTGCACGCGCCCCACAGACGCGTGTCCCAAAATCCCACCTTAGGGCACTGAAACATTTGGCCAACGTTGAGCCCGACACTAAAAAGCAAGGAACTGAACGTCCCAAAGCTTTCAATGTCAGGCCCAACAGTTCGAATACCGCACTCCAGCACTGCACAATCGAAAATCCTGAACATCTACACGATGTTACAAGGATTTGTTATCGCCAGTAAATTAGCCGACCAACGGATGCACGTGCGGGTGGTCTGCCACAAAGACCACCAAATCTATCGGCAAACAAAAGAATTGCTATCATCAAAGAATGAGCCGATCAACGGATGCACGTGCGGGTAACCTAATGCAAGGACCACCCAAATCCGTTGAACAACAGAAGGCAGCCACGACCTATCGCAATCGATAATATCTCAACGAGATATCCGATGATTTATGAGGAGTTAAGCCAACGAAGGCAATACTCCCGTCCCACGGCCACGCTAGAATTTCGCACCATTATAAAGATCTAATGGATTTCGATTCCGGGTACCAAGTTCAAATAAGACCCACGGACTGTACGTTCAAACAACCACCGAATATCTCCGGTCTGGACGCCAGATGTTCTGTGCAAACAGAAGGCCATGGAGATGAAATGCTGGCGATAATAATGAAGTATGCAAAGAATGACTTTCCCCTTTCAGGAAACTACAAAATACCCCGGGGGATGTGTTAACATGCTGATAACAGAGACATTGACGATTCTGTTAATGGACAGAATGGGAAATTGTCTCTGGGGCAGATGCAGATACGATCTGGATCAAGATGCTAGTGGGTAGTATAGAAGCAGTCTAATTGGGATCGTCACCGGGACGAGAAGTCTAGATCGAACAGTCGAAACAGAGATTCCGTACGAAGGTGGAGATACAGGAAGTGGTAACTGAGGAGGTCGCGCCGTGTGTGTTCCAAAGCGTTAGCGCCGTAACTTATGTTTTGTTTTCCGTTGAACTTTAAGTGTGTGTTCCAAAACGTTAGCGTCGTAACTTGTGTTTTGTTTGATGGAATTAGCAAGGACCTGTGTATTGTATCCTAAAAGAAAGGGGACAAGTATTATTCAAGGCTGTGAGCCGTGTGTCTTCAAGTGTCTATTGAATTGTTTGGTTACATGCACTGATCTCGGGAACATTATATAGTGAGAAACTCTAGAACGATCGTGTTATATTATAATAAATCATAAAACATGGATTTGTGAAACATCACCAACGAATAATGTATATTATAATAAGAAAAATTAAAGTTAAATTCCAAAGGAGATTTCCGTGTTTTATTTGTGACGGCATTCGAATAGACAAATAATCACATCACCAAGTGGCGACAACACATCTGCCAAAGAGTCATTGAACCATCAACAAGCCCATGGAGTTCACCGGTCGTGTGAGTAAAAAAGAAAGATGGAAGCACCCGGTTTTGCGTTGACTACCGGAAGCTGAACGACGTCACTAAAAAGGACAGCTACCCACTGCCACGAATACACGACACCTGGACACATTATCAGGTGCGGAATGGTTTTCAACGCTGGATTTACAAAGTGGTTATTGGCAAGTGGAGATCGAGAAAGGCGACCGCGAGAAAACTGCTTTTAGCATCGGAGACGGATTGTGGCAATTCTCTGTGATGCCATTCGTATTATGCAACGTTCCACCAACTTTTGAGCAGTTAATGGAACACGTGCTAAAAGGGCTTCACTGGAAAACGTGTTTGGTGTATCTGGATGATATCATTGTCATGGGCAATAGTTTAGACGACCACTTGAAAAATTTAAACCAAGTCCTTCAACGAATTGCTTCCACCAAATTACGGTTGAACCCGAAGAAATGTAATTTGTTTAAAACCGAAGTAACTTATTTGGGACACAAAATCACTACCGGAGGAATTCAGACAGATGAAGACAAAATAAAATTGGTAAGAGATTGGCCTCGACCCAAAAATGTTCATGAAGTGCGAAGCTTCCTTGGGCTCTGTACGTATTACCGACGCTTTGTAGCCGGGTTTGCCAATGTTGCAAGTAGCTTACACAATTTGACGAAGAAAAATTGCAAATTTGTGTGGAAAGAGGAGGAAGAAAATGCCTTTCAGCAGTTGAAGGAATTACTTTGTACAGCTCCAATGTTGGCCTATCCAGTTCCTGGCGAAAAGTTCATTCTGGACACAGATGTTAGTGCACATGGAATAGGAGGTGTACTCTCACAGATCATCGATGGTCAGGAAAAAGTAATTGGGTACTATAGCAGAGTCCGGAAATGAACTACTGCGTCACAAGGTGAGAACTCTTGGCAGTCGTCGAATGTGTAAAACATTTTCACAAATACCTGTATGGCCAGCACTTCCTTCTGAGGACAGATCATGCAGCACTCAGATGGTTACTCCAGTTTAAAAATCCGGAGGGGCAGATTGCGCGATGGATAGAAAGGTTGCAGAATTACGATTGCGAAATACAACATCGGAAAGCTGGACAATATGGAAATGCCGATGCGCTATCTCGACGCCCATGTGCATTGGAGTGTAAGCATTGCTCTAAGGCTGAGAGATGCGACGGTATAGTCGACATCCGATTAACAAATCTGCAACCTGGTGATGAATGGGAATCCAGCGCGTTAAGGAAAATCCAACTGGAGGATACAGACTTGGCTAAGGTCATTAGAGCTTAGGAAATGGGTAAAAGACCAACCAAAGAAGAAATGGCATCAGAGAGTCCATTTGCCAAGGCATATTAGGTGCAATGGAATAGCTTTAAATTGATAAACGGAGTGCTGCATCGTTCATGGGAATGCAAGGATGGTAAACACATCGACGATTTGATTGTCCTACCAAGGTCTAGAGTAACAGCCGTATTGGAAGAATTCCACAACGGATCAAGTGGAGGACATTTGTGTGTTACGAAAACTCTGGAAAAGACTAAACAACGGTTTTACTGGGCGAATTGTCGAGAATCAGTTGCCGAATGGATTAAAAACTGCACGCAGTGCATGGCAGCTAAGGGTCCGAAAGCTAGAAGCAGAGAAAGACTGCGGCAGTACAACACAGGAGCGTCATTCGAACGCGTTGCAATGGACGTAGCTGGCCTATTTCCCACTAGTGACTCCGGGAACAAATATGTGTTGGTGATTATGGACTATTTCAGTAAGTGGCCAGAAGTATACGCTATACCAAATCAGGAGGCTAAAACTGTGGCCGAAGCTTTTGTGCAGAATTGGGTCACGCGATTTGGTATACCAATCGAGTTGCATTCAGATCAAGGGCGGAACTTTGAGTCCGCTATATTTCGAGAAATGTGCCCACTGTTGGGTATCAAGAAGACTCGAACAACGGCTTTACACCCACAATCGGATGGCATGGTAGAAAGGTTTAACCGGACATTAGAGGAACATCTGCGAAAAGTAGTAGACAAACGTCAGCGCGGTTGGGACAAGCACATTCAAATGTTTTTGTTAGCTTACCGATCAGCAGTCCATGACACTGCCGGCCAGTCACCTGCGAGGATTATTTTTGGCACAGAATTGAGAATCCCATCAGATCTAAAATTTGGAAGAAACAACGAACTTACTGAAACTGGAGGCAGCTACTGGGAAATGCTTCAGCCCGAAATGGACGACATACACCAACACGTGAAACAGCGAACACAGCTGATGAGCAATAAAATGAAGGATCGATATGACCGTGCTATGAATTCTGATAGATTTCAAGAAGGTGACTTGGTGTTGCTGTACAACCCGCAACGGAAAAGGGTATGTCTCCAAAACTGCAGACATCGTGGGAAGGGCCATACAAAGTCTTAAGGCGACTGAACGATGTTGTGTATCGCATACAATCCCACACGCAGAGACGAGGTAAAATAAAAGTCGTCCATTTGGAGAGACTAGCCTCGTATGGATCAAAGAATTTGGTGATCGGGCCAATCAGACTTAAGTGGAGGGCAGTGTGACGAATTTACGAACATTAAGCACGCCATCTAGTGCGAGATAGACGACATAGAGAAGCAGGCAAACTGGCAGCGGAATAATTCGTGTCAGTCAAGAGTCAAGAAGAAGGAAAACGGACAAAGTAACACGAGGGTCGATGTTGAAGAATAAGTGTAATTAACACGTGTAAAATAGTAAGTGTAAATAAGTAAATCCATTAAAGTAACGAGAACGAACTTTTGGAATTTGATTTTAATTATTTCGCAATCCAGAGATCGGACCCAGGAAGCCGATAGACGTGCAATTAAAGATCCGTAACAATATAATATACAACCAATTGGTTTGGGATTGTTAGCAGTCAAAGATTTTTAAATAGAAAGAAACATTTACGCACTAAAGCTCCTAAGAATATGCAACTACAAGATTAAGTTCGAAACTCAGTCATACCACTGAATGCCATTCGAAGTGCTTTCTCAGGCAACGAAGAAGATTCAGCTGGCTGATAGCAGGAGAATAAATTTTGACTGTTCAGAGACGTGTTACGGACCTACCTCGCGTCCAGGTCCCCCCTAACATCCAACAGGACGGCAAATAATAGTAAATATTCATTCGACGTAAATCTTCGAACGACACGCAAGTCGAGATTGATTATTCTAACAATAAATGTAAAAACTCGTACCTTAGAACTCAAGAAGGACAGAATTATCTGAAGACATAACAATTTAATAGCTTGACGAGAAAGTGAGAGAAGTCAAGAAGCACTCCTTAGCAATAGAAGTCCTAAAGGAAGACTTAGCTGAAGCTGAACAGGGGAGCATCACCTCAACGCCCCCTGTACCCAGTCACAAGTAAGTCCCATTTTCACGTACAGTTAAAATACTAAGTGGCGTTTCTTCAGAAAATTATTCGGAAAATTAACTGATGCGGTACTGTTTTTTGAAGCGTTTTGGAAGAGGCCAGTTGGAATTTTGTATTAAAAAATTACTACTTGAACGGTGAAGTTGTTCCTGGAACAATAAAGATTAACTCAAATCATTTATTGTTTTTTTTTTCCTTTTCTTTTTGCTGGTTCTTACATCGAACAGCAGTTATTACGGCACCAAGTTGAGAAGCTGTCGAGATCCGTTTGGAGCAGTGAGGAGTCGAGAGGAGAGATGATCGTTTTGTAGAGTTTGGTGTCGTCCGCATAGAGGGAGATGGATGTGTATTTAATAATGGAGTCAACGTCATTGATGGTTAGGATAAATAGGAGGGGACCTAGACGACTGCCTTGCAGAACCCCTGACGTGGGAAGAAAAGGATTGGAAAGGCGGGATCTAAATTTGACACGGTAGGATCGATCTTTCAGATAAGAAGATAACCACTTGATCAATAGGGGCTCGAAATCTAGGGAGAACAGCTTAAAAAGGATGAGATTATGGGAGATTTTGTCAAAGGCCTTGCTGAAATCTGTGGTGATTACATCGGCTTTGTTGCCATTCTCTAAGGCACGGAGAGTATGGGATGAGAACTCGATCAGGTTCGTTGTGGCCGACCTGCCCGAAATGAAACTACGCTGGTTGGGTGAGATGATGGATTTACAACGGAAAGATAACGCGTTGTAAAGAATCTCTTCGAACAGTTTAGGGATTTGGGACAGTTTGGCGATAGGACGGTAGTTGCTTATATCGTTTTTAGGTCCCTTTTTATGTATGGGGGTAACATAGAGGATTTCCAGATACTAGGGAAGATACCTTGTGAAAGGGATAGATTGAATATATTTGATATCGGGAGAAAAAGAGAAGAGGAACATTTCTTTAAAAATACAGCTGGGAGTCCATCAGGTCCAGGGCTGAACTCGTCTTTGAGTAAATTTAATTACTCTTCAACTACGTGATGCTGAATAATTTGAGGGGTGAAGGGGGCGAGAGAGAATATGGGCAAGTCTTTGAAGTAAAATGGATTGGGCTCGAAGGAGATGTCTGTGAAGGATTTATTGAAAAACGAAGCGAACAGATTGGCAATAGTTAGAGGGTCGGTTGAAGTAGCCACAAAAAAGAGTTAGGATAGGCGTTGGATTTACGTTTGTAATAATATAAAGTGGAAAAAAGATTTGGGGTCATTGATCAAATTGGATTGTGTTTTTGTGAGGTAGTTGGAGAAGAGAGAGTTGTAGAGCTCGGTGAATTTATAAAAGGAACCGAGATAGTTGGAGTAGTTTTGGAAGGAATGCGTTTTTTTGTGTTTGTTTTATATCCACATTTGTTTAAGAATTCAATTACATACTTTACTTAAGACTAAATGTTAACTTATATTTTACAAATATCATTCTTACAGGAAGGAACGCGTTTTGAGGAAAATGTTCCACAAGTTATTCTGTTTCTCTTGTTCCGAAGAGTGCGGAGTGTGCGGTTGTACCATGGCGGCGATGAAACCGATGACCTGTGACGAGAATAGGGGACATATAGGGCGATGGCATAGTAGATCTCCTTATAGAGAGTGGCAGTAGCTTCTTCTACCCCCAAATGATCAAAGCGAAACGCTGTTTTGCTAAGATGCTCATTTAGAAGGCGGAAGTTAGCTTTGTGGAATTTGTAGGAAAATCTGTCGCGAGGTAGAGAAGGCTGGGTTTCATGATCAAGATATAGGGATAAGAGCAGCGGGGGGTGGTAAAATACATAGGTTGGTCTCGGTTAAACTTAGTTAAGATAGTTCTGAAGCTCTTTAGTTTGTAGGTCATATATACTTTAGTTGTAGGTACTTATGCTGCTAGAATTAAGCCAATAAATAGGGTGGTAGCACCACTAAACTAAAGGGTGGGCCATACATTTTTGAAAATGGCAACACTTGATTTCTTAAAAAACGTTAGAGGGAAGGGCGCGCGAGTGGCGGGGAATTGTTTATGCGTTTATTACGCCCCACCACTCGCGCGTCCTTCCCATAGTATGTTAAAAGTTTAGATTAATTGTTAATATAACCGACAACATGAGGAGCTATGGCGTGTAGTTCTCCCCTGATTTCATATAACTCGAAGTTTGTACAAGGTGGCGCAAAATTAATCATCCTATCGGAAGATGTTATAATTTTTGCA
Source organism: Microdon myrmicae (assembly GCA_963931805.1). Taxonomy (NCBI): domain Eukaryota; kingdom Metazoa; phylum Arthropoda; class Insecta; order Diptera; family Syrphidae; genus Microdon; species Microdon myrmicae. The sequence goes on from OZ007501.1 coordinate 71,050,836, forward strand.
AACGGCGTCGTACGCCAATCATATTTGACATTTATGAACTAGACAGCTGCAGTATACAAAAAGATATACTCCGCAAGAGCGTGCAATAATTTTGTCGATTTTTTTTTACCAATAATCGGTCGGTGGTGTTAGCGCAGCGTGAATTTCTACGTCGATTTCCTAATCGTGTCGCGTCAACTGGGCAAACATTCCGACGCTTAGGTACTCGACGCGAACAGACTGGAACCACAAGAGACCATGCAGGGCGTGGCCGCCACCGGACTGGTCGGTCGGCCGAGAATATCGTGGCTGTGGCTGCAGATGTCGCTGAGAACAAAGAAACATCAACCATACGATGAGCCACGCAATTAGGCACCATCAGACGGACCATACACCGAATTTTAGTGAAAGACTTGCACATGTTGCCGTACCAAGTGCAAACAGTGCATCAGTTAATGCCTGCTGACCGTCAGTTGTGTGTGAATTACTGTCAAGCCATCCTTAATCTCAACAACGAAGAGGACGATTTTGTGTTGAAAATCATCATGAGCGGCGAGGCGCATTTCCACTTAAGCGGTTACGTCAATAAGCAAAATCTTCGTTTCTGGGGTACTAAAAATCCGCGTGTGATCCACGAAGGACCATTACATCCACTCAAAGCCACTGTGTGGTGCGCCGTTCACGCGGGAGGAGTGAATGGGCCCTATTTTTTTGAGGACGCCTTCGGCAATACGGTCACTGTTACTAGCGAACGCTACAAGGCCATGATAAACGACTTCTTCCTGCCGGAATTGGATGAGCGGGGCTTGGTGAACATGTGGTTTCAACAAGACGATGCACCTGCACACACAGCACGAGCCATAATGGATATTGTGAAGGAAGCGTTTCCTGGTCGCGTAATCCCCCGTTTTGGCGATTTGGCATGGCCAGCAAGATCGCTCGATTTAACCATCCCAGACTTCTTTCTTTGGGGCTACTTGAAGCCGCGAGTTTATGCCAACAAGCCCCGGACAATCGCAGCCCTTAAGGAGAACATTCGACAGGAATGCGAACAGTTATCACCGGAAATCTTGCGTAAAGTCATGGAAAATGCGATAAAACGGGTACAAATGTGTATCAACACTGGCGGCTGCCACTTGACGGATATCATCTTCTCCACTTAACAAAAAAAAAAAAAAAAAATGCCATCATTCAAAATCATTATTTTTTAATTTGGTGAAAAAGTAATTCCAAAACAAAATTGGAGGATTCATTTTGCGCCACCTTGTAGACAGACACCCGAATACTACGTTAACATTTCTGTTCTTTTGCCGGTGAAAGAGAAGGCATCCGCTTCTGAGTTACCTCGGAGCACTTTTAAAATCTCCTCATTTAATTGAGTGTTACAGACCTCGCGTCCATTTTCTCGCCTAACACCTACTAATTCCCTTTCGCAAATTTCCCCCCTCTACCTGTAAAGGGGAGACAAAATACTTTATGCAAATTCTACTTGGCAGAAGAATAATAAAAAACGGCGTTGGCGCGAATAAAAAATAAACGTCAACCGCGAAAACAAAAAAAGATATTCGACATTCGACGTAAAACTCCGAACAGAACGCACAGGACTCACTAAACCAGAATAACTTCGAGAATATTGTAATTATCGTCAGCTTCTTTAAATAATAGAAATAGTTTCAATAAAATAAAAGCACGACTGAAACGGAAAAAGGGAAACAAAGGAGTCTCTTCAGGAAGCTTGAGACCAGAAAATAGCAATTGGTGTTTCCGAGAGTGACGGAGGAATTATCAACAACGAACAACAAACTGAGCAGGAGAGCACAAAGCTTAACGCCCCCTGCAACCTGCCAGCAGCAGAGACAACAGCAACTATAACGACCGCTCCACGGTCAATACAACTAAGACATTCTACATACATACATACTTAATTATATTACTTTAAAACAATATATTGAGTGTGATTACCTAAATTGTGAAAATATTATACAACAGTGGTAATAAAATGTTTCCCCTATATTTTACAAATTTCAAAGCATCTTAGAAGCAAAAAAAAACAGCACATTTTTGAAAAATATACAGAGGTTACTTCTTTAAAATTGCAAGATTATTTGGTCACAAGATATTTCAACAATTGTGTTTGGTCGTTTGTTTGCATCTTTATTAAAATGATTTTTTCCGTTAATATTTGGCATTCGAAATAAACTTTTTTTCAGTTCACCAAAATGTCTCGTTTTCAATCGAAATAAATCGAGTCATTCCCAATAATTCAATTCATTCGACATTAACCACCACAACAATTTGTTTGGTCGCTTATTGCATTATAATATTTTGTTTGATTTAAAAAAAATTGATGTTTATGTGCCAGCAATCACAAGTCATATTTGCTTTCTATTATGGTACATAAATATCTATCTGAGGTGTGAAACCTAAAGAAATATAATATCATATATATAATATAAAAAATAAAACAAAATTAAAAAACTACATACCCTACCCACACATTTTGCCAACTATCTATACCAATCCTCTTCCCAGTATTTTTTCTCACCACACTGCCTTCGTTGACAATCACATGAGAATGGCGTCCGTGTTGTCCAACACGATTGCAAACAATTGCCGCCGCCGATTGGAAGTATTCTAGTTTTCCGTTGATGGATTTTATAGAATCCCAGAAGTCCAAGAACTGTTAGTATATACTTAGAATTGTGTTTCATCTCCAAGACGCAAGAGTCCTGACAACAATGACAGTGTGATGTGATTGTCGTGCAAAGTGAAGTGAGCCACACCGTGTTGTCAGTGGGAGTTCCCTCGGTGACAGATAACTCTTTCACCTGTTCATATAACAACACAACAAACTACATTGGAAATTGTAAAAAAGGTAAAACAAAATAATTAACACTAGAGATTATGTAATGTAAGAGAATTGTGCAATCCGCAGACGTTCGAGATGATTTATAACATTCGACAGCCTGTTTATCAACAGCAGACACAACAACAGCCACAACCACCTCCGCCGTCGCTGCCATCAGTGTTACAACCCCAACTTAGTGGGCCAGACTCGACCATGAAATCGAATGGCGGCCTTTCTCTGGTGGAAAAAATAATCATTGGCATTGACCATGCTCCGCCGGCGTTCAATTTACGTGAACAGTTGTTGGGGGTCGGGAATGCGAACTTGCAGTACATCCGGAAGGAGACTGGGGTCAACATAACTTTGAGAGGAATTGGTTCCTTGTTTATCGAACCAAATTTGGGCACAGAATCCCAAGAACCGCTTCATTTTCACATTGAACATCAGCGATATGAGAATCTTAACTCGGCCAAACAATTAGCGAAGAACTTAATCGAAACATTGCAACAAGAATTCTTACAATTTCAACAGCAACAGCATCAGGCGCCGACGATGTCTCAGATCAATATGCCACCACCGTCAATAATCAACGTTCCCCCACCTTCAATCATCCAGTCCAACGTTCAAACGCCAACGAATATCATTCACCAGCAATTCGTAACTCCGACTGGAATTCCCATTCAAATGCAGCAAGGCAACATGGTGCTGCAACAGCAGCCAACAACACATAACCTTAGTGTGCCGCCGCCGGTTAAGCAAATCGTCCAATTCCATCAACCACCGCCGACGATACAAACAAGTAGCGCAGCTCTTACGCAACAACAGTCAACAACTGGTGGACTGATACTAAATCATCAGCCACAAGCTTCCATCCAATATCAATATATCCAACAGCCAGCAAGGGATGCACAAGGCAATCAGATAACCTTCCAACAGATGTACCAACAGTCTCCGCAGATTCAAAGCATCCAGATGCAAGCGACTTTGCCGCCTCCGAATATTCAGCAGCAGCAACAATACATCGTCCAGGGGAACACGGCCTACATGATGCCTCCACCCACGATAATCCAACAAACAGCTGGCCAACCAACACACCTCTCTATTATTCAACACCCTCCACCATTGCATATGCAATTGCCTGCGGGTTCCATCACAGTGCAAGCTCCGATCACGGAGACCATTCAACCGATAGAGCAGGCTCCACTCAAATCTGAGCTCACTGGAGAGAACGAAGAATACTCTACAGAAAAATCTGAAGAGAGCGAGCAACATCCAGCGGAGGAAGATAATAACTCGCCGACATCCGAGTCGGATGCGATTCGAACGGTTACCACAACACTACCTCCGCCCCATCAACAAATCGGACGACAACCTCTTCCGCCACCAATGACACACGTTCCTCCACCAACTATAACGATGTCTGTCCCTCCGCCGATGAACGGTGTTCATCAACACATTGTGGGCAACACTCTGTACACGACGACCGCCACCAATCCCAGTGGAATCCAACAGTTCCAGCAGCAGGTGATTCCACTACAGCAGCAACAGCAAACACAACAATTCATCCACACTGCACCCAACGGACAGAATTACGTCATGGATGCTGCAACAACTCAATGGCAAGCGCGTGCAGCGCCACCAACCCAATACGTCACCCAGCAAATCACTGGCGATATACATGGACTACCCCCGCCCGCAGTGTCAATGAACGGTATTCCATCAGCTGCTGCTGCCTCACAGACTCCGGTTGCAGTGACCTTCTCACAGCCGATGATGCAACAACAGCTCCAAGTGCAGTTCCAACCACAGGTGGTTCCTCAAGTACAAATGCAAACTGCCCAACCTCCGCCACAGCAATTCAATATCATTCAAACCCAACAACCTCCACCACCCCAGGCGATGTTACAACAGCCGCAACAACAACAACAGCAACCCACAATGGGGGTAATAAATGTTAGCCAGAACGGATTGAATTTCTCGCAACCAGTGACCGCAGTTCCGCCGACATTTGTCCAGCAACCACCCCAGACACAGATACGGCCCCCGCAGATGGTATGGCACCGTTTGGGGCACTTTTCGCAAGGACCGTACTTCAACACAGGTCTCTTTTCAGTTCGGCGAACAGCAGGTGATACGCCCGGGACAGAAGCGCAAATCTACGAGTGACCCTACCGATGCTCCACCCCTGATGCAACCTCGTATAGGTGTCGGGTAAGTCGTGTCATCTGATCTTAAGCCTCAGTGATGTTGATAATGTAATTGTGCTCTTGGTGTGGGTAGTGGGTAAGCCAAACGTTCTTTTTCCAAACCTGAAATCGATTTTGTACTGTGGGTTAGAACTAAGATGATTTACTGATGGCGTTTGCTAGATATGGAGGGAACTAAGCTCTGGTTTCAATACGAGGCGTATATAGGTCTTTTCAAATAAAAAGTGGACGGACTTTGAAGTCAGCTGGAGTAGGCTATTGTAGAAATGGAAATCTTCATAGTGCACAAGTAGTAGGAGAGGGGATTGAGATAAGTTCTATGCCTAGTCTTCTTTTTAGTTCGAAAGATTTTACCTATTTTCACGCACACTTGGAAGGATATCTAACAAACACGAAAAAAAGGTTTGGGGTCCTTAAAATGTCATAACAACAGAAGTCGTAGTGAGAAAGATGATAATTATCCCTCCAGGCAAATTACCATTTCAATATGAAAACTGGTCGTTCGTCAGAAGAACAGTTCGTCTCTATGTAAGTCGCCTTTGGTGTGTGTCTGAGGGAGAAAGATCATGGACATAAACTGCTTTTGGGTACTCGAATTCTGCAACTTCCCGTTCCTTGCTGGATTACGGCAGCTGATCTTTTCCTAATGTCTTGATAATTTAAAGTATAAGCGCAAATTTATGACTAACCTACCGGTGTGATACCTCGTTTAGGTGAATAGAGCAAACAACTTCATCTGATCTCAATATTGCAATTCGGTGGTGTTCATTAGGTGACTGAAGACTCCATACATCCCTGTTACCGAGGGTTGTGCTCAACTTTGTGACACCAGGAACTCTATACTTTACTGAAACCAGCTTTACAAGATTCGAAAAATTGTGATCTTTATCGATCTTGTTTTGACTAGGCACTCCATGGTGAAAACAACCTGAAATTATCTGATTATTTTTGCGACGATCGTCATCTTTAATAGGCTTGAAGAATTCTTACCATTCAGTTTTGCTCTCACCTTAGAATTCAAGCTCACTTACTTATCCGTCTCGGGATTTGGACTTACCCTTCACTTTCATTGGTTCCAATGTTGGGCCGACGTTATCTACTTTGGCTTGCTAAAGCTTTTTCTGTTCTGGTCAAAATTCCTTCAGTGGATGTGTGGTCTTCTTCTTTGTTGTAGATGTACCGTTTCAGCCGCTCCCATAGGGGTAGCAATATATTCAACCCATCTTTTGGAAGATCACACTGTACCTATCATTGTAGAGAAGAGGTGAACCAGTGCCCACACATGAAGCAGGAGCAACTATAGAGCTGTGCCATCGGAGAGGAGGGAACCAGTATCAGTTGTGCCTACGTCGTCGCTCCCGAGTTTAGGGAGACTTCGTGAAAAAACAAAGCAAATTGTCAACTCAATCATCAAGAGGGTCGAGACGAAAACAGAACTTGATATTGTGGTCAAGTGGGAAATCCCTGAAAAATATGCCGCTTTCATTCAAAATCTGCATGAACGAAAATAAAGAACGAGTAAGAATACAAAAACACCCCTCAGTGCCATTGGAAATCCGCGACGGATTCCACAGGAGGATGACTTCTCACCATGTCTTTTAACTTTGTACTCTAGTATGTCATCAGAAAGGTGCACGACGACAAATGGCGGTACTTGACTGAGACCAAGGCTAAAATTGATGGCCGCCATTTAAATATCGCTGAGGCGAAGATCAGACCAACCCAAGCAGAACTCAAATTACCGGAAGGGAGTGACGAGGCCAATGGAGAACAATTTCATCGCAGCCAGGTTGAACACTGGCGCAACCAATTGAAACCAATTAAAGCGGAGAAAGAGGTCACATAGACGAACGAAACTGCTACATTCAGGAGTTAGCCCAAAGGATGGTAAGGCTTCCTCAAAGGCCAAAGCGACTTATTTCAAGGCATGTAATCGAGGCCCCATACTTCAGTGGCGGCAGTAACGAATGAGTGGCATTTCGGAAATGTCCATGGGTTTTTTTTTTTTTTTTTGGTTTCGGTGGGAAAGTGAAAATCTTCATAAAATACCCCTGGGCCCATACAGCGGCGTGCCGGATTTTTATGGACCAAAACCACCTCCCACCACGCACATGTTGGTTGGGTTGGTCTTCGCAGTGTCCCTTATGTCGTCCTCAAGTCCAGGACTCTCATCCTTTCGTCTGGTCGGGGATATACAGCTTGTACTTCCCCGCGGGTACAGGTACTGCGGGGTAATCAAGGATCCACCACCAGGACTACACCTCCAACTTGTGGGTCGGTGGTATCTCGTCCGTCGATTCTTCTTGTCATCAGGGTTGGCAGGTATTCCTTTACCCTTCATCTCCGGAAGATGGTCCGTCTGCCGCTGCGCTGTTCTCCAGCTTGCCCTACCAAAAAACTCGTGGTCGTCGAAGTCATCGGGTGTCGTCGCACGGCAAGGGCGCCCCAGCAGGAAGTGGTTCGACGTGAAGCATTCTTCGTCGTTCGATTCCAAATCGAACCATTGTGGTGACTCTGTAGCAGTCTTTCTTTTACCAGCTCCAATCTTTGCAGGTGCATTCGTTTTGAACGCTTCCTTTACCACCTTCTCTGCTGTCCCGCCGTTGGTGTCATGTTGTCAATAAAGCCATAACTCGTTGGATGCCTTGCCATAAAGTCATCATCGATTTTCGGAAACCATGCTTTCTTCTCGGTATCCCAAAAGAATATGGCTCCATCCTTGTCTGTGTATGTCCGTACACCATTTTCAAGACCATACCTATCCTCATTCACGGATATCTGATTTTTCGGTATCCACTGATTCTTGTTAACATCCCAACGATAATGTTCAGTTTCAAATTGTTCTGCATTCGTCTCAAGAGCTTTCGAGATCCATTGATTTGTTTTCCCGCATCAGCGATAGTGTTCGTTTTCGTAAAGACATCGGTTGATTTTCACTGTCTTCGGGTTGACCATCATGTCCTCCCCAAGGCAGCCACTTCTCTTCGATACCGCACCACTTGTATTTGTACTTGGTTGTTGGGGCGGTGTAAATGGCTTCTCCCCCACTGATGTAGGATACATTTTCTACCTTGTTTCGCCAATTTGAAGTTCCGGTGGAATGTACTGTTCGCGGAGTTGCCAATTTTCTGTTTCTTCTGCGCCTTCCTGGTTTTCCCGGGGGTCGTTCCGTTGGTGGTTTAGGTTTAGGTCCACTTCTCGTTTCTTTGATTGCGAAGTTACGTCTAACGAGCAATTCCGTCTCGTCTTCCTTCGTCCTGTCGTAGTTGACGAATTTCGCTGGTGGGCTGTTCCTGGCCTCGCACCCGTGCAAGACCCTTGGTAGGTACTTGCTTCGGAGGTTGTTCGCAAGAGGCTGGCCATGGTCTGGGCCAGATCCTGGATGCCCTCCTTTCTCCGGGCGGTCTCGGTAGCTCGTCCCATGGATTGAAGGGGTTCGGCTCGTACTCGTCCTCGACAACCTCGCTCAGTCTCTGTCCTCCCCGGCGACGCTGGTCTTCTGGGTTACCTCATGATACGTTGGATCGGTCCCCTGCCTGAGGGTGTGGGGTTCAGACTGGGTCCCCCTTGCTTTCGTAACGGGTGCCGGTTCCCTCCTTCTGGCAAGCGCTCCGACTGGTTCGTCGTCATCTCCTCCAAGTCGTGTGGGAGATTCTTCTCCTGTGGCGCTTACTCCTTGTCCGGTGCTGCCCACTCCAGGTTGAGTAGACAGTCCTCCCATAGGGGACGGTAGCGTCCTCTTTGCTTTAGCCGATCTCGTTATCGGCATTGTCGTTCTATCGCCGAGATCCGGCTCAAAGGACCAAATCTGTTAACGCAACAACAAAAAGACTAAACCGAATCGCGCGCGGCGCTTTCTTCAGCGACGTCCCAACAGTTTCGCCTTAGCGGACTGTATTTTCCGGCACTGGCCGGTCAACTATGATTTCTTCTAATTCGAGGGATTGTACCTCCAGAGCCGGACTCTTCTCTAGATAAACGGGCGTTAGAGTCCTGCCCAGTACAAATCCCTAATCGACTAACGTCAAAGTAAAAGGAAGAAGAATATCAAAAACGCGGTACAACAAATTTGCTTATTTTCCTTAATCGAATATTTATTATGTCCTATGATTATTCTTTATTATTTGTTAATTCCTGATCTCTCTAGAGCTGGTCTTGATCAAGACCGATTGGATAGGAGTTCCTTCGACGGCTCCTACTGCTTCATCGATGTGCCCGCCTTATATAGGCCCGCAGTTGTCCCCTCCTTCGCCCGTTTCTTGGGATCTGCTTTTCTTAGTGGCTTCCTGGAATCGGTGCGCCGCTGATCGTTTTTTTCTCTGGAAATGGGGTGCTGGCGCTTGTCTTGCCTTTCCTGGGAATCCGTGATGCATCGCCAACACCTTCCCAGTATAAGTAGTATGGGTGATTGACATGCTTATACTTATGCAAAGCATCCATGTCCTGATATCAGCTGAGGCAGGTGGTGGTTCAGTTGTTTTCTTTTCACCCATGGTATGATGCCCGCCTTGTCTCACGCGGAAAACTTGTCGCATTTGGGAAAGCATTCGTGGGAAGAGCAAGTGCCCAATACACCAAGAAGAACTTGAGGTCCTCACATGCTCTGCATTCGAGGACCGTTGTCAGAGAGCTGACCAAGATCTTCTTCAAATTCCTTCGCTACCAACAAGACGTCAATATACAATCATACATCGCACTGTTCATCGCAAAAACGTGCTAGTGGTCCTTTATGGACCGAAAGAATCAACCCGAGTGTTGGCACATCTTGACGATGGTCTATGGCCTTTAACCATAATAATGAAGAATGTATCGGTGTTATACACGAAATGTTTGTTAAATAATAATAGATATGCGATAGGTACTTACTTGGCCCAAGGCTAATAACCTTGCCCGGAAAAACAAATTATTATGGACAATTTAACAAGTGTCGGATAAGTACCGGATACCGGTGGAGAGACTTGCTAAATAAGACCAAGACCGGTTCCCGGTTGTAGTGCCGATGATGATGATGATGAAAGGTACTTACAGTTATAATTCTTCTATTACCTTTCAGTGTTGGCTGCCGGCTTCTCCGTTGTTCTGGTTGTTGGGTGCGTCGAGTTCTAGAATCCCCAGTTAGGTGGAGTACGACACTATTTTTCTATATTAGTTATTTTGCGACCGAATTGTTTTATTTCGCGACTGCATTCAATTTAATTTCTATTTTGCGTTTGAATTCATTTGTTTCGCGGCCGAACGATTTTTTTTTAAATTTGTTATCACTTGTTATAATTATTCAGGAGAGAGAGAGCATGTTGGGTTTGGTCTCTAACATTCCTCCCTTCTTACGAAATATGAGTTTCATTCTTTGAAAAGGTGTACCATGGTAAAATTATGTATTTATAAACGTACACACCCCAACAGAATCTACCGACGAAGAAACGAAGGACACGTTCTACGAGACCCTAGACGAAGTAGTTGATGGGATCTCATCATTCAATGTTAAAATCCTCCTCGGTGACCTCAATGCGAAAATTGGAAAGGAAGACATCTTCCAACCAACTATAGGTAAAGAGAGCCTACACGACGTTTCAAATGATAATGGAATTCAAATTGTTACGTTCGCAGCGTCAAAAGATCTGGTACTGAAAAGCACGATGTTCAAGCACAAGAAAATTCACAAAGCCACATGGATATCACCCCACGGCGTAACGCATAACCAAATAGAACACTTCCTCATAGACAAAAGACACCACTCGAATATCCTTGACGTAAGATCATATCGAGGAGCAGATTGCGACTCCGATCATCTTCTAGTGATGGGCAAAATCTGGAGTCGCCTCGCAGCAATCCCACATAGGCAATCACGGAAGACGACGCGACGATTCGGAAAGGGACAATGAGACTCCTCAAACGCAAGAAACGCGAATGGGAGAAGACTCGGATCAAAAAAATCCTAGAAAATTTCAGAGCAAAGAACATCAGAGGTATGTATGCCGGCATAAATTCAATTAGAAATGGCTACCGAGGAAGAGCCAAAATACTCGTAATTCGAGACGCAAACGGCTGTCTGATCTCAGAAACAAACAATATCGTCACAAGATGGAAGCAGTACTTTGAAAACCTGCTCAATGTGGGCACCCATCAACCACAAATAAACGCACCAGAAGTACATACAGTCGAGCCTCATATCCCAGAGCCATCTTTCAACGAAGTTGTAGACGCAATAAACCGATTGAAAAACAACAAAGCTCCCGGAGTCGGCTGCATACCGGCAGAGCTTACGAAGCATGGAGGGGAGGCAACCACTCGAAAGATCCACCAACTGATTAAAACAATATGGGACAAGGAAGTCACTCCGGAAGAATTGAAAACCTCAATAGTCGTCCCCATTTTCCAAAAAGGCGACAGATCTGACTGCGAACTGCAGAGGAATATCATTGCTGTCTGCTGACAGAAACAATATTGTAACAAGATGGAAGCAGTACTTTGAAAACCTGCTCAATGTGCGAACCCATCAACCACAAATAAACGCACCAGACGCACATATAGCCGAGCCTCAGATCCCAGAGCCCTCTTTCGACGAAGTTGTAGACGCAATGAGCTGATTGAAAAACAACAAGGCTCCCGGAGTCGGCTGCATACCGACAGAGCTTACGAAGCATGGAGGGGAGGCAGCCGCTCGAAAGATCCACCAACTGATTAAAACAATATGGGATAAGGAAGTCACTTCGGAAGAATGGAAAACCTCAATAGTCGTCCCCATTTTCAAAAAAGGTGACAGATCTGACTGCGAAAATTACAGTGGAATATCATTGCTCCCAACCACATACCAAATCCTAACAAATGTCATACTGGCGAGAATCACATCGTACGCAGAAGACATATTGGGAGACTACCAATGCGGATTCCGTAGGAACCGATCAACGAGCGACCAAATGTTCACAATAAGGCAACTGCTGGAAAAGAAGTGGGAATACGGAGAGACGGTTCAGCAACTGTTCGTTGACTTCAAAAAAGCCTACGATTCAGTCGCAAGGCAAAGACTTTACCATATTGTGGTTGAGCTGAAAAATATATATGACAGACTAAAACAGGGGGATAGCCTCTCTTCATGTCCTTTTAACCTTGTGCTGGGGTATATCTTCAGAAAGGTACAAGACGACAACATGGCCGAATCATCTCTGAACGGGGTTGTGGCGACTCTAACAGATACACACACAATTCACAAGCAAAATAGTGAGAGCACCGAACGAAAAATCGAATAAGAAAATACATCAGAGCCGTATACCTTAGCGATAACATAACAATTCACATCAGTGGAGTATAGTCGAGTTTAAAAATCAAATTCAAAAATCGGCCAGTAGCCTGATGGGTAACGCTTAGGTACAATTTTTGGTGATTCAAACTGTCATAGCGTCAGTTCGAATCACACGTTCTTCTTCACTATTATTTCAAACGCTATAGGGTCACACAAGTGTTCGCATATGCGGATCCAAACTGCTATCACGTAATATAAAGCTTCTCGTCTATAGAACCATAATCATGCCGATTGTTCTATACAGATGCGAAACATGGACTCTCACAAAACGGGAAGAAAACAAACTCCGTGTATTCGAGAATAAAGTCCTAAGGGGTATCTTTGGCGGAAAATATGACGAGGAGGCAGGGCAATGGAGGAACCTCCACAACCACGAATTGGACGAGCTATACCGCAAACCCACAATAGTGAGTAATCGCGTCGCGAAGATTAAGATGGGCCGGACACGTGGCGCGAATGGGCAATGATAGGGCCGTGCATAGAATTCTTGACGGTAAGCCAACGGGAAAGAGACCGACGATTTTACCAAGGGTGCCTTGGATGAACCGTTTCACAAATATGTTATTGTACTTGAAAAGATCGTTTAACTCTTACACCGATGTACTCTATTTGTTAAACCGGATATAGTCACGACACCGCTTATGGGCTTATCGAAAAAGGTTCTGTTTCGCGCTCTTGTGCATTCGGGCCGACTCGAAAATATATTTTAAAATTTATCGTTATTTCTCTCTTCAATTAGCTGACATCCGTCTGTTCTGAGGCTATCGCATCGACTCCTTCAACGCAACGACCCCGACACGTGTTGTTGGTTGTAAGGTTAATATCTGACTCCTTGTATGAATCTCCATGTAGTTTCGTCGGATATCTCTATTCGAGATTGCACACATACAGGGAAAGAACCTGTACATGGGAAGGACAGTATATCACATACAGACTGAAGTCGAATAAGGGAAAAGCGACAGCAAAAACTGACTGACTGATATTTGAATTCGACTAGGTCAGCTGTGCAAATAGATGGTCGCTCATATAGCGGCCGTAAAAGGTTGCTATGTTTGAACTAGCGATTCGTTGATGCAGAAATAGATTTCTGAGTATTATGTCAACAGAACGCTATTCCGAGGGTCATGCGCTAAGATACGCGTTTGTTTATCTTAGCTAATGGTATATGGGTTGTTAAGTAAATTATAGGCTATCGATATAGGCGATCGATCATCGGAAATCTGGCTTGCAGATGTGCAAGCAGGCGAGTTGCCCGACGTGTCTTCTTGGACCAACGGATTGTTGGAACAAGAAGACACAGGAGGATCGGTGTATGTTTGGTTGGCATGTTGCGGCTCAGAGGAACCGCTCAGGTCCCTAACTGATTCATGTAAAATGAACCGAAGTGGTTTGGTTGACATGCGTTCGTATGATGCCATGGCAAGATGATGATCTTGCCGTGGGCTTATTTTCCAGGTATGTTATTGAAACGGTAGCTCAACGCTGCTCGATTGATGGCTTGTTGGGAGTGGAAAGGCGGGTTAATTTAAAGGGAATGGGTGGTTCTTTGTGAATGTTTTAAAGAACCGCCACAAGGTCAGGAACTTCTAGGTTCCTACAGGCCAATAAATAGTAATAGTCATTCTTTGAAGAGGAATGAAACTCATTTAATGAGAACGTAGTGTGACGGGTCCTTAGCCATATCTACGGTGCGGTAAAATTCAGTGTTTCTTTTGCTCCCCCTTTAACCTAGCTCCTTTTATTCGTAATAGTGTTTCAACATATTGTTGTGCAGCAGCACGTTTCCCTATTTTGATCAACGAGTTGACAGTTGACAGGAGTTTTTATTTCCACTACCTTATAGAGACCCCTCCATATGGGAGCTAACTTTCCTTGTTTTTACGCATTCAGTATTAGATTCTTGTCGCCGACATGGAACGTGAAGGGGTGCGTCTTACCGTTGTAGTACTCTTTGGACTTCCTTTTGGAAATCAAAAGTTTACGCCGAGCTATTTCGTATGTTTGTTGAAGTTTGTACTTCAATAGCTTATTGTTGCGGATTGGCAGTTAGATGTGTTGGGATGTGCTGGAGAAATATAGTACATTCGTAGTATACCAGCTGGCGGGTTGTCACTGACGATGAGGTCAGCAGCGTCCCCTTTTGAATCGGCAGTTATTCACAGTCGTTGTTGTTAACCAAACTTAAAATGTCAAATAAACTAACTCAATCTCATATAAAGTAAATTGAATTGTTGTGCGTTATTGCTGAAAAGTAAAACACTGAATTCTAAAACGGTCATGTTATCTTATACCTTGACCGCGCTTTTCTCTCCCCTTTTGTGCCGAACGAGTTTGACAGCCATTGTTCGTTGTGACCGTCCATCGGCGGCCAACGAATCGCACACACCTTTACAACACTTATGGTAACTGTCATGGTTGTACACCGGTTCCGGACGTTGTTTTATACAAGTCGGTTCCTCCAGGGTGAAATCAAAGAGAATCCATGGGCGTAAGCTTAGTTCCTTCGTGTACGTTGGTCTTGTACACGAATGTTGCCATTCTCAGGTATTGATCCCATGACTGAGAATTTCCATCCCCAATATTGTGCAGGTAGTCTAGGAGATACGATGGGCGGGTTCCAGAGCTTTATTCGATTGTGGATGGCATGTTGAGGTCGGAGGTTTTTTAGTACGGATCAGTTTGCACACGTTTTTAAACAAGCTGCTTAGGAAGTTGGTTCCCCGATCGGTGATCAGTTCTTCGGAACACCATACCGAACAACTATTTGATCAAACGATCTCTGGCCACCGTTTCTGCTCCACATCGGGTAAGACGCAGCAATCTATATACTTAGACAAATTGTCTTGAAACGGGAGTATATAGTATTACATTTTGGGGTTCGATCAAGAGGACTGTGGCGTTTCTAACAGATACACACACAATATACAAGCAATTAGTGAAGAACACAAAAAAAATCGAATAAGAAAATGTATCAGCCGTATACCAAGCTATAACATAGCAATTCCACATCAGTTGAATGTACTTGAGTTTAGAAAGCGAATGCGCACACGCGGCAGTGGCGTGATATGTTGAGCATTGGTTCCATTTTTAGTGGTTCTAACCGTCATAGGGTCAGTTCGAATCACATGTTCTTCACTATCGTCGCAAACGCTATAATTAGTGATCCCGACGTGATCTGTATACACACAACACACAATCTCCCATAGGTAAACAGAACTTTACTACTACGATCACGACATTCGCACAGAGCACCGGCACACTCGCCTGCTCCGACCTTCTCTCGCTCGTTCGCTCCTCGCTCCGTCGTTCGCATACGAAGTTGATCGTAACAAAGTTCCCGAGGAGGGAGTAGTGTGGCGTTTCTAACAGATACGCACGCAATATACAAGCAATTAGTGAAGAACACCGAGAGAAAATCGAATAAGAAAATGCATCAGCCGTATACGAGGGTTGCCTTTTATATTTCGGGATTAGAGAACAAAAACAAATATTGATCATCGAAAATCACTTTATTGTTTTTCAAAATATTCCCCATGAAGATCTATACACTTTTGCATGCGTTTGAACCAATTGTCGAAGCACTTCTGCCACTCTGATTGAGGTATCTCCAACACATGCATTCTGAATGCAGCAACCGCTTCTTCAGGTGTCGAAAAACGTTGACCTCTCAGTTTGTTTTTTACGTACGGGAATAAAAAGAAGTCATTCGGTGCCAAGTCAGGACTATACGGCGGATGACCCATCAAATCGATGTTTTGGGTGCTCAAAAATGCAGTTGTCGCAGCCGATGTGTGAGAGCTCGCATTGTCGTGGTGAAGAGTGATCCGTCTTCGGCGGTTGGTTTTCCTGATTTCTTGGAAGACAACTGGCAAACAAATGGTTGTGTACCACTCAGAATTGACTGTTCTGCGTTGTTCTAGTGGTACGGTTGCGACATGTCCAGTTTTTCCGAAAAAACAGGCGACCATTTGCTTGGAAGTGCTTCGTGCGCGAACAACTTTTGTTGGACAGACAGTCGACTGCTGTTTACTTTCAGGCTCATACGCGTAAATCCACGATTCATCGCCTGTCACGATGTCATAGACGTGTTTCGAAGCACCGCGACCGTATTTTTTGAGCATTTCTTTCGACCAATTGACACGAGCTTTTTTTGGGCGATTGACAAATTGTGTGGGATCCAACGCGAACAAATTTTTTTGACAGTCAAATGTTTATGCAATATTGAATGTATGCTGGTTCCACTTACGCCTAAGATTGTCTCAATCTCACGATAGGTCACATGACGATCTTCCAATATCAGTTCGCGCACAGCATCAATGGTTTTCGGAACAACAACTGATTTTGGACGACCTTCACGAAATTCATCTTGGAGTGAACTACGACCACGATTGAATTCACCATACCATCGATAAACACTGGTCCTTGATGGAGCTTCATCGCCAAAAATTGATTTAAGTTCATCCATGCACTGTTGCTGAGTTAATCCACGCCGAAAGTTGTAAAAAATAATCGCACGAAAATGTTGACGATTTAATTCCATTTTTGGGCCGAGATGAATCTTTTAAGTTACTGTAAACAACACAAATAGCGCTCGTATGTCAAAACGTTCTGAGTGTGTATAACCTCAAAAATGTCCAACTTTACGACAGAGCTGTCAATTGCCGGATTGCAACGCTAGGGTTGCCAAATCCCGAAACATAAGGGGCAACCCTCGTACCAAGCAATAACATAGCAATTCCACATAATTTGAATGTACTTGAGTTTAGAAATCGAATGCGCACACGCGGCAGTGGCCTGATGTGTTGAGCATTGGTTACATTTTTAGCGATTCTAACCGTCATAGCGTCAGTTCAAATCACACGTTCTTCACTGCTGTCGCAATACGCGATAGGACCTACTATATCTAAGTATACTTTCTCAAAAGGTCTCTTTGCAATGTCGGTTATTATTATGTCGGAGAATTTAAAAAGCCTCAGGACTTGATAAAATAAGGCAAAGACCGGTTCCCGGTTGTAGTGCCGATGTAGATGATGATGATATGTAGGTTTGGTAAAGATTTCATGGTTTGACATGCCTTCCTTACTATAATGTATTGCTTTATGTCGCGCATCATGTTCTTCCACCAGAAGTTTCTGCGTATTCTATTATACGTTTTAATCACTCTTGGTGTCCACACAAAGGAGGATCATGGTACTTACGAAGTAAGAACTGGATTTCCTCAGGGTTTGTTATCTCCATTCCTTTTTCTACAGGAAGGAATGGGATCGTCTTGAAGTGAAGACTTGTTGTCTTTTTGACTTCCCTGAGTTCCTTCGCTTGCCCTTAGTTTCTTAGTTTGAGCATGTGTTACTACATTGCACCTTTGTAGTGTGGGACCCTCATCACAATTTTGCGGGTTACGACTCAAGGCACCGCATTGGTGTTATATTTACCGGGTTCGTATTCGATTTGATAATCGAATTCTGATAACTTGTGATGGAACCTTATTAAACATGACGTGGGATCTTTCACGTTAAATACTTCCTTTTGTGGGTTGTGGTCCGTGTATAAGGTGAAATTTCGCCATTACGGAAATTACCTATTACTCTGCTCGTCACGTGGCAACTGCTGCATTATGTCACATATAATATTATTTGTTACAGAGCATGCTTGTTTGGAACTTAGCATGTATTCTGTTACTTCTATCGGAGTAACGGTCCGTCTCATATGTCTCTCCAAAATCTGTAGTTTTAGTTGAGACAGAAGTCTACTTTTTTTTCTGTGGAGTGCGTTGATTGTGGCATTTCGGTACATATTCATGTTGTCCGTAGGTGTGGTTTTTTGTATTGTTTTGTCCATAGTTGTTTTATGATTTCGTCCATTTTTTGTATGTATTTGTCGATGTCATTGTTGGATACGTTTCTGTTGGTAGGAGGGTTAATATCTTTTAAGCGAATTTCTCTTGTTAAGGTTCTCGTGAAAGGCGTCCATCGCATACCCCCATAGTTATAGGGTTGCGGTGTCATACGTTCACCGAATTCCGCAACTTCGCTTGGTGTTTTCGTCACGATTGATAATGCACAATGGTCGCTGTCATACTCAATTGTGCGTAGGCAGTTTATATTTTGTCTGTTAGTATGTGTATGTTTAAGTCTTGCATCAATAAGCATAATATCTGGGAACGATCCCCGTCTGGGGAAGGAAGGATATTCTGTAGCTAGCAGGTCAGCCTTATATTCAATGTGATGTTGATCTAGCCAACCAGCTAGTTGATTTCCTCTCGTGTTTGATATGCTATTTCCCCAATTTGGAAGTTTAGCATTCAAATCGCCACCTACGATGTAATAGTTCCCTTCAGAGTGAAGTTGTAAACATCGGAAAAGAGTCTCTAGCTCCACTATAAATAGATTTTGTTGATGTACTTCTGGTGCGTAGGCAGATGATGCACGCTTCAAGCACCTGAAATCTGCGTATCTCACCACTATATATTACCTTATGTTGAAGTTCTTTTTTAACAGAGATTGCCACCCCTCCTACTTGTGTGGAGTTGGGTCGGTCTCTTCGTATAATGTGGTAGTTTGTGTGACATAGTTGATGCCTCTGATTCAGCTTAGTTTCGTTAGCCAGAAGCACGTCAGGAGTTTCGTCTTGCAACAGTTTAAAGAGAGCGGCTCTTCTCTCGATTCTGATAAGTGAATTTACATTCACGACTAGAGCCTTAATTGTGCTTTCTGTTCGGGGGTTTATATTGACGGCTGGCTAGATAGTTGCGAATAGACCCAGTTCAGTCTAGTGTCCTGGTCCTTTATTTGTTTTTGCATTTGTGTCATCTGCGTCTGAATAGCGAGCAAGGTTGTGAGCACATTTGCTAGTGTAACTGTTTCTGGAGGCACAGTATGTTGCGGCGGTACCCGTGTGGTGGGTTCTGGCGTGTTTCTCCTACCAGCTGTTACTTGAGCATACGAGAACTGGGGTGTTACATTTAGTGCTGGTCGGGCTTGGACTATCGGACGTTCTATTTTTCGTTGCTGTGAAAACTTTTTTCCCTGTAGTTCGCGAAATTTAGGACAGCCTCGATAATTAGCGGGGTGTCCCTCACTCTTACAGACTGCACACTTTAGAAGAGATCTGTCGTTTACCCTTTCTTTACCTAACGTGCATTGTTCTGCGCTGTGGTCCTGTTCGCATCTTACGCATCGTTACTGCATTTCGCAGTTTGCTGCTGAGTGCCCGAACCTTTGGCAGCGAAGACACTGGATCATATCTCTGCCTTTTTTCAAATTGTCCCATGTGACAATTTGATGGTTCAGGATAGTGATTTTCCTAAGTCCACCAATTTTGCTACCGGGGCCCAGCTGCACCAGGTAGAATGGTAATTTACGATTCTCCCGTCTAGCCCTAGCTGTATTGAAAGGTTTTACCGCGATAAAATCAATATCATTACAGTTAAGCTCTCGTAGCGTTTGTAATAGAACTTCTGGTTCTGTTTCAGGGTCAACGTCTTTTAGTAGAACCGCTATATTCTTTATTTTTTTCGGGGTGTACGTGTAAAATTCCGCGGTGGCCCTTTTTAGCACATTTTTCATTTTTTCGAAGTCCTTAACCGAATTTGTCTGTATGGCAAACCTGTTGCCTGTCAGTCTTTTAATTGAAAAATCCTCCCCTAGAAAGGTTACTTACCAGTGCGCTACAATCCATATCTGTAATGTTGATGGGTGGCATCTTCGTTTTCCTTTTTTGTTGCTCTTGTTGTGGTTATTGTCACGTCATCAGTTGCGGTGGACATTCTTTTTGCTTGTTAGTGTTTTGTTGTTCACATTGTTGCTGTTGTTTCACCATTAGCTGCTCCTTTTCAGCGAATTCCTTTTTTCTGCGACGCTTCTCAGCTAATTATACCCTTG
The DNA here is from genome assembly GCA_963931805.1 of Microdon myrmicae. NCBI lineage: Eukaryota > Metazoa > Arthropoda > Insecta > Diptera > Syrphidae > Microdon > Microdon myrmicae. Next base: position 71,071,050 of record OZ007501.1, read on the forward strand.
CTCGGGCTAGCCTTGCTTCAAGGTCGCTGATTTGCTCCTCCTCGTCTTCAGTCTCCGTTATTTGTTACTTTGCCGTCATTATATGGAACTGGGGGGAATGTTTGGCGATTTTTTTAGTTTTCGTGTCTTTAGGTCGGAAGTCACGAGAGTGTTTCGCCGGACACTGTCCAATAGAAGAAAACACCACGGAGCGAACACAACAAAAGAATTGAGACACAAAAATGTTTTTCTGTATAAATCTGTTTTTATTGTAACTTTGCTTTTGTTTTACTGCACGAATTATTCCTGGTTGACAAAATGGAGTGTCTGTGACACGATTACAATACAAATGTTTAGGTTCTGTATATAAAAGAAACAAAGAACTTGCACACACTTCACGAATTGTTCTTGCACTTCCGGGTTATGTATATACTGGATAATACGACGCGAAGATTTTACTCTGTTCTATCGATTGCTCTGGTTACACTTTACTTTTTCAACGCTCGCGCGACCTTCGATGGTTGGTCTTCATACGTCAAACCTCCTCCTTTTGAATCTCTAAATCGGCTGTGACAGGACAAAGGTTTCTATCTCCTCTTCTGTAAAAAAGAATTTCTCATCTCAATTTTGTGTTCCCATCATCTTATCTGTATCTTATCTTCAAGAGAAAATTTACATTTTGGTTTTCAATTCCAACTTCTTATCGGAATCTTTCGAAGGATCAAGCGTAGCGTCACTTCTTTCTCGATCCTATCATGGGCTTTGTTTGCGTTACCCATCTGGCTTACGACAGGAGTTTTGGTGTGCTTCAGATGGGTAACAAAGGAACCGTGGGATTTGGTTTGTAGATCGCATTTCCCAGTCATAAACATCTAGCGTGGGATAGGCGTTACGATGTTTATGATTGCAAGAATTGTTGGTCGGCGGGCGAATCGCTAGGCCTTTGTTTGCGCAAGTGCGCTTGTCGGTTTGGGATCTTGCGAGGAATTTAGGGCGCTAATTGCTATTAGCTACAGGAGTAGATTATTCTGTTTGTTTTCAGAAAAAATGCGTTTAATGGACGAATCGAATGGATGCAATGGATGGATGCATTGAATTCAATATTAGGAAATTTTGAACGTTAAGTTCGATTGGTTTTTACTATTGAATTCAATGTTGGGGTATTTGGTATGTGTTGCGGATTCACTGGATGCAGCCAGTGAAGTCGCAATGGAATGCTGCCCTTGGCAACACTATAACAAATGTCAGCAATTAGCTGACATAATCGAATTTGGTTGTCAAGCAACCAATAACAAACCTTCTTCTGTAGCTACTCGTCGTGACGGTTCATGTGTGTATTTTTAATCTAACTCAATCTCAACGATCTTAATGAGGAAACTAAATAAAACCAATCAATATTACCAATCAAAGAGTGAAGTGTTGTTCTTGAGTTTCATGTCTTTTAATTGGGTCGCTTACTCATTCGTTATATATGACATTCGCTTCCAACGCGGAAACATCTGAACATGTGTTCAGATCTAGACTTAATGCGTGCAAATCGAGTTACCCGGGGACGTTCGCTCGTGTTTGGTTGGAGTCCACTGGGAATTGAAGCGGTTGAAATTGTCCGCAGTGTGGGGGACGAATCTGGATTGCAGAGGCGCACCACATAGACCGAGAGTGTTAACCTGGATGAATGAGCAACGCATCCTCCGTACATCACGAATTAAGGTAAATCATTTCCTTTTAACCACATTTTCAATTAGCAATTGTTACAGCTGTACTTCGGGACAGCTCTTTAGTTCCACTGCAAACGGGCAGCAGTGGATAGGATCCACAGACTGGATCCGGCTCGAAGGAGCAAATTGTGTGTCCAACAAGCGTTGAACACACCTTCCACTAACGCCGGGTTCTTGTTGTGTTGTGGGCTGGCGTCAGGAACAATGCGGTCTCCTGACGTGCACGTTGGTGTGGCAGGGGCGGCGCGTATTTGGACTTCGCCGACCGATGAATGTCGTTGGGGAAGATCCAGATGTGGTCACAAACACGAGGGACTGGATGTACCAGATCAATGGCGGCCGCAACAATGATGCCTGAAACCAAATTGAACTAATGAGCGAGAAAGTCAACTGAATACCTGCAGCAACTCCTGAAATAGTCGTCTCTTGGGACAAAAGAACTCGTGGCGGATAGGTTTCTTATTATTTATTGTATTTATTTCTATTGATTACTATGATTTACACTGATTATTAACTGGGCTGAGCAGTTAACGAAGAAGAATTAATTTGTTATTGGTTGCTTGACAACCAAAACAATTGATTATGCCAGCTCGTTGCAGACATTTGTCATTCGGTTGCCACGGGTAACATTCAGTTGCGAATTCGCTGGTTGTGTCCAGTGCGAATCCGCAACAGTATGTTACCTTTGTTTCAGGCGGAAGGAACGACTTTGGGGACCGTGTCCGTGGGCACGTGTAATGGGTATAGGTGAGTATGTTCCCTGGTGGAACGACGATATCTCAACCTATAGTGGGCTGTGTGGTTCGTAGAACCGCCCCCAATGTGTTGTCCTCTTCCATTTTTTGCCCTTTTTCGAGAAAATCTATTGTTGCCTCGTTTGGTTTGTTGACTTTTGTTGTTGCTCGTGCCAGTGGGGAGCTCGCAGAGCGTTTTATTAACGCCGACTTTGGTTTACGTTTTTGAATGACATGTTTCTTCTCTGCCATTTTGCATTTTTGATTTACGTCCATAATCCACGTCTTCTCAATTTTTTCCTTTTTTTTAATTATCGTTTTTTCTTTTATTGCGCGAAGGACAAATAGATTGTGGACTCGCGTACACACCCACAATGTTTGCGCGCTCACACGTTCGATTTTTATAAGTATAAGTTTTTATAGTGTGCATGCACCCATGCAAAGAAACACTTCGTACAACGCGTATTCGCACTAATTGTTTTTTAATTATGTTTAACGATGTTTATCGGATCAGTTTGGTACTGCGAAATACACGTACACACACACAGGCACACGCACGTGTACGCGAATAATAATTTTATTTATTTTTCGTTGACGAGCGACTAACGACGTTGTTCGTTCAACGGTCACTGAAGCACTGTGTGAAACGGTATCCACAAAACCAATTTTGTGCCTAATGGACTGTCACAGTAACAGGCCTACCACTAAACACCATTCACAATTTCATTTTTATTAAAGCAAAATTGTTGAAAATACGGAATTTTGTCTTTGTTAATTTCATATTGTTGTAAGGTTATAATTTGATGTTACCTTTTGTTTTTCTTACCTCGGTGGTTTAGCTTCCGGGTCTCTTGGCTCGTGTCCAAGAGGAGGTTAGTGTTTTTAATTAATTTGCTTTGTATTTATTTTATTTATTTTCCTTGTATGTTTTTTGGCCGTTGCCTCGGCTTCTGGATTCCGACTGATCACGAATCAAAAAAAAAAAAAAAAAAAAACATGGGTGGCGAGGGGTCGACTTTAGGGAGACAAGGACAATTGTGTCCTTCATCTTGTTTCTGGCTTCTGGTCATCTTGCGATAACCAGAATCACCCACATCCGTGAAGATGTTGGGCTCGGTCTCAAGATATCTGAAAAGAAAGGGGAAGGAGCCAAGATAGAACCCTGCGACACTCCCGGTATAATGGGAAATATGGCCCAAGACATGTCATCTACCACAACCCGAATCGATCGATTTAAAAAAAATCTTTTCTCCAATGGCAACGTTATTGCGACAGTTCATAAGAATGAATCTCACTTTGTAAGATTTTATATCAGGCGAGGTCAAAAGTTTTTTGACACAACTCAATTTTTAATTGCAGATGTTCAGATTTTATTTACAAGGCTCAACAGGTCTCCCATTCATCGGTTGGTCTGAAACCCATGCGACCATTTAGGAGTCCGCCGCCGTATTCTAGATATTTCATTAATCTGGATTTGAATACTTGTTCTAGCGACAACGTGGATAATAGGTGTTGGTGACGTAACATACGAAGCCGAGGATGGAGCAGCACACGACTTCTGACTGGCAAAAAAAAAAAATGGGGGGCGAGAGGCCTACTTTAGTGAGACAAGGACAAATGTGTCCTTCATCTTGTCTCTGGGTTCTGGTCATCTTGCTATAACCAGAATCACCCACATCCGTGAAGATGTTGGATTCGGTCTCAAGATATCTGAAAAGAAAGGGGAAGGACGTATGTAAGGATAGTGTGGACAGGGTTAGTTCAATTGTTCTCTAACTACTTGGATGGGGGGATGTTGGGAAAGAAATCGTACAAGACCGGTAGGTCCATTTGGGCCGAAGATATGCAGGACCATATGGGAAAGGCGTATGATATTCCAGATCGGTTAGCTGCTTATAGCAAAGAAGCTTAACTTTGGTGTCAACTTTGTTGCTCCACTTCAAGATGTTGTGCAGTTTCTTAGACCGACCGAGGCCCGTTTGAAGAATGTGGGTCACGTGTTTGATGAAATTCATTTTTGGGGTATAGATGACCCCAAGATATTTCATCCTGTCCTGTGGTCTAATCGTAGTACCTCCTATTTGTATTCGGATATTCTGTGAATATTGAGAAGTAGGTTGGGAGTGTTTACTACTCAGAATGATAGCTACTGCTTTGGATGGGTTAAGTCGAATTTTCCATCGACGGTAATACTGATACAGTTTGTCCAGATGACGGTTGAGTCGGTTTGGTGCGAGTTTTGGGCTTTTAGATGACGTGTACACTAGGACGCCATCCGCATAGCAAATCTGGTTTACTCTACCATCCACAGGGCACAGATCACGAATCCAAAATGTGCCGCCCTTTTATACACTGTGGCAGCAGAGATTTGTTAAATATTTTATTTAAAAATTCCAAGAACCACATACAAGATTTTGTGTGCTTCAATTGGAATAGGGTTCTGGGAAGTGTATAGGAATTTACTTGAATAAATTCCCGGAAGGAGAAATTATAAAATGCGTTTAGAATTAGGCATTTCATAATTTCATTAGTTATAGGGAATTGAATCAACGCACGACAAATGGACTTTCGTTTAAATTGATCGTGCATATGATTCAATTGGATTGCGATGTAAGGTACTTGGAAATTGTATCAATGTGCGAGAAATTAACTTTTGGTTTAACTTGTCGCTCATATTATTCACTATGGGAATTGGATTGGGGTTATAGGTAATTGGGTGAGAGTAGTGATTTAGGATCACTACATTGTTCAGTTGTATAACTCACAACTATATCGAACAAACAAAAAACTGTCGAGGATTTTTTTTTTATTACGGCTTGTCACTTTCAATGTGCAAAAGTCTGAATTGGTGTGACTAGCACTTTATAGGGTGTATATCACTATCTAGCGAAACAATGGATCTCTTTTTCCCCGAACTAATAAGCTATTGCCTGGACATTTCTCTGTCCTACAACCTGTGCTGGGCGCTTTTATTCAAAGTTTTGATAGATCTTTTCATTTTTGAAGTGTCAAATATCTCTAAGTTTTCTTTTTAGATCGGTTCAGAAATTAATTAGAATTGGTAAAACGATTGAATAATGTTCAGTTCTGTTTGTAGGTTCTATTAATAATATTCAGATTTGTTTGCAGGTTCTATTAGGAGCTTTAAAGGTAGTCTTCCCTTCTAGTAAATTGAGGCAGATCGGGGAAGCTGATATTAATTTCACAAAATTCTGGTCCGATATCAGCCGTAATGTTTCCTTCACAACGTAGTTGGTGCAAGTGTTATGTTTTTATAAAGCCGGGAATGGGAGTGATGTTAAGTGTTATAATAAGGCTACTGTTTCGAAACTTTAATGACTTGTTTTATTTAGCATTTATTACACGGTATTTAACGAAGACGCCACTATAAAAAGCTTCCAGGAACACTTTCGATGGGTCTGTGTAAATACTAGATTTCTTCTGAGATGCACACATAATCATAAAACGTACGCCTAGAGTACTCAAAGTCTGTCAAACTATTACCCAAAACAGAAATAGTTAGCATTAATATACTACTAGTGAAACAATTATATTATTACTAAATATATAAGATACAAATTGGGGTCCTAATTATTGTTGTTTTTTGTTCTAATAAACAAGTTCAGAAAAAGAAAAATTAATATTAAATGTTTATTATATTTATATCAATATATAATTTTATTTATTAATATTTGAATATCATGATAACAATAAAAATAAAACAAATTATAAACAGAACACAGCGGGAACTAGTGGATTATACAATAGCACCACCACCTCCACCCCCACCTCCGCCGCCGCCAACAACATCTAACTCAAATTTAACTTCAATTGTTGGTGTTGGCATCGGCCAAGGTTTGTATTTTTTATACAAAAACAAAATCGTAAATTTACTATAATTTTTATTTTTTAGTTTGTATTTTTAAAAGTAGATTCGAAATGAAGAACAAAACAAATAAATATTTATTTGGAACAAATAAATTTAAGATTTCTAGGTACAGACAGAGCGGATCTTAACGGATGACGGACTCCGTTTTATATAAATATATTTTTGTATATATAGAATTTAGTTTTTAGTTTTGGTTATTGTGTGAAGCTTAGTCCTTATGTGCTTTTGTTTTAATATTTAGAAGATCATACGAATTTCTAGAATGTATGAGAGTGTTGCGTGATATAATGTAAAATAATTTTTGTAATTTTATCATAATTTAAACATTTATTTAATGATTATTTTTTGTTCGGCAAGATTTTATAGAAACTGGATCTTAAGTGAAAGGTGGATAAATCTAACCATGGCTTTTTTATGTATAGGGTTTTCCAATAGGGACTTGACAACTTTTTTTCGGTACATTCATAAATTAAATTCAAAGTTATCAAGTCCCTATTGGAAAAACCGATCTTTTTACTTGATAATCAATGTTTGCTAGATAAGAGTGACGTGAGAATGTGTTGCTTTTCGAATATTAATGCGATGAATTCAAAAAGTCAAGGATTTATCGTCTTTGACTTTCTTAGTGACTGTCAATACGCGTTTCATTCCAACAGTTCCGTAGGCTATCCCGAAAACTGGTGTCACTCGAAGCGCTGCTTCTGTAAAATCAAACTTGTAGCATCCATCATCATCATCGGCACTACAACCGGTACCCGGTCTTGGCCTTATTTAACAAATCTCTCCACCGGTCCCGATTTCGAGCCGATGTACTCTAGTTTCACACTCGCAGGCTCTGGGCGTCCTAGTCTACGCCATCCCTCCATCGCAGACAAGGTCTGTCGCGCTGTTTCCTTCCATACATCCTGCCACAAAGGACTTTCCAGACAGGCACCTCTTCGCTCATTCGAGCTAGGTGTCCCGCCCACCGGAGTCTACCGAGCTTGCTTTTTCTTACAATATTAGCTTCAAGGTAGATTGCGTACAACTCATGGTTGTAGCGTCTCCGGAATAGTCCTCCCTCACATATGGGGGCCAACAGTTCTCCTTAAGACATTCCTCTTGAACGCGGCTAAGAGTTCAGAGTGCCTTTTATTAAGCACCCAGGTCTCGGATCCATACATGAGTACTGGTAAGACCATAGTCTTGTACAGTAGTAGCTTGGATGCTCTGGATAAATTTCGGGATTTAAAGATAGATAGACCATAGTGGGCTTTGTTGGATTTGATCAGCCGTTCGCGTATTTCTTCTTCCATATTGTTATCGGCTGATACTATTGACCCAAGGTAGTTAAAGGATTGCACTACTTCAAATTCGTGCTCCGCAACCCTGATAGTTTGACCAACGTTAGGTCTTCTCTTCGCAGAAGTTGCTACAATGTACTTAGTTTTCCCCTCATTAATCAGCACTCCCAGTTTTTGTGCCGCCTGCTCGATCAGAGTGAAGGAATCCTGTACAGCCGAATCGTATCTACCGATAATGTCGATGTCATCTGCGTAGGCAAGTATCTGGCTAGACTTGGTGACAATAATCCCTCTAGTTGTAACGCCAGAGTCACGGATTGCTTTCTCCAACGCCAGGTTGAAGAGGAGGCAGGCCAGACTGTCTCCTTGTCGGAGTCCATTAATGATGTTTATTGGTTTGGACAGCAATCCCGCTATTTTTACTTGACTAGTTACGTTAGTCATGGTCAATCTACAAAGTCGTATCAATTTGTTTGGAATGCCGAGCTCATGGCATTATATAGTTCTACCCTGGCTATGCTGTCGTACGCGACCTTAAAGTCTATAAATAGATGATATAATGCAATCCTCACATTTTTCCAACGCTTGCCTAAGGGTGAATATCTGATCAATCGCTGATTTGCTTGGGATGAAGCCACACTGATATTGACCAATGGCTTTAGCGTATGGGGCTATCCGATCTTGTAGGATAGTGGAGAGTATCTTATAGGTGGTACTCAGCAATGTTATACCCCTATAGTTTCTGCACCGTATCATATCTCCCTTCTTATGTATGCGACAAATTATACCACGACGGCAATCTTCCGGCATCTCCTCTTGCTCCCATACGTGCACTACGTTCTCATGGACTGTGTGATGTTAAGCTCCTTGTTTGATCAGCTCAGCTGGTATGCCATCAGTTCCCGGGGCTTTATTTGATTTGAGTTGTCTTATGGCTTTTAATGTTTCCTCAATGCTTGGTGGCGGCAGCATTTGGTCTTCATCCTGCATTGGTGGAGCCTCCATTTCTTCTCTGAGCTGACCATTTAGCAATTCATTGACGTGCACTTCCCATCGCTCCAGAATGCCTTCAGGGTCGGTGATTAGATTACTCTCTTTATCCTTGCAGTAAGTGCAGCGTGGTGTGCAACGCGTGATACTGCGGATTATTGGGTAGAACTTCCGTGCCTGATGCTATTCTATTTCACAGACAAGGTTTTTTTCCCAGGCACTTTTCTTTTGTCTGTGAAGCCTTTTTTTCAGATCTTCTGAGCTCTTTGTATTTCTCCACGCGTACCCGTGCCCAATGAGACTGCTGCATTGCCCGGTATGCAGCATTCTTACGTTCAGTCGCTAGTTTGCACTCATCATCAAACCAGTCGCTCCGATCTCTACGACTAATGCCTAAGATGGAGTTGGCAGTACTAATGACAGTATTCTTAAGGCGTGTCCATTTCTTCTCTACGCCCGGCATTCTGGCCCCAGGACTTACTCTCCCTCCGTCGAGCGCTTCGAGGGCGAGTCTTAACGCATGACCAAAGGTGTTACTGGTATTCTCATTGCGTAAGGCAGCCGTGTTGATTCGAACCTGATCCTGGGTTGCAATACGTCTCCGTAAGGCAATCCGCGCTCGGAAAACTGTACCAACAAAATAGTGATCCGAGTCGATGTTGGCACCTCGGTACGTTCGTGCCATCATCAGGCGCGAGGAGTGGGGGCGATCTATCAATACGTGGTCAATTTGGTTGCGAGTGGCTCCATCAGGTGATACCTAGGTGGCTTTGTGGATATCTTTACGCGGAAACTTGGTACTTGCAGCGACTACGTTTTTTGATGCTGCCAGTTCGATGACTCGTAGTCCATTGTCATTGGTGTTCTCATGCAAACTATGGGAACCTGCGTAGTAACTGAAAACCGTCTCCCGACCTTTTTTCGCATTGAAATCACCAAGAACGATTTTCACATCGTATCTTGGACAGGCATTGTGGACATGTTAGAGGTTCTCATAGTATTCTTCTTTTTCGTTGTCATTGTGGTTGATGGGTGCGAACATTGAGCAGGTTTTCAAAGACTGCTTCCATATTGTCACGATATTGTTTGTTTTTGTGACCAGACAGCCGTTTGCATCTCGAATTATTTTGGTTCTGCCTCGGTAGCCATTTCTAATTAAATTTATGTCGGCATACATACCTCTGATGTTCTTTGCTCTGGCATTTTATAGGATTTTTTCGATCCGAGTCTTCTACGCGTTTTTTTGCCTTTGAAGAGTCTCTTGAAGAGTTTGTTGCGTATCTTTCTGCGTTTGCTTCATCATATCTTTTTAAGTGGATCACTCTGAGGCGTTTACGTTCTTCGATCTTCACCCTGCACTTATCATCAAACCAAGGTTTGGACTTAATTGGTTTCTTAAATACTAATACCTTTTGGGCTGTTTGTTTGATTGTGTCTCTGATCGATGTCCATTTAGTGTCCACACTATTGGCTTCCTCTTCCTCACTGCTCCCATTCTCTAGGATGCTAAATCTATTCGTTAGTTCGTCTTGATATTCAGCCCTTTTGCGCAGGTTTTTTAGTTTATCAATGTCGAACTTTTTGTTCGTCTCCCGTGGCTGCCCATGTGGGTTTGCAGCGAGCCGACTCCTAGTTTTGGCCATCACTAGGAGGAGATCGGAGTCACAATCTGCTCCTCTATAGGATCTTACGTCAAGGATATTCTGTGGTCTATTTGGTTACGCGTTACGCTGTCGGGTGATATCCATGTGGCCTTATGAATTTGCTTGTGCTTGAATGTCGTGCTCTTCACTACCAGGTTTTTTGAAGCTGCGAACGTGATAATTCGAATTCCATTATGATTTGAAACGTCGTGTAGGCTTTCTTTACCTATAGCTGGTTGGAAGATATCTTCCTTTCCAATTTTCGCATTGAGGTCTCCGAGAAGGATTTAACATCGAATAATGAGATCCCATCAAATACTTCCTCTAAGGTCTCGTAGAACGTGTCCTTTGTTTCTTCGTCGGTAGATTCTATTGGGGCGCGTACCTTTGTAAATACGTAATTGTACCGTGGGCCCTGTCTTTTTAGCACCGACATTCGATCAATAAGGGTACATTCTCATCAGTTGGGTCAAATTTTGGTCAACATTTTTTTTTGCGGAATTCGATAACTATAACTGGCTAGAATATCATGTTAAAAGGAAAAATCGAAATTCGTAACGGTTAAAAAGTTATGAGCCTCCGAGCCGACTGAGTCAAAGCAGGTAGCTACTACACTTAAAACTTTAAACGCGTTTTCTGGAAAACAACGTTTTTCGAGCTGGCGACTGTGATAACTCAGTCAATTTTCAACGAATCTTAATGTTTTTTTTTTAAATACGCGTAATTGAACTCTCTATCGCATGAACCACAATTATGCCGATACATTGTAAATTGATGTTTTTATAAACAAAAAAAAGAACAAAAACATTCATTAAAAGCGCACATAAATTTCAAAACGTCGCCATTTTGTTATTTTTGGATAGATTTCATTTTTCATGGTTCATGCCATAACCACACTCATACTTACCAGTAAACTTTTTCGATCTTTTGTTTCTGATAAATCTTATGACCTGTAGGACAGTCGCCATCGAGGTCCTTTATTTCGCAGCGGTCTACGGCGCAACGTGCCCCTACCTCGGCGTTATCATGAAATTAATTGAAATTTTTTTAAAAGCTACTTAAAAGTACAATAAATATACCTGAAAAATCGCGAGTGTCTAGATTTATTACTTTCCTCAAAAAAAAAAACATGAAAATAGTCTATTTTTCGGCCTTACTGATGAGAATGTACCCTTAATAAATTTCACATCTTTTACATAGGGCGTAATCTTATTGTATATGATGAAGCCGGTTCCGAGGTTATATGTATCGGTACCTCCACACGCCAGTATAGACCCGTTGGTTTCGATTACTTGATGTGGGAGTCGGACTTCCTGAAGCGCGATTATGTCCATTTTATATTGTTTCGTGTTTTCTATGACTGTCTGTATCGCGCCTGGTTTATATAACGTTCGAACATTCCACGTGCCGACGAGTATATCCCGCTTTTTCCCTACGTCTTCTTTTTGAGGAGTCGGTGTTTTATTGATGATTTGTTCCCCTTTGGTAGTGTCGGCTCATCAAATCTATGTGTACTGGTGGATGTGCATTCTTCATGAGAAAGAAAATTCGTTTTCCTTTCCAGTGACTTTCTAATATCGCATCGCCTTCCTCTTCCCGAATATCTTCCCACGAAAACCACCAATCGAAGAATGTGCAACCGTTTATGCTATAAGTTAACTTAATTCGTGTGGATGACCACCGAGAATTGTTCTTCGTTCTTATTCCGAATCAAAGCGAGTTTAGAATACTCTGCCTGCATGTTTGATTCTTCATTATAATATCTTAAGGCTAAACCGTTTTCTTTCCCCAAAACTTTTGCTTTCTTACAAGTTCCTTGCTATTTTCCGATGTTTTTTTTTATATTTCTATTGTCACATATCCTTTTCTCGTTACTCTCTCCCCTTTGCTCTCCTTTCTTTACTCTCTTCTTGTTAGTCCCTTCTTCTCTTACTCTGTTTTGTAACTTAACTGCCGCCTCTCATATTTTTTCACCCAATTTCTCTATCCCTCCTTCGATGAATACTCCTTTCGCTCGTTCTTGTAAATAAAAAAAAGTTTAGGCGAACATGAATTTAAGTTAATAATAAATAACTGCAAAAATGCTTCAAAATTTCCCAATTCCATCTTTCAAGATTCAAGAAGTTCCTGTACAGATGTTTAATCGTTCCAATGTAATCAATTCCGTCCTGTACTTTAACCAGAAAACCACAACATTTCGTTTTTATTATTTATTTTGATTCGTTTATAAATTTAAATATAATTTTATTGAAAACTAATATTGAAATAAATCCGAAGACAAGCTGTGCACCACCCCTGGCGAAGCTGCGATTGTGTAAATGACAACTCGGAGTAACTTCACTTACTTAGCATTAAGATTCTCTTTCAGGCAAAACGAATCCCCAGGATGTCTGGACACAAATCCAGTGATTGGCTGCTAATTTTATTTAACTTAAAAATATGCATATTAATTTACAAACATATTCAGAAATTATTATTATTATTATTGATTGCTTAATAGAATAACTTACTAGCGCTGAAAGCAATCTGCTGATTCCTAAAGTATGTCTTTCCTTCCTCTGTAACAGATAACGGATCGGATCCAGTAGCGATTACTTCTATATCCTCTTCCGAAGCGAGCTCGACCATTTCGCAAGCTCATGGCATGCAGAACCAGAAAACAACAGGAGGACACCCGGCTTATGTGGGAATGATGAGGTATAATTCCGATGTGCGGGGACCCATGCCGCCTCGGCCACACTACTCCTTAGGGCCACCGCCGTCTCGAGGTAGAATGATGTTCAATGGAAATTATAATATGCGAGCTCCGCAACACGATGGCAACTATCGCATGAATTTTGGACCCCCACAGTACCGAGGAGAAAATCCGGGTCAGACTATGAATTACGGGCCACGGAGGATGCAGCGGTAATGGTTGTCTTACTAGGTTATGAAGAGGTAAACCCAGAAGTGCGTTTTAGTTCTGTTCTCGTCTAATCAAAGTCACAGAAACCAAAAAGTCAACATTTTCTCTTGGACTCGATTGTAGGTTAAGTTTGCTTAGGTAAAGCCTGATTGTGTTGTATTATAGTAATGAAGTAAAAACAGGCATGACATGAAGTTTGTGAAGTGAAATAATCCTCGTAAGTGGAATAAAACGGGAAGCCTAATTAAATTTCTCTTTTTTATTTATAATTAACTTAAAAACAAAAGAAATGAATATTATATTTTCGTATTTAAGACTTCGGCTTTTAAAGACCGATAAGGCATGACTGTATTGAAGTGTTAGACCCCAAATGATCTAATGATGTGTTCTAGAATCTGTACATACAACACTGCTAGAAATTATTGTAAACAAAGCTTTCTTTTTATTTTGTTTATTTTTGTTTTCTGAATAGAACTTACTGAAAATTTTATTTATATACCAATAAATATTTTTAAATGAAATAAATTGGCTTTTCTGTGATTTTTTTTTTTACATAAAATGTAGTTTAAATAATAACTTGACTGAATAGTATTTCTAGTAAACGTCGGATGGTGGAAGGTTCCAATTGAAATGTTATCAAGTTTTGTTTACATCGGTGTACTCGTAGTCCAGTATCAAATATTGGAATATTTCGTATATAGATCTTTCTCCCAGCGACAGTTATATTTTTCTAAATCTCAAAGATGACCTGATCAAAATTCAAAATTCACTTTTTATCACTTACATATATTTAAATTAAATTTATGTGATGCTATCTATGTATCAGGCCAAAAACTGTTTGAACAGTCCAGTATTACGGCCGTTTTCGTTTTAAGGCTGGACCGAAATGCATCAACTGAAGTCGATACCGAAATGCACGCCCGGCTGTATTCCATAGTTCCGTACGCTTTGGAAGTGTCACAGTTCTTCTTTTTTGGCCTTGGATAACTTGTTCGATTATAAAAAATCGTCATCCTACATTGCTCGGCTTCATTTAATGGGAGTCCCAATCCTTGTTTCCTTGTTCATACATCATCATGGTTGCTGTTTTTTTCCTTTAGGTGTTTTTACACTCGACTTTTATTGTATATAATAATATTTTAATTACTAAAGTTTTCGAGGTCCTTTTCATTAATTAGATGATCAGATGCTTCAGAATGCAGAAGAGACTTCAAACTTTGTTGATCATCTAGTGAACTCCCCCCTGGCATGAATGCAATACTTGAAGCGGTGTTTGAAGTTGGATGTTCAGTCGACTTCGCGATTTGGGATGATTTTTTATTTATTTATTTATTTATTTTTTTAATACACAAACGCGCGTACAAAAGGGGATATCGGAGTACCCTTAAATGCCAGAGCAAATTGCGAGCGGAAGGATAAGAAGATATTGATGTACATTGGTCTTAAATGCCTGGATATTATAGCGACGAGTAAACACATGATCAGGTAGAGTATTCCACATTTGTGTGGTTCGGCTAAAGAATGACTCTATGTATATATGTGCTCCTGGAGTTGACTTCCAGTGTGAACTGATGCGCAATCTCAGATTGACGGGTATCGCGGGAAAATGTCTGAGGAGGCGGAACACATTGTGTTGGCGATGGATCACGAATTCCCAGGAAAGGCAAGGCAAGCGCTAACATACCACTTCCAGGGAAACGACGATCAGCGGCGCACCGATTCCGGGAAGCCACTAAGAAAAGCAGATCCCAAGAATCGAGCAAAGGAGGGGACGACTGCGGGCCTATATAAGGCGGGCACTTTCGATGGAGCAGCAAGGGGATACTACGATTAGACCACAGGACAGGATGAAATACCTTGGGGTCATTTATACCCCAAAAATGAATTTCATCAAACATGTGACCCACATTCTCCAAAGGGGCCTCGGTCGGTCTAAGCAACTGCACAACATCTTGAAGTGGAGCAACAAAATTGACACCAAAGTTAAGCTTCTCTGCTATAAGCAGCTAATCCGATCTGGAATATCGTACGCCTTTCCCATATGGTCCTGCATATCTTCGGCCCAAATGGAAAGACTTCGGGTTTTCGAAAGGAAACTCCTCAGTAGATGCACCAATCATTCTAGAAGGCCTGACGGTCGTCATTACCCCAACTCTCACCTATACGAAGGCGCCTCCATTACCCCTATCGACGAGTACTTGCTTCAATTAGCATATAAGTACCTCGAAAACATTCAGAACAGCGAGAACCTACTTGTACGGGACTCCTGCGTTCTTGACCCTTCTCTCTCGTCTCTTCGGATCAAACCCCCACAATTTCTTCTTCAGTACAAAACTGAAGAAAGCACCCTTCCCAACAACATTCCCCTCTATAATAGAGGATTCCTGGACCCATCCCATAGGGTCTACTATTAACAAATCACACACACGAACGCACAGTACAAGACGGCACAAACACAAACATACACACCGACCAAAGCGCAGATTATCAGACGCCAAAGACGTGATCTGCGTTCACTACCGCACCCAAGACCTACCGGTCTTGTACGATTTCTTTCCCACCATCCCTCTATAAAAGTAGTTAGAGAACACCCGGACTAACACTGTCCACACTATCCTTGGATACCCCCCCTTTTTGTCTTTTCTTTTCAGAGATCGCGAGACCGAGCCCAACATCCTCATGGATGTGGGTGATTCTGGTTATCGCAAGATGACCAGAAGTCAGAGACAAGATGAAGGACACATGTCCTTGTCTCGCTAAATTCGGCCTTCTCGCAACAATTTTTTTTTTTTTTTTGAGCCGCAAGAATCGTCGAAGGAACTCCTAATGAAAAGGTCTTGTTCAAGACCAGCAGTATAAAGAGATCGAACAGAATAATAAATAATAAAATAAACTATAGGAAATAAGCAAAGTATTCCCTAGATATTATTGCAACCTGTTTTTCGCTTCGGTGTTGAAATTTTCCTTGGTCGGTTGACTTGTCTTCTTCGTTGGTCGCGTAGATTGAGGATTTGTACTGGGCAAGACTCAAACGCCCGCCAATCCAGAGAAGAGTCCGGCTCTGGAGGTACAATCCCTCGAAATAAGAAATCATCGTTTGGCCGGCCAGCGCCGGAATACAGCCCACTAAAGGAGAGACTGAGGCGTCGCTAGAGGAAGCGCCGTTTGTTGTTTCGGTTTCTCTTTTCATTGCAGCAACACATTGAGTAAGTTCAATTTAGCAACGACCGTGATAATACCTATAGAAAAGAGTTAGGCATGATACGTTGCGCCCATGTTACAACGACGGAATTAATCGACTTACAGCTGACTCCCCAATAAGTTTCACAGTTCGTTTTTGCATCCTATAGTGCAGCACGTATAGTGCAGTTTTGGATGCGCCTGTCCAAATATGGGAGATGAACCTGTGGGGGTTCTTTAAGGCGCCCGAAGAACTTTCCATCGGCCTAACCCAACTCCCATTTCCGCTACCTGCAAATCTCATTACCTACCATAAGCAGCTTACCTGTATCAGAGCAGTACAAGCTCTATTCGACAATTCATACCTGTAACAAAAGTCTACGGCAAGATTGCATGAAATCCAATGGCATCAACTGAACCATCTCGGTTCATCAGACTTGAACCGATCAGTTCCTAAGGTCGACCATATGCCCATCTAACACAGACTTCTTGTATGTGTTCATTTCCGCCGTCCACAATATTCTCCTATTACATTCGACGACATGGCTTTAGCCTTAATGTTCGCGCATTTATTTGTACATCTACATGACCGATTACACGATCCCTTGCCCTATCGAGGCACGATCACCGCATCGGTCATCCCTAAGGATACGTGGTCTAAACAACGATCACCCACGATTCTCACGCTGGCTATCGAAAAGGAATGCTTCTGTATACTTAGTGTATAAACAGAAGAAGTTATTTTAACGGCACAGCGACATTCCTTAGCATAAACGAATTGCTAGAATAAACAGAGCAACCGTTTGCGGCCGCTGTCGAGGGACTATTTGTTTGCACAGCTGATGGGTCGAATTTCCTTTTGTGCACCTTCGCATCTCCGTTGATTCCCGCCCTCAGCGAATGGATTTTCATCTAGGCCTGTACGGTCACCACAGGGAAATTCTTCCAAAACCCCTAATCGATCGTTCATTGGTCACCACCAAGGGAACGATCCGATGTGCTCCTCCCACATCGGTGGAAATTCAGTGACCAGTTAAGACTGGCCGAAGGATCGAGTCAATGTCTCATGGAGTCAGATTTTAACTGCGCAACTGCACGCACGTGGCGCAGTCGTAGAGTTCGGGAGTCGTACATTAATCACGGTAAGGAGCGCTGTGCGCAGGGATGTAGTAGTTTCTAACATGAAATCAACATTGTGCCTAGAAAAAAGAATTACCGAAGGCATAGTAAAGTTGTAATAATGTGGCGCGTCTTGTTCGGAATTCAAGGGTCAAAAATCTAAAAAAATCAAATATAAGTATATGTATACGGAATGACAAGGATCTACATAAACTCGAGTGACATCAAATCATTAAACCTTAAATCCCTGCGCTGAAATCGACATTCATCATCATCATCGGCACTACAACCGGGAACCGGTCTTGGCCTTATTTAATAAGTCCTGAGGCTTGTTAAATTTTCCATAATGATTTGTTTTTTCCGGGCAAAGTCATTGCGCCAGAGGCTCCCCGAGGGGGAATCGAACCCCGGTCTCCCGCGTGGCAGGCGGGTATACTAACCACTATACTATCGAGGAGCCATGAAATCGTTAATGTCCAGAGACAATAAGTGGAACAAAACTAAGGAAAAAAAGTGGTTGTGAGATTTAGTTTGAATAAGATAACGTAGTTATGAAAATTAGTCTAAATAAAAAAAAACATTAACATTAAACTTACTCCAGTGTGTTTTATTTGGAGGGTTGTTGTGTTCGCTGCTGTGCTCTATTCCTTCTGGTAGGAACAATTTACACAGTGATATTGGTGGTGTTCCTGCTGAACCAGCGTCCGTGTTGATGCACTAGCAGAAACTAGCTACAAACCCCATTTTCGGACGAATATTACTATTTATTGGCCTGTAGGAACCCGGAAGTTCAATGACCTCACTTCGTTCCCTGTCCTGTGCACTCTCCTCCCACGCTGACCAGTCGCTCCGATCTCCTCAAGGTCAGACCTACATTTTTTTTTTGGTTTCGGTAGAAAGGTGGAAATCTTCAAAAAATACCTCTGAATCGATCCAGAGGCATGCCGGGTTTTTATCGACTAAAACCGCCTCGCGGCAGGCACATATTCCCGTTGATCCTCGCGGCACTTTCTTTTAGATATTCCATCACGGGGCGGGACGTAGTTTACCTGTGACTTTTCCAGCCTCCTTGTTCGCATCGGCCTCTGCGTCAAACTGTGCGATTTGGTCTTCCAGTATATAATTGAGCAGTTCCGCATCGAGGTCCTTCTCTTTCCACCCATTTTTCCGGGGTTTCTTCGCCCATTTGCCAGTGATGAATCCCCTGGGCGGTAATATTTCGTACATCGCGGATTGGTGGTCACTATCGGTGCAGGTGTCCAAAACTCCCCACTCCATACATCTTGCCAAGATGTCCTATTTCGCTCCTCACCTGCATCAGCAAAATATATGAACAGTTCAAATACGAGAAGCTAAATAAATATTAACAGTTCATATACGAAGAATCTAATACCTGATTTCCTATTTGGATTTAGAAGAGCGCACAGCAGCACCATGGCTCTCAACATATTTCAAAACCACGTCTGCGTGCGCCTCTTTAATAACGAACCTACTATTGCGGTGAGCCTGGACATTGAAAAGGCCTTTGACACAACCTGGATCGAAGATCTCGTTTTCAAATTACTGAATACTGGCCTCAGTAGAACGCTGTGTAGTATCATCTACCAATTCGTTCTAAATAGAACCTTCCAAGTTCGAGTGGATGGAAAGCTATGCCGAACTTTCAACACCGCTGCAGGCGTACCACAGGACTACATTCGAGGCCCCATCCTATTTAATATCTACACCTCAGATATTCCTCGCCCCGTGGACGGGAGAGTAAACCAGATACGCTATGCGGATGACGTTCTAGTCTACACGTCATCCAAAAGCCCTAAAATCGCAACAAACCGACTCAACCGTCATCTAGACGAACTGTATCAGTATTACAGTCGATGGAAAATTCGACTTAACCCATTCAAAGCAGTAGCAATAATTCTGAGTAGTAAACACCCCTTACCTACATCTCGATATTCACAGAATATACCAATACAAATTATATACTACGATAAGACCACAGGACAGGATGAAATATCTTGGGGTCATCTATACCCTAAAAATGAATTTCATCAAACATGTGACCCACATTCTTCAAAGGAGCCTCGGTCGGTCTAAACAACTGCACAACATCTTGAAGTGGAGCAACAAAGTTGACACCAAAGTTAAGCTTCTCTGCTATAAGCAATTAATCCGATCTAGAATATCATACGCTTTTCCCATATGGTCCTGCATATCTTCGGCCCAAATGGAAAGACTCCGAGTTTTCAAAAGAAAACTCGTCAGAAAATGCACCAACCACCCTAGAAGGCCCGACGGTCGCCATTACCCGAACGCTCACTTATACGAAGGTGCCTCCATTATCCCTATCGACGAGTACTTGCTACAATTAGCATATAAGTACCTCGAAAATATTCAGAACGGCGAGAACCCACTTGTACGGGAGTCTTGCGTTCTTGACCTTACTCTCTCTCGATCTCTTCGGATCAGACCACCACAATTTCTTCGTCCGTTCCAAAGGGTTAAGTTATTAGAATTAGAACCTTACCTTACTGTTGTAGGGCGGTCCGCCCTTTCCGTTGCGGGTCCCAGCGGAGAGTCCAAACAAGTGAGAGTAGAATTGTGTTAAGGTTTATTTATGTATTTATTCACTGAATTATGTCTTTAAAAATAGAATAATTATTATTATCCTGAATAACTTATTATTTTAGTTAGAGTAACAGACCCGCTGTTCCAATGCTAGGCTGCAACATGTTACTCTTAGTTTACGACTGCCCATGTGCTTCTAACAGAGCCCCTTTTATAAACCCAAAATCAAACCTGATTTTACATTCCTTCCCACGATCGCATCGTTCACCTTGAGACAGTTACCCGATGCCAGCCCAGTCGCAGGCCGTTGCAATATTGTCGCCATTCACTCTGAGATCGTAACCTTACACGTACTCTGGTTGCAGCTTTACCCCAAGCCTATGGGAAAATTTCGGGCAACACATCCAGGCGTCAACCGATTCAGGGTGATGTGAATAGAAGGCATGCGCTATGATGGAATGTGGGAATTTCGGAATTGAAATTTTAGTTGCGGGATGGAAAATTTACGTGTAGTCATGGGATATGGCATGATGGGAATTTGCGTTTAGCAAAAGGTAGGCGAGTGATTGGGTTTCATGGCTACACTGAAAGAACTCTGTCGGTTGTAAGAGGAAATTAATTTTGATGCTACACCGAAAGAATTCTTTTGGTTTGAAGTTATTAAAACTTTAATTGGTGATATCTTTTCGTTGAAGGTTCAATGTATGATTGTTAATGTCATATATGCATGCAACATAGTTGTTTTTTATTGTCTTTCCAACAGTTTTTGCGGGACAAATAATCATTCACTTGGGCCATCCTATGTGTCTATTGTTTATTGGCATAAAAAAGCAATGACAGCTTAGTTATTTTTGTGATTAAATTTGTATATTCTATTACTACCAAACTATTTCTTACCGACATTCATTCCGGGAAAGGAGAAAAAAAACGCCATAAAAATCGTTCACTAGACAAGAAGCCTTTATTTCAAATACGTACAACAATGTATGCTTCTTCCAATGAGTAACGAATAACATAAATTATTTTAATAAAATGTTATAAGATAATCTATCCGTTTAACTCTTTGTGTAAGTAAAATGTTGCTTGCCTTGTGTGAAGGTTGTACTTGTCCTCAAGTATGCTCCAGGGTGCGATATTTGATGGACAGGTCTTTTGTAGCACGTTGTTCTTTTTGGGTTTGCACAAAATAAAACAATAAAAAAAAGTGACGCGCAAGCAATTCGATAATTTTAGAGTTAAGTTTAAAATTTTAAATATGGCATTTGTTTAATTGTATTTAACGTGGATATTTTCAACAAATTCTATAATAACCGTGACCATAACCCAAAGTAGAATAAAATAAAAGGAAAAACAGCTAAGAGGTGAAGGTGTTACAAAGCACTTCGTCGAAAAACCCGAACTGCTTACGCGCTCTAACATCTTGCAGGTGAATGTGCTGAACATGCTAAATAATATATATGTATATTTATATAGTTATAACGATCCTTACAAGCTATTAAGCTACCAATTACATATACAAATGTGAATATATACTGCTACTGGGACTTTGTTCTAGAGCTAGTTAAACTTTTCCCGTTGACTTATCTGCGCCATTGTGATGTATTGCCGCACCAGCCGTGATATCTCATGCGCTTGTTCGGTTTGCACTCGAATGACTCGTTGTTGCATTAAATTGCCGACTTTCATATCCAAGAAAAGAGCACCGTCTTCGGAACGAACCTAAAAAAGAAGAAACAACGCTTTATAGTTTTCCTTAAAGTCGACATGAATTTACACCAACCTTGCGCGTGGATATGACTTCCATAAACGGCCAATGCTGTAGAGTTTCATGTGTATTCGGATCAAGGAATAGTACACCTCGACGATTGAGGGCCAAGATCAAATCGCGCCACATTGGATTGGAATCTTCAACGTGTGGTCCGTCCTCGGCCCAAATACGTTTCACAGCAAAGAAACTACTGCCGAAGAGCGGCCACGCTGAGAGCACAAACAAAAATTGAGCCTTTACTTGTCCTGGACTTAAATTAACAACTGCCGGCCAAGTTGATTGTACTAAGCTCACCCATTGAGCTGGACGAATTTCTCGTATGCCAAGTGCCGGTTTTGGTAAAAGGAATTTTATCTCTTTCATTGCGGGGACATGGTTCAGATCAGCAGCTCGATGTAGCAATGCTGCTATTCTTGCCATGTCACGGATTATTTCCGCAATGGGGGGACCGTTGCTGGGCAGTTCAAGAAGAAGTCCTTCCAGGTAATCGGGTGCGACTTGATTGAACAGCACCTCAATGTAAAGCGGAGTTGGGGCAGGATCACGTTTCAGGGGGAAATGCCAGACAGAACGGCAGAATATTAAATAGAACGGTTGGCCGGATTTTAGGAGTTCCGTGGTCACATCTAGAATGTACTCGTCAGCGGCTAGAGGCATCGTAAATGCATCGCCCTGAACTATACAATAAAGGGAGAATTCTTGCTGTTCTGCTTCCGACTCAACCCCAAGCAGAAGGCAAAGTTCTGATATGACGTCAGCTACAACAGTTGAGCAGCGGGTGTTTACCACTCTTTCAGCTCCTCCAGGAAGACGATAAATTTGGCGCCGTGCTGATCGTCCTGCAGATACGGCAGTAACCTCTTCAACGCTTGGGACATTCTTTCGTCCTCCACAACGGGCGGTCTTTCGAAGATTTGTTAAGCACACCGCCGCGGTTCCATGACAAGATCGCCGCCGATCGGATGCAGCCGAGGTGAGGTGCTCCATAAGGTAGGGCCTGAGTGCATCCGAACAACCGAAATATGCTGCTAGGATGCTAAGCAGTCGCCATGCTCTTTGCGATGAGTCTGGACACGGGGATCTGTTTGCAGTAGTTTGCTTCATAAGCTGGCAGTAAACCTCGTCCCGTAGCGCTAGGTATTTGTGACAATGCTGCAAAGAATTCAGAAATGCATATATCTTAGCCGGGTATAGCGAGCAATTTACTTACCATCAAGACTGTGTAAACGCATGTGACTTCGGTCATATCCGGTTCCGGGGGCACGTCACCACAATAACGAAGAATACAGTCGAAGCACTCAAGTGCAAGTGGTGCTAGATCTGTCGGCAGACGAAGCAGTGGTATCCGTATTGGAGTTCCTTGCCATTTAACGAGGTCAGCATAAGAGCGATTCGATGAAGATCGACGATCGCCACGATCATTTGACCTATGATCAATGATGTAACTGAAAGAGATTGAATTACGGTTATGTTAAGTGCCTCCACGTACCGCTCTTTGCGGCAACTTACTCATTTCGGAAATGTTGCATAGCAAATTGCAGCAGAGAGTATTTTGTGACCGAAGGTGGCGTGTCTGGATGAGAATCTTCTGTCATATAATTCGTATCCATGTTAACCTGTTGCTGTTGCATTTGCTGCTGTTGACTAGCAGATATTTTACGTGAATGTAAGTAACTGTGCTGCTTGGCATAATGCTGTCGATCGACTTGTTCCATTTGATTTTCCATGACCATTTGGGATTCATGTGGCATCGGCCCATTTGAATTGTGCATCACATGCCCAGAGATTTCACCGTTCGGCGAGTGACGGTGACTTTGATGCTGCTGTGGGTGGTTATAAGAATGATGATTCATATGATTGTCCACGACATCTTTACGATTGCTGCGGTGCTGGGTTTCAATGATCTCACGACCAGTTGATGACTCTCGATGGTTTGATTGACGTGACTCTAATCGTTCAATGGGGACATTCAATGTTTGTGCCGCAGCTCGGGCACCTGAAGAGATTGTCGATGCTTTTGACTGTGCCTGCTAACCGGAAAGATAAAAACCAAACAAAACCGGTAAGATCGTTAATTAGAAAAGTTTTGTTTATTTTTTTCACATAATTGTGTATTCATTCCAAAAATTTTAATTGTCCACCAAGAAATCGAAAGTTCGCAAAATTGGGGAACAATTGCTCGTAGCTACAGTATCACAAGTGAGGTAATGTGAAAGTTTTTTTGGCGTCATCAGACGGACGTGCTCCATCAAAGTCACTGAGCGAAAGACTAATACTACTGCAGCGCATGCTTAAAAATTGATTTATAAATGGAAATTTAAGGCAGTCGGAATGATGTGTAATAAAATAGCTTGGTAGATGAAATACTGAATATGACTGCACGTCTTGTGTCTTTCTTCTTGCCTGCAGTGTATTCCGAGGTGTTATTAATGCAGAGTCTTGGGAGTGGAGTTTGAAAAATGAAAAGATCTAAAGATCCGACAGCAAAAGCCGCTGGAGGGTATTTAATCCACTGCAGAAGTTATTCGAGGTAAAAGGAAAAAGCTGATGAGGATATTTTGCAATTAGTTGTATCTGACTCGTAAATTATATAAATCGATTTGTGATTCATAATTTGGATAAATAAATGAAGCTAAAAAAGAAAGAAAGCTCAAAAGAAAGGAACATCGCTTAGAGATATAATTAATGACACTAGCGCGTTGCTTGACTATTAACAAACCGGTGGTAAATGTATTTTTCTGGTTTATTCATTTGGCGTGATTAGTTATTGGGACGTGATCTGCAATGTGCGACACTTGTGTGGTAAAAGTGTCGTCTAAAATGTGCTCACAATCAACTAGACACAGTAATGTATTAAAAACGTTTTTGGTGCCCGAAATTTTCAGGCAATGCGTCAATATATGATTTCAAATCCTTTTTTATGACCTGATCTTTCATCATAGGCTGGGGCACTGACGATCCATTCTTGTAAATATTGTTTATTCTTGCAATATTGTATACTGAGTAATATTGTTTCTTTGCGATGAAGTCAGTGAGATTGGCCTTTTTACATTGCAGTATTCTATCTAGATCCCGATTCAGGGAGTCAACCTGGTTGCTTCTCACGTGGTGCTTCATTGATGCGTGTACGTCGGCAAAGCTGAATATCCTCCTATCCACTGATGTTAGCAAGTCATCAATATAAAGTGCAAATAGAGTACGAGCCAAGATAGAACCCTGCGACACTCCAGGTATAATGGGAAATATAGCACAAGACATGTGATCTACCACAACCCGAATCGATCGATTTTTTAAAAATCTTTTCTCCAATCGCAAAGCTATTGCGACAGTTCATAAGAATGAATCTCACTTTGAAAGATTCTATATCAGGCGAGGTCAAAAGTCGACTGCTTTTGACACAACTCAATTTTTAATTGCAGATGTTCAGATGTTAATTACAAGGCTCAAGACGTCTCTCATTCATTGGTTGCTCTAAAACCCATGCGACTATTTAGGAGTCCACCGCCGTATTCTAGATATTTAATTAATCTGGATTTGACTACTCGTTCTAGCGACAACGTGGATAATAGGTGTTGGCGACTTAACATACGAAGCCGAGGACGGAGCAGCACACGACTGCTGACTGGCAGACTGAGTATCGGCAATTTATACCAGTCGCTCTTTGGTTCTTGTAACAACATGCAAACAAGGGGACGAGGACAAGAAAGAGAATAAAAGCAGCAGCAGTTGGAGAGTATCAGTATGGACATTGAAAAAGCTTTTGATACGACTTGGATCGGAGTTCTCGCTTTTAAATTATTGAATACTGGCCTCAGTAGAACGCTATGTAGTATCATCTACAAGCGTTCGAAACAGAACCTTCCAAGTTAGAGTGAATGGAAAGCTTTCCCGAACTTTTCACGCCGCTGCAGGCGTACCACAGGGCTCCACTCTAGGCCCCATCTTATTCAATATTTACACCTCCGATATTCCTCGCCCTGTGGACGGGAGAGTAAACCAGACATGCTATGCGGATGACGTCCTAGTGTACACGTCAACCAAAGGCCCTAATCTCGCAACAAATGGACTCAACCGTCACTTGGACGAACTGTATCAGTATTACAGTCGATGGAAAATTCGACTTAATCCATCAAAAGCAGTAGCTATAATTCTGAGTAGTAAACACTTCCAACCTGCTTCTCGATATTCACAGAATATTCGAATAAAAATGGGAGATACTACGATTAGACCACAGGACAGGATGAAATATCTTGGGGTCACTTATACCCCAAAAATGAATTTCATCAAACATGTGACCCACATTCTCCAAAGGGGCCTCGGTCGGTCTAAACAACTGCACAACATCTTGATGTAGATCAACAAAGTTGACACCAAAGTTAAGCTTCTCTGCTATAAGCAGCTAATCCGATCTGGAATATCGTACGCCTTTCCCATATTGTATACAACAAGCGTTGAATATCCGCGGTCAGGAACACGATGGTGTCTCCTGACGTGCAATATGTTTTGCTGGTTTCTCTTGCGAAACAATGTTTTCTCCGCTGAAATTATTCGTTCTATAATCACGACGGAACTGATCACCAACTCAGTGTCGAAAATGGTGGGCCAAAGCAATGGCGTCGGCAATACTGCTTCACTCCCTTGGATTGGTGGTGGTTCCGATGGCTGAAAACCAATGGCTAATTATATGAAAAAGGGAAACGAATACCTCAAGAACGATTGAATCCAGAAAGACCAGAAATAATTCTCCAGAAAATACAAACAATTCGATATTAGATTTACTGTTGTGAAATATTAAGTTTATCTCAAATGATTACTTTGATTTGTACAGATTAGAGCGATGTGTGTTCGCCAAGCAGCTAACGAAGAAGAGAATACAAACATAAAAAACAGAATTCATAACTGTCAGCTGGTTGCTGACATTGCTTCGGTGATGCCACATATCTGATTCAGTTCAGGTGGTGCCACAATTAATTTAATTGCGAATTCGCCGGATGGTTAAAGGCGAATCCGCAACACATATGGTCCTGCATATCTTCGGCCTAAATGGAAAGACTTCAAGTTTTCGAAAGGAAACTCCTCAGAAGATGCACCTATCATTCTTGAAGGCCTGACGGTCGTCATTACCCCAACTCTTACCTATACGAAGGCGCCTCCATTACCCCTATCGACGGTACTTGCTTCAATTAGCATACAAGTACATCGAAAACATTCAGAACAGCGAGAACCTACTTGTACGGGACTCTTGCGTTCTTGACCCTTCTCTCTCTCGATCTCTTCGGATCAAACCTCCACAATTTCTTCTTCAGTACAAAACTGAAGAAAGCACCCTTCCCAACAACATTCCCCTCTATAATAGAGGATTCCTGGATTCATCCCATAGGGTCTACTATTAACAAATCACACACCCACGGACGCACAGTACAAGACGGCACAAACACACATACACCGACCAAAGCGCAGATCATTAGACGCCAAAGACGTGATCTGCGTTTACTACCGCACCCAAGAGCTACCGGTCTTGTATGATTTCTTTCCCACCATCCCTCTACAAAAATAGTTAGAGAACACCTGGACTAACACTGTCCACACTATCCTTGGATACCCCCCCTTTTTTTTTTTCTTTTCAGATATCGCGAGACCGAGCCCAACATCCTCACGGATGTGGGTGATTCTGGTTATCGCAAGATGACTAGAAGTCAGAGACAAGATGAAGGACACATCTGTCCTTGTCTCTCTAAATTCGGCCCTCTCGCCAACCCATTTTTTTTTTGTTGAGTACAACCAGTACAACTCAAGCACCGGGCAAGACTACAGCGCCCGTATTCCAAAGCAGAGTCGGCCTGGAAATAATTAAGTAAAGAGATCGTAACAGAGTAAATAGTATTATAAAATAAAATAAAGATAGAAATACAGTTCACTTATTAAATAAGGCGATCCGTACTCGCGATATAATCGAGACGCCGCCTGGCAGTAACAATAGGGCTATTGGTCAGAAATTTGATGGGTTGTAGTATTCCACTACATAAAACCGCACCTAGTATAATATTCATATTAATTCAATTGACATAATACTCATAATATTCATATCGCACATGATTCCTCATTACTTGCCCACCAGTGACGCACAGTCATTCTCCAAATTACACGGTCTCCAATTACGAGTAGATTTTTTGTATCATACCGCATTTCGTCATTCATGTCCAAAGCAAACGTCACATTTGACATGGGAGTTTCTCTGGCAAATGCTGGCGCCTGCAAAAATGCAACGCTTGCAAAAAATGTAACGGATAATCAGAATTACCATACGCTAGGAGGGAATTCCCATAAAAATGCTTACGTCTACGAAAGAAAGGCATGTGGATAATAACGAAACGCCTTCAGACGATTCGAAGGTGACGAAACGAATGCTTAAACCAAGGTAACTGCACTTTAAGTGGATCAATTAAGTAGCGATGTCAATTAAGCATAGCAAATGACTCGTGCCAGGCAATTGGACTCAATGGGGTTCAAAACCGATGAGCGGAACTGTGGCAGGGTAAATGACTTGCGCTTGGGGTCAGAAGAATTAGTTGCAACGTTTCCGAATTGGCCCCAATAATTTGGGTATAAAAGGAGTGGTTCCAAAGGGAATTAAGAAGAGTTAATCGATCAGAGTAAAAGACCGCAGCCTTGCATTGGAACAGCGGGCCTTTTACTCAGAATAAAGAAAGTAGCCTTAAGCAATCAAGCGAAAGGTGGCGGCCTCGCATAAGTACAGCGGGCCTTTTGCTTAAGAATACAATGTAAAATAATTTGCAATAAAACAATAAAAAAAACAGAAGTAAAACGTCTTTTATACATATCTAGCGCCCTGTCTACTCGCTCTTCTCTCGCTATTGAGGAAGCACGGCAAGATATGTAACTTTTTTCCTTTCTCTGTGATTGGTTGAGTTCGAGTAAAAATAGGTATGCAAATAAGTTCAGAAACAATTTCGCGGCACTGTTTTTAATGGTTATTGTTGCTATTCCACTCGGCCCGTTTGCTTTCTTGCAGTCCAGAGCGAGGAGAATAAGTTGAACTTATCCGTATCCGGGCGAGACGTGTATATAGATCCTTTTTTGAGATTGTTTACTTTGAATTCCAAATAGAATCTCGGAATATGTCCAACCGTATGTAACTGATACAGAAACTTATCGGGTCAACACGAAATTACAAAAGCTCTTTTTCTTAAAAAATCTTAACACAATCCCAAGCACTAAATTAATGGCTCAATAATTAAGGGAGAGAATATTACCGAAAAATTTAATAAGTCTGAGATAATAGACTCAAATTTTCATATAATAATTTTAGAGTTATTTCGCTATAATACGCTCGTAGTTTCTCAGTAGTTTACCAACTTTATGAGTAAACTACGAAAGTGAAAAAAAACAATAGCATAGCCTCAGTAGCTCTCTAGAAAATTCGATGGCGTCGGTTTTTGTTTTTTTAATGATTTTGTGTATATTTCAGTCAGTTGACTTTGTTCATTCAAAGACAATTGTCATGTGCGTCAAATGTGTGAGTTTACAGTGGTGCGGATGTTTTTTTTTGAATCGCGTGCCTGAAACCTGTTAGTTGTCTTTTTGCATTTTTATGGTTACTGACCTACCTAATTTGTAGATCGTTCCGGCCCCAGCGCTTTTCTCTTTTTTATAGGTATTTGAGTAAATAGTTCCCCTTATAACTGCCGACCTGAAAAGGCACTATCATTTTGGGTTCCCATGATCATGTGACCGGTCCCCGCTTGGTAGAAACTTTGACTTGGTGCGGGGGCTATAACTACAATGAATCCTTCAGGCTATGCTGATGCAAGCATACGCTTCCGGTAGGGTCACCCATGTCAGACAGGCTAGCAAGGAGTAACACACAAAGATCTGCCACCCCTAATCCGGTGTGTTACGCGTCACCGTGCCCACTGAACGGTTTGCAGGCAGTGATATACCAGCTGCATTATAAAGGCGCCTCTCTGACATCGAATCAGAGCAGTAAGCAGATCTTTCGATATCAAAGAGGAGCTCTGATATGGCAGACTATTTGAAACCCCAAGACTCTTGGGAATGAAAATGAATAATCAATATGAACAACACAATCCCACAAAACACCCGGTAGGTGTAGGTGTGATGAGCGGACACTACCATAAGGGAACAAATCATCAAGAAAACACCGACTCGGCAAAAAGAAGACGTAGGGAAAAACGGAAAAAGCGGGTATACTCGTCAGCACGTGGAATGTTCGAACGTTATATAAACCAGGCGCGATACAGACGGTCGTAGAAAACACGAAACAATATAAAATGGACATCGTCGCGCTTCAGGAAGTCCGACGCCCACATCAAGTAATCGAAACCAACGGGTCTACACTGGCGTGTGGAGGCACTGATTCACATAACCTCGGAACCGGCTTCATCATAAATAATAAGATTACGCCTCATGTAAAAGATGTGAAATTTATTAATGACCGAATGTCTGTGCTAAAAATACAGGCCCATGGTACAATTATGTATTTATAAACGTACACGCCCCAACAGAATCTACCGACGAAGAAACGAAGGACTCGTTCTACGTGACCCTAGGGGAAGTATTTGATGGGATCTCATCATCCTCCTCGGGGACCTCAATACGAAAATTGGAAAGGAAGATATCTTCCAACCAACTATAGGTAAAGAAAGCCTACACGACTTTTTAAATGATAATGGAATTCGAATTATTACGTTCGCAGCGTCAAAAGATCTAGATGTTCAAGCACAAGCAAATCCATAAAGCTGCATGGATACCACCCGACGGCGTAACGCTAATCAAATAGACCACCTCCTCATAGACAAAAGACACCACTCGAATATCCTTGACGTAAGATCATATAGAGGAGCAGATTGCTACTCCGATCATCTTCTACTGATGGGCAAAATTAGAAGTTGACTCGCAGCAAACCCACATGGGCAGTCACGGGAGCCAAGCAAAAAGTTCGAGATTGATAAACTAAAAGACCTGCACAAAAGGGCTGAATATCAAGACGAACTAACGAATAGATTTAGCATCCTAGAGAATGGGAGCATTGAGGAAGACGAAGCCAATAGTGTGGACACTAAATGGACATCGATCAGAGACACAATCAAACAAACAGCCCAAAAGGTATTAGGATTTAAGAAAACAATTAAGTCCAAACCTTGGTTAGACGATGAGTGCATGGCGAAGATCGAAGAACGTAAACGGTTCAGTGTGATCCACTTAGAAAGATATGATGAAGTCAACGCGGAAAGATACGCGAAAATTCGGAAAGAGACAAAAAAACTTTTCAAACGTAAAAAAACGCGAATGGGAGAAGGCTCGGATTGAAAAAATCCCAGAAAATGCCAGAGCAAAGAACACCAGAGGTATGTATGCCGGGATAAACTCAATTAGAAATGGTTACCGAGGCAGAACCAAAATAATTCGAGACACAAACGGTTGTCTGGTCACAGAAACAAACAATATCGTGACAAGATGGAAGCAGAATTTGAAAATCTGCTCAATGTCCGCACCAGACGCACCAGACGTACATACAGCCGAGCCTCGGATCCCAGAGCCGTCTTTCAACGAAGTTGTAGACGCAATAAATCGATTGAAAAACAACAAGGCTCCTGGAGTCGACTGCATATCGGCAGAGCTTGTGAAGCATGGAGGGGAGGCAACCGCTCGAAAGATCCACCAGCTCATCAAAACAATATAGGAGAAGGAAGTCACTCCGGAAGAATGATAAACCTCATTAGTCCTCCCCATTTTCAGAAAAGGTGACAGTTCTGACTGCGAAAACTACAGAGGAATATCATTGCTCCCAACCACATACAAAATACTAACAAATGTCATACTAGGGAGAATCACACTGTACGCAGAAGAAATACTGGGAGATTACCAGTGCGGATTCCGTAGGAACTGGTCAACAAGCGACCAAATGTTCACAATAAGGCAACTGCTGGAAAAAAAGCGCGAATACGAAGAACCGTTCACCAACTGTTCGTTGACTTCAAAAAGCCTACGACTCAGTCGCAAGGCAAAGACTCTACCATATTGTAGTTGAGCTGGGAATCCCGAAAAAGTATACCGCCCTCATTCAAATTTGCATAAATGAAAATAAAGGGCGAGTTAGAATAGACAACCACCTCTCAGAACCATTTGAAATCAGGGACGGACTAAAACAGGGGGTGGCCTATCACCGTGTCATTTTAACCTTGTGCTCGAGTATGTCATCAGAAAGGTACAGGATGACAACATGGCCGGATTATCCCTGATCTGGTTCGCAAAAGTGCTCGCATATGTGAATGACATCGCCGTTTTGGGCGATAATCTAGAAACTGTAGATAAAAACAACGAAATCATCATGCAAGCGGCAGAAGAGGTGGGCCTAGATATTAATGAGGACAATACAAAGTACATGATTACGACGAGAGCAGGTGGACTTCAGGGAACACATATAAACGTCAGAGACAAGATATTCGAAAAAATTAAAGGATTTAAATATCTGGGAAGGATACTGACGGCCGGTAACGAAATGACGAAGAAAATGAACAAAAGACTGCTTTTCGGTAACGCTAGTTGGCACGCAGTCAGTAAACTGCTGAAATCCAAACTGCTGTCACGTAACATAAAACTCCGTGTCTATAGAACCATAATCATGCCGATTGCTCTATACGAATGCGAAACATGGGGTCTCACAAAACGGGAAGAAAACAAATTCCACATATTCGAGAATAAAGTTCTAAGGGGTATCTTTGGAGGTAAATATGACGAGGAGGCAGGACAATGGAGGAAACTCCACAACCACGAATTGGAGGATCTATATCGCAAACCTACAATAGTGAGAGTAGTCAGGTCGCGAAGATTAAGATGGGCCGGACATGTGGCGCGAATGGGCAACGATAGGAACGTGCGCAGAATTCTTGACGGTAGACCAACGGGAAAGAGACCGGTGGGACGGCCGCGACGGAGATGGGAGGACAATGTTAGGTTTGACCTTCAGGAGATTGGAGCGGGTGGTCAAGCGTGGAAGGAGAGCTCACGGGACAGGGAATGATGGCGGAGGCGAGTCGGCGAGGTCATGAACTTCCGGGTTCCTACAGGCTAATAAATAGTATGATCATATGACTGGACGTTGCAAATTTAATAACACTCTTCTGTGAAATGAGAGCTGATCGTTGGCCCCTTAATGGTTTTGTTACGCGTTCAACGCTGTGCTTTCCCGCGATCGAAGCAAGAGCATTGAACGTGGCTTTTGGAAGGAAAAGTCGACAATCTTTCATTATATAATTTATTCACATACGTCTGCACGTTCGGATGTTCTTCAAAAAACTGATCTTAAAAAAACTATGGATACAATCGTATAACCTATCCGGTCAATAAGAATGACTTATTTCAGTCATTAAAAATATATTATGAAAAGGTGTCTGTAATAAGAATATGATCCCTGCCATGGTCATTAAGTGGACAGATGCGGATATTTCCGTCGTCTGGTTTTTTTTTAATTTTTTTTTATAGAGTTATTGTAAAGCAATTAAGATGAAATATCTCACGAGTCTAAATTGCTTTGTTTCTTTAGTATCTTATCTTTTTGCTATGGATTTGGAAACAAGAACGCAGTGTGTCGGAAATAAGAACCAAGACAGCGGAGATACATGCCTTGGGTTTTTTTTAAATATTATGCCAGCATGCATTTTTAATGAACTCATGGTTCCAAATTAAGAATTCAAGAAATCCCAGTGTTGCATACGTGGTTGCAGACTTTTATGGCATCTTATGGTATCTTTATATGTAGGTGAAAATCAACTTGGGAAAAAAATTTGGAAAAATGAATGGAGCATAAGACCGACTTGGGGATGTAGCAGAACCTTGTGGAGAAGACGTGGGGTTACGGAAATCACTACAGTTTGTTCGTTTTCAACTCAATTTCAACACCCTGCCGAGTATGGAAAGTACCCCGAAGCGTAGACTTCATGTCTTTCAGTGAAGTTATCTGAGATATTTCTTTAGAGAAATTTCATCCCCCCGAGTGTGGAAAGTATCCCGAAACGTCTTTCAGTGGAGCTATCAGAGATATTTCTTTAGAGCCTCTTGACGTGTATTCGCCCATTATACACACTTCCTAGGAGTTCCTCAGAAATGAGGCATGCACATGTAGTTATATTCTTTTTCTCATCAACACTCACATTTTTAAACTTAGCCCACGCAGTGTGGTCCCAAAAGATGCGAAGCTAATGGACTACTAAGAATACTAACAGGAGGCAGTAAAACACGATTGATGTGATTTTCGTAGTTAACAATGAGTATCGATGAGTATCGATGTTATCAACAGTTCACTGCTCGGAAACTCTGGACATTCTTTGGATGCGACACGAAATCAGCCCCGCCATAGATGTATTTATTACTGGGTAGTATTTTGTGTTTGTTAAGATATCCACTAATGAACTC
Source organism: Microdon myrmicae (assembly GCA_963931805.1). Classification (NCBI taxonomy): domain Eukaryota; kingdom Metazoa; phylum Arthropoda; class Insecta; order Diptera; family Syrphidae; genus Microdon; species Microdon myrmicae. The sequence continues at coordinate 71,105,279 of OZ007501.1, forward strand.
CGAAGGCTTTGGAATCCAGTCACATAAGTGCTGTCTCGTTGACGAGTTTAGGGCATTCTGCTGTAACGTTCCCTTAACAGTATCATCTCTGAGAAAAGTTGTGTTCATTTTGTTTTAGCCGCAGTCCCAAAATCGACCATTGTAATAAAGATCGGAAATTAGAAGGAAGGTAAACAATTAAGTAACCATTGAGAATCCATAGAGCACCAGCGGTTCATAATGTCATAAGGCAAAGATAGGAATATAAAGTAGTATTTAGAGTGGAGCGTGGTGAAAATCTATTCTGTGCCGAGTCTATGGTTTTCTGGGTCAGAAATGTAAAAGTGGCTGTGATATGTGTGCATTCACAAGTTCAATAGACACAGCTGTGCTATTGTGGTGAGTAGGCAGTATATTTACTATGAAGTGCCTTTGATGTTCCAGGCCGGTGGTTTTTTTTAATAGCTTTGATAAATGTTGGAGATGGTAATGCTTACACGCACACACTTACACACACTTCGATACACGGCGCACACTGTCGCACAGATACACACACTCGACACACACATGAGTACCCCACTAGTTAGTCGTCGCTTAACCAGCTACAGTCACACACCGGACGTACCCACTTGGAATTGTGGATAAAATTAAACTCTTCATTAATTATATCACCTGATACTGTCTATCAGCCACAGGTTATGGGCCCGGCGGCGTTATAAAATTCATAAAAGCAATAAAAATAAAAGTAAGAGTGTGATAATAGTCGGCGAAAAAAACCGGCAAGGGAGAAGCAGTTAGTGACCACGTGGCGAAGCAAACCTAAAAATGAATCCAGACAGAACGCCAAGGCTTGAATTGTTAAACAACTCGAATTATAAGATATGGCAAATTGGGATGAAGGCTGTGTTACGACGCTATGACAAGTGGGCCTATGTCAGTTGTGGCATCAAGGCGACGACCGTCGTGCCAGGAGATAGCGCATCAGAAATCGCGCTAAATAAGTAGAAAGAGAATGACGAGAAGGCGATGGCTAAGATTATCGTCTCAGTCGGTGAAGAGGAGCTGAGAAGCATCTTAAAGTTTACCACGTAGAAGGAAGCTTGGGAAAAGCTACAATCTATCCACGCATTAAAGAGTCCAGTACGAAAATTGGGTTACTCACGGATATTACGTCATTTAAGACGAAAAATGACGCTGACTTCCGAGAACGCATAGAGAAATTCCCAAGCGCAGTGGAGCAGCTAGATGGCACGGACATTGCTATTCCAAATCACATCCTGGTTGTATTAATAATTAAGTTTCTACCACAAAGCTTCGAGAACTTCAGGTGTGTCATCAGATCCAAGGATGCCTTGCCGAATACAAAGACACATCGGAAAAATGTTAGACGAGAAAAAGAGTTGACGAGCTGGTGGGCCAAACGGATGATAACAACACGGATTTACGCAGACAAGCGGTATGGTAGAGACTTTTTTTTTATTTTTTTTATTTTTATTTATTACACTTCTCCCGGGAGAGGCAAACCTATAGCGCCGAGTGGACGTCCACAGATGCCACCAAATAACTGTTGCAGTTCTTTTTGAACAGTTGCAGGTTGTAACGCTCCGGGAACACTTGCGTGGGGAGGGAATTCCACAGCATCCCCGCCCTGTAAAAGAACGAGTTCTGATGTAGAGATGTTCGGGCCATCGGGAGAAGAACCACAAATTCGTGCAATCCGGGGGATTGTCTTGCGGAGCGCATACAAACCGAATTGCGTGGAACAATACCACGAATCTCCGAAGAACAGTACCCGTGATAAAATCTGTAAAACAGACAGACTCTGTCTACGCGCCTTCGATGTGTTAGCGACTGTAGTCCCGACGTCAGCGCCCTGTCCCCGATCAGGCGGATCGCTCGTCTCTGTATGCTCTCAAGTAGGTCGAGGGTGTGTTTAGGAGCAGTGCTCTAAACATAGGGGCAATATTCGAGCGCGGGTCTAATTTCGGATTTATACAAGATAAGAAGTTGGGATCGGAGTAAAACATTTTTTGGCCCTAAAAAGATAGCGCAGTTTTCCTGAGGCTGACTTGGTGATGCTCGACATGTGTTTATATCACGATACATTCCCACAGACCGTGACGCCGAGCAATTTCAGCCATTCCCCGGATTCGAGGGCCTGCCCATTCATCATCAGCTGTGGAACCGATGAGCCACTTTTTTTGTGAATTTTGTTTACTGTCTCTTCGTTGCATTGAAGTCGACGAGATTGGCCTTTCCCCACTGCAGGACCTCATCTAGATCCTGATTCAGAGGCAATCTGTCTACATCTCAGCTGGTGCTACGTTGATACACCAATCGGCCGAACATTCGAAAAGGAGGAAACAAGCGTACTATTGTGGCGGTTCCGCCAAACCCCGCTGTCTACTTACCGTAAAACCCCCATAACATTCAGCCAATTTCCTAACTTCACTAATGCAATCGCATTAGTACCTGAAAATGCTTCACGCATTATATAGATCGAAACTATAATCTTAAAGTCCCTGTAAAGAAAACTTACCTTTTCATGCATCTCTTCGCATACAATTTTCCGAAAGATTTCTTGCTTTACTTATCTGGAATTCCAAACCAATTCGGCACCTTCGGTACCAGACAAATTTCTGTAAACAAAATGATTCGGTTTCCATACAATGTAACCATCATGACAGGGACCATAAATATTGCGCCGTCTATTTTCCCAGCCGCGCCATGCGTACAACATTGTTCTCTACATACACATTGGCTGGCGACTTACACCCAAGGGACTAAAGCAAAGACGCATTCCGCGTCTCTTGGCATCAATTGAATCCTACAGCATAAGCCAATACAAATAGGAATTCAATACCTACCCTTACTAGCGATGCCATAGACATCCAATTTGCTTTTAGCACCATTTCCCGGATGACTACCGGTTTATTTATTCAACTGCAATGCACATTTTCCCTTTCCTTGTTTCAGGTTCTATCCCATGGCCTTGTGTATGAAAAAAATCAATGTGATCTTCACTCACACATACACATACATTGCCAAGTCTTTCTTCCTTGTTTCCACCACGAGAGAAACACTTTCTCTCTCGGGATTACTCACCCCAAAACGATTGAATATCGTTGAGTCGTATTCCAATCACAGGACTGGTCGGTCGAGCCGTCCGTCATCCCTCGTAGGGTGTGCTCGGAGTGCACACCCTAGAGAGTCGTAAAGTTAACACCCTTACCGGAGTCAAGTGTTATTTCCCGTGTAGTGCGCATATCACGAACCTTGTTTTTCTGAAATTAGACGCTGATGGTGTACATCTGTTAAATTTAACTTCAAATTAACGCGACTTTTGCTTCTAACAAAATGTAAAACTTCAAATCAACATAACTATTGCTACTAACCAATTCTGTAACTTCAAATTGTTGTTAAAATATAATTGAAATGAAAGAACCATTTACTCTTCACATGGTGTGTTTTCCTTCCCCTCGGTGACGTGCAGTGTTTTATTAGTGAACAATTGATTCAGCACCAGTTTTGATTTTCTTTTACCGTGCCGCAACTGCCCTGGGTGTTCCAATGTTCTGTCATTGTTTCCGGTGATCGTGTTTTGTACTCGGCGGTATTTCTGATGGTGGAAGAAGTGAACCAAGTACCCATGCTGGGTACATACTTCTACCCCACACTATCATCGGCAAAACTGAACACCCCGTTATCCGCTATCCCTAACAAACCATTTATGTGAAGCAAAAAACAAGGTTGGGCACCCCCGAATTAACAGGATACAGATCCGAATGCTCGCCGTCCACAAAAACCCGGATCGATCGATTTTCGAGGAAGCTCTTCGTCCAGTCACAAAGCTGCTGGGAAAGTCCATATGAGCGAAGTTTGCTCAGAAATGCCCCGCGCCAGACGCGGTCAAAAGCCTTGGTGATATCCAATGCGACCGCCCTTGACTCACCATGCCGCTCAATCGCAGATATCCATGTATCGGTTATAAGTGTCAAAAGGTCTCCCGTGGAGTGCATGCCACGGAATCCATATTGACGATCATTCAGAAGTCCGTTGCACTCCGAATACTTGAACTGCCCAGTTCGCGGCGTAACCGACTAGGATCCATACGGTGGATCCAGTCTACCGCCGCCCAGTTCGCGACGCAACTGAAGATAGGACCCGACTTGTGGATCCATGCCGCCGCCTAGTTCATGGCAACTACAGGATCCAGAGTGTGGATCTAGACCACCGCCGTCCAGTTCGCGGGAAAACAAATCGGATCCAGGCTGTGGATCAAGACCACCGCCGCCCAGTTCGCGGCGCCAAATATCGGGAAGCAGTGAGTTCAGCCCCGCCGCCAAGTTCGCGGCACAAAGAACAATTACAAACGAGATCCCGGCACCAATGACAGCGAAGTCTAAAATAATAAAGGCTGCATTGGGCGAACGCCGAAGACTTGCCAGAGTAGAAGCGGAACGTTTAGCCGAACTTAAACGTCAAGAAGCTGAACGGGAGCGTACACTTGAAGTGGAAGTTCGTCGTCTTGCTAAAGAACTGCGCAAAGCCGAAGAACAGTGCAAAGCTGAAGAGAAACGCGAAGAAACCGAGAAGAGAGCCAAAGAAGAACACAAACAGTGGGTGAAGACACGGCCTAATGAACGGACAACCATGGTTGATCAGCTTATCGCCGCCCAGTTCGCGGCACGGGCCACCATCTTGAGCTATTCCCTCAAACCCCAGGACCAAGGGAAACCAACCCCGACCAGCATGGAGACGACCAAACGAGACTTCCACACCGAGTGGGAGGCGATCCGGGGGTGACATAAGCAGATCATTCGCATCGCGCCCCCTGAATATCAACGCCACGAATACTTCGCGGAGAACTTTATCGGGGAGACCGTGGAAGTGTATCTCGAGGAAATGACGAGGCTATTCGAGGCCCAGTACGCGCTCGACCCAGCCTCTCCAACTACGGCGAACAGCGCCCACCAACTCGACAGTAGCGAGCTGCCCTCAATGCAGCTGCCAGCAGTCCCCAAAAAGGAAGCGGCTAAGGAACCGCACCCCATCCCAGGGAGTGAGAACCAGCAGGCCGCCGACCAAAGCGCCGGCTGCCCAGAGAAGAAACCGCACCCCATCCTGCGGAGTGAGCACCAGCTGGCCGCCGACCGGAGTGCCGCCCACCCAGAGATCAACCCGGCCCATGTCCCGATGCTCGGACCAGCACCGGAGTCCTAACGGAAACAGACGCCGTGCACGTGTTGTGGGGCACAACATCGCATCTGCGCTTGCGAGGGTTTTCTATCGCTCAAACCTACGCGTCGGAAGTCCGTCGCACACAGGAGGCACATGTGCTTCAACTATTTGGGTCGCCACTTACGCGACTGCCGCTCCACTAGACGGTGTCGACATTGTCAAGGACGGCACCATACACTACTCCACACTAGTGCGGTAAAATCACCGCCACGCACAGACGCGGGCACTAACCCGAAGCCCCAGGACTTATCTCCCGGAGTGTCGTCAAACACCCTGACCGCCAATCCCGCGCGATCTCCAGACCCCTCCAACGGCAGACGACTATTGACCAAACATCACATGGCCGTTCCGCGTGGATTGCGAACTTACAACTCCGAACCAGAGGAACTGGTCCACCATACGAATGATGAGCGCAGCTCCCATAAGAGGACCAAGAGGGGGTACTATCGGCATCGGCCCCCGGGGGTCACAAACGAGGCCCGTGCAACCACCTACCGCCGACGACCTTTTTGGCCCAACTGTCGGACATGCCCCTCGCCCGCTAAACTAGTGCAAGGACAACGGGCAATCGAAGAGCCGGGAACCTGGCCGCCCAAAGGCTTCCAGGCACCACACCATACCAGGGACACCAGGCGGACAAACTCCGGCCAATGACCGGAATCACCGAGGCCGACCGTGTCAACACACAGCCACCACAAGAGAAGTAGGACCGCCCAATGCCCCGCTTGGCATTGGGGAAATCGAAAAGCGAGTACTACACGCACACCCCTAAATCGGAGAAAACTGTCTCCATGCTCCTCAAAGGAGTTGATCTTTCCCTTACTCCTGAAGAGGTGCTCGAAGAACTAAAAAGCTTCGAACACGATGCCTTGAAATTTACAGGTGTGAATCCATTTTCCACAGCAAATTCTAGATATCTCAACCGTAAGTTGCCTTTCTACATTGTGTCGCTAAGCCTCAATAGTAAAATTGATGGGCTTAGATATATTAAATACATTAATCACCAAACAATAAGTTGGAAGAGAATAAAGAAGTCCGGCCGCGTATTGCAATGCATGCGCTGTCAACGCTTGGGGCATGTGGCAGCGAATTGCAATATGCATCTCAGATGCGTCAAATGCCTAAACAAACATATCATTGGAGAATGTCCATTGGGCAAAGAACAACTTCCGGATAGAAGTAAACTATCCTGTGTTCTCTGTAACAACTCAGGTCATCCTGCTAATTTTAGAGGTTGCCCTAAGTACCAACAACTAAAATCAAAGTTGGAAGCCAAAAAGAAGCAAGTTGAAGAAGAGAAACGGATGAAAACTCGCTCTTACAACAACTTTGTGGCACCAAGTGTGTCATACGCTCATATGGCAGGTGGAGTAAAAAATGCACCAATCTTAGAACAATCACGCAATATCATAAAAACGCCCGCCCTAGAGGCACAAACTGATGTAACAGCTACATTACTGTCCATACAAGGACAGTTTGCTGCGTTTGATAAAAAATTCGAAATGATCGAAAAAAAAACTGACGGAACAAGTGGCTCGAACGGACGTTATATATTCGACCCTGTCTCCATACGAACCCACACTCTAATCATAACGTTCACTGCGGCTGAATTAACCCTAAAAATTATTGCTGTGAATGTTAATTCACTAATCCGCATGGAAAGAAGGGATAATCTCAGTAATCTGCTGGAAGTTGAACGCCCAGATGTGCTTTTGGCTAGCGAAACTAAGCTAAACCAAGGGCACAAATTGGGCTACCCAAATTATAAAGTAATTAGGCGAGATCGTCCAAATTCCACTCAGGCGGGCGAGGTCGCTGTCTTAGTTAAAAATGCTCTACAACACAAAGTCGTCTACAGTAGAGATGTATACAAGTTCCAATTACTAGAAGTCTGCGTTGTAGATATTCCTTTGAAAAGTCAAAGGCATCTATATGTGTTCTCTGCTTATGCTCCCGAAGCTGCACAGTGTATACCGTTTATCAATGAACTTGATACCCTTTTTCGAAGTCTCAAGTTAGAGTCGGAAATTAATTATTTCTTTATGGCGGGAGATCTCAATTCCAAGCACAGTGCATGGGGTAACTTTATCACAAACACAAGAGGCAATGCGTTGTTCGACTGGTGGCAAACAAACGCTATTGAATATAAACTAGAATTGTCGCTACAAGTACGCCGTCATATCCAAGAAGAAATTCCTTCTTGGATTTACTGTTGCTCGACGAGCGAATACAATTATTAGATACGGAACTACTAGAAATTGTCGAGTACGATAGCGATCATTACGGACTTGGTGCTGTAATACATGTCCCAAACGAACATTAACTACTTGAGCAGTACAAACAGATACATTCTTTTAATTTCGGAAAAGCACACTGGTCGCGCTTTGATCGGATAATAAAAATAAAATTACGCTCCAATGGCATAGATCCACCAACTGACAGAAATCTTCATAATGACGAAATTGATCATTATCTTTCGACGATGAACAACATTGTTACTAATACAATGAATCGTTCTATCCCAAAAGTGTCTCACTCCGAGAGCCATACAAACCGGTACAGAAACGCAACGATCGAATAGCTGTATAGGCAGAAGAGTATTCTGCTCTCTAAGTTAAAACTGCTCTACAGACAATTCAGCGATCCAAATAGCCAGGAAGTAAAAACGATTAAGTCATTAATTAAAAATCTTCAAAAACTGATCCGTGATAACTATAGATCAGTAATTAATGAGGACTGGAACAAGAGAATTCAAGCCATTAAAGCTAGTGGATCGAATATGTTCTCACAAATAAATAAAGTCTTTCGAAGGAAAGATAATAATGACACCCCATGTCTGCGAGTTCCGCGGACTCCCGAGAATTGTCAAACTCTGCTGAACGCAGGACTTACCCTGGAACACATCAACTCTAACGAAGAGTTCATAATAGTCGAGGATCCGCAAAAAAGGCGAACTCAATTGGCGCTTGTTTCGAAGCAGTGTATAGATTGAACGAATCGGCTCATTCTAACCTTGACCTGGAAAATAGGGCTCTCCAAAAACATATTTCGCTACGCAATGAACTCAACAATTGGCGTCTCTTAAGTCGAAGTTTCACTATATTTAGTGAAAATAATAGAGCGGATTCCCTGCTTAGAGATCTAAACGCTAGTATATTTGTACCGTCGGGGAGCCTCTGGCGGAAGACTAATGACCTTGCCCGGAAAAAACAAATCATTATGGAAAATTTAACAAGTCTCAGGACTTGCTAAATAAGGCCAAGACCGGTTCCCGGTTGTAGTGCCGTTGATGATGATGATATTTGTACACAAGGATGACCTGACGGACATTCTTAGATCGATTAAGAACAAAAAATCTTCTGGAATAGATAGTATTCCAAACACTGTTCTAAAGCATTTACCTCTTGAAGTAGTGAAGGTTTACACTACTTTGTTCAATAACGCTCTAAATAATGCATATTATCCAACCCAATGGAAATCTGCAGTAGTCCATCCCATCCCCAAAAAGGGCAAGGACAGGAGCAATCCAGCCAATCTTCGCTGGATTAGTTTGCTTCCGAACATCAACAAGATATTCGAGAAAATTATAAATAAAGCATTGACTAACTGGTGTGAGGAAAATGGTATTATTCCGAACAACCAGTTTGGTTTCTGTTCGCAACATGACGCCGTTCATGCTGCGACAAAACTTGTTTCCGACATATAGTGGAACAAGGCGAAGCGACAATGCACAGGGGCCTGTTTGGTTGACTTTGAAAAGGCCTTCGACACCGTATGGCTAGAAGGGCTGGTATATAAGTTATCAAATCTAGGTATGCCCGAATATTTATTATACATTATCTACGATATGACAATGTGTAAACAATTTGTGGTGAAATGTGGAGATGTAATCTCTAACAAGACTTTCCACATCAAAAACAACCTACAACAGGGAGCAGTGAATTCCCCCGTTTTATTTAACATTTATACTAGTGATCTAGTGGGTTCTCTCAACCATGCAATTGCGTATGCCGACGACATTGTGGTGTATAGATCTTGAGAACAGATTGATGTCATCAACAGACTTCTGCAAAATGATTTAACCAAAATCAAACGTTTTTGCGACGACTGGAAATTAAAAATAAATTTCCAAAAAACAGAGACTATCCTTTTCAGAACACCCCTGTCCAGTGCATCAAGGGATACAAAACGGAATTGGAAAACATTTTCCATTGCAGGAAGTAATAATCTCCCCTACAAGTAAAAACTGTAGTATCTTTACTTTGATAAGCATACAGCAGCTGCTCTAGCTGCTGTACGCATATGCAATGACACGAAGACTCTTCCGTAGTAGTCTGCTGGACCCCAAGCTGAAAATAATTTCATACTCAGCATTCATCCGACCAATATTGGTGTATGGCTACCCGATATGGTACAACATATCCCCATTTTACATGGAGAAGTTTCGGGTGTTCGAGAGACAGTGTTTGCGTTCCTGCCTCGAAATGTATAGAACCCCAGAGTCGCAGTATAAGAAATACTATCCCAATCAAGTCCTGTATGACAAATCAGGACTAAACAGAATAGATAACTTCATTATCAAGATTATTCGTGGTCACACAACAAGGGCAATGTCTAGTGAAAACGATCGGGAGCATTCTATCCCAATGATATGTATATGGAGATTACTCTCCAGAATGGGTTCAATCCACCAGAAACGTTCCCTTTCTCGGATAAAAAAAGACTTATCCAAGACAAACGTGGAGTCCCTATTATTTACCACGCTTTCCGTGGTGCCAGGGATCAACGAATTCTCCACGATAACGATATCTCTAATTTTCCAGATCGCCTGCGTTTTAGTATGGTGATCGGTGAAAGAGATAAATCAATAAAAGATCGATCCCATCCCAACTGGTGGTGGATCAGTGATGAAGAAAGGACTACACGTCCCCAAACATAGTATACCTCTCAGGCGCACCGCTTTCCCTCCCCCTATCATCCCCAATTCCCAATTATTTTTATTTTATTTTTTTTTTTATTTTTGTTTTTAATTTAATTTTAATTTTTTATTTTATTTATTTTTATTTGTTTTCCTTGTTTATGTTTGTCCGTTTTGTTTCATTTTTTATTTTTTATTTTGCTTTTCAACCCCCTATATATGTAATTAAAAAAAAAATTATAAATTATACATGATGTAGAAAAAAATAGAATACATTTTAACAAGAAAACATATCAATTATTGTGGCATGTTATAAAAGCATTTATTGTGCGCCGAAAGGCATATGAAATATCGTAACGTATAGTTTAGAGTGCTTGCGAAGAGCCAGTAAGTTAATGTAGTTTAGTTTAGTTTAGTGAGGGCAGAACCCTCGTATATTCAGCTTAGTACAAGCGATAAAACTAAACAATTATCTTAAAACTATATATATAAGAATATAATCTATGGTTAAAAAGAAGAAAAAAGCCCGGGGGGGGGGGGGGTAATGTTTGGCGGGTTGGTTACTGGGTTTATCTATCAATTATCACCCATTCATTCACTCCGCTTAGTACAGGATGTAAGAGTGTGAACGGGAGCGGGCGTGGTCAGGAGTGGGAAGAGAGGAGATGTAGTTTGAGAGCAGTAGAGGTAAAGTTGAAATCGAAGGAGGTAGGGTAGGAGTTTGCCCGCCGCAGCATTCGCGAAATGGGTTCATTAGAGCCATACGAAGTGTGGTGGGTGGGCTGATAAAAGAGATGGGGGTTTCGCAGGTTACGGGGGTTAGTGTGAAGTGGAATGATGGAGAGCAGGCTTGGGCAGTTGATTGTGCCTGAAAGGAGACGGTGGATTATAAGGATATCGGCATGAGTTCTGCGCTCCTCAAGTGTGTTGAAGTTGATCAAATGGAGCCGGCTTGTGTATGGGGGGAGAATCCGTGGATTCGCCCAGTTCAGTCCGCGGAGGGCAAAGCGCAGAAGCCGACGTTGTACGCTTTCGATTCTGCGTACATGGGACGAGTAGTGTGGAGACCAGACCTGACTGGCGTATTCAAGAAGGGGGCGGACGAAGGCTATGTAGGGAGAACGGGAAACGTAAGGATTCGAGAATTCACAAACCCAAGGACAGAGTTGGCTTTAAGAATAATATCATCAATATGATGAAGCTAAGCTCCCTGTCAAATAAGATCCCGAGGTCGCGTATCGAGGGTACAGATGATATCTGCTGGTTTTGTAGGAAGTAGGGGCGTGGGGGGGGGGGTCAGGGGGACGATTGCGGGAAAAGGTGATGGAGTGACATTTGACAACGTTGAGTTCAAGGCAGTTATTACGGCACCAAGTTGAGAAGCTGTCGAGGTCTGTTTGGAGAAGTGAGGAGTCGAGAGGAGAGATGATCGTTTTCTAGAGTTTGGCGTCGTCCGCATAGAGGGAGATGGATGAGTATTTAATAATGGAGTAAACATCATTGATCGTAAGGATAAATAGGAGGGGACCTAGATGGCTGCCTTGTGGAGCCCCTGACGTAGGAAGAAAAGGATTGGACAGGGAGGATCTGAATTTGACACGGTAGGATCGATCTTTCAGATAAGAAGATAACCACTTGATCAATATGGGGTTCGAAACCTAGGGAGGACAGCTTAAAAAGGATGAGATTATGGGAGATTTTGTCAAAGGCCTTGCTGAAGTCGGTGGTAATTACATCGACTTCGTTGCCATTTTCTAAGGCACGGAGAGTATGGGATGAGAACTCGACCAGATTCGTTGTGGTCGACCTACCCGAAAGGAAACCATGCTGGTTGGATGAGATGATGGATTTACAACGGAAAGATAACGCGTTGTAAAGAATTCCTTCGAACAGTTTGGAGATATGAGACAGTTTGGCGATGGGACGGTAGTTGCTTATATCGTTTTTAGGTCCCTTTTTATGTATGGGGGTGACGTAGGGGGATTTCCAAATACTAGGGAAGATCCCTTGTGAAAGGGATAGATTGAATATCTTTGATATCGGTAGGGAAAGAGAAGTGGAACATTTCTTTAAAAATACAGCCGGGAGTCCATCAGGCCCAGGGCTGAGCTCGTTTTTGAGTAAGTTTAATTTCTCCTCAATTACGTGGCGCTAAATAATTTGTGGGGTGAAGGGGCCGAGGGAGAATTCGGGCAAGTCTTTGAAGTGAGACGGATTGTGTTCGAAGGAAATATCTGTGAAGGATTTGTTGAAAAACGAAGCGAATAGATTGGCAGTAGTTAGGGGGTCGGATGAAGTAGTCGCGCCATAAGAAAGGGAGTTAGGATAGGCGTCGGATTTACGTTTGTAGTTTATGAAGTGGAAAAAAGATTTGGGGTCATTGATCAAATTAGATTGTGTTTTTGTGAGGTAGTTGGTGTAGAGGGAGTTGTAGAGCTCGGAAAATTTATAAAAGGAACCGAGATAGTTGGAGTAGTTTTGGAAGGAACGCGTTTTGAGGAAAATGTTCCACAAGTTATTTCTCTTGTTCCTAAGAGCGCGGAGTGTGCGGTTATACCATGGCGGCGATGAAACCGATGACCTGTGACGAGAATAGGGGACATATAAGGCGATGGCATAGTAGATCTCCTTATAGAGAGCGGCAGTAGCTTCTTCTACCCCCAAATGATCAAAGCGAAACGCTGTTTTGCTAAGATGCTCATTTAAAAGGCGGAAGTTAGCTTTGTGGAAGTTGTATGGAAAAGTGTCATAGGGTAGAGAAGGGCGGGTTTCATGATCAAGATATATGGATAAGAGCAGCGGGCGGTGGTAATTATCAATGGTGGAGAGGGCGTGTGGACTAGGGGCAACTGAGGACTTGTGTGAGTCCGTTGTAAACACGAGGTCCAGTTGTCTCCCCATATGATTTGGGACATTGCTTACTTGATGGAGGCATGAGTCCCGTTTATAAAAATACGTTCCTTGGAGCTAGTGGGGTTTGAGACGTAGAAGGCTTGTTCGTCAGCCAATGTCCATTGGAGATGGGGACTGATATTTGTAAAATAGAACTTAACATTTAGTCTTAAGTGAAATATGTAATTGAATTGTTGAATAAAAGTGGATATAAAAAAAACAAGGAATAAATACACGCTGCGCATCCACGTGCGCAATTTCTTTTGGCGCATCACGGGACGAATTCACAAGCTGCTGAGCAGACCATCGCTCGCGAACCAAAGGGGACATTACCGACATCAGAATCTCTGTGTGGCTGAAAGGAGCACCGATGGAATTGGTTTTGATTGCTGTGTCCTTCGTCCAAGTGGAGGTACATTGTTTTCTATCACGTTTAATACATTAGTGCCCTTTAGAGCGACCGGAAGTGCTGCCAACCCAGCCGAAACGTCATTTCCAGGTCACCGGAACGAACTACCTTCGTTGGTGACCGTTCGCTCGCCGCTCAGATGGAACATTTCCTATATATTCCTGTATACAAGGCGTGTGACGATTTGCAGCTCCACATAAAACTTACAAATAAGTGCATATCAATAACTACAACACTAAATAAATATCCTATTATATGTGCTTAGTATATCCACAATGACTTTCACTTAAAAAACAGAAGTGATGATGTCGTTAGGACAGGTGTTGCGTCGTGGTAGAATAGAGATATTTTTTATTTATTCATGTATTTATTACAATGTAAGTAATTTACATGGTAACTTAAATATAATAGCGCTAGCAACTAAGGCTTTCGGCTAATGAAGAATAGAGATATACTTTTGACAATTATCGCCAATAGAGATTTGCTGGTACGAAACCTCAAATGGTGTTTACAATTTTGTAAAAAAATATTTGTTCGAAAGGAAAAGTTTGGGAACTTAAATGAGAAGACTGTGTCACCGCAATTCAAATTACAAAATACTCGTAGGTACAAACTCTCACTGAATAAAAAAGGAACATAAGCACGGCTACTTGTTCATTGCAAAAAAGTTTTGTTATTCAGCCAACATTTGTGAAGACTTCTCTCAGGATTACACGTTGAAAATAGAGGTCGTACGGCAGTTGAACAAATAGTGTACATGAATTTGTGATTCAGTTGAATGTTATAGGAACCATATTTCTCTTCATCAAACACATTGAATGATCCAACTTGTTACATTTCTCGTTAGATACATTGCAATTCATCTAGGTGCCGCTCTATTTGGGATACATGGTCATGCCTCGATCCTACACGTTCCGCCGTTTATGCTTTTGCTTCACAAGAAAATTGCAGTACTTTCCACTAAAGTGAAAATGATAGCAACTAAGACATTAAAATCTATTGATACCCGTTTGAGTGTGGCTATGAGCCGGGTATCTCTAGGCCCACGTCTCCATAGGATATCGACTTCCAACTGGACACACAGGTTCGTTTTGTATAGTCTTTTTTTTTCGCTTACAAACTAATCTTCTGTCTGCGAAACAAGTACAAGCGACTTTTGAGTTGAACTCATGTCGCAGGAATCATAACACACGAATGGATTTCCAATCACAATTGGCCACGCTCGACCACAAACTTTAGATTAGTTGTTTGCGTTTTTTTTTTGTAATCTTGTGAGAAAGTTCACCTTTTTCACAGTGAAATTAGTGCGCAATAAGGAAACTAAAAAAATTAACCATCCACATCGTCACACTTGCGCAATTGAAAAGTGAAAAAGCAATTAAGCGTACAATCCCAACGAAGCTCGGCAAAATACGTGAACGTGAAAAGTAGCTTCATAAAAAAAGATGTAATAATAGGTATAACAATATCATTAAGGTGACTGCTGGTCGGAGGTAGGCAAACTCTAACGGTGTAATGACACGTAACCTTGCTTATGATTTACCGGAAATAAATCCATTTAGGCGTGCAGCCAGGGTGCGGTAGATCTTATGCAATAGACGGGTATAACATTCGGTATGGGAATTTAATTTGAAGCAATTCTATACAAAACATCGCTCTGGTGATTTTTTTCTAACAAAATTAATGAGTCTAAACTGGGGCGTGGACTTGAACATGGCTTTAATGTGCCTGTACAAAAGATGTGGGCATATTAGATGTTAATTAGTGGAAATTATGGTACCTATAGCCTTGTACATCAGTGAGAATAAAAGGACGGTGTGGGTGTCAGCTACATTGAACTTGCGAGGTCACAAAAGCAACACTTTTATATCACCAAAGCATATTCAATTATTGAGTCATCAAGGATGATATTTGTAAAAAGAGGATGCAATTCCACGTTTGGCGACCTAATAGAAATAACAAAAGTCAGCATATATGATACTTAGATAATTCCATCAGGTGCAAAGATAGACAAATTACGTGGTATACAATGTTGTATCACCTCAAAGTATAATTCGACAATTAAAGCCATAAAAATAATTGTGTCGTACTATTTCTGTAATTCGACACTTAATTAAGCTATAAGATAAACGTTATTTCCTCTAATATTAACGAAATTACGATGTTGGCAATCTCTGTTGGCTTTGAACTTTCTAATTTTTATGGTAAGATAAAGTGTCTACTATTAAAAGAAAGGAGTACTCTTGACAAATTCCGAAGTAATTTTATTAGGACACATCTGGGTTCGCAATGCCATACTTCGTGTTTTTTATTAAAGAACTGCCATCATTTTCTCTATAACATCTTACTTTGAATTATACTATAAAGGGTTTATGTCCCTACACTTAGCAACTTAAATAAATATGGACCAAACACATCTACAAATTATTATGAAAATAGAAACTAGAAAGCAATTAGTGAGTAAAATAAATGGCTGCTGAGGCGGCGGATGATGCTCCACATAAGGAGTAGGATGGACACTAAAATAAATGTAGATGTACACTAAAATAAATGAAGATGTACATTAAAATAAATGAAGACGTAGACTTCAAAAAAAGAACTAACAGTAACAATAAAACAGTTAATAGATTGATGTTATAAAAAATCATCTACAGCAACGTGGAATGGTTCACTTACTCCAGCGTCTCTGCCGTTCCTGGAAATAACGTTCCACGTCACTTGAAGTCAACGACTAGGATGAAGAATACAGGATGTGGACAAAAAGTTCGTAGATTGATGTTATAAAAAATTAACCTTAACGTGTGTTTGGAAGGGATACACTTACTCGTCTCTGTCGAAAACAATGTTCCATGTCACTTGAAGTCAATGCTTTCAGAGTGTTGTCTCAAAGGGACATTAGCATCCCAAAGAATAGCTTTAAGGGGACATTCCGGTTTGTCCGGTTAAAAAAATCAATTTTTTTTGCTTAATCGATAGTTTTATCCTTCAAAAATAATATGTTAAAATTTGGAAACGAATTCTTAGGCGGTTCCAAAGTTATAGGTCATTAAAGGGTCGGGTCTCCCGCGGATACAAATTCGTATCATAGGTGGCAACTACCGTGTATTTAGAAAGATGCAGACTATCCATTTATGGGCATTAATTTGCTTGACTGTTGGCTTGGGCCAACTGCCACTTCTTTGAATATGTCGCAATCTTGTGCGACTGAACAACATGTTCATAAGCGGTAATGGATAGTCGCTCCTGTGTATGTTGTTTTTACATTCGGGCGTACTGCGGGTGACCTGCGATTGCCTGAGTTTTAGTTAGTTTCATATATATGAAACTAACTTGCCCGTTGCACGGTGCTGATGGTTTTTTCTTGTTTGGTGACTATGGAAGATGTTCCTACCGGTGACGTCGCGGGGTAGGTATTTTTGATGTTTCTTTGTTTCTTTTTCATCAGGAGGAAAAAGTATTTAGTGTAAACCTGGTCTCAGAACGCGCAGTGCTCGCTTTTAGGCATCCGTTTCATACGTTTTTCAACGGTAAATTTGTCTAACATAATGTTTAAAAAGGTTAAAGGTTCGCGTAAGTCAGGTTTGCGCCCAGTGAGTCGATAGAAAAAACGAAAAGGATTTATGGGAATTGTAAATGAACTGGAAACGGAGTATGCGACTACATCGGCACAAAAATAGGCTATATCGCCCGACTTCGCTCCAACAGTCACAGTGACGGCAGCATACGTGATGTTACATTTTTTTTCAGTTTTTTTCCGAACTTTCAAACACTATAAAGTGTAAAAACTGTGACGGTTCGATAAACTTTTCAAAAAAATCTGAGAAAGGCCTAGGATTCAAACTGATCGTCGAATGCAACTGTGGTGAGAGGGTCATCGAGTCCTGTCCACGAATCGCCAACAAAGCTTACGAAATTAATCATAGAATAGTATTCGTATTGCGCATCTTGGGTGTCGGGTTAAATGGATTACATTGTTTCATTTCACTGATGGATATTGGCGAATTTACGAAACACATCTACTACGCTGCTCTCGATAATGCACACACCGCGTATCGGCGTTTTTTATTCCGTGATAAAAAGGGCTAGCAAAGATTAAAAAGAAAAAACTGATGAAAGTGAAGATAACAAATGTACTGCTTCTGGAGATGGTAGTTGGAGCAAAAGGGGTCATACTGCTAATTATGGCGTTATGACATTGGTCGGCAACAAAACAAACAAAGTTCTCGATCTTACTGTGAAATCGCGTTATTGCCAAGGCTGCAACCTTATGAAAACAAAGAAAGGCACCCCTGAATATGATACTTGGTGGGATGAGCACGAATCAGTTTGCACAGTGGATCACAATGGAAGTTCGGGTAAAATGGAGCCTGACGGAATGATAGAGATGTTCGAGCGCGCTTTTGATCTGCACGGCCGCATTTACGAAAGGTACATTGGAGACGGGGATGTAAAAATAATGAATGCGTTGCAGAAATCATTTCCAAATGTTGTAAAGGCCGAGTGTATCAATCACGTGGGAAAGCGAATCGGTTCGCAATTACGCGGTGTCATAAAAAAAGCAAAAAAAAAAAAAAACAGACCAATTAGGAGGAGCTGGTCCTGGCAAACTTACGGGAAACATTATAACAGAACTGACGACTTATTACGAACTTGCGATTAGACGCAAGCTCACTCTGCTGAAGAAATGGCGAAAGAAATTTGGGCAACATACTACCACAAAATATCAAGCGATGAAAATCCGCAACACCAAAACCGTCCAGAGGGCCCGGAGTCATGGTGCAAATGGAAACGCGCGGAAGCTGCGAATGAGCTGTCAAACTTCCACCACGACAAACCACCCTTGGATCCTAAAGTACGAACAGCTAATTACCCAGTTTACGTAAAACTGACAGAACCCGATTTGTTAAAAAAATCCGAGGGAGGTTTCACGCGAAATAACAACGAAAGTTTCAATGCTACTATCTGGCAAATGGCGCCAAAACACACATACAGTGGTAAGAAAATCATTGAAGTTGCGGCTCTTACCCCAGCTTGTATGTTTAATGAGGGGTTTTTACTTGTATTGCTAATAATGCAAGTCATGGGCATCAAAATTGGGTACGCTGCGAGAGCGTTTGCGAACGGGAGGGACAGAGGTCAGCTGCAAGACGCTGACCGCAGCCTAGTATACAACTCGCACGAGGCACGAACAGCGAGGAAAAAGACGAAAATGCAACTGGAGGACCATTTCGAAGTCGTGGAAGGAATTGTTTATGTTCCAGGAATAGATGTATAGCTGTTAGTATAAAAAATCCCGATGATTTCATCAAAAAAATCACTTTGGAGATCTTTATCTCCAAACTTTGAATGCGTTTTTCTCGAAACGACTTTTTTGAGTGCGATGTAAGCGATAATATGAAAACGGTGCATGCGATTCTTATGAAAGTTCGCACACATATTTTTAACAAGCACACGCAAATTGTGAGTGAATTACTTTTTTATTTATTTATTTTTTTTTTTAGTTATAACTAAAAAATAGAGTAAAAATGGGCCGAAAAATCACTTTTTTTTCAATAGTCCGCCATTTTGTTGTTTTTTATCAATTTTAAATTTTTTTTCACTTACATTGGGCTAAATGTAAATTGAGGGGGGGGGGGGGGGGGTTCCGGTTCCGGAGTGACTCGACAAAATTTGCAAACGTAGTCAAAAGATGAATAAAATGTTAAAAAAAAATGTTGTTATATCTTTAATACTTTCTCTTAAAAAAAATCATGATGTTGATGCGGTTGATGCCGCGTATAAAGAGTGGGAGGTCTACCAGGGCCAGCAGTTAGTGGTGTTGAGTGCATGGGATACTGAGATGGTAATCCCCTTGCGGTGGAACCTACGAACTGGGTGGATGAGAAGGTGGTGACTAAGAACCCGGAGGTTGTGAAACATTAGCCATTTTTTATTGCGCCTGTTCGAGTAGTAGGTGATGTCTACCCGCGACTAATCGATGTACCTTATGAAGCAGTTGATGTAACAATGGGTGAAGCTATTGTCAAATGCTGTAAAACCGTTTGGCTAGGTTGCTGAGATGATGGTGATAGAACCATTCTTGATGGAGATTGGTACAGCAGAGCAGATGGTGGATGCTGTGGCATTTCTAACAGATATATAGCGTTTGCGATGATAGTGAAGAAGGTGTGACTTGAACCGACGCTATGACGGTTAAAATCGCCAAAAGATTAAACCAATACTCAACAAATCAAGCCACTGCAGCGTGTACGAATACGATTTCTAAACTCAAGTACACTCAACTGATGTGGAATTGCTATGTTACTGCTTGATATAGCACTAATGCTTTTTCTTATTCGATTTTCTTCCCGTGTTCTTCACTATTTGCTTGTGTATTGTGTGCGTATCTGTTAGAGACGCCATATTACTCCCTCCTCAGCAACTTTGATACTATCAACTTCGTGTGCGAACGAAGGAGCGAGGAACGAGCGAACGTCGGATCAGGCGAGCGTGCCGGTGCTCTATGCGGAAGTCGTGAACGTGGTCGTAAAGTTCTGTTTACTATGCGAAAGGGTGTACACAGATCACGTCGGGGTCACCAATTATAGCGTTTGCAACGAAAGTGAAGACGGCGTGATTCGAACCGACGCTATTACGGTTACAATCACTAAAAATTGAACCAATGCTCAGCACATAAGGCCACTGCCGCGTGTACGAATTCGATTTATAAACTCAAGTACATTCAACTGATGTGGAATTGCTTTGTTATTGCTTGGTATACGGTTGGTTCATTTTCTTATTCGAGTTTTCTTTGGAGTTCTTCACTATTTGCTTGTATATTGTGTGTGTATCTGTTAGAAACGCCACAGTGTTACATAATTAACAGCGCTAGTTTCCCCCCATCGTTCCATCTAAATCAATACGCAAATTCGAGTCTTTATTTCCCAATCATATACATCATCATTGGGCTCCCCGATAGTATAGTGGTTAGTACCCCTGCCTGTCACGTGGGAGACCGGGGTTCGTTTCCGCGTCGGGGAGCCTCTGGCGCAAGACTAACGACTTTGCTCGGAAAAAACAAATTATCACGGAAAATTTAACAAGCCTCAGGACTTGCTATGATGTATCATCATCATCATCGGCACTACAACCGGGAACCGGTCTAGATACATCATCATCATCATCGGCACTACAACCGGGATCCGGTCTTGGCCTTATTTAGTAAGTCTCGCGCCTTGTTAAACTTTCCATAATAATTTATTTTTACGGGCAAAGCTATTACGCTTGCGCCATAATCATATACATATCATAGCCAAAAGTAACATTGTCCTACACTTTAATAGCCCATTTTAACCTTCTATGTTACATTTTCATTTTCCTTAACGAAACATAATCCTATCCCAAAAGCAGTTTTCACGGTCGAACTTCCATTATGTATAGTCTCTTCAACCATGAATAGTCATAACTCACACGGAAAATGTACATACAAACATTTTCCACCCTGCCTATCCCCTATCTCACAATTGTCGTAATTCTTGCCCTAAATGGAATTATTACACAAAAAATTCTCTTAACGAGGACCATGAATATTTTCACATATATTTTTAGATACATTGACCCTTCTCAGAAAATTTGGCAGCACATTGTCATTATAAACTTATGCACCTGACGCCAGCGAGATCCGAAACCAAATTCCAGTGAATCAATAAATGATAAGGTGGGGGCAAATTTGTGTCCTCGTATAAAAGGAAGTGAATGGGCAATTTTCTTTCTAGTTAGTAATTGGAAATCGTTTTCTCGTAGCTGTTTGAAATCGTTTGTCGCCCCTCTTGTGATTAATAAATTCGTCGTCTGTTAGTGGTGATAGTGTAAAAATCTCTAAAGCAAACGTATGAAAAGAATTCGAAATTATACAATTAGTTGTAAAATAAATAAAAAGAAAAGGTGTCTAAATAAAAACTCTTTATGATCGTGTAGATCGAGTACTAAATGCGCCCGAGGGGCCGGTCGCAATAAGAAAAGGAGAGGGAAGGTGCATAATAACGCTGATGCTCTATCAAGAAGACCATGTAAGCCAGATTGTAAACATTGTCATAGAGCGGAAGAGAAAGAAGCGGCGTACGATCTGCGAAATGTACAAGTAGAAGTACTAGATGGGTGGACGAGTGATGCTATACGCGCAGCTCATCTTCAGGATGAAGATATGTCGCTAATCTTGGAACACAAAGAAAAGAACGAGCGGCCAACTTGGAACAATATTTCCGACAAGAGTGGAACATTTAAGGCATATTGGGCACAATGGAATTCCTTGCTGGTGGAAGATGGAATTCTAAAGCGTAAATGGGAAGCCGCGGACGGAAAATCCCATCGACTGCAGATTCTAATCCCACCATCAAAAGTGAAGGATGTACTAACAGAAATGCATGACGGGGCCTCCGGTGGACATCTGGGAGTTAATAAGACACTTTCAGAAATTACGATCTCGATTCTACTGGCTTCACATGAGAGATGGCATCGAGTCTTGGTGTAGGAAGTGCACAACTTGCATTGCGACCAAAGGACCAACAGCAAAACCAAGGAGCGCTATGAAGCAGTACAACGTGGGTGCCCCTTTCGAGCGAATTGCGATTGATATCTCAGGATCATTTCCAAAAACCAACGACAACAACAAATACATGTTGGTCATCATGGATTACTTCAGCAAGTGGGTGGAAGTCCTTCCAATTCCAAACCAAGAAGTAACAACCGTCATTGAGCAGCTTATCAATAATTGGATCAGCAGATATGGAGTTCCCTGTGAGCTGCATTCCGATCAAGGCCGAAACTTCGAATCACAGATATGTCAAGGCATCTGTGCGGCACTGCGCGTAAGGAAAACCAGGACCACACCCTTACATCCGCAGTCAGACGGAATGGTCGAAAGGTTCAACCGAACAATGAAAGAACACTTATCGAATGTCGTTAGTGATCACCAACGAGATTGGGACAAATATGTACAAACCTTTCTCATGAGCTATAGATCGGCTAATCACCATACGACGGGCCATTCCCCAGCAGGAATTATATTTGGACGAGAGTTTCGATTACCTCCCGATCTGCGATTCGGAATACCCCAGACGTCGTAGATAAGACCGAAGACTACGTAGCCGAATGGAGAAATCGCCTTGATGAGATTCATCATTTGGTTCGAAAGCAAATCAAGGTATCCAGTGACAGGATGAAAACAAGGTACGACGTTCGAGCCAACGCATCCGGATTTAATGCAGGCGATAACGTGTGGCTTTATAACCCTCATTGGCGAAAAGGTAGGTCTCCGAAGTTGCGGCAACATTGGAAAGGATCGTATAAGATTCTCACAAAAATTAACGACGTTGTCTATAGGATTCAGCGAAGACCGAACGCCAAGATGAAAGTGGTACATCGCGACCGACTGGTGACTTTTGTTAACCCAGGAGACCAGTGAACTTAGTTCGGGACGAACTAATCTAGGCGGAGGGTAGTGTGATGAGCTGGCAAGACTCTAAAACAAAGTACTAGAATATTCTGGAAAGTATTGGGAAACTGGAGACTATAAGCAAAAAGAAGCGAGAGGGAAAAACGATGTCTTCAGTGACAGAAGTGTCACTTTTGACAGAGGAGCGAATAAGAAAAGAACGTTGTCAAGAGCAGAAAAATAAAGATTGAATAGAAAATTGATTTCACGGCTTATTTTGTGTGAATAATTAGCCCAGCGAACCCCAAGCTTGCTACAATATATTCAACCTATTTTTTGTTTTTAAGTCGAGGAGAAGCATCTTTTTTCTTCCTAATGACTAACTATACACCCTTAAGGGGAGATCGCCATCACTTAGATGTCCCAAGACACTGCAGGTCGACTTTTAGCAATTGCAAAAGTTAGAAACAAAGCCTCAATGCATCAGATCAGCCACTTGTACGAGATGATTTAATTTTTTCGACTACGAAGGATGTTACAATAAAGACTTTATTAGCGCTATCTTGCCATATGCACCTGAGAGAGGGGGAAGGATTTGTTGTAAACATACCAAGTTTGGCAACTATAGTACGGAATCTCGTGCGGACCACGCAATAAACCGCACGCGCTAAATTTCGCCTATAAATTCTTTACGACTGTACGTGCACTTGATTTCTTTTTAGGCCTGGGAATATAAAAGATAGCCTAGATCTGGATCATAAGACGGATGCGTGACAACGGTACCTTTTTTTTGTTAGACAACTTGCGCCACAAGCGGCCGGTCATTATCGTGATGCAATTTCCATCGGTTAACAAGATCATTATTTAATTTTCATGGGTCACAATAGTAAACGATGAATTGCTCTAAGAAATATTTTAAGTAGGTTTATAACACACGTGACATAAACTCACATAAAAATTTGCAAACTTCTAAGAATATATCTTCCAAAGAATTCTTAATGTCACTAAATCATTTGAAAGTCGTTAAAATGAAAACCGCTATTAGACAGATATTTAAAACAGGTTTTTAGCACTCGTGCTTCTCAGCGTTAACACCTTCAACCTATTTTATTGTCAAGTTTGATAATGTTCTTGCATACGATTCTTCGGCTCACCGGTTTTTCTATTGATATTCAGCAACAAACTAAGGCTTTGCCATATAATGAAATCTTAAATCACTTTCTAAAAACTTCAAGAACACTTTAGTTCATGTTTACAATGAATTCACGAAAAACCCTTAGCTAACTAACAATAGCATACGGGCGTAACTGGCTAAGAAAACTCACTGGTCAGCGCGAAATATATAAAAGTGAAACTCTTTCCCCGAAAAATCTGAACACAGTGCGGGTTACTAAATTAATGCGTTAGAAATCAGGGGAGAAAAAATTACAATAATATTGAATAAATATGAGATAGTAGTGTAGATATAGGGTTGAGGTGCATAGAAAGTTAGGCTCGTTACAAAAATTATCCGGTAACACATTTAAAGACGCAAATAAATGATGATTTCATAGAAACTGCTAGAACTGCAAGCGTATATAATAATGAGAGGTATGTGCGGATGGGTAGCATAAAATCGACCGTCGTGCTTTTGAAGCCTCCGATGCGGTATATCGCAATAGCCGGAAAATGTGAAATGAGATCATATGCAACAATAAGGAAATTGTTTTATAGGTACGGATTAGCTAAGCAGTGGTGGAACGAGTTTATCAGAATACACCACAATGGTAATTACGAATTGCCATGATCAAATATCATTTCATGAAGTTAATGCTTTTTCTATTATAACAAGTAGTTTTGAATAATTATCATACATAAGATACTTCTGATGCGATGCAAGAAACCAAGTGGACTAGTACAACAGTATGCTCAGTGTATCATTGGAGATAATTGAAATTTCTCCAAAACATTTTAAAATAATAATCACAATTTTAAAAATAATAAAAAATAATCACAATTTTAAAAATAAATACAAAAGAGACACAAAACATGTGCACAATATAAAATAACATAGTTTTGTATTAATTTTGTAACTGACCAAAAAAAAAAAAAAATTGCCTACTAGCATTTCAGGGCGCTGTCTCCGGACTATAGACTTGCCTCTTGTTAGAGAAATATTCAAGAGAATTTATTATCTACCTATTGGATTTGACACACAAAACTATATGTCCAGTATTTTTCACCTTAATAACGATTATTGTTAAAAGGGATTATAGCATAGCCCTTCCTCTATGGTAGGCTTTTCTGATTCCCAGTTAGATTAAGAATTATTGTAAATTAAATTTGTGACTATATTACATAATTAACAATTATAATTTCCACCCACCTTTCCATCTAATTAATTACGCAAATTTGCATCCTTACCACGTCTCAATAGCACATTTTCATTCTACATTCATATCATATTGAAAATATTTTTCCCTAATATAATCCTATGCCAAAAGCGGTTCATGAACAAACTTTCTATCGTACATAACATGTATAGTCTATTCAAAAGGAATAGTCATAACTCAAACGGAAAAAGTACATACAAACATTTTCCACCCTTTTCATCCCCTATCTCGCAAATGTCGTAATTCTTACCCCAAAAGAATTACAAAATTCTCTTAACGGGAACCATGAATAATTTCACATACATTTTTGGGTACAATGACCCTTCCCAGGAGATCGACCTTGAGGAGATCAGATCGGCTGGTCAAGCGTGGAAGGAGAGTGAAAAGGACAGGGAACGATGGCGGAGTTGAGTCGGTGAGGTCATGAACTTCCGGGTTCCTACAGGCCAATAAATAATAGTAGTACTTGCCATTATATACTTGTGCACCTGCCGATCCAATGCAAGGGGGTTCAGGCCAGCGAGAGTTGAAACCAAATTCCAATGATTCAGTAAATGGTAAGGCGGGGGTAAATTTGCCTCCCAGTATAAAAGGAGACAAATGAGCGACTTTCGTGGGATGTTTGTTGGAAACTGGCTCTCGCGTTTTAAAATTTGTCCCAAGAGTAAGTATGGTGCAAGAGGAGATGCCGGAAGATTGGCGTCGTGGAATAATTTGCCCCATACATAAGAAGGGAGATATCACAGTGTCCAGCAACTATATGGGTATAACATTGCTGAGTACCGCCTATAAGATACTTTCCTCTATCCTACAAGATCGGATACGCTCTGAAGTCATCATTGGTCAATACCAGTGTGGTTTCATCCCAGGCAAATCAGCGATTGATCGGATATTCACCCTTAGGCAGGCGATGGAAATAGGTCTGGAATTTAAGATTCCATTATATCATCTATTTATAGAATTTAAGGCCGCCTACGTCAGCATAGCCAGGGTAGAACTATATATATATATACTTTTTTTTTATTAGACTTCTCTTGGGAGAGGTGAACCTATAGCGCCGAGTGGGCGCCCCGAGATGCCATCAAATAACTGCTGCAGTCCTTTTTGAACAGTTGCAGGTTGTAACGCTCCGGGAACACTCGCGTGGGAAGGGAATTCCACAGCTTCCCCGCTCTGTAACGGAATGAATTCTGATGCAGGGATGTTCGCGCTGTCGGGAGATGAACCACAAACGGGTGCGATCCGTCGGATTGTCTTGTAGAGCGCATATAAGCCGAACTGTGTGGACCAATACCAAGAATCTCCGAAGAACAGTACCCGTGATAATATCTGTAAAACAGGCAGACGTCGGCAACGCACCTTCGATGTGATAGCGACTGTAGTCCCGACGTCAGCGCCGAGTCCTCGATCGGGCGGATCGCTCGTCTCTGTATGCTCTCAAGTAGGTCGAGGGTATGTTTAGGAGCCGAGCTCCAAACATGAGACCAATATTCGAGTGCGGGTCTAATTTGGGATTTATGCAGGAGAAGAATTTGGGCCGGAGTAAATATATAATGCCATGAGAGAGTTCGGCATTCCAAACAAATTGATACGACTTTGTAGGTTGACCATGACCAACGTAACTAGCCAAGTAAAAATAGTGGGATTGCTGTCCAAACCATTAAACATCTTTAATGCACTCCAACAAGGGGACGGTCTGGCCTGCCCCCTCTTCAACCTGGCGCTGGAGAAAGCAATCCGTGAGTCTGGCGTTACAACTAGAGGGACTATTGTCACCAAGTCCAGCCAGATACTTGCGTACGCATATGACATCGACATCATCGGTAGAACCGATTCGGCTGTACACGACTCCTTCATCCAGATCGAGCAGGCGTCACAAAAACTGGGACTGCATATTAATGAGGGGAAAACTAAATATATAGTGGCAACTTCTGCGAAGAGAAGACCTAACGTTAGTTCAACTATCAGGGTAGTGGAGCACGAATTTGAAGTAGTGCAATCCTGTAACTACCTTGGGTCAATAGTATCAGCCGATAACAATATGGAAGAAGAAATACGCGAACGGCTGATCAAATCAAACAAAGCCTACTATGCTCTATCAAAGCTCTTTGAATCCCGAAATTTATCCAGAACATCCAAGCTACTACTGTACAAGACTATGGTGTTACCAGTACTCATGTATGGATCCGAGACCTGGATGTTAAATAAAAGGCACAAAGTGTTCAGTTTTGCGGATGATAGTACGCTTGTTTCCTCCTTTTCGAGTGTTCGGCCGATTGGTGCATTTGCGTCGCATCAGCTGTGATGCAGACAGATTGACTCTCTGAATCAGGATCTAGATGAGGTCCTGCAGTGGGGAAATGCCAACCTCGTCGACTTCAATGCAACGAAGACACAGTAAACTACATTCACAAAGAAAAGTGGATCATCGGTTCCACAGCTGATGATGAATGGGCAAGCCCTCGAATCCGGCGAAAGCCGGACATAAACACATTGTGTCGGGACATAAACACATGTCGAGCGTCGCCAGGTCAGCCTCAGGAAAACTGAGCTATCTTTTTAGGGCCAAGAAATATTTTACTCCGATCTCAACTTCTTCCCCTATATAAATCCCAAATTAGACCGCGCTCGAATATTGCACCCGTTTGAAGCTCTGCTCCTAAACATACCCTCGACCTACTTGAGAGCAGACAAACACGAGCGATCCGCCTGGGCGGGGACTCGGCGCTGACGTCGGGACTACAGTCGCTATCACATCGAAGGCGCGTAGCCGACCTCTGTCTGTTTTACAGATATTATCACGGGTACTGTTCTTCGGAGATTCTTGGTAGTGTTCCACGCAATTGGACTTATATGCGCTCCACAAGACAATCTGACGGATCGCACCCGTTTGTGGTTCATCTCCCGACGGCGCGAACATCCCTGTATCAGAACTCGTTCCGTTACAGAGCGGGGAAGCTGTGGAACTCCCTTCCAACGCGAGTGTTCGCGGAGCGTTACAACCTGCAGTTGTTTAAGAGGAACTGCAACAGTTATTGGATGGCATCGCGAGGCGCCCACTCGGCGCTATAGGCGCTATAGGTTAGCCTCTCCCGAGAGAAGTTTAATAAAAAAAAAAAAAAAAAACTGAACTCAGCAGCGTTCAAGAGGAAGGTCTTAAGGAGGACTGTTGGCCCCATATGTGAGGGAGGACTATTCTGGAGACGCTACAACCATGAGTTGTACGCAATCTACCTTGAAGCTGTAGCGATCCTAAATCGCTATTCCCATCCAAATCCCCAATATTATCATAGTCATAATCCAAATCCTCAATTTCCTATTACCTTACATTTAAATTCCATATTGAGTCACATGAACAACGAATTAAACCAAAAGTTAATTCGTCGCACATTGACTCAATTCCCAAAACCCTGACATCATGAAATGCTTAATTCAAAATGCATTTCAATATTCCCTTCCAAGAACCTATCCAACCAAATCCTCAAACAATTCCTAGAACGAAATTCCAATAGAAGCACACGAAGTCTTGTGTGTGCTTCTTGGAATTTTGACATTAAAATAGTTGACAATTCTCAACTAAAAAAACTATAAAAGGGCAGTAATTTTCGGTTTCGCGATTAGTAGATCTCCAGAGGGCGAACCGCTGGCAAATTAAAATATAAAATTAATAATCAATCAAAAGCAAAGAGAGCGCCGGTCGAACGACCAAAAACAGATTCACATCTTGTACCTTTGTCAATGTTAAAAGTAAACAAATCAAATCGGACCTAATCCAAAGCAAAGAGCAACGAGTTTCTCTCCACTTGCGGGGCTGTACACCCCTGCCTGATTGGACAAAAGAAAGCTAACCAGAAGACGGCCCCACCCAATGTGCGAAGCGGCAAACGGCCCCCCTTGTCCAGAAGATTACAAGGAGATCCAGAAGACGTCCACCCCAGTAGGTAAGCCATATATTCCCGGTTATACTACCCCCGCGCAGACATAACGATGGTGCCTCAACAAAGCTAATGTTGTAAGAAAAATCAGGCTCGGTAGACTCCGGTGGGTGGGACACCTAGCTCGAATGAGCAAAGAAGAGCCTGCCCGGAAAGTCCTTTGTGCCAGGATGTATGGAATGAAACAGCGCGACAGACCTTGGAGGGATGGCGTAGACTAGGACGCCCAGAGCCTGCAAGTGCGAAACTGGAGTACATCAGCTCGAAATCGGGACCGGTGGAGAGATTTGTTATATAAGGCCAAGACCGGGTACCGCTTGTAGTGCCGATGATGATGATGATGAAAAGAGGTTTTGAGTTACTCTCAAATGTCAATACATACATCATATGTATGAGTATGATATCACATGATAGCGGAACGTTTTTTCGTTGGAAAAAGGTATGAGGGTAAGAGTTCTTTTGTCTTAAGTCCCTTAAAGGCCCTACTTCAGTCCGCCAATTAGGTGTGGTCTCCTTCTAAACGAGTTTACGTATTTAGTTTGATTGAAAGCATTCAACAGCGAATTTCTTAATTTATTCTTCGAGATCTAACCTCGGATGACCCCTCAACGAAAATGAAAATTATATCGCTAAAATAAACACCTTATATATTGATGGGGTGGGATATCTTGGAATATGATACTCCTTGCTCGGCCTGGAGATAAAAAGAAGTCTCCGTGCGATAAAATACTTCTGCACTCCGACCGAAGACCATTTCGACATTTGTGTATCCGCGAAGGGACTCATTAAATGTGAAGCTTACAGAGAATTACAACGAGTGTGTAAGTCAGCTTGTATCAACTAGCTATGAATTATAAACGAACAACAAAATGTGTGCTTCAGAGCGTTGTCTATGGAGGATGTAAATAATATTCTCGTGTAATTTATAAATATTTTGTCCACTCTTTTTTTTAGGTGACATTACAAATTGAAACCAAGTATACGTTTAAATTTGACATTAGTAGGTGCAGTATGATTTGGGACTGACAAATTAATGAGGAGCAGTATCTAGGATAAAATAATAATAAAATAGGTTCCTCGATAGTATAGTGGTTAGTATACCCGCCTGTCACGCGGGAGACCGGGGTTCGATTCCCCGTTGGGGAGCCTCTGGCGCAAGGCATAATGACCCTGCCCGGAAAAAACAAATCATTATGGAAAATTTAACAAGCCTCAGGACTTGCTAAATAAGGCCAAGACCGATCCCCGGTTGTAGTGCCGATGATGATGATGATATAGGGATAAAATAGAAGAGTGAGTGTAGCTTCGTATCAACCCCTATTAATAAATTGGAATCAAGGGTTTTGTTTAGAAGTTCAAAGTTTGAGTCAAGATTATTAAAAATGAAATAGAAACGCCATTCGTGAAAAAAGGCCAAGATACCACGATGGAGTGCTGCGATAGGGAATTGAATATAGTAATTGTTATCTGAGAAGCAGAGCGTCCTTATATCCCAAATATTCAATATGTTAATCAAAGTTTTACTTTTTTAATTAGCTGCTTTAAAGATCATTCTAGTTTTAATGACATGTAGGTTGAGTTGCCGACATTTCTATGTGAAGATGCATTTCCACAAGCTTTTTCAGACCTAGAAG
This sequence comes from Microdon myrmicae, assembly GCA_963931805.1. Classification (NCBI taxonomy): domain Eukaryota; kingdom Metazoa; phylum Arthropoda; class Insecta; order Diptera; family Syrphidae; genus Microdon; species Microdon myrmicae. The sequence continues at coordinate 71,136,071 of OZ007501.1, forward strand.
ATTACTAGTAGAATATCCTACATATGCTGTAATAGCGTGCAGTTGTTACATACATATAATATAACATTTTGGTAGCAGCACGTTTTAAAAGCGATTTTGTATGTATGTCATGTGATTACTAAGTCTTTATTTAAGGACCACCTATGCTGCATACATACGTCCGAACTTACTGCATGTCTCGACTGTGGTTACTTTCGCCTTTGAGAGAATTTATTGTATTGCAATATTTTGTTGTTGTTTTGGAACTTCTTTTTCAATCCTATTAAATCAACTCACCGAATGGAAACAACATCCGCCAGAATCTCAAAATAGGTCGGATGCGATGCAATAAGCCAAGGGAAATTCTGTTTAGTAGTGCATCAATGTTTCTTTTAGTTCAGTCGTTACACTAGTAACAGAATAAATTAGCACTGACCGTTTTAATTGGTTGCGGTGTAAATTAATTAGATGAACTGTGTTTGGTAGTTAGGTTGTCTTCATTTACATACTTGCCGAAGACTGTATTGTGGGTAAACTTGTGACTATTGCTCTGTGGATCTCTAAATACCGATTCGGGTGATTGGAATTCAGTAAAGAAGTTGGACAAGCTCTATTACAAACGCATAACGGCTAAATTTGCTTTGTTTATTCTATTCTCTTCCTTTTAACCAAGTTCCTCGCGTTTGACAAACTCATGGAATGAGTTCCAGGTTTCTCAATTCATCTAAATATGGAACTTGAGTATAGTTGGTTTGTCAAAAAAGGCTGCTAATCTAAAGCCATGATTAGTACTATGATTAGCCTAAAACATCCTTCATTCCAGATAATGGCTCTCGGATATGTTTTGTGGTGGAGTTTTCCATCAGAATTCTCTCGTTTTTGATGTTCACACTTTTAGTTTCGGTGATACTACTTGTGGTGGACACCCAAATGACTCCCAATAGAACGTTTCATTAGAATTAATTTCCGCATCAGTGCGTCCAAAAAAAAAAAACAAGTGCATGTTTGCAGTGCATTGTGATGTATCCTTTACCAGTATTTTTTCGCATAGTTTAATATAAATGCACTCTGCGGAAACGAGCCATGGGTGAGGATAGGGAAAGTGTAGCGGTTCTACGAACCACCACAACCAACTATAGGTTGAGATGTCCTTTCCGCCAAGGAATATACTTACCTGTATTCATTACACGGGCCCACAGACACGTGTCCCAATAGCCGGTGATCATACCTCTAACAAAGGTTATACGTAATTGTAACAACGTTGAAACCGAGATCAAAAACCAAGGTACTTAACGTTCAAAAGCTTCCAATATCGAGTTCAACGCATCCATACATGGTATTCGACCCCAATCCAAAAAGGCAGCAAGCATCGCATCTAAACAATGCAGGAAATCATCGCATGTAAATCGATCATCCAGCCTGGGCAGCAACGCTATGTTCTCCCACGAAATACCATGTCGGTAAGCAAAGCGAACAAGGGATACATTCTCAGGTAGCTAAATACAATTAGCACCTAAATCCCTCACATGATCTAATGCTAAGGCACACTTGCGCAAACATACAATTCGTTGCGCCGCTAATTAGCAGGCGAACAATCATAGACGCATAACACTATACGAGTACCTGATAGATGTTTATGATGGAAAAGGCAAACAAAGCCTTACATCCCATATTCCGTGTACCCATCCGAAATGCAGGCGATCCAGATGTGCAGTTCAAACAAACCACGGAAAGATCGGAGAATAAGCGGCGGCATCCGATCCGTAAACAAAAGCAAAAAAGACACCGACCACCAGCAACGAATGTAATGATAATGGTCACGAGGAAGATTTCTCCTTTTTTCAGATCCGATGGCAAATTCTCCTTTTGAGATGAAAAGGGATATTTTATGCTAAAGGTACAAGACAACACGGCCGGATCATCCCTGAACGGGGTCACACAAGTGCTCGCGTATGCGGATGACATCGCCGTTCTGGGCGATAATCTCGAAACTATAAGTAAAAACTGTGAAATCATCATGCAAGCAGCAGAAGAGGTGGGCCTAGAAATAAACGAAAACAAAACGAAATACATGATTACGACGAGAGCAGGTGGACCTCAGAGAACACAGATAAACATCAGGAGCAAGATATTTGAAAATCTCAAAGAATTTGAATATCTGGAAACAATACTGACGGCCAGTAACGAAATGTCCAAGGAAATTAACAAAAGACTACACTCTGGCAACGCTAGTTGGCATGCAGTCAGTAAACTGCTGAAGCCCAAACTCCTATCACGTAATATAAAGCTCCGTGTCTATAGAACCATAATCATGCCGATTGTTCTATACGGATGCGAAACATGGGTTCTCACAAAACGGGAAGAAAACAAATTCCGCGTATTCGAGAATAACGTTTTAAGGGGTATATTTGGCGGTAAATATGACGAGGAGTCAGGACATTGGAGGAAACTCCACAACCACGAATTGGAAGAGCTATACCGCAAACCTACAATAGTGAGAGTGATCAACTCGCGAAGATTAAGATGGGCCGGACACGTAGCTCGAATGGGCGATGATAGGACCGTGCATAGAATTCTTGACGGTAAACTAACGGGAAAGAGACCGACGGGACGGCCGCGACGGAGATGGGAGGACAATGTTAGATTGGACCTAGAGGAGATCGGATCGGATGATCGAACGTGGAAGGAGAGCGCACAGGACAGGGAACAATGGCGGAGCCGAGTCGGCGGGGTCATGAACTTCCGAGTTCCTACAGGCCAGTAAATAAACACCTAATAAAATAAACACAGAAACGCATGCGGTGGCAGCTTGAAAATATTTGTGTTTTCTCCTCTAACAAAAACGATATACATCTTGTACCAGGTGTACCGATGTGAAGTGAGCGTCAAGATACAAATGTATCGATAGGGAATGTTTGTTGTGAACGAGCCCATATATTTTTTTTTATTTGGTTGCTAAGACATCTGTCAAACATATTTAGTATGCATTAAGTCATTGTACAAACAACATCATTTTTTTTAATCCTGTTCAAAATGTCGAATTTTGTACCAGAAAATGATGATTTGCGGAAAGCATTAATTTTTTGTTCTCATTTGAAGAAAAGTGCTGCAGAATCGCATCGAATGCTTGTCGAGACTTTGGTGATCATGCTCTATCGGAAGCAACATGCAAAAGATGGTTTCAGCGGTTCAGAGGTCATGATTTTGATGTGCGAAATGAAGAACGTGGAAGACCACCAAAAAAGTTTGAAGACGACGAATTGCAAGCAACATTGGCTCAAGATGACACTTTAAGTCAAAAACAAATGGCACAAATGTTAAATGTTGTACAACAAACAATTTCTGACCGTTTAAAAACTATGGCAAAGATCCAAAAGTGTGGAAACTGGGTGCCACATGAATTGAATGACAGGCAGATGGAAAACCGAAACACCACACGTGAAAGGTTGCTTCTGCGACACGAAAGGAAGTCAGTATTGCACCGAATTGTGACGTGATGAAAAAAGGATTTATTTTAAAAATCCTAAACGCGGAAAATCATGGATACATCCAGGAGAAGCGTCAACATCGACTGCAAAGCTTGATCGGTTCGGAAAAAAGACAATGCTCCGTGTTTGGTGGGACCAGAAAGGGGTGGTGTATCATGAACTTCTAAAACCTGGCGAAACTGTTGATGCGCAATGCTACCGACAACAAATTATCAATTTGAACCATGTATTGATCAAAAAATGACCAGAATGGGCCACAAGACACGGAAAGGTAATTTTGGTGCATGATAATGCACCGAGTCATACAGCAAAACCCGTCAAAGAAACAATAAAAGCTCTCGGCTGGGAAGTGTGACCCCACCCGCCGTATTCACCAGACTTGGCTCCTTCCGACTACCATTTGTTTTCATCGATGGGACACGCATTGGCTGAGCAGCATTTCAATTCCTACGAAGAAGTCGAAAATTGGGTCTCCGAATGGTTTGCCTCAAAAGACGACCGGTTTTATTGGCGTGGTATCCGCAAATTGCCACAAAGGTGGTCGAAATATGTAGAAAGCAATTGCCAATACTTCGAATACAATGTTTTTTACTCTAAAAAAAATGTTTTTTACTTAAAAAAAAAACGCTCACTTCATACCGGTACACCTGGTAATTGTGGACAGGATGAATGGGAGGCAGTATCCCTCTTAAGTAACCTCAATTGGCTGCACCTTTTCCACGTTTAAAAATGTATTTGAAGCTGATAAACAAGTGAGCTTAGGCGGACTTTATGGGGCACAACGTTTTTGCAGTTATTAATTTAAATGTACATCTACTTATCACACAAAATTATTCAAGTGGAGAAAATTTTCCAGAAGCAAGGATTCCATAAAGCTTCTGGATCGTAATGCTTCTGATCGTTTTTCGTAATCTCAGTCTACTTGGAATATAAAATGGTCGTTTTTACTTAGCGAACTATGCAAAACGAATGATAATTACTATAACATCAATCTGTTGACCTCTTGGCCATGATCTGAAAATTTCTCTGCTATTGAATACACACGTCTAGTGGCCATGCGTTCCGATAATATGATGAGTATAAATATAACGGTGCTTATTATTGATTACACCTATATCGAATAGAAGAGAATAATCATGTTCAGAATATGCTCTTCTAGTTTTCTTTCTTTCACACCTGAAGTGGGAAAATCGCTTTGATCCTCGGTAGATCGACACCATCAGATAACGTTGATTCTATTGCAGACAAAGAAGCATGTCGACAAAGGCCGCAAAAGCCAAAAGCACAGAAAACAAAAAGGCAGACAAAATTAAATCGCATTTACCTCAGAAGTGCTCATAGTTTCAAATCGAGCTAGAATTTCCTTCACGGATATTTTCGCCTCGATCGGTTCTTCTAAGATCGTTTCCATACGTCCCGCTGACCCGCTACTCGCAATGCTTGTTCGACGATTTTTCATCGACAGCGACGATGATGATCCTGATGAAATACTGCCACAGCCGTTACTCAGCTTCGGCGATATCTTCTCGCTGCATTCCACAGTTGTGATCTCATTGAAATTATAATTATTGTTGTTGTCTGATTTATTGGTTTTGCTAGAACTAGAACTATTGCTAATACTTTGGTTTTTACACTTAAAATTAGTTAAATTCGACAGGGTGTGATGGTGGTCCAAGTCGTCTGGGTCTTCACCCATCACATCATGATCGTCATCGTCGTCGTCGTCGATAGTTCTCCACGCGCTGTCTACATCGAATATGCCAGTTTTTGCACAATTCTTTATCGTCTCATCGTTTAGTTCATCAAGATCACTGTCTCGTCTTTCATCAAGATGATGACGGTGGAGCTGGGATTTCAATATGTGATGAAGCTGTTGCTCCTGGGGATGTTGCTGGTGATGTATTTGTACATTTGTCTTTCCGGTTATGTGAGCTATCTCAGCATCCGAGTCCGAATACAATGGATCATTGTCATCAAAACTATCCGGATCGGTTAGATTGTTCAGACTGTCCAAGGAAGCCGATCGGTGGAGGAAACTATCGGCGCTTTCATTGTGTTGTTTGTCATTTAAAATTGTCTTCAATTTGTTTTTACCAGTTTGAGAATGGTTCGCAATGCTGTTCAGTTTATCGTGATTAATCATATTAATTAACGATTCCATTTTATGGACGAGTCCGGTGCGCTTTCCCGATTCATCAGGTGACTTTATATTCGATATAGACCTGTTTGATTTGGTTGATTTAATGCTCCTTCCGCTTTCCGACATTTTGACAAGAATTTGGTTCGATACACGACGGTCGATTGTAATTCATTTGTAAGCAGAGAATTTGGTTATTTAACGGTTGTTTATCTGTGCGTTTATTTACACCGAATTTATAATTTTTATACCGAAGTATGGTGAAAGTTGATCATTTATCATCTTATCTGTTTAGACGCGTAGGTTTGTTGATTCGACCATCTATGCTGGCGGCCGTGGCGCTTAGAATATTCGCCTAAGCATTTGTGTCAAATGAATATTTACTGGGCTCTTACTGTTATCCGATGTTTTGAAGCTAAGCACTCGTTTAATAAGATTCATTAAATCTATGATAATCGTGTAAATTAACTGCAGTGTGTATTTGATTCGTTTCTTTGATTGCTGGCATTTACAAATAAGTTTTTACGAAATACGTTTCCGGTCACATATGCAACAACAGTTTGTACACTAAAATTGAATATGCAACTAGTGATCTAATATAGCTCCGGATATGTATCACCTGTAAATGTTGGATATCCCATTTTGGACGCACTGCGATGAGTTCCACGATTATTCCCGCTAGAGCGTGACGATATTCCTGGTAGTGTATTAAATTCACATTCTACCGACAGCAACAACACGGTTACTATATTTAGCGATTGTATTTATGACATTGTTCCCTGTCGACTTTTCACAATGAGCAATCACTAAGTTCGAACGTAACGGAAACTCTTTAGAAAGTACAGGTATAGAACAAAAATTAATTGTTCTCTTTTAATGCCAAGAATTCAGAAATGACACTTATTACACCATAAACAGATTCAAAAGATATATCCCGTGGACGTTAACGCGATTACGAGACAGTTGTGCTACTTAACTATTAGCTACACTAGCAGCCTGTTCATGCTACTCAACCGACCCGTTCTTTAAAACTAAACCTCGGGTTTGACCATATCTGTGGTCTGAGCTGCAGTATCTATTCAACTTTGAACATTACGGTACCATGAGGTAGCTATGGGGACTAGCTGGTGGTTTGTTTTACCTGTATCCATCGAATTTATGTGGAGTTTTAACTAGTATCTTTGGCTCGTACATGTGCCAGGAATTTGATTAAAACCCACCGCGAGCGTCTTTGGCTTCTGCATTCGAAATAAGTCTTCTCTCGCCATTAAACAAGTGTAGGTTTATGTGGACTAAAGGTGCACTCTGTAGTTTGCTTTATACCTCTGCTATAATTTGTTTATTGTTTGTAGTTCGTTATCCAGTTAACGTATAGTCGTCTTTGACGAGCCGTTAATTTCGGATAGTTGTTTGCCACGGGAGTGCTTAAATATTTATGGCATCATGGGGGGATATTTAAGAAAGGTGCAGTATAAAGTAATTCTATAAGAATCCCTTTAAGAATGATTTAAATGGACTTTTAGGGTGGTGACGAAGACTGAATTGATGATGAATCATAAATATGACTGTTGAATTATTCAATATTTAAAAAACAAACGTCTCAATATTATTTTTTCTTAATTGGTCAATTTTATGGGAATATAATCACAGCGGCCATAGCCATATAGATCCATCAATTTAGCCTATATGGAGATACCCCGGGGCATGTCACTTAGTGAGGAAGCCAAATATGTGCATATGGCTTTACCCATATATTTTTACCTGTTTAAAAAAACTATAAGCCATTTATTTATATTTTAACTGATTCTTAACGCCCAATTCCATCGGCATCGCCAATAGTCAGTTTCAATGTATAAAATGATCTAATTTGAGTCTCCGAAACTGAGCTCTATAAATCAACTATCTGACAAATCAGTAACTAATTGATGTAAATACACAACAGGATATTTTTTTACACTACCGCGCGCACAAAAAGGAATTTTGGATTACCCTTAAATGCCAGAACACAGTGCGAGCGGAAGGAGAGGAAGTGGATACGGAAAGGAGGTATTGATGTACATTGGTCTTAAGGGGGTATTCTGGTCTAGAAATTTGAAAAAAAAATCATTTTTTTTTCATATTTTCAAAGCTTAACCCTTTAAGAATATGTCTTTAAGAGGATTTTAGAAAATTCAAATTATTTTCGGAGGTATGGCTGTTTTCCTGATGCGCCGTCTAAACCGGCTCGGCCGGAACGAATCGAACAAAAGAAGAGATACGAGCGTCTAAAGCATCAAAGGAGGCCAGAACTGCTCGGTTGGAAGAGAGAAGCGCGAAAGATGCTTATTTCGAAGTCGAGGAAGGTCCAATTTATGCAGCAGGAATGGCAGATTGAATAAACGTAAGCCTAAAATATCATTTCATGACTTAGACCGCGAGAAATTTTACATGAAACTTCAAACGCGTTTTTCTCGAACTGTCTTTTTTAAAACAATACCCACGATTTTTCAAGTTCTACTGAACCGATTTACTTCAAATTTGGTATATGTCTTCTTTATAGGCTTTTCTATTGCATGAACTATCCTCATCCCCAAATTTCAATGTTAACTATTTTTTAAAAATTCGAAAAACCAAAAAAAAAAGTGGTACAAAAATAAATTTTTTTTTCAAGCAGTCGCCATTTTGTTAAAAAAAATTTGTTTTCAACTTTTTTTAGTTCCAACGATAGAGGCATTACTGTAAATTAATAATCTTTTTTTTCTTCAGATTGCTAGGAGGGTTGAATCGTGAGTATGGTCGCGTGTCAACTTTTTGAGATCCCCCACTTTTCAATTTTCTTTACTGTATTCTTGAAATATTAATAAACATCCTATAAAAAAATGAATTGTAAAAATATTGATTGCTTTTTTTTACAGCACTTCAAAAATTGCGTTAAGTTCGTGCGTCTAGACCAGAAATGCCTGAACATTACAACGACGAGGAAACACATGATCAGGTAGAGCATACCACAGTTTATTTGTGCGTCTGAAGTTGACTTCCTTGGTGCAAGGGTAATAACCTACAAATTATTATGGGCAATTTAACAAGTCACGGATAAGGACCGGATACCGGTGGAGAGATTTGTTAAATAAGGCCAAGACCGGATCCCGGTTGTAGTGCCGATTGTTACGTGCATCCGCCACCCCATCAATTAATAGTTTGTAATTTTAATATAATTTGTTTTAAGGTGGTATGATGGTAAGGTGGTGGAGGAGTTGCACGATCCAGAAGTGAGTTTTCGAACACGCCCCGATTCGGGTGTGGATCGTGCAGTTCTTCGAGTTCGAATTCGGTTTTCGAAGTGGACGTGAGTGGAGAGCGAGAGAGACAAGGGGTTAATGTTTTTCTTGACATACGGGGATTGAGATTCCGTTTTGAGTTGTTGAAAAAGCAGTTGTAAAGTAAGGAAGAAAAGCAGTTAAGTAAGGAAGTAAAGCAGTTAAGAAAAAGTAAAAAAGATTCGGTTTCGTTCTTTTTTGTAAAAAAGATTTTTAAAAGACCCAAAAAAGGGAAAAATAAAGTTTGTTAAAATTAGAGTTATAGAAAGGAAGAAAGTTGAAATAAATTGAGAAATCATCAAGCGAAATTTGTGCACGCTTTTTAATTGGAGGTCAACAAAATTGTTTGCCGACTCAATAAAGGACCCACTCGTGGTCGAGAACAGGAGGATCACCATTTGACGGCGGCCGCCCTGGGCACTAAAAGAGGAAGAACCAGAAGGAAGACTGCCACACGGACCTGGGCCGAGCTGGGAAAGTTGATGGGGGGCTCGCCTTAACGACAGGTAAATTTTTGTATATATATTGATAACAAATATTCTGTGGCAAGAGAAAAAACACCACACGATGATGATGATGAAGTTGACTTCCAGCGTGAACTGATGCGCAATCTCAGATTGACGGGTATCGTGGGAAAATTCCTGAAGAGGCCGAACACATTCGGCAAGTTCAGTTAAACAACGATCGTGATAATACATATAGAAGAGAGACACGCATGACACGTTCCGCCTATGTCCTGGCGACGGAATTGATCGAATTACGGCTGGGTCCCCAATAAGAGTCACTGCTCATTTTTGCATTCTATCTACCACGTGTAGTGCAGCTTTGGATGTTCATTCCCATTTCATTTTTACAAACACATTTTATTTTCTTTTCATATTCTTAGTTTCTAAATTACTGGCTAGACAAAAAGTTCTTCAATTTTAGCTTAGTTATCTTATATTATAAGTTACTGGTCCTACGCAGACGCTCTAAGCTAAGCATTACATGATAATTGTATAATTTGCCTTTCAGCGACAGTACTTTGTTTGTGGCTGTATTTATGACTATTTGTATGAAAGAAAAATTAAGAAAACTTTGTTTCGAATTTTTTTTTATTTTTTTTTACTTAAAATTTAACTTACTTAATTTTTTTTTTAACTTTATTTAAAAGAACTTAACTTAAATCTTATACTATCCTAATTCTAAAAAAGCTAAGTCTGTGTAAGCTGGCTGATGATACTGTTATTCTACCGACATTGGTATCCAGGTCTTTATTTGCCATTCAACCACCAGAACTATTGATGCTGTTTATTATTATCGTCCCGGTCTCTGTGGAAGATAGCCATACTGAAGCGCAATAGCTCTTCTTCGGCGCGCGTGAGTTCCCTGTCGTAGCACAATCGCCCCTCTACGGATGATCTACTTACATGATAGATCAGCGGAATTCCGGATCTATCCTGTATAAGCCCTTTCATGTTCAAATCAAGGAACGGCTCTGATGGAACAAAGCCGTTGCGACGCACGCTCGCATAGTAGAGAGTGTTTGGATAATAAGCCCCGAAAATTAGATCATTAGACGAGCTTATTGCTCTCGCAATATGTCCTCTGATTAATTTAATTATAAAATTATCCACCCTATTTATGTATGCTTCATAATATAAAGTCTAATTTGAATAATACTTTTTATAGTCCGATTCTGGTGTCCGATATAATCTGAGACAACTTCTGAGACACTTCGTTTCGAACACCCGAATCTTTTCCATCAAATTTCGACCTATGTTAAACCATACTGGACAACCATATATGATCATTGGCCTGATTAGCGTCATGTAGCATATGACTTTTACCCTGCTGTCAAGTTGGCTACTGTGAAATAGCCTCCTTGTGATAGCAAAAGTTTTCCTCGCTTAGAGCAAAGCAGCCTCTACATGTCTGTTGGAATACAGATATAGATCTAGCCAGATCCCAAGGTATTTAACTAAACTCTGTGGGGCTTTTCAGGGCCCGAAGAGCCATACATCGCTCGATCCCCACCTTTCCAGGCGAACGACTTACCTCTCGGTCGAACTTCAGCAAGGTTGCGTAACCTTGCTACGGCATTTACCCTCAGCCAAATCGCCGGAATTAATACGGTTACCCAATCGGATAACCGTTTTGAATTTATGTTGGGCAGCTTACCTATTCTGTAGGGGATTTCCTTCCAAACCCCTTTTTCTCCAGCATCACCACTGAAAACATTGAATCCACGGCAAAGCTTATCACCTTGCCGTGGCATCGAAAACTCACCCTCGGCCAGACCATATTCCCTAAAAAACATTAAGCCCACGGCAAAGCTTATCACCTTGCCGTGGCATCGAAAACTCACCCTCGGCCAGACCATATTCCCTAAAAAACATTGAGCCCACGGCAAAGCTTATCACCTTGCCGTGGCATCCAAAAGTTACCCCCGAGGCGTACATCATTTCCTGAAAAGAACATAAGTCCATGGCAAAATCATCACATTGCCATGGCATCTGAAATCTTATCTTTAGGCATACATTCTGCCAGGGCATCTCGTTTCCATAGCCTTAAGCTATGGAAACAACAATCAACAAGAGTTTCTTGTGACTCGTTGTATTTGTTTACCCCCGGCATAACATGCATACGGCTATTGCCCCTATTGATTTACTACCGCCGACAAGGTTTCTGTTGACGCAAATCAAACATGTCCCTGTTTACCAGCAATCGCTGGCACCACAATTAGCGTTCCCCATGTTCAGAGATAGCATTCAAACAACGATCACCAGCAGCCAGAAAATGTTTACTTACAACATCTGGCAATGGCTGCACCCTATGTTCGTTGCAATGTTTAATCATCGGCAACAGAAATGATGATTTATGGCCTTCCATTAGGATGACCAAATCATCGGTTTCGGTTTTTCACACCCCAGATGCTAGTATTTACATTCCTAGAAAATGCACTAGCGATGTTGCCCGCCATCCACGGTCGCTGAACGATCGTATGCATGGCATACGCACACATGCGTAATGTATGCCTATTCCGTCCGGTCCAATCACGATTAACTACTTCAAGTTAATCGTGTAACTCCGCCTCCTTTCCAGTTTCTTTCAGGGTTCCTTTCCTTTTGATGACTTCCAATGGAATTAGTCAGATATTACACACCAGAGTGGTCACATCAGAGGAGTCGTCGCGGAAACTGGAGTCTAGTACCAATTTTTATTCAATTGTTTTCCCCTGTCGTGTCGGGTGGTGTTGCGGGTGTTCCGTTTTGAATTGTGTTTAATAAATAAAAAACAAAACTTTAACTGCATTAATGCGAATTCAATAGACAAATAAGCTGATATAGTCGCAGACTAATGGAATATTGTTGCAGCCATGGAATCACCAGTGCTTCCTTCCAAATAAAGACATTCAACGAAACAACAACCAGTGTGTTTTTACTTCATTCTGTTCGCTCCGTTTGGGAAGTGTTTTATCCCGAGAACTTTGTTTCCTTTTCGCGCCGTGAATTAAGTAGTGGAAATTAGTTAAACCCGCGTCCGTGTCGACGCACTGACTAATTACTACCACATTGGTGACCGCGACAGTTTTTGTTCGCGTTTTATTAAAGAAGTGAACACGCCACCTTTCTAACCACCTGTGACTCTTACCACTCCGGAATTAGCGAAATCTCGGTGACGCGACAACCTTGCTCTATCGACTTTGTAAAAGTGGACACGCGCCTCGACGTAACTTTTGAGTGTTGTGCCTATGAACAGTGACCAGATGAGGCAAAAATAGTGCCAGTGAATTTTGTATACCCAAATTAAGAGCACTATAAGGGCAAGTAGAGCCCCAACTCATCGGTACCCAGCTAACCATTTCACCTTTAACCATCCGGACGTTAATCCAACTGCAGACCCTTTCTACATTAGGACTCCCCAAATTCAACCCAACGTTAGACCACAGGTAATATAACTCGAAAAACGTTTAATAATCTAAGAGTGTAATTGGTCTAAAAGAAAATTTTGCTTGTAACCTTCAAAGAAAAACTAGATGTTAAAATTGTAAATTAAAATTCATGTAATACTGACAATATTTGAAAAGTTTTTTTTTGTAATTCATGTCTCGTTTCTTGCTTTTTATCGAACTCCTTACACATCGTAGCATACTCAAATATACAATAAGAGTTTAATAATTTCGTTCTGTTTTTAAATTTGCTTAAGTATAACAAGTTAAATATAGTTACAGAGTTCATAACAGAAGAATTGAGTATACGTACACTTTTTCCAACTTACCAATAAATACCCTTCTGTCAAATAATGTATATAGAATAAGATTTATAGTGACAAAACACACAAAGACAAAAGTTATAACCCTTTTAAACACAGTGATACTATTAACGGCCAAGCTCCTCAAGCGAAGCATACGTTCATATAAATATAAATTTATTCAGTTTTTACTTTTTCCTCCTTTCGTTTATGTCATTGCATGGAGAATTGCACTCTAAATTCGTTAGTCGAACGCATTACGAAATACTTTAAGAAAGCCGGGCAAAATACAAATCTTTACTTACTTAACATTCGGCACACTAAACGAACTTTGGCCACTAAAATAATAACAATTGTAAACCCCTTCAGGGTATTGATCGGCAAACATTTTCACCAGGTGACAACAGCACACACATGTCACATGTAATAATAAACCACAAATAAATAAAGATAACATTAAGCGTCGAATTGTAAATAATTGTTAAAATTCTACTTCGAATTAGCACAATATATTCCAGGATCGTACCAGAATTACGTAACTGTATTAAGTAAGAAAAACGATCGGAACAACTGGATAAATCCACGAATTTTCATTTGGCAGACACTTGATTTACTTTTGTTAATTATTAAAAAAATATAGAAACGATCCGGAAATAAATTAACAAATATTATAAACATTTGTAAACCCCTTCAGGGTACTGAGTATAGGCAATATACGCCCCTGTTGACGAAATTGCTGCGACAATTCCGAACTTCTTTTGATGTTAAAAAAGAGCCTAAAATTTACAGAAAACAAATACGTAATCCAGAAAGTCACACACATACACTGGCAATCGTAATATTTGTAATTTTTCATTCTTGTTGTTGTTTAAGGGATTCGACTTGGTCCCTTTCGTTGTTCTTATTTTGGCATAAAGCGGAATTATCATTTTATATAAATTTTCAAATAACACAAGGGCACACTCATATCACGACTCCACACGACCACTTATTCGCGACTCGAAGTAAGCCCACGGCTCGATTCCCTTTTGGCTCCTCTTGACTCCACTTCCGACCTTCGCTCGGTTTATTTTGGTTAGGGAAAACCATTGTTTTAAGACATCCGTGGTTCTCTCAACTTCCTGCGACTCCTTTTCACCCATTGGCCTCCCTTCACTCTTCTTCGCGTCCTCTTACGCTTTTGATCCCAGTTTCGCGTCATACAACCCATAATGGTCAACACGCGGAACACCATGGCCAAAAAGGCTCTGGAACAATCCGAGCCTCTCGAATTCCACGACGCCTCCAGCGTCGATTTCCCCACCGAGCAAGTCGATGCTGACCTAGACTTGCCCGGACAATCTACTCCTCTGGCACCACCCGTTGCCCCCAGCGTCGTGAACCGACCCCAGCCTACTTCCCCAGACACACTCCCGACTGCTCCTAACGCCCCTGGTACCGGCCCTTTGGTAGATTCCGGCATTTTTATGCCCACAACTAGTGCCGGTACCTCACAACAAACTCATAGGCACCCAGAGTCCCAAGAATTCCGCGATGCTTCCAGCCTCGGGAACGGGACTCGTCATTTAAATATAGGACTTCCCCCCTTCGATGAGGAGGACCCAGACCTTTGGTTTGCAGTGGCAGACCGCATCTTCCAGGCCTCAGCTTTGCACGACGAACAACTTCGTGCAGTCGAGCTGTTGAAAGTGCTTGACCGCACTCAGCGACCGCATGTTGCCCACATAATAAGGTCGGCCGGCCGCAACCCATATAGCAACATGCGCGAAGCTCTGCTCGACGCATTGGACGAGCCAGGAAGTGTGCGGCAACAACGTTTAGCCGCTGTATCCAACCTTTCTGGGATGAGACCATCTCTTTTCCTGACCCATTTACGCTCTATAGCGGGGACCAGGATTGGGGACGACCTAATAAAGCCTCACTTTTTGAGGTGTCTTCCCCAACATGCCCGTTCGGCACTTATAGCCCAACCCAACCAGAGTTTGGGCTATTTATCCAAAATTGCGGACGCAATTATGGAAAGCTCAGATCAGTATTCTGAGCCTCCAGCGTACCAAGTAGCGGCGGTTTCTCAACACGCTGCCCAGCCTACACGGCACCCTCGTCTACCTTTTACAGCCCCTCAATTGGTCTCAACTCCCCATCCTCCTCAAACCCAATTACCTTTTAGAGGGCCCGCCTCAACCAATTTCCCTCAGGGGAATCCAGTGGCAGGCCCCAACCCTAACCAAAGAAATTCGCCACCTCAATTAACCACTGCTGACCTTCGGGCGCTTCAAACCTCACTCCTCCGCGAGATAACGCAATTGCGCGCGGAGGTGAGGAACAATCCTCGAAGCGCCCAGAACCGAGCCATGCCGAGCCGTCCTCTCAATCGGCAGAATTCCTACCAAACTGCCCCTCAGAGGACCTATATGCCTCAAAACGCCCCACAGAGGGCCAATTCCTCTCAAAATGGCCCTCACCGGGCCAACTCCCAGCGAGCTCCGGCTCGACCTCCCCGTAACGGCAATGCCAATAGGCAGAATATACCAGATAATGCCGTTACTCTACCTTGGTGCGCCAATCACCAACGATATGGTGATCGCGCATTTAACTGCAAAGCGCCTTGTGGTTGGACACAACCTTCCACCAACCAAAGGCGCTCTTTAAACTAATTTTGCCGACCGACACCCTCGCGCAATCGGCCGGCACCCCTACGATAAGCCGCTTAACCATCCGGGATTCGAAACTGAATATCGCTTTTACTGTCGATACCGGCGCCGATATTTCAGTCCTCCCGCGATCGTTTGCTCCGCGTAACCGCGTGCCAGCCGCACTTAAATTGTCAGCTGCAAATAATACGCCGATACTTACGTACGGACGTAAAAAGCTGACACTTCAATTGGGTCTTTGTCGTCCGATCACTTGGCGTTTCGTCATTGCGGACGTAAACGAACCCCTGATAGGTTCCGACCTGTTAGGTGCACATAATCTGTTGGTCGATTCGACCCATAACAGACTTGTGGCTCCAACCGCACCCCCCTTGCCCATGACGGCATCACCAGCGGCAACTTCAGGGGCCACAGAGTGCATAGACCCATTCCAGGTTATGGTACAAGAATTTGTTAGTACGACAATTCCTCTACCTAACCAACGCCGACATAAAGCCGCGGTGTTTCATCATATAGAAACACGTGGTCCCCCGGTGAGCCAGCGTCCACGTCGACTGGCTCCGGAAAAATTACGTGCGGCGCGCGCGGAGTTCGAGCATATGATCGAACTAGGTATCTGCCAACCGTCGGACAGTCCCTGGGCAAGCCCACTCCACTTAGTGAAGAAACGTTCTGGTGAGTGGCGCCCATGTGGCGATTATAGGCTGTTGAACGCAGCAACTGTCCCGGACAGATACCCAATTGCACACCTCTACGATTTTTCGTACAAGTTACGAGGGTGCAATGTCTTCACTACCCTGGATCTCACCAGGGCATACCACCAAATTCCGGTGGCACCTGAAGACATCCCCAAGACCGCAGTCATTACACCTTTCGGACTCTTCGAGTTCAAAGTGATGACTTTCGGCCTCAGGAATGCCGCACAGACATTCCAACGTTATATCGACACGGCTTTACGTGGTCTTAATTGCTGCCATGCTTACCTTGATGACATTCTCATCGCCTCCAAAGACCATGCCGAACATAAGCGCCACTTACGTCAGGTCCTAGAGCGCCTCCGTGAATTCGGTCTTGTCATCAACCCAGATAAGTGTCAATACGCCAAAGAGCAAATCACCTATCTGGGTTATGTCGTTGACAACCAGGGCATTCGCCCACTACCAGACCGTGTGGAGGCCCTCATGAAGTATCCCCGGCCTACTAACGTGAGTGAGCTTCGTCGATTTTTGGGCATGCTGAACTTCTACCGTCCTACCCTGAAGAATGCTGCCCAGATTCAAGCTCCGCTCAATGAATTTTTAAAAGGAGCTAAGCGCAATGATAAGCGCCCCATTAATTGGACAGAAGTCTCAGATCGAGCATTCCAACTGTCCAAGGAACAATTGGCAAATGCCACCTTACTCCGATACCCTCTCGAGGGAGCGGCACTTTCTATCCAATGCGACGCATCGGATACCGCAATCGGAGCCGTCCTTGAACAGGACATTGAAGGCCGACCGGAACCGCTTGGCTTCTTTTCAAGGAAGCTGAGTCCCACTGAGCGACGTTACAGCGCCTACGACCGTGAATTGCTCGCGATCTACAGCGCTGTTAAGTACTTCCGTCATATGATAGAAGGTCGCTCACTCTCCATCTTAACAGACCATAAGCCATTGGTCTATGCGTTCCGGAAGAAGTCGGGAAATGCCTCCCCCCGACAAGAGCGTCAATTAGACCTCATTGGGCAATATTCCACGGAGATAAGGCATATCTCCGGTAAACAGAATGTCACGGCGGACGCCCTTTCTCGAATCGATACGATTCATTTGCGTACCGCCTTGAATAACACTGACCTTGCCCTAGCTCAAGAGGAGGACGAACAGCTCAAGTCCCTCCTAACTGCCGATACGGCACTAGAGCTGAAGAAAATTACCCTTCGCGACCCTTTGGGCGAAATCTGGTGTGATGTCTCCACTGGAACCGCTAGACCTTACATTCCCGAGAAACTTCGTAAGGGCGTGTTCCAGGTTTACCACAACCCTGCCCACCCCAGCGGCCGAGCAACAGCCGCTGCTGTCCGTCGCAAATTTATTTGGCCCCGGATGAACAAAGACCTCACCGGTTGGGCCCGTGCTTGTCTCCAGTGCCAACGCTGCAAAGTAGCGCGACATAATGTACTGGAGCCAGCGCAATTCAAGCTTCCCTCGGCACGCTTCGCCCATGTCCACATAGACATAGTGGGACCGCTTACTCCATCAAGAGGATTTTCTTATATCCTCACTATGATGGATCGCTGCACGCGATGGCCAGAGGCGACACCTCTCCGGGCAGTTACTGCCGAATCAGTCGCCAAGGCCTTTTACTCAACTTGGGTCACACGCTTCGGTGTACCAACCACCATAACTTCGGACCGAGGTCCACAATTTGAGGCGACAATTTTTAGGCAGCTAACAAATCTTCTCGGCTGCCAAAGAAGTCGTACCACCGCCTACCACCCGCAATCAAATGGGATGATAGAGCGCTGGCACAGATCTCTAAAAGCCTCACTCATGTGTCATAATGACACACAATGGTTTGACGCCCTTCCAACTGTCCTCCTCGGCCTGAGGACAAGTATTAAGGAGGACCTAGGTGCTTCGGCAGCAGAGCTTACCTACGGTACCAACCTCCTTCTTCCAGGAGAACTTTTCCTGGATGGCGAAACACCGCGTGACCAACTTCGCGAATTGGGACATCTCCGTGACCTGCTACGTAAGGTTAGGGCAACCCCTGTAACCAGGCACGGCTCCAAAAAACTTTTCGTCCACCCTGAACTGCACAGCTGCACGCACGTCTTTGTCAGGGTGGATAAGGTCAAAAAACCCCTCGACCCACCTTATGATGGCCCATTCAAAGTCTTCCGCCGCATCAGTGACCGCGTCTTCGAGATCGACATTAGAGGCAAGCGATCCACGGTCAGCGTCGAAAGGCTTAAGCCCTGTTTTCTGGAAGCTTCCGCTCCAGAATCACCTCCGTCTTCAAATACCACTCCTACTCCACCGGCACAACCTCCCCGTACTCGCGCTCATACGCGCGCCCATAACCAACTAACCACCCCCTAACCTGCCTTACCTGTTTCGTGACTACGTCACTGGGGAGGGAGTGATGTGGGGCTTTTCAGGGCCCGAAGAGCCATACATCGCTCGATCCCCACCTTTCCAGGCGAACGACTTACCTCTCGGTCGAACTTCAGCAAGGTTGCGTAACCTTGCTACGGCATTTACCCTCAGCCAAATCGCCGGAATTAATACGGTTACCCAATCGGATAACCGTTTTGAATTTATGTTGGGCAGCTTACCTATTCTGTAGGGGATTTCCTTCCAAACCCCTTTTTCTCCAGCATCACCACTGAAAACATTGAATCCACGGCAAAGCTTATCACCTTGCCGTGGCATCGAAAACTCACCCTCGGCCAGACCATATTCCCTAAAAAACATTAAGCCCACGGCAAAGCTTATCACCTTGCCGTGGCATCGAAAACTCACCCTCGGCCAGACCATATTCCCTAAAAAACATTGAGCCCACGGCAAAGCTTATCACCTTGCCGTGGCATCCAAAAGTTACCCCCGAGGCGTACATCATTTCCTGAAAAGAACATAAGTCCATGGCAAAATCATCACATTGCCATGGCATCTGAAATCTTATCTTTAGGCATACATTCTGCCAGGGCATCTCGTTTCCATAGCCTTAAGCTATGGAAACAACAATCAACAAGAGTTTCTTGTGACTCGTTGTATTTGTTTACCCCCGGCATAACATGCATACGGCTATTGCCCCTATTGATTTACTACCGCCGACAAGGTTTCTGTTGACGCAAATCAAACATGTCCCTGTTTACCAGCAATCGCTGGCACCACAATTAGCGTTCCCCATGTTCAGAGATAGCATTCAAACAACGATCACCAGCAGCCAGAAAATGTTTACTTACAACATCTGGCAATGGCTGCACCCTATGTTCGTTGCAATGTTTAATCATCGGCAACAGAAATGATGATTTATGGCATTCCATTAGGATGACCAAATCATCGGTTTCGGTTTTTCACACCCCAGATGCTAGTATTTACATTCCTAGAAAATGCACTAGCGATGTTGCCCGCCATCCACGGTCGCTGAACGATCGTATGCATGGCATACGCACACATGCGTAATGTATGCCTATTCCGTCCGGTCCAATCACGATTAACTACTTCAAGTTAATCGTGTAACTCCGCCTCCTTTCCAGTTTCTTTCAGGGTTCCTTTCCTTTTGATGACTTCCAATGGAATTAGTCAGATATTACACACCAGAGTGGTCACATCAGAGGAGTCGTCGCGGAAACTGGAGTCTAGTACCAATTTTTATTCAATTGTTTTCCCCTGTCGTGTCGGGTGGTGTTGCGGGTGTTCCGTTTTGAATTGTGTTTAATAAATAAAAAACAAAACTTTAACTGCATTAATGCGAATTCAATAGACAAATAAGCTGATATAGTCGCAGACTAATGGAATATTGTTGCAGCCATGGAATCACCAGTGCTTCCTTCCAAATAAAGACATTCAACGAAACAACAACCAGTGTGTTTTTACTTCATTCTGTTCGCTCCGTTTGGGAAGTGTTTTATCCCGAGAACTTTGTTTCCTTTTCGCGCCGTGAATTAAGTAGTGGAAATTAGTTAAACCCGCGTCCGTGTCGACGCACTGACTAATTACTACCACAACTCTTGGTTTCCAGTTTATCTCCATGCGGTCCCACGATAACTAACTTTCGCCAGTTTTTCCTTGTGTCGTTCGTGGCTTTATATAATGGAGTTCTAAATAGGATGGCTTCACATTTCTGGAAGTTGATCTTAAATTTCCAGTCGTCGCAATAGCGCTGCACTTTGTTGAAGTCTCGCTGTAGTAAACTATTTATGATTTCAACTTTCGGAGCTGTTCTGTGAATTATGAGATCGTCTGCGTAGGCAATAGCAGGCACTTGTGCATTGGTTCCTACATTTATTCCATTGTATGTCAGAGACCAGTTTAGCTGCGACATGTGTGGTTTCATGGCCCGCCTTAAAGCCAAACTGGTTATTTGGAATAATGTTGTTGTCGTCTACCCACTACATCTGAGCTTTGTTAATAGTCTTTTCAACTACTTTACTGATGCTTTGGAGTAAAGTTATCGAACGCATGTTCATTGGGTTTGTACAGTCTTTGCCCGTTTTGGCGATGGGCTGAATGACAGCCGTTTTCTAACGCGCGGGATAATATGCATTATTCAACGCGTTGTTAAACAGGACTGCGTATATATCTATTGCCATTGGAGGCAGGTTCTTGAGTACGATGTTAGGTACTCCATCTATCCCCACATACTTTTTGCTGCTCAATGAGTCGATGATACCCTGGATTCCTTCCCTCGTAATTAAAAGGCTATTAGCTCCACCTTGGGCATTAATGTTAATTGGCAGATTATCGTCACTGAATTCGGTCAAACCGGGATTCTCCGATTGCCAAAGTGAAATTTCATTTCGTAGATGCAGGTGATTCAGTAGAATTCTGTCTTCCAAGTGATTTCTGCGAATTCTTTCATTCACCTTGTACATTTCCTGAAAGACAGCTTCCACAGCGTTCACCTTTTCCAAACGATCTTCGATCACGAAGAGCTCACTATTGAGGATCGCGTTCTCTGTATCTATGCCAGTGTTGATTAGCAGCTGCCTGTTTACATCAGTACGTGGAATTTGGAGACACTGAATCTCGTTTTGATTATTTCTCTTGAATATTTTATTTATTTGTGGAAACTTATTCGGGTTATTAGTTTTTATAGCTCGAATTCTGTTGTTCCAATAGAAATTTGTTGCTAATCTGTAGTTAGCTTTAAGTAATTGTTGGAGGTTTTTTAATCGGGATTTCAGTGATATTATCTCCTGGTCTTGTCTGTCAGTGAACTGACTATGCAATTGTTTTAGTTTCGATAGCAGTCTGCTATTTTTCTTGTGGAGTGCATTTATTGTTGTGTTTCTGTTTGTGTTTATGTGATCTGTAACTGTTGTTTTGGGAATTGTTTTGTCCATTGTTCGTGTTACGGTTTCGTCTATTTGTTGAATGTATTTGTCGTTTTTTCATTTGTCAGGTTTCTGTTTATTGGCAGATTAAAGTCGTTCGAAGGAAGTTCTCTTGTTAATGATCTGGTGAACCGTGGCCAGCGCATTGCCCCGTAGTTGTAGGGTTGCGGGATCACGAATTCCTCCAGATCTGCGAGCTCGTTCGGAAGCTCTATTATTGCCGTGAATGCACTGTGGTCACTGTCGTATTCAATTGTCCGTAAACAGTTTCTGTTTCGTCTGTTGGTGTTAAGTCGTGTCGTGAGTCAATAAGCAAGATATCTAAGAACGATCTACTTCTAGGGAACGATGGATATTCCATAGCTAGTAGGTCAGTTCTATATTCTATATGATACAGATCTAACCAACCAGCCAACTGATTTCCTCTGGCACTAGATATATAATTTGCCCAATTTTTATGCTTGACGTTCATATCTCTACCTGGGATTAAAAAGTTTTTGTCCAGGTGCAGTTGTAACGATCGAAAGTGTCTCGAGCTCTGTTATAAAGAGGTTGTGTTGGTGCTCCTCAGGTGCATAGACCGCAATCGCATACAAACCCCTTCCATGCTGAATTTATAACTTTATAATGGATTCCTTTTCTAATAAATATTGCGACTTAGGACATCCTCGATAATTAGCGAAATGTCCCTCATTCCGACACACTGCACATTTTAGGAGGGCTTTGTCTTCTACCCCTTCTTTTCCCAGAGGGCATTCTTGTGCCTTATGGTCCTTTCCGCATTTTACGCAACGTAGCTGCATTTCACAGTTCGCCGCTGCGTGACCAATCTTTTAGCAGCGGACACATTGCAGGATGTCTCTGCCATTTTTTAACTTGTCCCATGTGACAATTTGATGGTCCAAGACTGTAATTTTCGTTAGACCACCAATTCTACTTCTGGGTGTTAATTGGGCCAAAAAGAATGGCAGCTTCCGAGTTTCCCTTCTTGCCTTGGTTGTGGTGAACGCTTTTACCGCGGTAAACTCGAGATCTTCATGCTTCAAATTTTCAAGCATTTCGAGCAGAGCCTTCGGTTCGGTCTACGCCCTTTAATAGAACCGTTACGCTCTTCGTTTGTTTCGGCGTGAACGAGTAAAATTCCGCGGTGGCTCTTTTTAAAACTTCCTTAATTTTGTTGTCGTCTGCCACCGCATAGGTTTGAATGGCACCCCTGTTACCTGTCAGTCTTTTAACTACAAAATTGTTTCCTATAGCTAGCTTACAATTCCATATACTCAATATCGATGGTGTTGATTGGTGGCATCTTTATTTTTCTGTTGTTGTTGTTGATTTGCTGCTGCTGTGCTGCTTGCTGTACCTGTGGGCGATTTTGTGTTGGTAGTTGCTGTTGATGTTGATTATGTAATGCTGCGGAAATACTCACGCGGGGCCGGAGTTCTATAGTTTTCCCGTCCTAGAACAGAACGAGTTTTGGTGCAAAGATGTGCGGGGTGAAGGGAGATGAACCGCAAATTCATGGGATTCGTCGGATTGTCTTGTATAGACTGAATTTCGCAGAGTAATACCACGATTTTTCAAAGAACAGCTCCATAATAATATCTGTAAAACAGACACATGTCTGCTATACACGTTCGATATGATAGCGACTGCTATAGTCCCGATGCCAGGGCTGCGTCCTCTATCAGGAGTAAATAAGTAGATGAAATATAAGAGCGGGCGGGGTGAGGTTGAAGTCAAAAGAGGTAAGGTAATAGCTTGCCCAACTTAACATTGGGTTCATTAGCGCTGTAAGGACTGTGGTGGACTATCATATGGGAAAGTCCATATGAACGAAGCTTGCTTAGTCCCAGATTAATAGTCTTGGAGATATCCAATGCGACCTCTGATTCAGCAAGTTTTTCAATTGATGATGTCAGATACAAAGATCGAAACGTCCCCCGTGAATCGCCTGCTATGAAATCCGTATTGACGATCATTTAAAAGTCTTTGCAATCCAAGTAATCAACTCAGTATTAACCTTTCCATAACCGTGGATAACATATATAGTAATGATATTGGCCGGTAATTTTGTAGAAAACACTTTTACCCCTCCATTGGAATTGTTTGAATTCGAACGATTTTCCAGCGGGTAGGAAAGGTCATCTATGCATAGATTAGCGAAAGCGTTTGTTAACAACTGGCGACAGTTCTGGAACACAATTTTAGGGACTATTGCGGTTATTCAATCTGGGATGAATGCTTTCTTACAGTCTAGTGCACAGAGAATGCGCTTGATAGCACTTGGACGGAATTTCACATCCGGCATTGAAGATTGCACTGCCGTGATTGCAGGCGGTTCCAAAAGACCGTCATTGAAGGTTGAATTCGGGGAAAATAAATTCGCGAAAATGTTGGCTTTATACTTTGAATTAATGATTGGTGGTTCGCTGCTCATCACTAATGGACCACAAGAAGAGGAAGCGAAGTTTTTGCTGATAGACTTTGCCGTTCATCAGAATAAAGGCGAGCCATTTGGGCACTCAAGCAGTTTGTTGGTCACTTTGTCATGGTGAACCTTCTTCAGGGTATCAAGCACTTGCTTGTACGCGTTTCTGGTTCTGGCAAAATTCATTCTGTTAACCGCCGTAGGATTGGTTTAAAAGTTCTATTTATGACGCTGAAGTTTGTTCGCATTGTTTACCGATCCAAGGTCTATCGGATAAATTTCGTTTGAGGCAACGTAGAATGTGAAGGTTTCGGGTAGCCCCTCAACCTCATCACTTCTCTTAGAATGTACTATCCATTTGGAATTGTGTAAGTTAAAGTCGCCAAGAAGGACGATCTTGGAAGCTGGGTGATAATTTGTATCCAGTCAACGGCACGTGAAAGATATTCGAAAAGTGTCGCTGGTCAATCCAAAAATGAATTTCACAGAACTCTTCAGTACAATTTTCATCCAAACGACGTCCAAGTTATTGGGTTCTAATGCTTCTGCTCTTTTGCAAGCGGATCGGGTAAAGACGCAGACTCCAGTTTTAAAACGAAATCTCGAATGTAAGTCGTATCCTGGACAAGAAAGATGTACCAAGACAGTGTATGGGTTGGCCTAGGCCTTGGTTAGGGCTAGAATATCGGGTTTCGTTGTTGGTGGATCCCGTTTATATGCAGACGGGTGAGCAGATGCCTCTGAGGTTAAAAAAATGCCGTTACCAATTGAACAATGTTCGCGGACAGACCCGATTAAGCGGAAACGAGTTGTTTACAGTTTGGTTATTTATCAAAGTATTTGCATGATGTTCCCACTGACACAGTTCCGCCGGAGATGAATGGGGGAACAAGTTTACATCCGGAAGCCTTTATCTCGTGGAGTACCATCATGTCTTATCTCAACTTCGGCCCGAGCTATGACCCAAACATCTAGAACGTAGTTGAAGATTTCTCCCCACAATATCACAGGACGTGCAGCGTAGTGGGCTGGTACCTCACCTTGGGACCGATTTAGCACGTAAACCAATTTTTTTTTCGAACCGGGCTATCAGCTAAGCTTCTAAAGATGCCCAACAATTTATCCCCACCTTTTCACCGAACTTATAGCTTGATGGGGCAGTATTTCACCAGGCGTTGGGACCCCACCAACCACTCGACTTTAGCTGCCTTTTAAGACAAGCTCAGGTTGGTGTGAGAATATTTTAAGGCCATAATCAGAAGGGAAGTTGAAACTAAAATAAAATTGTAATAAGCTATCTTAGACTGTCTTATGTCATTTCAAGGGCAAAGGTATTCTTTCACTGCCTTCAAGAGCACTTCCCTTCACCAGCGCTAAGGAATGGTCAAAGTATTGTGACGCATATGACAATCAGTACTAGAATATTCTAGAAAGTCCAAAACAAAGTATTAGAATATTCTAGAAAGTACTGGAAGACTGGAGACTATGAGCAGTAGAAAATTCGAGGCTATGGAACGGACGGAAACGAAATCCCGGATCAGAATGAGGAAAAACGGTATAAATACGTCGCACGCAGAAGAAATAAGTAAGAAGTAAGCAGTAAGCAGTGAAGTAAGTAGTCAAAGACGCGATAAGTAAAGAAGCGAAATATCAAGTAACGGGCTAATAAAGTGTTTGAAAAGAGAATCGATTTAACGGCTCTTATTTATTAAAAATAATTAATCCAGCGAACCCTAAGTTCGCTACAGTATATTAGAAGCACACGCCACACGTGTTTTGCAAGGATAAATACTACTATGGGTGGAGTAGCATCACATACCACGGTACATCGAACCTGAAGTAAACGTAGAGAGAAGATATTCTGATCCTGATTTATTTCATGCATTTTGTTCTTTCAGCAGCTAGTGCTGAGTTTTTTTTTTACAGATGTATACACTGGATAGATTGTGTGCATTGGAGATACTGTCCGTCAATCCGCGACGTATACAAATTCGATGACCCAACAACAGTCCTATGGTTGAACTTGGAAGATTTTGCCTGAAGGATTTTGATACATCCACGCATAATCCTGACATTGTATTATCAGATTATCATTTGTTCCGATCTCTGCAATACTTTCTGACCTCAAAGAGGACTGTAAAACCATATGCGCCGATCTTTCTAAGATAAAACGCTGGTATTCTACAATAAAGGAGTAATAATTCTAGCCAAAAATTCGCAAGAGATGGTTGAAAGTATGGGCAAGATTAGTAAACAAAACTGGTTTTTTGAAAAATGCAGTCCATTTAAACTAAAAAATGACAAATACATTTTCGGCTATTAGTAGCTATAGCACCTAAAGCTTATGTCATCCGAATAAATTAACCATTTGGAGGAATAACACTCTTTAAACTATAACAACAAAAGCCACACGTCCAATTTCCCATTCGATAATTCTAATAGTCTTTTTTAAAACTCTCACAAACTAAATTTGGGTCATCACAACTTAAGATGGTTCAAACCTAATGGTATTTTACTATTGTTCCAAGGGACAAATTAATGTTGTGATCGCTGCTTTTAGGCAAAAGAACTAAAAGAATTTTCGGCTCAACTAATAACATGAATAGTAATTTTATTATCTATACCTGCACAATCGCTTTGATTTAATAATTAGTTGGCTTTTCAGGGAACCGATTTGGCTTATGCAAATCCTCTTCTAGAATACGACATTCAGTCTAAAAGAAGAGTCGGCTGAACGTGTTATAAACGCAGAGTAATCCAACGTATTTTGGTTTTTGAACTTCAGCTTTCTTTGTGAATGTATTTAAGTTAGACAGTATTTAAATTAGACTCCGAAGATGATTTTCAATGGACTTTAAATACCCTCAACAAATGCACAAGTCCATTGGCAACAATTTGCACTTCAATATGACTTACTTTTGTTAAGCTCATGAAACCGAATTTGTTACTATTTGTTAAATTGTGTTGACCATAAATATTTTAATATTTTAGACGGCGAAATGCTGATGTGCCACCAATTACAGGTTACAGCAATTGCAAGTACTGCGGTTTTAAATCTTAGAAAGTTCTACAGAGTTGTTGAAATGATAAGATAATTTGAATTTTTTAATACTAAAGTCGTAAAATCACCGTAAAGTTGAATTATATCCACGTAAAAAAAAATAAAACAAATTTCACTAAGTTAGGCGTGTATCTCCTCCAACACCATAGCAATTGTCTCAAGGCCTATTTCGGAAATGAAAGCGAGGGTACATTTGAAGACGTACACATTTACTCATCGTGTCTTTAGTTCTCATGAATCAGAGAATTTTGCAAGAAGAAGAATATGATCGCATTACACACGATGGCTCCACGGCCGAGAGTATCCTTAGTACTCGCACAATTCGAGTTTCAAACCAATTGCAGTCCACCATTTCAGTAATAAATGGGCTAGGTGGTTTAATCCAGCATCCAAGAGCAACACAGCGATGAATTTAGTACAATCATCATACATCTGAATCTCACTACAAACAAATCCTCCTTTGCGCCAAAAACGTACTACACTTTCTGGTCATTACAGTATCTAGGCACGTCCTAAAATCCGTTTAAAGAGGTCCGTTTTTTATATGCATCAGAATATTGTTAAATGGCTAACCGTCGTTTATAAGCTTTCGCAAACAGGTACGATTAACAAGTTTGTATAACTAGCCAATGTTGTCGACTGTAAATCAATGCGTGAGGAAATCTATACAAAAGAAAGGAGGCATACGTTGTTGTTATATGGCAATTTGTTTCCGTTGTTCGATTTGATTTGAAACTATACCCAAGATGTTCAACATTGAAATCCCAATGGCATCGAATATGGAGTGGTCGAGAAGAAGTTGTTCAAATTCGCAGCGAGCAGCAGTTTGAATGGGTGGGCGCTTCATCATTACTCGCTTGTAATTACAGAAATTTTGCATTTAAATGAACTGCAACTAATTGATGCGTGACGAACAGGGTTTGCAACAACTCTGGATTAATCATAATTTTGCAAAGACCTATTGCGTGAAAAATAGTATTAAATGAACGCAGTTGAGGGTGACTTTTTTGAAGAAAGTTTTATAGATTTAATTGTGCGATGACCGTTGAAACCGTGGCCGCTTTAGCAGTTGAAACAATGGATGAGGTTCTCTAATTACGAGTATCTTTATGGAGTTCATTAAATAATGATAGGCTGATAAACACATATATCGGATGGGGATTAAATGCAGAGATTTAAAAGGTTATAGACTTTAAGTTGTGCAGATGTCTCCGGCAATTAGTTGATGGTTTTTCAAACGTTCAAACCATTTTTCAATACATCCATTTAGTACACCGATTTCAGGTTATTTTGGGACAACATCATTTTGTACAACATCAATTGAACGTTTCAAAAGGAGATGAAAAAGAATTGGCGTAGATGTGTCCTAAGATGTTGATGACTATAGTATCCCTTCCTTTCAATTCAAAGTCGTGCGGAGCTGAATATATACTCAAAAAAATAGTATGTTACAAGATGTTCTTCAGTTAATTTGGGAACATTTTGTTTTTGTTCGATCTCTGACTTCGTCTTCGAGAAAATGAAAAATTCCTATTAAAAAATATTTAGATATTTTCTTAACAAATGTTATAATTAATCCTTTCCCTCATAGGATCAGCAATAATCTTCTGAGCAGCTTAAGATGATGGTTACTAATTAACCCTTTCCCTCATAGGGTCAGCAATATTCTTCCGAGCAGCTTAAGATGATGGTTATTAATTGTTCTTTTATTACTTCATGGCGTATGATACGAGGGTGGGTTGAAAAGTTTCCGACCTAACAAAGATACAAGATACATCTCACCATGGCGCATACATGTCTGTACCAAAACTCGTTCCGTTTTGCAACGGAAAAGCTATAGAACTCCCTCCCACTGGGATTGTTTACAGAGCGTTACAACCTACAACAGTGCAAGAAGATCTCAAACATATACTTTATGGCATCTCAGGTCGCTGATTCAGCGTTAACGTTCGTCTCTCCTCAGAGAAATGTGTAAAAAAAACTGAGTCAGCCCCCGTATTGGTTGCTTCTTCGGTAAAGGCGGTGACAGGTTTTTCAGCACTTCCTTACAATTCATGTGATTCCTTCCCCCTTTGAAGTGAGTTATGCCATCGAAAACGCATTCCTTTACTCATAATAACACTGAAAATGTTATATGCGACTCTTCTTAAGTGTTGGTATATGTTAACCCACGCAAAACATAATGTTTGGTCGCTTATCGCTGTACACGAGTGGACATAACTTAATTATAAAGGCGACATTTTACACGTGTACTTTACTAAATATGTTTTGCGGTTCACGTGAGCCTGTTCGCGCTAACGTTACTAAACTTCGTATGTTTACAACAAATTCCTTACTCTTCAAGGTGCATATCACAAGGTGGCGCTAGTAGTACGTATTTGTTTGCAACTACAGTGATGTCTATTGCACCTCTCTCATTTCTACACGTTTCCGTACGTCTATCGTCTATTTTTTAATGTTATAAGGGCGTCAACAGCCACTTTTGGGTGGCATATTACGAAGGTGGCCTGAAAAGTTTCCGACCTAACAAAGATAAAAGACATTTCTTCTTAAAATTTATTTTTATTTTTCTACATAGTCTCCTTGTAACTTTACACACTTCTCCCAGCTATGCTCTCATCTCCCTAACCTGTCCAAATAGTACTCGGCATTTTTCTCTGCAAAATAACTGTTCACGAAGGTGATTGCCTCCTGATTTGATGGAAATCTCTCTCCTCCGAGCGCAATTTTTAGATTAGGGAATAAAAAGAAGTCGCTCGACGCTTGATCTGGTGAGTAAGACGGATGGTCTAGCAGTTCAAACCGTAATTCAATGATTTTCGCCATGGCAACCGCTAACGTGTGGGACGGAGCGTTGTCTTGGTGAAACCGGATTCTTTTTTCTACAAATGTGACCTTTTTTTTCGCAATTTCTGCCTTCAGATGGTCAAGTAATGATGCATAGTATGCTCCTGTAATGGTTTTTCGTTTTTGAAGATAATCGATTAAAATAACTCCATGACTATCCCAAAAAACAGTCGCCAGCATTTTCTCAGTCGAAAAAAATAGTGTTTGCTTTTTTTTGGAGCCGATTCCACCTTTGCAGTCCATTGTTTCGGGCGTATGATGCTTTGTCCAAGTGTCCGAAACTTGGATTTATTGCACCTAAACTGCGCCAACAGAGCGTTTGAAATGTTCATTCGAACACGTTTTTGGTCTAACGTGAGTAAACGCGGCACCCAACACGCGGACAGCTTTCTCATGCCCAAATCTTGATGTAATATGTGACAAACACGTTCCTTGGACATTTTCATAGCCTCTGCTATCTCTCTCACTTTAATTCGGCGATCATTTAGCACAATTTGGTGAACTTTAGCGATGTACACGTTTTTGGTCTAACGTGAGCAAACGCTTCATCCGAATCGCGGACAGCTTTCGCATGCCTAAATCTTGATTTAATATGTGACAAACAGGTTCTTTGGACATTTTCATAGCCTCTGTAATCTCTCTCACTTTAATTCGGCGAACATTTAGCACCATTTGGTGAACTTTAGCGATGTTATTGTCAGTTGATGCAGTTTTTGGTCGCCCCGAACGTTCTTCGTGTCCCAAGCTCTCGCGGCCACGTTTAAATTCAGCTGCCCAAAATTTCACAGGGATAAATGATGGTGCAGACTCCCCATACACAGAGTCCAACTCATCTTTGATTTGCGTAGGCGTATTGCCTTTCAAGGCTAATAACCCTGCCGTAAAAATAAATTATTATGGAAAATTTAACAAGTCTCGAGACTTGCTAAATAAGGCCGAGACCGGATGCCGGTTGTAGTGCCGATGATAATGATGACTGTCTTTCAAAAACAAAAATTTAATAACAGCTCGATACTCAATTTTGTCCACTTTCACAAAAACACTCACATTGACTCACTCAAACGACTGTCAAATAAAAACTACGCATCCAAAATGGCTGAAATTTTTGTGAGTCACTGTCAAAAGAAAGGGGGGTGGGAGCGAACATACAGGGTATAGTCTGTGCTTTCAACCCGACGAAGACCAGGACAATTCTTGACGTGACACCCCTGGATAGCTACTTTACAACCCGCCAAATTGTGAACCAATGTATGTAGCGACATCCAGAGAAAGGTTGGCGGAAGCCTAATAACCTTGCCCGGAAAAACAAATTATTATGGACAATTTAACAAGTGTCGGATAAGGACCGGATACCGGTGGAGAGACTTGCTAAATAAGGCCAAGACCGGATCCCGGTTGTAGTGCCGACGGTGATGATGATGATGATGATGAACTGTCAAAAGATGCACAACTAAATACATTCACTAGCACATTTTATTGACGACTGCTGCTATCTTCATGTTTAGGTCGGAAATTTTTCAGCCACCCACGTATTTAGAAATCAAATATTCAATTAGGTTTTTTTTTATTTCGTATAAATCAACTTTTCAATTACGAATATTCCCCATGTTTTCCCCAAGTTTGAATTGATAGACCATCCACCTTATGCACCAGGTCTGGTCCCGAGTGGCTTCTTTTTATTTTCAAATTTAAAAAAAAATGGCTCAGAGGATAACAGTTTACATCAAATGAACTATCACAATCATACATTTCTGAAGGCTTAAAAAAGTTGGAGGAACGTCTGTCAAAGTGTATTGCATTAGAAGGAGATTATGTTGAAAAATAAGAAAAAATTACCCAAAAAAAATTTGTTTTACTATCTTTTTCTGAGGATGTTACGTAAGTAACTCCTGGTTTCAACGAAACACAAGAACACATCGACATGTTAAAAAATTCAAATGTCTAAATGTATTAAGTAAACACGTCGTATAAAATTTGTAGCTTACAATCGAACTAATTTTTTCAAGTTGAATACCGCGTGTAAACGCAGACCTTCGTTGAGACGGAGGTTGGAGGTGGAGCGAAAAAAGAAAACACCAACGGTGTGGATTTTTGGGGGACCGCTAGTTGGAGAAGTAGTCGAGAAGCAGACAGCAAAAGGTGTGGAAGTCGAAGCGGGCCGGTGTATGACGTTTTCTTTCTTTTCGCCAGTGAGGCCCGTCTCAAATGACATTTCGTTTATTTCTGCCTGTTAAGTTATTTAATTCGTCGCGTACTCGTGGAATAATATTTTGTAATGTGTGGGAGCTGCGAAGTTTAACTTCCACGATCCGTGGTCTTACGTGCCGTTATCGTAGTCTTAACTGTGTTTTCCGTTGCTATTTTTTGTTACCCCATTCGTGGTAACGGAGAGTTATTGAAAGGAATTTCAAAAAAGTCTTGAGGAAGGGGGAGAGCCGACTGAGATTACAAGGACTATCCTAATGTACAAATAATAAAATAAAGGCTACCAGAGTTTCAACAATAACGAACCAAGTGTATAGTATTGTGACGCATATGACAATCAGTACTGGAATCTTCGAGAAAGTCCGAAACAAAGTACTAGATTATTTTAGGAAGTACTGGAAAACTGGAATAGAAAAGTCGAGATTATGGAATGGACAGAAACGAAACGCCAAATCAGAATGAGGAAACAGTATAAATACGTCGCACGCAGATCGAGAACCAAGAAAGTGAAGCAAGCGATAAGTCCCGAGTGAGAAGTAAGCCGTGAAGAAGTAAAAGACGCGATAAGTACGGAAGCGATAAGTAAAGAAATCGTTAAGTGTACGGTATAAGTAACGGTTGTTATTACGGACTAATAAAGTGTTATATTAATTCAAAATCGATTTAACGGCTCTTATTTATTCAAAATAACTAATCCAGCGAACCCTAAGCTCACTACAGTATGTTAATGACAGATCGAGGCGAGTATCCTTAATTTAATAAACTGAAACTAAATATAAGTGGAAGAGAGGGAGTTTTATTTTGAATGAGAGGTTGCAGACGACCATCACGGCCACAGTGTAGTTCTAACACATCTCGGATGGGTTTTTGTGCTGGAGAAGAGGACTCATCATACCCAATTACCTGCGGACTAACGTCTTGGAAGCCCCGCACCGGAAGCCGCCTTTGGGATGCCAAGTGAAGAGTGAAGACAACGAACCGACGGCCATCTTACTGTGAGTACCTCTTGTATAAGATTATCTGTTTCCCTCAACCAGTGGCGCTCGAGAAAGCGACCAATAGCCCAAGTGTGCGAATATTGGCTACCTTCAAGCACGACTCCACACAACAAACAAATATTAAAGTTATATATAATTATTATACAACAACATATATATATATATATATATATATATATATATATATATATATATATATATATATATATATATATATATATATATATATTTATAATACACCGAACTGGTGCCGTGACCAGGACACAATACAATTAACAAACAAAAAACTATATATATGATTATTATACCACGAACTGGCACAACAAACATTGACTTTGTATTTGTATATTTATCCTATAATAAGGACATATTGATCTGCCATGGTATAATGTACGTATGTAGTCATGGCATTCGGCAAGTGTTGGATAAGATTTTCGACGCTCCCAATCCCTGCATGTTTATCAACAGAGTGCTATCACGTTTAATTCATACATGTTTTTGGGAGACAGAGGTTGCCAAATACAACGAAACACGAATTCATTTAACACCATGAACTTGTAATTAGGCACATAGCGTAAACTCAAATGTTTGATTAAAAATAACGAATTGTAAAACCGCGCGAGAAGGTTGGAAAAATATTGAAGAAAAGCGAAATGTAAGCAAACTTTTGTTTGTTTTGTTTACAAAAACGACTACAGATTACTAACAGATTTTCGTTTTCATTTGGATTTGTAATATTAATCGCGTTATTTATTATGCATTCGGTTGATTGCAATGTGAATATAGGAGCACAGTAACTAATTAATTTTTTATAATTTATGGGTAACCGCAACACCTGACACAGACAATACACCTCCTCATACAAATACCATTTAAATAATCTCATTACTTGATATGCGGCCTTCATCAGGTATGAAAGCAATTATTTCTTCGGTGATGCATTGGCAATATATTCACACATTATCTGCATCTCACTGAATATTTGTGTCAGGAGCATGTGGAGGCGCTTACCATTGCAAGCATTTGTTAAATCTTTTAGACGTCTTATGACGACTAAATTTATTACGAAGTTAATTTGGTGGCTGTCCGTTTGGGAGGGGGAGTATATATTTTTCACATAAAAGACTCACTCTGATTAGATGTTGAAGTACTGGGTGAAGTGACATGAGTCCCCATCACGTAGAACACTCGTGGTAGATTTGAAGAGTCTCTAAAGTATGCCACCTTAACAACCGGGAACCGGTCTTGGCCTTATTTAGCAAGTCCTGAGGCTTGTTAAATTTTCCATAATGATTTGTTTTTTCCAGTCAAGGTCATTAGTCTTGCACCAGAAGCTCCCCGACGGGGAATCGAACCCCGATCTCCCGCGTGACAGGCGGGTGTCATCGTCATCATCGGCAATACAACCGGGACCGGTCTTGGCCTTATTTAGCAAGTCCTGAGGCTTGTTAAATTTTCCATAATGATTTGTTTTTTCCGGGCAAGATCATTGGTCTTGCGACAACAGGTGGGTATACTAACCACTATACTATCGAGGAGCTCATAGGTGCAACATACTGTGACGCATATGACAATCAGTATTGGAATCTTCGAGAAAGTCCGAAACAAAGTATTAGATTATTTTAGGAAGTACTGGAAAACTGGAATAGAAAAGTCGAGATTATGGAACGGACGGAAACGAGACGCCGAATCAGAATGAGGGAACGGCTATAAATACGTGGCACACAGAGCATGGAGATGAGTATGAAATAGGAAGTGAAGCAAGCGATTGCTAAGGAGTAAGAAGTAGAACGTGAAGCAAGCGATAAGTGTGGTAGTAATAAGTAATAAGTAAGCAGTAAAATACGCGATAATTACGGAAGCGATAATAAAGAAAACGTTAAGTGTACGGTAAAAAGTAACGATTGTTATTACGGACTAATAAAATGTCACATTAATTCAGAATCGATTTGCGAAAAACAAATTAACAATCAATTAAAATATATCACATCGGTCGTAAGCGTGAAAAAAAAAACAAACAATATTTTGCTCGTTGAGCAATCAGTATTTAAATCATCATTTAGCGCGAGTGTAGGGCTCTTAATCGGCGATAGGCGAGTTCGAGAGTAGGTGGCGGAAAAAGTGAGCTGCGTCGAGCTGTGTGCAGGCAGGCTGGTCTCCTTTGTTTTTTTTTAAATGAAAACAAACCGGAAAGTACCAGCATGATCACGGAAAGGTGGTCCGAAAAATTCCATTGTGACGCGAAGTAAAGCCGCGAAACTAACAATGGAGGGAAAACAGCAAATGGTGGACGACGGTGAGCACCCTTCCCCTCCAACTTTAATATGTATGGGGCAAATAACGCATTTGCTTCTCGTGCATCCTCAGAGTCTGAGGATAAAGAGGAGAAGATAAGTAAATTGGGGGCGAAACTTGCGGTGGCAAGAGCCCGACTAGAAGATAGACGCCGGAAGAAAAAAAAAAATAGCGGCGGTCGAACAGCAAAAACCACCCAACTACCGAAGCCAAAAGTCGGCCAACAGCAACAGTATCAACAGCAACATCAACATCAACAGCAACATCAACACAGCTACCAACACAAAACCGCCCACATAAACAGCAAGCAGAACAACAGCAGCAAATCAACAACAACAACAACAACAGAAAAATAAAGATGCCACCAATCAACGCCATATATATTGAGTGTAAGGAATTGGTAAGTCTCTGTAAGCTAGCTATAGGAAACAATTTTGTAGGTAACAGGCATGCCATTTAAACCTATGTGGTGGCAAACCACGACAAAATTAAAGAGGTTTTAAAAAGAGCCACCGCGGAATTTTACTCGTTCACGCCGAAACAAACGAAGAGCGTAACGGTTCTATTAAAGGGCGTCGACCTTAACATGGAACCGAAGGCTCTGCTTAAAATGCTTGAAAAGCTGAAGCAT
Organism: Microdon myrmicae; assembly: GCA_963931805.1. Taxonomy (NCBI): domain Eukaryota; kingdom Metazoa; phylum Arthropoda; class Insecta; order Diptera; family Syrphidae; genus Microdon; species Microdon myrmicae. Next base: position 71,172,363 of record OZ007501.1, read on the forward strand.
GAAGGTCTCGAGTTTACCGCGGTAAAACCGTTCACCACAACCAAGGCAAGAAGGGAAACCCGGAAGCTGCCCTCTTTTTGGACCAATTAACACCCAGAAGTAGAATTGGTGGTCTAACGAAAATTACAGTCTTGGATCATCAAATTGTCACATGGGACAAATTAAAAAAAGGCAGAGACATCCTGCAATGTGTCCGCTGCCAAAGGTTTGGTCACGCAGCGGCGAACTGTGAAATGCAGCACCGTTGCGTAAAATGCGGAAAGTACCATAAGGCACAAGAATGCCCTCTGCGAAAAGAAAGGGTAGAAGACAAAACCTTTTGAAAGTGTGCAGCGTGTCGTGATGAGGCACATCCCGCTAATTATTGCGGATGTCGTAAATTCCGAGAATTAATGTCGAGAAGTGTGACTCGGCAAAAAAAAAACAGAGTCAACTTGTACAACAACAATGCCCGTAATATCGCAGCGGTCGTACGTACAAGTTGCGTCGGGCGGGAGAACACCAAAACAGGCTACAACACTGGTAGCCACAAATACTCCCACACAGACTGAAACAACAGCCCAAGCAGACATTTTCACAATCCTGCTCAATCTGCAGAGACAGATGACACAGCTGCAAAATCAAATAAACGAAATCTTCTCGCACTTGCCCAGTCTAAATAAAAAGTCAATAAAAATCCTCTAACCAAAACATCAATCAAAGATCTTGCCGTGAATGTAAATTCACTAATAAGAACTGAGCGAAGAGACACTCTTTTCAACCTGTTGCAAGATGAAAACCCTGATATACTTCTAGCGGGGGAAACAAAGTTAAACCAGAGACATAAGACAGAGCATAAAAACTACGATATACGAAGAGACCTACCTAACTCCTCTCAAGGGGGTTTATCGCAATCTTTATTAGAAAAAGAAGGTGTAGGTTCCGGGTGCTGGAAGCCTGTATCGTACGCATACCCTTTCAGCAAGGAAGGGGGGTAAACGTATGAGGTTGCGGTCTACGAACCTGAGGAGCACCAACATAACCTCTTTATAGCAGAGCTCGGGCCATTCTTTCGATGTTTACAACTGCACCTGGACAAAAACTACTTTATCCCAGGTGGAAATATAAACGTCAAGCATAAAAATTGGGGAAATTATATATCTAATGCCAGAGGAAATCAGTTGGCTGGTTGGTTAGATCAGTATCATATAGGACGGAATATCCATCGTTCCCTAGAGGTAGATCGTTCTTAGATATCTTGCTTACTGATTCACGAATGAGACTACTTAACACCAACAGACGAAACACAGACTGTTTACGGACAATTGAATACGACAGTGACCAGTGTGCATTCACGGCAGTAATAGAGCTTCCGAACGATCTGGTAGATCTGGAGGAATTCGTGATCCCGCAACCCTACAACTACGGGGCAATGCGATGGCCACGGTTCACCAGATCATTAACAAGAGAACTTCCTTCGAACGACTTTAATCTGCCAATAAACAGAAACCTGACAAATGAAAAAACGACAAATACATTCAACAAATGGACGAAACCGTAAAACGAACAATGGACAAAACAATTCCCAAAACAACAGTTACAGATCACATAAACATAAACAGAAACACAACAATAAACGCACTCCACAAGAAAAATATCAAACTGCTATCGAAACTAAAACAATAGCACAGACAGTTTACTGACAGACAAGGCCAGGAAATAATATCACTGAAATCCCGATTAAAAAACTTCCAACAACCACTTAAAGCTAATTATAGATTAGCAACAAATTTCTATTGGAACAACAGAATTCAAGCTATAAAAACTGATAACCGGAATATGTTCCCATAAATAAATAAAATATTCAAGAGAAATAATCAAAACGGTATTCAGTGTCTCCAATTTCCACGTATTGATGTAAACAAGCAGCTGCTAATCAAGGCTGGCATAGATATAGAGAACGCGATTCTCAATAGTGAGCTCTTTGTGATCGAAGATCCTTTGGAAAAGGTGAACGTTGTGGGAGCTGTCTTTCAGGAAATATACAAGGTGAATGAAAGAATTCGCAGAAATCACTTGGAGGACAGAGTTCTACTGAATCACCTGCACCTCCGAAATGAAATTTCACTTTGGCAATCGGAGAATCCGGGTTTTACCGAATTCTGTGACGATAATCTGTCAATTGGCATTAATGCCCAAGGTGGGGCTAACAGCATTTTAATTACGAGAGAAGGAATCCAGGGTATCTTCGACTCATACATACATACACCTAACATCGTACTTAAGAACCTGCCGCCAATGACAATACATATGGTATATACGCGGTCCTGTTTAACAACGCGTTGAATAATGCATATTATCCCGGACGTTGGAAAACGGCTATCATTCAGCCCATTGCAAAAAAGTGCAAAGACTGTACAAACCCAATGAACATGCGTTCGATAACTTTACTCCTAATCACCAGTAAAGCATTTGAAAAGACTATTAACAAAGCTCTGCTAAAATGGGTAGACGACAACAACATTATTCCAAATAACCAGTTTGGCTTTAAGACGTGTCATGAAACCGCACATGCCGCAGCTAAACTGGTCTCCGACATACAATGGAATAAATGTAGGAACCGATGCACAGATGCCTGTCTGATCGACTTGGAAAAAGCCTTTGATACCGTCTGGATCGAAGGGTTATGTTACAAACTGGTCAGACATGGCATACATAAGCCTTTACTATATGTACTTTACGATATGTTAAAGGACAGAAGGTTCGTGGTCAAAAGTGCTAATGTGACCTCTAATAAAACGTATAATATCAAGAATGGCTTGCAACAGGGAGCGGTACTTTCTCCGATACTTTTTAACATTTATATTAGCGACTTGTTGGATGCACTTCCGCGGACTATTGCCTACGCAGACGATCTCAGAGATTGCAGAACAGCTCCGAAAGTTGAAATCATAAATAGTTTACTACAGCGAGACTTCAACAAAGTGCAGCGCTATTGCGACGACTGGAATTTTAAGATCAACTTCCAGAAATGTGAAGCCATCCTATTTAGAACTCCATTATATAAAGCCACGAACGACACAAGGAAAAACTGGCGAAAGTTAGTTATCGTGGGACCGCATGGAGAAAAACTGGAAACCAAAAGTGTAGTTAAATACCTTGGGATCTGGCTAGATCAATATCTGTATTTGTATACAGAAATGTAGAGGCTGCTTTAGCCAAAGGGCGGAAAACGTTTTCTATGACAAGGAGGCTATTTCACAGTAGCCAACTTGACAGAAGGGTAAAAGTCATATGCTACATGACGCTAATCAGGCCAATGATCATATATGGTTGTCCAGTATGGTTTAACATAGGTCGAAATATGATGGAAAAGATTAAAGTGTTCGAAAGGAAGTGTCTCAGAAGTTGCCTCAGATTATATCAGACACCGGAATCGGACTATAAAAAGTATTATTCAAATGAGACTTTATATAATGAAGCATACATAAATAGGGTGGATAATTTTATGATTAAATTAATCAGAGGACATATTGCGAGAGCAATAAGCTCGTCTAATGATCTAATTTTCGGGGCTTATTATCCAAACACTCTCTACTATGGGAGCGTGCGTCGCAACGGCTTTGTTCCACCAGAGGCGTTCCTTGATTTGGACATGAAAGGGCTTATACAGGATAGATCCGGAATTCCGCTGATCTATCATGTAAGTAGATCATCCGTAGACGGCGATTGTGTTACGACCGGGAAGTCACGCGCACCGAAGAAGAGCTCTTGCGCTTCAGTAGGGCTATCTTCCACAGAGACCGGGACGATAATATTAAACAGCATCAATAGTTCTGGCGGTTGAATGGCAAATAAAGACCTGGATACCAATGTTGGTAGAATAACAGTATCATCACACAGACTTAGCTTTTCTAGAATTAGGGTAGTATAAGATTTAAGTTAAGTTCTTTTAAACTAAATTAACAAAAAAAAAAAAAAAAAATTGAAGTAAGTTAAATTTTAAGAAGAAACAAAAAAAAATTCGACACAAAGTTTTCCTAATTTTTCTTTGTCATACAAATAGTCATAAATACAGCCACAAACAAAGTTCTGTCGCCGAAAGGCTAATTTTACAATCGTCATGTATTGTTTAGCTTAGAGCGTCTGCGGTGGACCAGTAAGTTATAATATAAGATAATTAAGCTAGAATTTAAGCATTTTTTTTCTAGCATGTAATTTACAAACTAAGAATATAAAAAGAAAATAAAAAAAATGTTGCAAAAATGAAATGAAATGAAATGAATTATCAAGGTTGTTATTCGACTGAGCTGGGGGAATATGTTCTATCTCTCCATCAGGTCACGTTGAAAGTCAGACGTACGGATAAATATAGAAAATCGTCATTTAGCCGAACCACCCGAATGTGGAATGCTCTGTTTGATTATCTACGTAGTTATCCATTTTATGGTCTGGAAAATATAACTCGGGAATTTTGACAGGTATTAAACTTGAATATCAACCAGATTGTGATTTGTTCAGTTTCAGGTTTTCCATTTTACGGCATGGATCGTTTAACCATCGAACAACATCGAATTGATAACTTTTTTCTTATGTAACTATGATTCTTCCAAAGCAACTTTTCATCCTATTTGAGTAGTTTATACTCAGCGTAATCGTTCTCCTGTGAACACTATTTCCAACACAGTCAACACGTTCAAAGTAACCGTATCTATGGTATTTTGCAAAGATATTAGAGAGTAAGTCATTCGAACCAACGCTATGGCTAGAATCACCAAAAGACGGAACCAAAGCCTCAACACATTAGTCCACACATTAGTGTAGCGTGAAGGAGACGAATTGTTATTCTCAATTACTACCTACTGATGATGTCGAATTATTAAGTTAATTGATTGGGTATACATCTCTAATGACTCGATTTTTCGATTGTGTTTCGATGTTGTTCCTCACTATTATTTTTGTATTTCAGATTATAATATACATTATTACGGGTTCCCCAAAATCCACTTTTGTGTTTGCGTAAAAGAGTATTGACCTAGAAAACAAATAACCTGAATTTTTGTGTGCGATGTTATTAAAGAATTTCACAGATACCCGAATATTGTTCGTTGAACAGTATAAATATCGTTAACATTCTAAAATATTTCCAAAAAAAAAAAAACATGTTAGAATGCTCTCGGCGAGCCAGCAGATTAGGTGAAGATATCATTTTAAAACTAGATTCAGATTTTGATCTAAAGCGCTTAATTTAGGCTTTCCTGTTTTTTACAACAAATGATCATTTCAAAAAAGGAGTCACGGGCCTGTGATGGTTTGTTTTGTTTTTTTTGCAGACGCATTTATTCACAAAGTCTTTTTTATATTTTACAATTTTAGTCTAAATGCTAAACCTATCTTAATAATTTTACTACATAATGTAATTTACTGGCTCTTCACAAGCACTCTAAATTATACAATATTATATGCTTAATTTATGCCTTTCAGCTTACATTTTCTTTTATTTATTCTTAATATAATACACATACATTATAAAAATAATAAACTGTTATCTTAGAGGTCTACCTCTTCTTCTTTTCGAAGCATTATGACAAAAAAAAATAATGATTTTTTTTTTTTTTTTTTTTTTTTTTTCTTGAGGATGCAAACATTTTAAAAACAAAACAATAAGTGCTTAATGAAAACAAAAAAGATAAAATAACGGAAGTTAACGGGAAGGAGGGCAAAGGAAAAGGAAGGGAGGAAGCTGCGCCAGAGCTGAATATTATATCTGAGGACGTGAAGTCCTTTCTTCGTTTTGGAGCCACCACCAGTTGGGGTTGGTTCGGTCTTTTATTGATTTATCTCTTTCACTGATCACCATACTGAATCGAAGTCGGTCTGGCCTATTAGAGATATCGCTATTGTGGACAATTCGTTTATCCCTAGCACCACGGAAAGCGTGGTATATAATAGGTATTCCACCCTCATCTTGGATTAGACCTTTTCCGTCCAAGAAGAGGAACGCCTCTGGGGGAATGAATCCGTTCTGGAGGGTACTCTCCAGATACATATCGTTCGGATAATATGCTCCCGCGATAAGATTATTTACACTGCACATTGCCCTTGCAATGTGGCCACGAATAATTTTTATAATGAAGTTATCTATCCTAGTTAGTCCTGATTTATCATACAGGGTTTTATTAGGGTAAAATTTCTGGTATCGTGACAGGAACGCAAACACTGTCTCTCGAACACGCGAATCTTTTCCATGTAGAATGGGGATATATTGTACCATATTGGACAGCCATAGATCAACACTGGTCGGAATGAATGCCGAATATGAAATTATTTTAACTTTTGGATTGAGAATGCTGCTTCGGAATAGACTTTTTGTGGCAACAAATGCGTTTCTTGCTGCAGAGAGAGTGACTGTTATATGCTGGTCAAAGTATAAATACTGATCAAGCCAAATACCGAGATATCTGACTACAGTTTTCACTTGTAGTGGGAGATTATTATTCCCTACGATAGAGAAGTTTTTTCAATTGTACTTTGTATCCTGAGAGGCCCTGGAGAGAGGTGTTCTGAAAAGGATAGTCTCGGTTTTGTGGAAATTAATTTTTAGTTTCCAGTCATTACAAAAACGTTTTATTTTATTGAAGTCGTCCTGGAGAAGTCTATTGATGACATCTATTTTCTCTCCTGTTCTGTATACCACAATGTCGTCTGCGTATGCAATGGCATTGTTAAGCTTACCCACTAAATCACTGGTGTAAATATTAAACAGAATGGGAGAATTCACCGCCCCTTGTTGTAAACCGTTTGTAATTTTGAAGGTCTTGCTTGAGAATATATCTCCGCATTTTACCACAAATTGCTTGTCCGTTATCATTTCGTAAATGTTGTACAATAGATAATGAGGCATTCTCAGGTTTTCTAACTTATGAAGAAGTCCTTCTAACCACACGGTGTCGAAAGCCTTTTCAAAGTCAACTAAGCAGGCACCTGTGCATTGGCGCTTTGTCTTGTTCCATTGTATGTCGGAAACAAGCTTTGACGCGGCATGCACCGTACTATGTCCCGCTTTAAAGCCAAGCTGGTTGTTGGGGATGATTTCATTTTCATCACACCAGTTCATCAGTGCTTTGTTTATGATCTTCTTGAAAACCTTGCTGATATTTGGCAGCAAGCTAATCGCGCGAAGGTTGGTTGGATTGGTCCTGCTTTGCCCTTTTTAGGGATGGGGCCGACTATAGCAGTTTTCCAGTGGGTTGGATAGTATGCCTTATTTAAGGCGTTGTTGAATAGCGTAGTGTAGATTTTTACTGCTTCAGGAGGCAAATGTTTTAAAACTACATTTGGGATGCTATTTATCCCAGAAGACTTTTTGCTTTTGATTGACTTAAGGATGTTCGTAAGTTCATCCTTACTCACAAACATATTCATATTCTGGTTACTCCTGGGGGAGTCCGCTCTGTTATTTTCACTGAATGTGGTAAAACTACGCTTTTGGTTCCTCCAGGTACAAAGTTGATTTCTCAGTGAGCTGTAGGTCTGGAATGCGTTGTTTTCGAGGATCGTATTGGAGTGAGTGGATTCGTTCACTCTGTATATTGCTTCGAAACATGCACCAATTGAGTTCACTTTGTCTTGCGGGTCTTCGACTAATATTACTTCTTCGTTGGAGTTGATATGCTCCAGATTGAGTCCTGAGTTCAGCATTGCTTGACAATTCTCAGGAGTCCGTGGGACCCGCAAATATGGAATGTCATTGTGATCTTTCTTTCGAAAAGTTTTATTGATTTGTGAGAACATATTCGATCCGCTAGCTTGAATGGCTTGTATTTTGTTCTTCCACTCTTCATTTATTCTTGAACGGTAATTGTCACGGATCAATTTTTGGAGATTTTTGATTAGGGACTTAAGTGTTCTTATTTCCTGACTATTTGGGTCGCTGAACTGTCTATAAAGTCTTTTCAGCTTTGAGAGCATAATGCTCTTTTGCTTATACAAAGCGTCAATTGCTGATGTCCTGTACTTATTAGTATAACCGTCGGTATGGGGAACTTTGGGTATGGAACGATTCATTGCATTGGTAATAATATCGTCCAATGTTGTTAAGTAATGATCGATTTCGTCGTTATGGAGGTTTCTAATAGTCGGTGGGTCTATGGCACTGTTACGAAGTTCTTTTTTTATTAATCGATCAAAACGTGACCAGTGAGCTTTTCGAAAATTGAAAGAGTGGATCTGGTCGAACTGCTCTAGTGAATATTGTTCATTTGGGACTTCAATTATGGCTCCAAATCCGTAGTGATCGCTATCGTAATCGATTGTGCGAAGACAGTTTCGCGTAGTTAGATCTGTGCCTGGCAAGTTTATTCGATCGTCTATCATAAGTAAATCCAGAAATGAATTTCCTTTGGGCCTGTGATGGTAGCGACTATTTTTTTTTCATTTTTTTAAACATTTTTTTATTTTCTTTTTATATTCTTATTTTCTAAATTAAAGGCTAGACAAAAAATGCTTAAATTCTAGCTTAAATATCTTATATAATAACTTACTGGTCCTTCGCAGACGCTCTAAGCTAAACATTACTTAATATTTGTATAATTTGCCTTTCGGCGACAGAACTTTGTGGCATAACTTATAATTATTTGAAAGACAAAGAAAAATTTGAAAAACTTTGTAAATTTTTTTTTTTTTTTTTCTTAAAATTTAACTTACTTAACTTACCTAAACTTATCTACTTTTTTTTTTTTTTTTTTTTTTTTTATGTAAAATCATTTAGCCTAACTTAACTTAAATCTTATACTACCCTAATTCTAGAAAAGCTAAGTCTATGTAAGCTAGCTGATGATAGTGTGATTCTATACCGACTTTGGTATCCAGGTCTTTATATGCCATTCAACCACCAGAACTGTTGACGCTGTCTAATACTATCGTCCCGGTCTCTGCGGGAGATAGCCCTACTGAAGCGCAGGAGCTCTTCTTCGGTGCGCGCTACTTCCCGGTCATAGCACAATCGCCCGTCTACAGATGATCTACTTACATGATAGATCAGCGGAATTCCGGATCTATCCTGTATAAGCCCTTTCATATCCAAGTCAAGGAACGCCTCTGGTGGAACAAAGCCGTTGCGACGCACGCTCTCATAGTATAAGGTGTTTGGATAATAAGCCCCGAAAATTAGGTCATTGGACGAGCTTATTGCTCTCGCAATATGTCCTCTGATTAATTTAATCATAAAATTATCCACCCTATTTATGTACGCTTCATTATATAAAGTCTCATTTGAGTAATACTTTTTATAGTCCGATTCCGGTGTCCGATATAATCTGAGACAACTTCTGAGACACTTTCTTTCGAACACCCGAATCTTTTCTATCAAATTTGGACCTATGTTGAACCATACTGGGCAACCATATATGAGCATTGGCCTGATTAGCGTCATGTAGCATATGACTTTTACCCTGCTGTCAAGTTGGCTACTATGAAATAGCCTCCTTGTCATAGCAAAAGTTTTCCTCGCTTTGAGCAAAGCAGCCTCTACATGTCTGTTGAAATATAGATATTGGTCTAGCCAGATGCCCAGGTATTTAACTAAACTCTTGGTTTCCAGTTTATCTCCATGCGGTCCCACGATAACTAGCTTTCGCCAGTTTTTCCTTGTGTCGTACGTGGCTTTATATAATGGAGTTCTAAATAGGATGGCTTCACATTTCTGGAAGTTGATCTTAAGTTTCCAGTCATCGCAATAGCGCTGCACTTTGTTGAAGTCTCGCTGTATTAACCTATTTATGATCGCAACTTTCGGAGCTGTTCTGTAAATTATGAGATCGTCTGCGTACGCAATAGCCTGCGGAAGTGCATCTAATAAGTCGCTAATGTAAATGTTAAAAAGAATCGGAGAGAGTACCGCGCCCTGTTGCAAGCCATTCTTGATATTATACGTTTTATTAGAGGTCACATTACCACTTTTGACCACGAACCTCCTGTCCTTTGACATATCGTAAAGTACATATAGTAAAGGCTTATGTATGCCATATCTGACCAGTTTGTAATACAACCCTTCGATCCAGACGGTATCAAAGGCTTTTTCCAGGTCGATCAGACAGGCACCTGTGCATTGGTTCCTACATTTATTCCATTGTATATCGGAGACCAGTTTAGCTGCGGCATGTGTGGTTTCATGACCCGCCCTAAAGCCAAACTGGTTGTTTGGAATAATGCTATTGTCGTCTACCCATTTTAGCAGAGCTTTGTTAATGATTTTTTCAAATACTTTACTGATGCTTGGGAGTAAACTTATCGAACGCATGTTCATTGGGTTTGTACAGTCTTTGCCCTTTTTTGGGATGGGCTGAATGATAGCCGTTTTCCAACGCGCGGGATAATATGCATTATTCAACGCGTTGTTAAACAGGACCGTGTATATATCTATTGCCTTTGGGGGCAGGTTCTTGAGTACGATGTTAGGTACTCCATCTATTCCCACTGACTTTTTGCTTCTTAATGAGTCGAAGATACTCTGGATTCCTTCCCTTGTGATTAAAAGGCTATTAGCCCCACCATTGGCATTAATGTCGATTGACAGATTATCGTCACTGAATTCCGTAAAACCAGGATTCTCCGATTGCCAATGTGAAATTTCATTCCGGAGGTGCAGGTGATTCAGTCGAATTCTGTCCTCCAGGTCATTGTTTCGGCGAATGCTTTCATTCACCTTGTACATTTCCTGAAAGACAGCTCCCACAGCGTTCGCCCTCTCCAAAGGATCTTCGATCACGAAGAGCTCACTATTGAGGATAGCGTTCTCTGTATCTATGCCAATGTTGGTTAGCAGCTGCTTGTTTACCTCGGTACGTGGAATTTGGAGACACTGAATCTCGTTTTGATTATTTCTCCTGAATATTTTATTTATTTGTGGGAACATATTCGGGTTATTAGTTTTTATAGCTCGAATTCTGTTGTTCCAATACAAATTTGTTGCTAATCTATAATTAGCTTTAAGTAATTGTTGGAGGTTTTTTAATTGAGATTTCAGTGATATTATCTCCTGGTCTTGTCTGTCTGTAAACTGTCTGTGTAATTGTTTTAATTTCGATAGCAGTCTGCTCTTTTTCTTGTGGAGTGCGTTTATTGTTGCGTTTCTGTACATGTTAATGTGATCTGTAACTGTTGTTTTGGGAATTGTTTTGTCCATTGTTTGTTTTACGGCTTCGTCCATTAGTTGAATGTATTTGTCGATTTCGTCATTAGTCAGGTTTCTGTTTACTGGCAGATTAAAGTCATTCGAACGAAGTTCTCTTGTTAATGATCTGGTGAACCGCGGCCATCGCATTGCCCCGTAGTTATAGGGTTGCGGGGTCACGAATTCCTCCAGATCTGCGAGCTCGTTCGGAAGCTCTATTACTGCCGTGAATGCACAGTGGTCACTGTCGTATTCAATTGTCCGTAAACAGTTTGTGTTTCGTCTGTTGGTGTTAAGTAATCTCAGTCGTGAGTCGATTAGCAAGATATCTAAGAACGATCTACCTCTGGGGAACGATGGATATTTCGTAGCTAGCAGGTCAGTTCTATATTCAATATGATACTGATCTAACCAACCAGCCAACTGATTTCCTCTGGCATTAGATATATAATTTCCCCAATTTCTATGCTTGGCGTTCATATCTCCCCCTAGGATGAAGTAATTTTTGTCCAGGTGCAATTGTAAGCATCGAAAGAGTGTCTCGAGCTCCGCTATAAATAGGTTTTGTTGGTGCTCCTCAGGTGCGTAGACCGCAATCGCATACAAACCCCTTCCTTGCTGAAGGGGTATGCGGACGATACAGGCTTCCAGCACCCGGAACCTGCGCACTTCTCCACTATATATTACTTTATGATTGATCCCTTTTCTAATAAAGATTGCGACACCCCCCCCTTGAGAGGAGTTAGGTCGATCTCTTCGTATAATATCGTAGTTTTTATGTCCTATCTTATGTCTCTGGTTTAACTTTGTTTCCCCCGCCAGAAGTACATCAGGTTGTTCCTCTTGCAACAGGTTAAAAAGATTGGCTCTTCTCTCAGTTCTTATTAGTGAATTTACATTCACGACAAGAGCTTTTATTGATGTTGTGGTTAGAGGGTTTATATCGACTTGTTATTTAGACTGGGCAAATGCGAGTAGATCTCGTTTATTTGGCTTTGTAGCTGTGTCATCTGTCTCTGCAGATTGAGCAGGATTGCGAACACGTCCCCTTGCGGTGTTGTTTCAGTCTGTGTGGGAGTATTTGTGGCTACCTGTGATGTAGCCTGATTTGGTGTTCTCCCACCCGAAGCAACTTGTGCGTACGACCGCTGCGATGTTACGGGCATTGTTGAAGTACGAGCTGGCTCTGTGTTTTTTTTTTGCCGGGTCACACTTCTTGCCATTATTTCTCGGAATTTAGGACATCCTCGATAGTTAGCGGGGTGTCCCTCATTCCGACACACTGCGCACTTTAGAAGGGCTTTGTCTTCTACCCGTTCTTTTCCCAGAGGGCATTCTTCTGCCTTATGGTCCTTTCCGCACTTTACGCAACGGCGCTGCATTTCACAGTTAGCCGCCGAGTGACCAAACCTTTGGCAACGTAGACATTGCAGGATGTCTCTGCCTTTTTTTAATTTGTCCCATGTGACCATTTGATGATCCAAGACTGAAATTTTTCTTAGACCACCAATCCTACTGTTGGGTGTTAATTGCACCAAAAAGAAGGGTAGCTTGCGGTTTTCCCTTCTTGCCTTGGGTGTGGTGAATGGTTTTACCGCGGTAAACTCGAGATCTTCGTGCTTCAGGTTTTGAAGCATTTCGAGCAGAGCCTCCGGTTCCATTTCAGGGTCGACACCCTTTAATAGAACCGTTACGCTCTTCGTTTGTTTCGGCGTGAACGAGTAAAATTCCGCGGTGGCTCTTTTTAAGACCTCTTTAATTTTGTCGTGGTCTGCCACCGTATATGTTTGAATGGCGTGCCTGTTACCCGTCAGTCTTTTAACTGCAAAATTGTTACCTATGGCTAGCTTACAAAGACTTACCAATTCCTTACAGTCAACATCTATGGTGTTGATTGGTGGCATCTTTATTTTTCCGCTGCTATTGTTGCTTTGCTGCTGCTGTGTTGCTTGCTGGTTCGTTGATCGCTTTTGTGTTAATTGTTGCTGTTGCTGTTGCTGTTGATGGTGCTGATGTTGAAGTTGATGTTGCTGTTGATGGTGAGATTGTTGCTGTTGGCCGACTTTTGGCTTTAGCTTTTGTAGTTGTTGCTGGTTTTGTTCTTGTTCGAGCGCCGCTATTTTTTTCTTTCGGCGTCTCTCTTGTAATCGGGCTCTTGCCATCGCCAGTTTCGCCTCCAATTCACTTATCTCTTCCTCTTCATCCTCAGACTCTGAGGATGCAAGAGAAGCGAATGAATTATTTGCCCCATATATGTTAAAATTGGAGGGGAAGGGGAGCTCACTGTCGTCCGCCAATTGTTGATCTCCTTTATCCATCGTCAATTTCGCGGTTTTGCTTCGCGTCAAAATGGAGTTTTTCGGGGCGCCTTTTCGTTTGTGCGTTGTCGTGTTCTTATCGTCCTCCGTATTCATTCTGGTTCTTTCCAGTTTGTTTTCATTAAAAAAAAAACAAAGGCGACCTTTTGAACCACGGCGACTTGATTTCTCCTGCAAGCTGAGTTGAACTCGCCTACCGGCTGCTAAGAGTCAGTAAGCTTGCACTCGCGCCAAACGATGATTTAAAAATTGCTTTCTTAACAAGCAATATATTGTTTGTTTTAATTTTCGCGTTTGCGACCGCAGTGTTATCTTTTTATTGTTTTTGTTTTTATTGTCGCGAACACTTTTGCACCTCACTCAACTGTTTTTATATGCACTTATTTTGATTTTATTTAATGCATTTATACCGGTACACCTGGTAAATACCGATTGCTTAACGAGCAATCTATTTTAATTTTTGTTTTTTGCGCTTGCGACCGAGGTGATATATTATGTTTCTTATCGTTGATTATTATTTTATTTTTCGCACTTCACTGCAATATGCACATTTGCTTTTAGATTTTATTTTGATTTATGTGTTTTTAATTCACTTAGTATTTACAATTAAGTTTTTACGTTTATTATTTGTTTTGTTTGGTTTCTGAATTTCATTGTTTTGACTATCTTCACTGTTTTAATTTTGGTCACCACATGTCTATTGAATTTAAACTTTTGGCGTGAACTCGAGTATATTTATTGTTTGTCGCGCTTGTTACATTAATATTTAGTTTACTGGTGTGTCCTTGTTGTCTTTTGTTTGTGAATTCTTAGGAATTGTATTTGTTGTCAAAAATTGCTTTTGACATACTTTTACTTTTTAAATATGTAGTCACTTCACTTTTTAACTGGCGCACTGTTAAACTGGTGTTCTCTGTAAGAGAGTTCGCGGGTGACTGGTGATGGTAGCGACTCAACAATGTATATGCAGTATGGAGCAAGGTTTCATATATATAAAGTTGGGCCATACATTTTTGCACATTTGAAACATGAATAGAAATAAAATTTGTTGATCATTTATTTAACGTAATAAACGTTTATTGATATTTTTTTTTTTTTTTTTTTTTTAAATGGCATCGCCGAGATGTGCACCGTCTCGTCGTTGGCACTCCTGCAATCGACTACACAAACTTTGGAAAACTCGCTGACACATGCTGCGAGGTATCGCGGCTATCTCTTCCTGGATGTTCTCATCGCTTCTTCTTGAACGTGGCACCCTTTTTATTTAATATTCGTTGTCGATCCCGTTTGCTCGAACTTCTAGACAAAAGCTTTTAAATTAAATTACCACATGGACACTCACTTACACGGGGTAATCCGTATTCAATTCAATAGGCGTCGTACAGTAACGTAGGTATCGTTGTTGTTGTAAAATTGTTTTACACAAAAAGCGCTCCATCGTGATTAAAATAGCATAAAGCGACGACCACTCGCGCGCCCCTCCCTCTAACGTTTTTTAAGAAATCAAGTGTTGCCATTTGCAAAAATGTATGGCCCACCCTATATAAGTAGTGTATTACAATAGTTTGGAGAAAAAGATATCCATTGCTTTTTCGCTCGATGGCTCAATGGCTAGCATTGTTAATTATGTAATAACTGCACCATAGCAACGGCAAGGTGTACCTAAAAATGATACCTGTTGACCTTTACGGGCCAAAAGGATCAACCCGGATTTTATCCCTTCTGACTGAGAGATCCATCATCTCACTGCTAGATGTGGCAACCCCAGGAAGATCGGTGTAGAAGACAGACGAGAAGTGCTCATCGCCAATCGGTGGATAAGACATCAACAAGAGTGACTCGCAAAAGGTCCGAATTAAGATCAAATGCGCCCACAGGCGTGACAATAGGTCGATAGAGGTATGAACGATCGACTTCAAGCTCTCCAGGCAGGAGGTAAAAAGAGAGACCATCGGAAGATGCGACCACTTTGCGAACTATCAAAGACCAGCTAACCTACAGTGAGGAAGAGTCCAAACTTCTGATAGGACAAGACAAATGGGGATTAATAGTAACACGGAAATTAAGCAGAGGAACAAACCTCAAACCTGTCGCCAGAACAGGACAACTGTGGGTTAATCGTAACACGGGAATTGGGGAAAGAATAATTTCAAGTGGAACATCATGCAAATATTCTGATAAATAACCGAACTTTCAGAAATTCGTCATCGCGTAATCGGGCTCGTTCTCGACACTCTGCCGGCGTTCGACTGACAACGGCATTTTGCAACATCAGGGGCAATGGTTTCACCAATACGAATGTAAACGCCGTCCACCAATATTTGCAAACAGCAAAACTTGATATCCTTGCCCTAACTGAGACCCAGGTCGATTCGTCAACTGATTCGACATATCTTCGTTGCTCAGGATACGACTTACATTCAAGATTACGTTTTAAGGGTGGAGTCTGCGTCTTCATGCGGTGCGATGTGGCTTACTAAAGGATGGAGGCGTTAGAACCCAGTAACTTGGGCATCATGTGGTTGAAGGTCGTGCTGAGGAATTCTCTTAAGTTTCTTTGTTGTCTTTGC
The DNA here is from genome assembly GCA_963931805.1 of Microdon myrmicae. Lineage (NCBI taxonomy): Eukaryota > Metazoa > Arthropoda > Insecta > Diptera > Syrphidae > Microdon > Microdon myrmicae. The sequence continues at coordinate 71,188,403 of OZ007501.1, forward strand.
CGCTCCCCGAATGCCGATCAACCATTGACACTTTTTGAACATCTCTCACGTACCGTCGATACAGATCAACCACCCAGATTTTGAAACTCTCGTTTTTGGAGATTTGATTGTACACATTACCGGCTGGTTGGTGTATTCTAACAGACGAGGCTGGGGGGCTGGGGTTGGATTCCCTGTTGTTGCAATTTAACTCAACTCGAGGAGGAACCTACGCGATTGCCGATTACCCGAGGTGATTATGCGAACATCCTGTTTTTGACATCCGCGCCAAGCGTTTATACCTTGGAGGTTGCTACGCCACTGGGAAACTCAGATCACTGCTTAGTATCGGTCGCGCGACCACTTGCATCTCAAACGAATGACGGACCTAAGCAGCTTCGCTAAGCATGGAGGTGTGGGGCTGTTAACTGGGACGATTTGCTGTTACTATTTTTTTTTCATCTTTTCCGTGGTCGGAGGTGTGCTTTCGAGACTCCGATGTTAATGCATCCACGGCGCGGAGTCCGCAGCGGACATTATTCTGCTCGGGATGGAGATTTACATTCCGCATTCCATCAAAGGAAATTCGTCTGATAAACCTTGGTTTGATAAAAACTGCGAGCAGATTCCAGCGGCAAAACATAGAGTTTTTAAACGATGGTGCTTCAACCCCGCCGAGGTTAATAGAACAACTTTTGTTAGAATCAGAAACGCGTGGAACCAGGCGATTAATACCACGAAGAAGGCTTATAAGGACAGAGTGACCAATAAACTCCTTGAGTGCCCAACTTGTTCACGTCCCTTTTGGTCAATGGCAAGGGTTGTCAGCAGTAACCTCGCTTCCTCCTTTTTTACCCCGTTAGTGAAGAGCAGCGGGACGTTAGTCACAAATTCGAAAGATACATCTAATGTGTTCGCGAATTTATTTTCCGCGAATTCAAACCGCGATGCCGGTTTTTTGGAGCCACCTCTGATCGCGCCGGCCGAATCTTCAAGGCGGGTTTGAGGCTCCGCCTGGGTACTATTCATCGGAATGAACCGGCCCAGACGGAATACCAACAATAGTCCTTAAGAACTGTGCTCCAGAACTATTGCCGGTACTTGGCAGACCCTTCCGCTTATCTTGTGCACGGATGATATTTCCTACTTGCTAGAAAATCTCTCTTCAGTTCAGCCAATCCCAAAGAGGGGGAAGAAGTGTTTCCCACAAAATTACCGGCCGATAGCATCACTTTCTATGTTATCTAAGGTGATGGAAAAGATCATCAATGCCGTCATAATTAAGTATTTGGAGTGCAGCGGTCTTCTGAATGATGGTCAATACGGATTCCGTGGCGAGCGGTCCACGGGAGATCTTTTGACCCCTATAATCAATATATGGACATCTGCGATTGAGTGGCATGGTGAGTCAAGAGCGGTCACATTGGATCTCCATGGTCTTGAGCATGTCTGGGACGGAGCATTGTCAGCAAACTTCGTTCATATGGACTTTTCCAGCAGCTTTACGACTGGACGAAGACCTTCTGCGAAAATCGATTGATCCGAGTTGTTGTAGACGGTGAGTCTTCGGATCTGTATCTTTTTGATTTCGGGGTGCATCAAGGTTCTATTTTATCTTGTTTCCTCTTTTTCGAGTGGCCGGTCGATTAGCGCATCAACGTCACATCAGCTGAGATGTAGCCAGATCCACTCTCTGAATCGAGATCTGGATAAGGCTTTAAAGTGGGGATAGGCCAATCTCGTCGATTTCAGTGCGACGAAAACACAATATATAACATTCACAAAGAAAAGCGGATCATCGGTTCCACAACTGATGATAAATGGCTAGGCCCTCGAGTCTACGGAAAGGTTGAAATTGCTCAGCGTCACGGTTTGTGGGAATGTACCGTAGTATAAACACGTATCGAACGTCGACATGTCCGCCTCAGGAAAACTGAGTTATCTTTTTAGTGCCAAGGAATATTTTACTCCGGCCCAACTTTTTCTCCTGTATAAATCCGAAATTAGATCCGCATTTAGGAGCTCTGCTACCCTCGACCGGCTTGTGAATATAGAGACGAGCGATCCGCCTGAACGGGGATACGGTCCGGACGTCGGAACTACAGTAGCTATCACATCGAAGGCGCGTAGCTGAACTCTGCCTATTTTACAACTATTATCATGGGTACTGTTCTTCGGAGATTCGTGGTATTGTTCCGCCCAATTCGGTTTATATGCGCTCCAGGAGACAATTCGACGGATCGCACCATTACAGCGCGGGAAAGCTGTGGAGTTCCCGCCCCGCGCGAGTGTTTCCAGAACGTTACAACCTGCAGCTGTTCAAGAAGAACCGCAAGAGTTAATCGGTGGCATCTCTGGGCACCAACCCGGCGTTATAGGATCGCCTCTCCCGAGAGAAGTGTAATAAAAAAAAATAAAAAAAAACCCAAGGTAGTGATATACCATTAAGCTGCCATCAGCCACAAGCTACAGGTGGTTCACGGTCACCGAGAGGAAAGCAACCAGAGTTCACATTTTCATTGTTTTCATGAAGTAGAAGCAGACATGTGCGATGACTTCGCCGCACCCGGTGTCCTTCAGAGCCCAAGCGGAGCCATGGGCAACATATTCAACCTGAAGTTTTAAGAAGAGTGGCGCCTTCAACACGCCACATGAACATGCCAAAATCAGAGTGAAGATCACCAAGATAACATCGAAAACGAATCATCAGAATCATATATCATAACAATTCCTCTCCCGAGAGAAGGAGATATATAAGAGAAAAAAATTAATCCAATACGACAACCAAAAGTTCAGAAAATTGTGGGGTAAGCCTGCATCGGGATAAATTTTAACGGCCAAACGGAATATTCATGGCAAGAAGCTGGTGCTGTGTCGCTGGCAAGATCAGCTCGGAGTGATGGCCTGCGAGCAACTCCGGGCTAACGAAAGCATCAGTGGAGAACGTCACCAACAACAATTGCTGCAACTGAGCCGAACATTCAAGCTTAAGTGTCCGTAATGTGCCGAAACATGTAACAGAGTGATCTTTCATTACGACAACCCTCGGCCACTTGTTACACAAGTCGTCAAGGACATTTTGGAGGGGTTTCAATGGAATGTCCTATCCCACCCACCATATACACCAGACATTGCTTCTTCTGACTACCATTTGTTCCGGGGGATGACTCTTAGCCTGACCAAGCAGCACTTTACTTCTTACGAAGAAGCCAACAATTGGGTCGATTCTTGGATGGCCTCAAAAGACGAGGAATTTTTTCAACGCAGAATTCATATGCCATCTGAAAGATAACTAACGATGAGCAATACTTTAAATAAAATACATTCTACCTATTTCTTTGAGTAAATCTTCAAAGTTGCAAAAAAACTTAACATTTATTTGTACACCCAATATAATTGGTGACCTTGGCGTTCGGAACACTCTCCCGTAGTAAACCCAGGCTTAACGTCACTTCCCCGCTTCCCAGGTAAGGAAGCAGTGTGGCAATTCCAGCAGATTACGCAATACACAACCGTGGTAAAGAACACAGCACCAAAAGATAATCGAGAACAATCTTCAGCGCCGTATACCAGAGGATTCGGGGGGGGGGGGGGGGGGGGGGGGGGGGTGTTATATAATTAAGTTAATTTAATTATCACGCCCCCTATGAATAATTAACATCTCGTGTCTTCACATGCATATCCTTCCCTTCTCTCCAAATCACCAATTTCCCATTACAATAGAATATCCCCAAATACAATAATTAAATAATTTAAATAAAGTAAATCCCCTATTTAAAAACTTCAATTCTATTATACATAGCCATTTTCTCTCTATTAGCCATAGTCTCCCTACTGTCCATAGCCCAGCCCCCTATTAGCCAATTCCGCTTCCTAGAAATAGCGACCGTGGAAGCGGAACACAAAAAAGGATATGAATATGAAGGACGCGAGATTTCGTTCTTGTTAAATGTGCGTTGAGTGAGTGTAGTCGGGCGCTCCGCACAAATATTCAAATTAGCTTTTTCGTCTTCAATCGAATCGTGTGCGCGTGCGGTCAAATGCGGAGATTAAGTGTAAAGCCAAGCGGTTAGAATAAAAGTGTATTTAATATTTGTAATTTGTAAAACTAATTTGCATTGTGCTTAAAACAAGAAAAATAAGAAACTAATTTGCGTTGTATATATACATATATAAAAATAAGATAATTCATCTTAAGTATATATTAAAAATTAAAATACATAGTAAAACAGTAATTGTTGAAATAGAAACGTGCAGAGTTTTATTTGGGGTCCTCTTTCGCAGGGACATACAGGGCAAAGTCTCTGCTATCAACCCGGCGAAGGCCAGGGCAAGCCTTGTCCCTGTTCAATCCAAGTTGATATGCAGTCTCCACGTGACACCCCTGGAGAGCTACTTTGGCACCCGCCAAGTAGTGAACCAATGTATGCAGCTACACGTTGAGAAAGGTTGGCGTAAGGCTAATAACCTTGCCCGGAAAAACAATTTATTATGGACAATTTAACAAGTCTCGGATATGGATCGGATACCGGTGGAGAGACTTGCTATATAAGGCCAAGACCGGATCCCGGTTGTAGTGCCGATGATGATGATGATGAGCATTAACGTAGCAATCACATAACTGTGGTCTGATACATCGGTGCTTTGTTTTTATTCTACTCATAGCATAGGTTCGGATGGCGTTCTTCGCCATCGTCGGAAAACGTTTTAAGGCTACGACCAGTAGGGTTTTGCTGTGCATTTAGTGGGACGGGAAAAGCATCGTCTACCATAAATTACCTCTTTTGTCAACAACTAGAACGTTTCATACCAGCGATTGACCAGAAGGGACCAAAATTGGCTAACAGGAGATGTATTGTGTTCCATCAGAATAATGTCAGAAGAAGTCTATAATGAGCCATCAAACATTTCGACTGTTTGTTTGGGAAGTTTGATGCATCTACTTTATAGTCTGAACCTAGCACCAAGTGATTGCCATTCCTTTACCATTGAAAAACTTCCTTAGTAATCACAAATTGGTACAAAAGGCAGATTGTGAAAGTCCCTAAGTCGAGTTTTTCGGCAATTCTTAAAATTAATATAAAAATGATATTGTTAATTACCCGAAAACCAGCATATATCCTTTCAACAGTGTTGACTACAGTGTATGCCGCATCGATTTAGGTGAGTGCCCTGATGACCAAGCAAATAAAAATGATGATTAAAACAACCCAACGGTTTTTTACATTCATCCCTTTGTAAAATGTCAACAAATCTTGAGGCTAAGGCAGAGATGTCGCCTTTAAAGAAAAGTTTTTATTATTGTTAGGAAGTGCCAACCTTCAAACTGTAATGTGTCAAATTTGATGACAATTGGACACAAAACATACTGAATTATAGTGATTTAAGCGACGCTACTTTTGCAACTTCAGAAGCAATGGAAAAAAACCGAATTTCGTGTATTGATAAAACATTGTTTTTTAATGGAAATTAACACCTTGAAGCTCAGCAATGACTTGAAAAGTGTTACTCAGATTCTATTCTATTGAAGCCAACCATCTGTTGATGATATGGTGAATTCAAACGTGGTTGTATGGCTCCTCGATAGTATAGTGGTTAGTATACCCGCCTGTCACGCGGGAGACCGGGGTTGGATTCCCCGTCGGGGAGCCTGTGGGGGTTTTACTTGATCCCCAAAGATTGTTCACGGAGGAATCGTTCACCAACAAAGGGTGAGTAAATGAAGAAAACACTAGAGTTGTTTTGCTGATTAACGTTCGTTTGTTTTTCTGTATTTAACTATGGGTCCAGCACATGCACGTAGTTCACTTGTCCTTGACGTTCCTTAACATACATTACTTTAGTGGGTCGAGTACGATCGGACGTGACTCGCTTACAGGGCTAGCGTTACCTTATTTTACACTTCGGGATTTAGGTAAAGACTTGTGTTATAGAGACTTGTTCTCGACTCCAGGGTTGACGGGAGGAGCTCCTTGCTCAGCACTGATTTATAGAACTTACGGTTGTCGAGGGGTTTGCGTCGGAATTAGAGTCGTGACCCGGTGTTAGAACGCATCGTGTTATCGAAAATTCGCATTGAAATTAATGCCTGAACTTGGCGTTAAAATGCGTCACTATGGCAAGCTCAACCAACTCCAGTTTTAATTACAAGTGTGGGACCCTTCGTTACCGGTGCATTTAGTGCGCATTAGCAATGATGCCGAACCGTTTGGGTGGGTGATTAGCGACTTTTTGTTCGATTCAAAGAGCGATGTGCGCTCGGCAGTGGTTGTATCTCGACTGATTAATAAAGGAAAGAATCTATTCATCGTTTCGTGGCGGTTGAGTCATAGCTAAAATCGACTTACTAGGAACCTCGAAAAGAGTTGCTATGCCTGTATAGGGAGTTTGTTTCCGGGAATTCCTGCCGTACTGGCTGGGCTAGATTCTTCGGTTGCTATGTGTACCGAGAAATCGGTTTTGGGAACACGAACAAGTATGGGCATGAGTTTTCGGGGGAAATTGGAATTGCTTGGGTGCAAGCGAGGAATATCATTTAGATAAGATATTAACCGAAGTAATTTCGGGGAAATGTATGCGGCTCGGTGTAGTTGGTGGTGATGGCTAATGTTCCGTTGTAGGTTTGAATATGCGTTTTATTGCAGCATATGAATTTCCGGCGAAATTAAGATTGCTTGGTCGCAAGGAAGGAAAATGATTTAAATAGAGAATTGACCGAAGCGGTCAATGTGGGGCGATGTAATTGATGGAGATGATTTAGAATGTATTCTATTGAATTGTATTCTGTTGGGAGTTTTGGGAAATGCCTTTCATTGCAGATTGGGTAATGGATTCTTGCAAGTTCGGGATGGATGCGCTTGCAGATTGGGATGTGTTTTGCATGTTTTGAAATTGGTTACAGGTTAGGTTGGGGAGTTGGATTAAGGTGACGCGCTGTTAGTGGTCAAGATTGGTTGGCATTGTGAGTTGGTTCTCCATGTGCTATAGAGAACCCGCACAAGCCTCTAGCGCAAGACTTAATGACCTTGCCCGGAAAAAAAATTCATTATGGAAGATTTAACAAGCCTCGGGGCTTGCTGAATAAGGCCAAGACCGGTTCCCGGTTGTAGTGCCGATGATGTATGGATAGAAAATTATGCTAAACGCTCTTGGAGTTCAAATAAAGCTATGACCTAATATTTTTTATTTGTTAATAATTATCCTTCTCTCGAAAGAGGCAAACCTATAGCGCCGTCATTAAATAACTGTTGGAAAATCATGATGAAAGATCGAAAAGTGGAAGTGTGTGTGACAGCTGTGATCATAAAGGCATCAATTGGTTTTCAGATTTTATTATTATACCCCAAAGTTCGTCCATTAAAAACTCGATTCAAATAGGTATAGATTGAATATCAACAGCGTATCGATGGGGGGGACACTGTTGAAAACGGTGGCCAAACTAAGCGAACTGAGATGCGAATTGCTCTCCCATCCACTGTGTTCTACAAATTCCCTCCCAGCGATCCCGGTCGTTTGCAGACCTTAAAATATAACATAGAAAAGACATTTGGTTCTAACCGAAGGTTATTTTGGACAGCGAGCGATCTTTCACCTTATCTAGGGTTTATAAGTATCGCATGCATTTGAAATGCTCGTTAATTTTCTGCTCTGTCAACAATGCAGACCGGTGTAGCCAATTGCAAGAATATAGTAATATCACGAATCCATCGTTTGAATTGGTGTCATTGTAGAAGAAGCATCATCGACGAATTGAAGCCGAAATCTGCACGGCAGAAAGCAAAGACATTGCAACAACTATTAGAAGGACAGTCCATAAAGCTACACAGTCCCGAGAAGGAAATTCCAAAATGAGTTCCAGAAATAGAGTGGCAGAAGATGTAAGAATGTGCTCTTTCTACACTCAACTACACGAATCGACCGTGCTAGTCATCCTCCCACTGATAAATTCCGATTATTCCTCATTTTATGTTGCAGTCATAAAAAAGAAACTCTTACACTTTTGAAACAGTCTCATTTGTACACATGCCAAGTACTCATTGATCTACCTACCAGTAACTCCTACACCTAGTAGCTTATAATTGAAACACATGTTAAACAAATAAAAGAGAAGACAAGTCTGGATTGCTCATTTGGTAGACGTGATCTTGGCGGATAATATACTTTAGAATACACTGTCTTCAACGGATCATTGAACAAAGTTTAAATCGACTTACCTGTCTGAATTCCAAAGCGAACGTCTGGATCATGGCTTGAATAGCTGGTGCACGTACAGCATGGAGAGTCAAATGGCTACCATTACGAATGTTTAACTGCAACGCTGCTGGACGTGGTAGCGTGATGGCGTTCTGGAGCTCATTGAAAGGTAACGATTGTACCACAATTAAATAGTCAGCGTCACGTCTTGCCAGGTAAACGCCATTATGTGAAATACCCATGATCGTCACATCGGGGAATTGGGGAGCACCTTGGACAGCAAATAGTCTCGCGAAATATAGCGGCCAACTGCGTGCCAAATCCACCAAGTGTCTCTTGACAATCGCTCTGATATTTTGGTTGCGCACATTGTCTGCGTTTACACCGTGTCCGCTTAACATGTTCGTGGCAGAGGACTTCTCTTGTGGTGTAATACGTAAACATGGAGTGAAGCCAAAGACGTCGCCAACGATTTGAGCGAACAACAGATCCAATGCTACTGGAGGGCCAATGGGTTCATTTGGATGGAAGACCTCTTTACGTACACGTAACTTCCAAGGTACTCGATTGTAGGTGAGGCATGCAGTAGCTGGTGATTTGAGTGACGGAGGTGCTGGGACTGGCGCCGGAATGGATGGATTAGGCCACTGCTCTACTCGGTCAACCTCGTCCTCTTTTCGGAGGGTTTTGGCGAGAGTAGTGGTTCCGGAGCTCTTACGCTTACGTTCCTTTTCGTACTTTTGAACCATGTGTGTTTTAAATGTAGCTGTGGCTGTGGAACCTGTTGACGGTGAATTAGATGATGTGTGCTGGTTTGAAGAATGTTTCCGATGGTGTCCGTCACGAAGATGTCCTTCACGAGTGTGTACTTCACGAGTGTGCCCTTCACGAGTGTGTCCTTCACGAATGTGACCTTCACGAGTATGTCCTTCACGAGCGTGTCCTTCACGAGCGTGTCCTTCACGCGTGTGTACTTCGCGAGTGTGTACTTCGCGATGGTACCCCTCACGACTCTGTCCGTCGCGATCAATTTGACCTGATGTCACCTTTGATGAAGGTTGGTACACTTTATTACTTTCTTTCTCGCGCTCGACCTGACGCAATTCGTAGATGCGTTCTCTCTTTTCGCGTTCCTTTTCTCGTTCACGCTCGCTACTGGTTGACGGGGGTCCTTCTACTTCTGTACGATCCCAGACAGATTCAGAAAAATCGTCGCGATCACGTGATCGGGATCTTGAACGAGATCTGTCGTGATCGTCAGGAATTTCCTTTTTGAAGCTAGTTTCGTAGACCATGTCAAGCTTGGCGGCTTCAGCAAGTCCCCAGGAGTCGTAGTTGTCTTTTGACATCTCCGTACTAGACCAGTTGTGTCTGGCACCGAAGGTGTCCCGTTCTTGCCTTTGAATGAATGCTGGAATGTCTTGTTGCATTTGCGATCGGTACTCTCGTTCGTCGCGTCGGGAATCATGTACAGGGGGACTCTTTGGTACAGGTGGCGGAGCAGGGGGTGCAGTTGTTGGCGGTCGAATCGGTGGTGGTGGTGCTGGTACTGAGGGAGCCGGAGGTACCACTGCTGGCCAATTTGACTGAGGTGGTGGTGAAAGTTTGCCTTCCATCCGTTCCACGTGTAAACGTACCGATGCTAAATCATTTGTAGAATTTCCTAAGGCATAATGACCACTGAGTTGTTGCTGTAGCATGAGTTTTCTGGTATCCTCTAATTTAGCTGGCGTCCGCTGCTCGGACTTCGTGCTAACCGTTGAACGAACTGAGTGCCCGGCGGTGACTTGTTCGAGGCGTTGACGCATCTCGGAACTGAGCTTCAGTTTACCAACGCTTCCCGGTGGTGGGCGATCAGCACCGATTTCGAAGCTTTTCCGGGATGTTTTTATTGTCGGGCCTAATATCGTTGATTCGTTGTGCTCCTTTATGTGTTTACCTCCAGAAGTCTCGATTTTTATTTGTGTTCTGACCATTTGGGATGTATGGACGGTTTGAGGTGATGGTGCTTTCGAAGAATCCACTTCGAACTCTTCCCATTCGATGGCAGAACCATTCAATGACCCGTTGCTGCTGTGCAACTGGGATTGGGGTGTGTTTTTACGTTGACTTTGACGTAATTTAAAGACAAAAAAGTCTTCTTCACATTCGGGCTGCGGTCCATCTTGGGGTGGAGGCCAGCGCCATTTTCCTATTCGAACAGTCTTCGCTCGGCCGTAAGGGTCAAGGAAGTGCCGTGTTTCAGAGGGATCCTTCGGTTCTATTGGCGGTGGCATTGGCGGTGGAGGTGGAGGTGGTATCAAAGATCCACCACTATCAGAAGAGGTTTTGCGATTGCGATCGGTTTCAGTGAATTGTGAAACACGACTCTTGAAACTTTGTTTTCGCGTTGACGAACTAGTTCCTGTTTGAAGATTGACCTGCTTGTTGATTACTGCATGTGTGGTAATTGATGACTGTGCTTGTTGCGGAGATGACGGAGATGACGTTGGCGTATCCTGTTGACTAAGAAGTGTTTGAAGAGCTTGGTTTTGAGCTAAGAGCTGTTGTTGAATTTGTAGGTTCTGAGCCATGGCGGACTGAAGAAAGGCCCGCTGCATTTGATGCTGATAGAGCGCGGGATCTGCTTCAGGAGGAATGCTTATCATTTGCATGATGTTATCGGAATTCATGCCGGACATCAATGGTCCAAGCCCACCAACCATACTGGATCCCGACACGAACCCTGCAGCGGGTGTTGAAGACTGATGGGTAGTACCGCCACCTTTAATCATTTCAATTAGTTCTGCTTTTTCGGAGAGGTTGTTGACGACGTCGCTAATGAAAATTGGCTTGAATAGTCCTGAAATGTAATCGTCGACGTTAGTTTCATTACTTTCAGCTCCACCCTCTTTGTCGCCGCCGCCTTTAATTTTGGAAGAGAGTAGTTTGGCGTCGAATAACCGATCGACTGATGTTGTGTATATATCTGGCGCTTCCAAATAATCCGTTTGTGTGTCTACGCGGCCACCCCGAATACTGGCAGCCAGGGATCTAGCGTCCGACAATTCATCAAGCGATCCATCTAAAACGGGATTGAACAGGTCATCAAGAAATTGATCTACATCAGAAGCCTGTGACGGTACTCGCACTCTTCGCACGTGACTTGCCAAAGATGGCGCTTCACTGGTATCGGACATGGCTGATGACCGAGTAGCGTAGTCAGATTTTTCCATGTACTTGCTGGAATGTGATCCGGTGTGTGATCGTCGTCCAGCGTGTTGGGACTTTTGATATCGTGGAGCAACTTCTTTGTTCATCGGCGCTAAACGTTCAGTTGAATGATATCTATCATTCAAACGACCTTCGGGTAGGTCCAATGTTGTCAGCGGTTCCGGTTCCGGTATGGTAATGATGTCTCCGTCGTCTCCGGCAAGAAGGTCATCCAGCGATTTGGACCTCGTTTTCTCCTTTTCGTAATAGTGTTCGTTCATGTCTGATCCTCGAGATAGCAAGTCACGTGATGTTTTTCGAGTTGGATTGTATTCGAATTTCTTGTCAACAACTGGTTCGGGGATAGGTGCTTCCATCAGTTTCGGATTGGACTTGACTTGCGGTGGCTCCGGTGGCGGCACTTGTGGGCGTTTTGGACTACTTGGTTCTACGTCGGTAAATAGTGTTCGTGAAAATTTCGATCCAGTTTTGAATAGATCACTTCGGACGGCCGGGAAAGCTGGACATAATTCTTTTTCAGATATCAAATCCAAGACAAAGTCGAGACCACAAGAGTCCGTAAGTAGTTTGCTGTCATCGAGAACTACAGTCCATCCGCGATTGGCTATTCCAAGTGTGGAAATTGCCAATGCTGCAGCCTCTTCGCACGTTGTCCACGAGTCAATTGCTACAGTTTGGGTGATCTCATCGGGAAGTGTTAATGCTACAGCAATGTCTGACATTCGAGAGATCGCTCGCCATTCTACCCAAGACGGGGTGAAGCTGCGACATATCATGCCATGCGAACTTCCGACGTTCCGAAGAAGTTTCTTGAGCAGCAGTTCTTTCATAGATACCGGGGCATTGTCAATTATGAATTTCATTAAATATTTGCTGAACGCTGGTCCCGGCTGGAAGCATGATAGACAGTGCGCTAGTAGTTGCCAAACTCGTTGAGCTTGATTTTCGTCGGCGCGATAGACTTGATTACAAAGTTGAACTAAAATTTCATCGCGTAAACCACGCGACGAAAGGGCTTTATGAACGATGTAATCGGATAAGACTTTCTCCTTATTGCTGTCTAATGTGTTGTCGTTCGACCAACGTAGAATCAATTTGAAGACGGCAAGTGCGTCCTGGAAGTCTTGGTCCCGCGAAGCGGCTCTTGTTAAAAATGGTGTTGTAATGGGTTCTCGTCTGGGGGACAATCGCAAGCCGTTACAGTATACAGAACTGAATTTACCAAATGAAAATTGATCTAGATCTTTGGGCAAATCTCCTGCCACCGGTGGACCCGGAACTGTACCTACAACTTTTACTAAATGTCTGTCACCGTGCAATGGAGTCCATCCATCAACCTTAGAGAATATGAACGCTAATTCAGCAGGAATATCCAAATAAGCCACTTGGTTTCGCTCGGCACTTTCTTTGGCCGCTTTCTTAGCTTCGCGTTCCTTTTGTAGTTTTTGTGCCTCAAGACGGCGCTTGTGCTCAGCCTTAATTTTTGCATAGCGTTTACGGGCAATTTTTCCCCGCCATAGGGATTGTGCTTTTATTACGCTACTTCGTAAACGTACATAACGCTTTCTTTCGCGGTAGCCGCGCCATTTTGATTGTACCTTCGTCGCAGCTCTTTTCTGACGAGAGATTTTCCGTCGGACCAGCATTCCCCGGACGCTCTTCTGGATTACCACGGCCGCTTGCTTGAGTCGATCTGACCGTCCGCTTTCTAACATTCGATGCAGGGCTTCACGTAGAAAAGCCCTTGTTGCTCCTAATTGAAAGTCCGGTCCCTCAATACCTGTGCGGGGTAATGATTCCAAGACAGTTCTACAAAGTTCACGGTATGGTGTTCCTCTTGGTGGCGGTGTTTTCATAAGATGGCGATAACGTTCAACGAAGTGTTGAAATCTTAACCGGACTGGATATCCCTTCTGACGAATTTGAATTGTATCCAACATTCCAAGATAGCGTAGCTGTTGCAACACGCAAGGCATATCCATTTTTAAAGCGTGCTTCTCGTTATTCGGCTTGATACATCGTACGAACCAAGGATTGCAACGGCCCATTGACTGTAGCAGTTGTTGCAATGAGTCTGAGAATCTGGCCGCTACAGTTGGAGTTCGCGGCTTCATTGTTACAAATCGCCCGTTGGAACCTTTTGGTAAGGTCTTGCCAGAGTCCCGTTGGGCCCTTAACTGCTTGGTAAGGTCGGCCACTAATGGAAGTTTACTGGAAGCCAGGAGCTCAAGAACGTCACTGCGAAGAGCATCACGATTCTTGTCCAAAAACCCATCGACACAATACCACACCTGACCAGCATAGTGTGTAATACCGAATTCTTGAGCTCCAATTCTGGGCCTTGAGTACAGTTCATTCAGTGCGTGATTATAATGACACTTCTCCAGGAAGCTCATATCCGAGGCTCGTGGAAAGTTAGACTCATCGTCGAGCAAGTGGAATATGCCCACCGGTTTCTTAGCTAGTAAATGTATCACTGGTAAGTTATCCTCCCAATTTAGCATCGTCCACTCTAGTCTTTCTCTGGTATACTCCGCTTGTTCTAACTTGAATACGTGCTTATTGAAATACAACTGAAGATTCTCATTGGCATAGTTAATGCATAACTGCTCGAAGGAATTCTCAGCCAAATCCTCGAAACCAAATATATCTAGAATCGATATCCTGTAAGCGTCATGTGTGCCACCCTTCTGAACAATCGAGTTGACCTTCGTCACCAACCAATTGAACAGACCGGAATAAAGAGCTTTGGCAAATGCGTCTCGTGCATCCAAAGCTTGATCGATCCCAAGCGGTGTATATAACCGCTCCGACCTTGCCTCCGTCGTCCGGCTAGTCAATGCCCGATGAAGGCCCTCCGCTGAAATGTGTAATAGGTGAGCAGCCCATTTAATTTCAGCATCCGAACCAATTTCGACTCCTTCTTGACCATGTCGCAACTGTCTTCGGTGAAAGTACACGTTGCCAAGATGCAAGACAGATGCTAATACTCTTATGATTCCTTCTCGTTCTCCTTCTGATACGCCTAGCACCTGCATTGCGCTCTGTAAGGAACCCCAATCAACGCGTCCTGGCGCACAGTCTGAGGCACCTTGATTGAGATAGAAATACTTGTCAGCCTCTAACAGGCCATACTTTGTTCTTTCCGCCTCTGACAGACTGCCAAGCATCTCATAGAAGACATGGTAGTTCCGTTCACCTGGCGCCTGTGTTACTATTCTCGATTTCTCTAGCAAGTACTGTGTGATCTTGGCCCCAACAATTGCTCCTGATTTAAAATAGACTTCTAGATATTTTCCAAATCTTGAACTGTTGTCGTTTCGAGCAGTTCTCGCATTTCCGAATGCTTCCAATAAAGGAGCTGCCTCTAAAATCTGCTCAGTGATCACAGCAGAAGCAGATCCGCCACCTGGGACAACCGCTGCTAAATATTGCATGACAAGTTTCGTTGATTCTGTTTTTCCCGATCCCGATTCTCCAGATATAATGACTACCTGAGGCGATGGCAATGCTGCGTGTGCTGCTGCTCCGATTGCAAATAAATGTGGTGGCAACGTCCCTAGAGGTTTGCCGGCATATTGTTTGGCTACTTCGAGTCCGTATGAATCTGGAAACATTTTATACGGGTTGACGGCTATTAAAATACTCCCAGCGAATGTGTAGATGAGTCCTTTGTCATAACGTAGACGTAAGTTCCAAAGTAGTGAAGCTTCATGTAAGTCATCGAGTTGGGTCATATCCTCGACACCACCGCTGCCGAGGTCTTGCCGTGGTCGTAGGCTGCCTTCTCCAGGTTGCAAGGCAAATGTTTGTGCCTAAAAAAAAAGAGTATATTAGATTGATTGGCCTGACAGAGTAGGGTATTCAATATCACGACACATTATATATTCAGGAATAGATAAAGCTTGATAAAATCCTAAATTTTATTTCTATGATGTGGCGCAAATAGAGATCAGCTGAATCTTGTGAATGCAAATAGGTTGACGCTTCGTATAAAGTAACTTTGCCAATCGCGCTAAAAATTTCGGAACTAATACCTTTGCCATATAATGAGTATTGTTTATCACCTTGAAGGATCGCACAAAGAAGCAGGGAAATAGTTTTCCTCGTAAGAAACGATTCCTCTACTTTACCGATCCGTTCTGCAGTCGAATACGTCCTGGAAACCTTCATAAGAATCGAACTGATTCAGCTCCGTCTCGCGATCGACAATGCTGGTTGACCCAGATACAACAAAAAGACTGCCAGCTCGTGAAGTCGTGTCAATGTTGAAAGGCTACACAGCTTTGGATGTTTTTTTAAATATATATCTCTCGGGAGAGGCTAACCTATAGCGCCGGCACGGCGCCCCGAGATACCAGTAAATAACCGTTGCAGTCCTTCTTGAACATTTGCAGGTTGTAATGTTCCGGAACACTTGCACGAGGAGGGAGTTCCACAGCTTTCCCGCTCTGTGAGGGAACGAGTTCAGATACAGGGATGTTCGGGCGGTCGGAAGATGAACCACAAATTGGTGCGACCCGTCAGATTGTCTCGTGGAGCGCATATAAACCGAATTGCGTGGAACAATACCACGAATCTCCGAAGAACAGTACCCATGATAATATCTGTAATACAGACAGAGGTTACTTACGCGACTTCGTTTTGATAGCGATTGTAGTCCCGACGTCAGCGCCCTGTCTCCGATCAAGCAGAACGCTCGGGTCTGTATGCTCTCAAGCAAGTCGAGGGTATGTTTAGGAGCGGAACTCGAAACATGAGAACAATATTCGAACGCGGTTCTAATTTGGGATTTATACAGGAGAAGAAGTTGGACCGGAGTAAAATATATCTTAGCTCTAAAAAGATAACTCAGTCTTCCTGAGGCGGACCTATCGATGTTCGACGCGTGTTTATCCTAGATACATTACCACAGACCGGACCCGGAGCAATTTCAAGCTTTCCACAGATTCAAGGGCCTGGCCATTCATCATCAGCTGTGGTACCAATGATCTACCTTTCTGTGTCAATGTTATATACTGTGTCCTCGTTGGATTGAAGTGGACGAGATTGGCCTTTCCCCACTGCAGGTATTTATCCAGATTCCGGTTCAGAGAGTCGATCTGGGTTCATCTCAGCTGGTGCGACGTTGACGCACTAATCGGCCAATCACTCGAAAAAGAGGAAACAAACGTACTATCATTCCCAAAACTGAACACTGTGTCATCCGTTGACTCCAACAAATCATTCATGTGAAACGAAAAGAAGGTTGGAACCAAAATAGAACCTTAAAGCACCTCGGAATCAACAGGATGTCGACCCGAACACTTGCCACCTACAACGACCAGGCTGGATCGATTTTCGAGGAAGCTCTTCGTCCAGGCGCTGCTGGGAAAGCCCATATGAATGAAATTTGCTCAGCAATACCCCATGCCAGACACGGTCAAAAGCTTTGGAGATATCCAATGCGACTACACTTAACTTAGCATGCCTCCCGATCAAAGATGTCCATATATAAGTGATAAGGGTCAAAAGGCCCCCCATGGACCACCTGTTACGGAATCCGCTTTGGCGATCATTCAGAAGTCGATTGCACTCCAAATACTCAATTAACTCAGTATTGATGGCCTTTTCCATCACCTTAGATAACACAGACAGTAATACTATTGGGGGGTAATTTTGTGGGAGACACTTTCTTCCCCTTTTTGAGATTGGCTGAACTCGAGCGATTTTCTAGCAGATAGGAAATGTTATCCGTTTATAAGATAAGCGGAAGAGTCTGCCAAGAACCGGCGACAGTTCTAGAGCACAGTTCTTCAGGACTATTGCTGGTATTCCGTCCGGGCCGGTTGCCTCCCTACAGTCTAGTTTAGGTAGAATCTGATGACTGACTCTGTTAACATCGGAGTCTCCAAAGCACATCTCCGATACGGAAACGACGCGAGCAAATCTCGCAAATCGTCCCAGTTAGCAGCCTCATACCTCCATACACGCCGAAGCTTCTTAGATCGGTTATTCATTTGAAATGCAAGTGGTTGCGCGACCGATACCAAACAGTGATCTGAGTTTCTCAGTCCCTCAACAACCTCCACGGTATAAATGCTCGGCTCGGATGTCAAAAACAGATTCAGTGTGTTTGCATAATCACCTCGGGTATGCGGCACTCGCGTAGGTTCTTCCAAGAGTTGAGTCAAATTGCGGCTGGGTAGCGAACATCCACCACCATCCGGAATAGTGTACATTGAAATCGCCAAGGACAGCAATTTCAAAAGCCAGGTGATTGATCTGTATCCAGTAGACGGTGTGTGAAAGATGTTCGAAAAATGTCGCTGGTCGATCGTCATCCGGGGAGCGGTAAAGACAGCAAAGAAATTTAACAGAATTCCTCAGCACGACCACATGATGTTCAAGTTATTGGGTTCTAACCCCTCCGTCCCTTAGCAAGCCAGATTACACCGCGTGAAGACGCAGACTCCGCCCTTAAAACGCAGTCCTGAATGTAAGTCGTGCCCTGAGCTAACGAAGATATGTCGAATCAGTTGACGAATCAACCTGGGTCTCAGTTAGGGCAAGGATATCAGGTTTCCTGTTTGCAAATATTGGTGAATGGCGTTTATATTCGAATTGGTGAAACCGACCCCCCTGATGTTACAAAATGCCGTTATTAATCTAACGTCAACAGAGCCTCGAAAACGAGCCCGATTACGCGATGACGAACATCTTAAAGTTCGGTTATTTATCAGAATATTTGTATGATGCTCC
The DNA here is from genome assembly GCA_963931805.1 of Microdon myrmicae. Taxonomy (NCBI): domain Eukaryota; kingdom Metazoa; phylum Arthropoda; class Insecta; order Diptera; family Syrphidae; genus Microdon; species Microdon myrmicae. Next base: position 71,206,529 of record OZ007501.1, read on the forward strand.
CCCTGACATAGTCCCCCCCGGAGATCCGAATGGGAGACTAGTTTACCTCCGGAATTCTTTATCTGAGAAAGTACCATCATGACTTATCTCCGTGTCAGTCTGGGCTGTCAGCCACACACCCGAAACATAGGCGAAAATTTCTCCAGACGATATCGCAAAATGTACAGCGTGACGGGTTGGTATTTCACCTTGGGACCGACTACCACCTAAACTAACCTTTTCTCGAACCGGTCCATCAGCCAGACCTCGAAAGATGGCCAGGGATTACTCCTGACCATTTCACGTAGCCTATAGCTTTACGGGGTGGTATTTCCCCTGGCGACAAGGTGTTGGGACCCCACCTACCACTCGGCCGTTAGTCGCCTCTTACGATAAGCCGGCCCAGCTATGAGTATATTCTAACGCCCTACTCACATAGCAGAAATGTATGCCGAAACTACACAGGGCAGAATTGGATGTTGAAACTACCCTTCGCGACTCGCAAGGCTAGGTGTGGTGCGATTGTTTTTTTTTTTTACACTAACGCGCGCACAAAAGGGGATTTTGAAGTACCCTTAAATGTCACAGCATAGTGAGAGCGGATGGAGAGAAACTGGATAAGGAAAGGTGTTGATGTATATTGGTCTTGAATGTCTAGACATCACAACGGCCAGGAAACACATGATGAGGCAGAACATTCCACATTCGAGTGATTCGGCTAAAGAATGAGCCTCTATGTTTATTTGTGCGCCTAAAGTCTACTTTCAACGTGAACTGATGCGCATTCACAGATTGACGGGTATCGCGTGAAAATATCTGAAGGGGCGGAAGACATTCAACAAGTTCACTTGAACAACGACCGTGATAATACCTATAGAAAATAGACAGGCACAATACGTTGCGCCTATGTTCTAACGACGGAATTGATCGACTTACGCCTGAGTCCCCAAAAGGTTTCACTGCTCGTTTTTGCATCCTGCCGAGCACGTGTAGTGCAGGTTTGGATGCGCCTGACCAAATATGAGAGTTGAACTCTATTTTTGGACGAATATACGCCTTGAAAATAGTGGAAAAGTTGGATGGAATGAAGTATCGTTTGCATCTCTTAACGAACCCCATAAATTTGGCTCCACTTTTCGCAGCTTCAAATATGTGGTCATTCCAGTTAAGAGCCGAATTAATTCGAGTGCCGAGCATTGATAATTCCTTAGCTTCGTCGGTGCAAGTGCCGTTCATCAACAGTATATTTACTTTGGGGTTCACCTTTGATGATAAGAGGCAGCGCTGAGTTTTTAGGGCATTGAATTCTACTCGGTTAGATAATCCCCACTAATATATCTGGTTGATCTGGTTCAATGTATCAAGCATATGTTCCTGGTTGGTAGTGACGTTCGAAGAGTTTGGATAGGAGTGTTCGTATGAGTATGAGAAATTCAACGTGCTATCATCACCAAACGAGTGAATTGGGTTGTGAGTAATTGACAAGAGATCATTTATAAAGATGAGGAAGAGAGTGGGTGAGAGTACCGAACCCTGGGGAACACCTGCATTAATTTGATGGGAGACAGATTTGACACCATCAAGAACCACTTGGATTGAACGGCCAGAAAGATAGTCTCTTATCCATTGGATCAGGGAATTGTCCATTCCATATGAATGCAATTTTGTCAAAAGGCCGGATCCCAAACTCTGTCGAAGGCTTTTGAAATATCCAGTGTGACTACCTTGCTTCCACCGAGGTAGTAGATGGAATGGCTCCACTTCTCGGTAAGGTACGCCATCAGATCTCCTGTGGACCTGTTGCTACGAAAGACATATTGGCGGTCATTGAGGAGGTCATTCGATTCCAGATATTTCGTAAGTTGACGGTTGATAAGTCATTCTATTACCTTGGAGAGAATAGAAGTTAGTTCTATGGGTCGATAAGAAGAAAGGGATGATGTGTCAGCCTTTTTGGGAATTGGCTGAATGTTCGCTGACTTCCATCTATTTGGAAAACGGCCTGTAGAATAAGACAAATGGAAGAGTTTCCGCAGTGGTTTGGCGTGTGAAGAAGAACATCTCTTCAAGAGGATTGGGGGAATGCCATCCGGACCAGCGGATTTGTGTGCGTTTAGGTCTTTGAGTGCGCAGGCAACAGTACTCGTTCCGAAGTGAATCTGGCTCATGGTGTACTGCTTATGCTCAAGTTGAGGCGGACCTGATGTGGTATCGGGCAGCGTTGAGTTGGGTGCAAAATGTGCAACAAGCAGATACGCCTTCTCTATTGCAGTGGTGACTGGTCTATCATCGACTATAAGCGACGGAATGGATGAAGCGGTTGAGTTTTGAATGTTTTTCACGAATGCCCAGAAGCTTATACTACCAGTGGGAGAGTGTAGTACTCTTTGTCTCACTTTCTGGTCATGCAAGATCTTTGCGGGTTGAATTTGCTTGGAGAGAGCGATAGCTCGACTGGGAATAATCACCAGGTGGAACTTCGAAGGGACATTTTCAAAACTACCGCGACCCTTACTACCTAGACAGGTGCGCGACATTCACAGTCGCCATATATCATCAAAGATCGTACTTCCTTGTAGTAATAATGTAGAAAAGTCAGCAGGTACAGACAATGCATTGCAACCACCAGAATTTATGTTCCTTACCCCTGGCTTCTACCATGTTCATATCTATATAGTCAGATGACTGATATAGGATGTATATCAGTCATCTGACTATAGATAAGCAACCGTTTTACGCGTTTAACCGAAACCAACATCACTCCGAACTAAGAACAGCCCAAAGGCATTTTATTTAACTTGTGTTACACTAGTGATCGAGGACCATAATTCGTGGCAATAATTTTCTGTCAGCTGACTTACTCGGCTGCCACACGAGATGCACAACCCCATTCCACCCAAAATTGAACGGGATGATGAAACACTCGACGCTTTAGGTACCGCCCTCTTAAGTTTGTAAACAAGTATTAAGGACGACAAGGGCGCATCTGCAGTAGAGTTATTATATGACACTAACTTGTTTATTTATGGGGAATTCTTCGCGGATGCCGAACTATCACATGACCAGTTACAATATGTGGTTGACCTACTTAAATTCATGCGTCAAATCATGGCGACACCAGTAACCTATCACATCATCAAGAGCCTATTCGTTCACCCAGACTTGGAGAATTATCTTCATGACTTTGGCAGGATGAACAATATGAAAAAAAGTTTCTTTAGTACTCATATGATGGCCCATGTAGAGTCTTCGACCGAATTAGCTATTGAGTGTATTCGACAGAAAGTCCATCATTGCTGTGGATCGGTTGAAGCCTTGTTGTCTCGAACAAGCAGCAAAGGAAAGGCTGGGAACGTCGTATTCACAGCTTTACGGTGAGAGAGCAGCCCCTAAAGACCTTTCCCTGAAACACTTGCTGCCCGTCATAACTGAATAGGCGACGGCGAACACGGACCATCAAATAGCAATCTCAATTTGAGCCATCGGGATCCGCAATTATAATCAAAATGCAGTAATACCGAATACCATGCCCAGCACCGTTTCAGGCCAGCACCAACGATTCAGGCCAGCGACACCAAGCTGTGAAACTGGAGAATGGATTTAGCACCTCTTCCTCCCAAGCAAGGCACCAGATGGACGATCCATCACAAAATGATGCTTTAAAACGCCCCTTGAAGTGGACAATGAAGATGATTTTCATGACTATGTCACTGTGTAGAGAATGCCACTCTCTCTACGAGCTCAGGGAACCGTTTAACCTTTCATCCCACCTATTATGAAGCCTGGACCTTGTCCTATACCTGCACAGGTACCTCGTGACGAATGGCTCTTTGTGGATGGAAAGGACAAGTAATTGCGAAATTCGGAGGCTAAGCAGTCCTTGAATGGAAAAGGATAATGCATCAATAGAAATTATTATAAATTCGTCTCAATATTCAGTTCGAAGTCAAATGATTTCCTGACATAAATTGTTACTTCAGTAAAAGTATGTATATAAATCTATGAGCGAAATTTACATATGATCATCTGCTTTGGGGGTTATAAACCAACGGACTTCCTTATCGCATAGACAATCGAAGCTTTCATGAACATTAAATTCATTGCTAATGGCCGCAATAAACGAGACGATCTTCCAACGCTTTTCGTTGAGAGTTGTTGCAGATGGACTGAGTTATCAATTATTTCGTAGAAATGAAAAATTAGTATTTAAAGTCTTCCACAAATTGTTTATTTATTATCGGTTTTTATAACTCACATGCGAGAAAAGGTTTTTGATATTCCTCATATCACATTTTGGGTGGCAGCGGCAGGTGAGAGTTGTGAAAGGAAATATGAAAACGATTGGATTTCGACTCTCAGGTTAGTAAGTGTCTAGTACTTTCCACATCTTTTTTTGGACATTACAATACAATTGTTATAAATAATAAAGAATTAGGTTAAGCTAAGTGTACCACCGTGTTGTTATTTGCAGATTGTAGATTTAGGGATTTGTACTGGGCAAGACACTAACGCCCTCCGTCCAGAGCAGACTCCGGCTATGGGAGTACAGTCCACTTGTTGAATAAATCGTTTTGGCCTTCCGACGCCAGAAAATACAGTTCACGAAGGGAAGTTGAGACGTCGCTGGAGAAAGCGCCGTTCGCAGTTTTAATAAAACAACCATAATTGAGACCCAGGTCGATTTGTCGAGGAATACGACTTGCATTCGAGATTCCGTTTTAAGGGTGGAGTCTGCGTGTTCATGCGGTCCGATCTGACCTGCCAAAGGGAGGATGCGTTAGAATGCAATAACTTGGACACCATGGGGTCGAAAGTCGTGCTGAGGAATTCTGTAAAATTTATTTGTTTTTTTCACCGCTCCCCGAACGACGATCGACCATCGATAGTTTCCACGACCACCCGGTTTCTAAAATTGTAGTCCTTGCCCATTTTAATATACACAACTCCGGTTCGTTGGTAAATTCTAACAGAATCGACGAGGGTGGGATGCAAACGGAGATGTTCGCTGTTAGCCACAATTTGACTCAATTCATGGAGGAACTTACGCGAGTGACCGATACGCGAGGTGATTATGCGAACACTGTTACCTGCGTCCGCCACCCCATCAATTAATAATTTTGTATTTAATTATTAACATAATTTGTTTTAAGGTAGTATGATGGTAAGGTGGTGGAGGAATTGCACGATCCAGAAGTGAGTTTTTGAACACGCCCCGATTCGGGTGTGGATCGTGCAGTTCTTCGAGTTCGAATTTGGTTTTCGAAGTGGACGTGAATGGGGAGCGAGAGAGACAGAGGGTCAATGTTTTGAGGTACGGTTTTTTTTTTGGTTGACGTTCCGTTGTCAGAAGAAGAATCGAAAAGAGTCCCGTAAAATGTTTTGTGGAGAAAAGGGCAGAAAAAAAAAACCGAACTGTTGTTAACCGTTTTTGTTACCGGAGATAATTTTTTTGTTCGGTTGGGATTGAGGTGTAATTGAAGCGTAATTTAATTTGTACTGAATAAAGTGTGGACTTGTTTTACGTTTTGTTTTTTTTTGGTTGGATCTGATTTTGAACTTAACAACAGCTGATTCGACTAGAAGCAGTTTTTATATTGGGTGAATTCAAGGAAAGCATTGCAGATTCAACCAATGGGAAGTTACAACACATCTCGAACTGGTTTTTGTGCTTGAGAAGAGGGCTCTTCTGACCCAATTACCAGTGGACCAACACCTTGGAAACCCAGCACCTGAAGTCGTCTATGGAATGCCAAGTGAAGACGACGACTGAGAAGGCTACATACCTACAATACTGACGCCTCCATTACTGTGAGTACCTATTGTTTAAGCCTATCTGTTGCCCTTAACCAGTGGCGCTCGAGAATGCGACAGTCTGGGTAGTATACACGATACTACTCCCCGGTAGTTTCACCACAGACCCAATTCAAATTAGCCAGATCTGCAGCATTTGGCGCAGATCTACAACTCTTATGAAAGAACCATTAGCCCAAATTTGCGAATACTGGCTCCCAAACTAAGTAAAGATATTGGAGGAAAAACAGTTACAACATTGAACTGGACAACATAGGACACATACAGCACGACTCTATACATCAAACAAATATTAAGGCTGTATTTATATATGACAACACCCTGGATCAGTTTTTGACATCCGAGCCGAGCATTTATATCGTGGAGGTTGCTGCGTCACTAGAAAACTCAAATCACGGCTTGGTATAGCTCGCGCAACCTCTTGCATTTCAACCGAATAACCGACCTAAGCAGCTTCGCCATGTATGGAGGTATGGGGCTGCTAACTGGGGCGATTTGCGATATCTTCACATCCCTTCGGTGGTTGGAAGTGTGTTTTGCAGACTCCGATGTGAACGCATGCGCGGAGTCGGTCACGGAGATTATTCTGCTTCGGATGGACATTTACATTCCGTATACTATCAGACGCAATTCATCTGATAAAACTTGGTTTGATAAAAAATGCGAGCAGGATACAGCGGCAAAAAATAGAACTTTCAAACAATGGCGCTCCAATTCGACTGAGGTTAACAGAGCGAATTTTGTTAGAATCAGAAACGCATACAACCAGGCGATTGATAACGTGAAGAAGGCCTACAACGACAGAGTGACCAATAAACTCCTTGAGTGCCTGACTGGCTCCAGTCCCTTCTGATCAATGGCAAGGGCATTAACTTCGCTTCCTCCTCTTTTCCTCCGTTAGTGACGGGCAGCGGGACGTTAGTTACCAATTCAAAAGATAAAGATAATGTGTGCGCGAATTAATTTTCTGCGAAATCACACCTCAATGTGGGTCTTTTGGAGCCACCTGTCATCGCGCATGTACGGTCTTCGATGCGGGATGTAAGGTTCCGGTCGCGTACTCTTCAACGCATTCTACGTGAAACGGACTTTAAGAAGGCAACCGACCCGGACGGAATACCAGCAATAGTCCTTAAGAACTGTGCTCCAGAACTGTCGCTGGTTCTTTGGAAAACTCTTCCGCTTATGTTATGAGCGAACAACATTTTCTATCTGCTGGAAAATCGCTCGAGTTCTGCCACTTCCAAAAGGGGGAAGAGTGTGTCTCTCACATAATAATCGGCCGATAGCATTACTGTCTATGTTATTTATGGTGATGGAAAGGGTCATCAATGCCGACTTAATTAAGTATTTGGAATGCAACGGACTTCTGAATGATCGTCAATACGATATGGACATCTGCGATTGAAGGGCATGGTGAGTCAAGGGCGGTCGCATTGGATACCTCCAAGGCTTTTGATCGCGTCTGGCACGGAGCATCGCTGAGCAAACTTCGTTCAAGCGGAGTTCCCCAACAGCTTTGCGACTGGACGAAGAGCTTTCTCGAAAATCAGTCGATCTGGGTTGTTGTAGACGGCGAGTCTTCGGATCTGTATTCTGTTAATTCCAGAGTGCTTCAAGGTTATATCTTGGTTCCAACCTTGTTTTTGCTTCACACGAATGATTTGCTGGAGTCAACGGATGACAAAGTGTTCAGTTTTGCGGATGATAGATTGTTTCTTTTTCTTCGAGTGATCGGCCGATTAATGCATCAACGTCACATCAGCTGAGATGTAGCCAGATCGGCGCTCTGAACCGGTGTCTGGATGAGATCTTGCAAGGGGCAAAGGCTAATCTTTTACTTTTTTGCTTAGCAACAAGTTCCGAGCTAGATAATCTTGTCCGTGGCTCTTGTTTGGTTTATGAACAGTAGGGGAACCGGCTTGGCTAGCGGTCGCGTTCGACTTTGTACTCAGTTCAGCCATGAGCAAGCAAGAGGTACATACGTCGGTTGCGCAACGGATTATTATAAAATTTTTAAAAAATGAAGGCGATAAACCCTCGCACATTTTTTCTCGATTGAAGGCACAGTTTGATGATGATTCACTGTCTCAGAATCGTGAGTATACGTGGGCCAGAGAATTTAAAAGTGGGCGAGAACCTATCGAACACGAAAGTCATGATCGGCACCCAAGGACAAGTCGTACAGATGACAACATCCGTGCCGTTCAAGAGCTTAATCAAAATGATTGCCGCTTAATCGCTGGATAAATTTCATCAGAATCTCATGGGTATCAGCTATGGAAGTGTTCAATCCATTATCACTGATGATTCGATGTAAGCTTTGACCTTGAAGAGATCGAATCAGATGCTTAAACGTGGAAGCAGAGTGCACAGGACAGGGAATAGTGGCGGAGTCTAGCCGGTGAGGTCATGAACTTCCGGGTCCCTACAGGCCAATAAATAGTAATAGTAACAAATAGTAATAGATTTTAGCTTAAAAAAAATACTGCTCGATGGGTTCCGGGGTTATTCACCGTAAATCAAAAACAGGTCAGGTCGGAGATCAGCGGAAGACTTCTGGATCGATTTCGACAATAAGGGGAGGATTTTTTGAAGCGTATTGTCACATGTGATGAGACATGGGCATATCATTATACTCCTGAGACGAAAATGGCAAGTCAGGAGTGACGAAGGAAGGATAAAGGCTCCACAATGAAGGCCAAAACTTGTCTCTCAGCCGGAAAAGTTCTTGCAAAGATTTTTTTCGACTTATAGGGGGTTTTAATGCTTGATTTTCTTCACGAACAACGAACAATGAATTCAGCTTACTACTGTCAGTTGTTACAGTCTGCAAAATCCGCATATCGAAACAAAAGACGAGGTATGCTCATTCGAGATGCCATCCTTCTTCATGACAACGCCAGGCTTCACATCGCGTTCCTGGCAAGGTGTAGTGCTCTAAAAAGCCCTACCACACTTTTTCTCCATTCAGACATCCTAATCCCAGTAATCCTACACCAAAACCTTAAATCTAATCAAAACCCTAAAAAACCTAAACTAAATCCAAAATTCGCAATAAACGAATCAAACATCCGTTTATCGCTTAGCATAATTTAATCAAAAATCCTAATTAAAATAAAAATTCACAATAAACGAATCAAATATTCGTTTATCGTTTTACATTTGCCCCACAGCATCATCAAAATTCAAAATCCGGAGATACGTTATCTCAATCTGGAAAAATTCCTAATAAACTGAACAACCAAAAACCCGAATCCCTTTACACATCCACATCTGCGCAATAGTTTCATAAGAATTCAGGAAATTGAATTCTTATCTTAAATAAACACTGAGCATCTCACTCAGGATACCAAAATCGGGATTTTGGTATGAAATCGTGCATTTTTGAGATACAAATCTCGATTTGTTTCCCTTTATAAAGAAACGGTAAAGTGATCTCCGGGCCGCAGTATCTTAATCCTCGTGCCGAAGAGCAGTAGTACACTGATTTAAATTTATATCTGCATCTGTATCCAGGAGCAGTAGTACACTGTTTTAAAATCAAATTTATATCTGCATCTCTATCAGAGAACAGTAGTATCGGAATAACCCCCTTGCCGTGGAGGCATCGCCCCCTGGAGAATCAACATTTAATAAACCTGAACTGTAATTAAAACAAACGCATTTTATTATTATTTTGAAATTGTGCGTCGTCACAAAACGTTGGCTGTTTCTTTGACTACCAGGACGACTCCTAAAAATAGGAAAAGGAACCGGCGAGTAGAGTGGTGTCAAGCCCAAAGTTTTAACCCTTACCGCGTCCACGATTACGGACATCAACAGAAGGTATCAGGTGGCAAAGTACAGGGACGCTATTCCCAAAGTGACGTTCCACGAACGATCGGCTGTTGCTCTTCCCTCAAGGTTTGAGGAAGCCCGGCGGCGATCGCAACGGGTCCCCTCAGGAGCGGTCTTAAAGAGATCCCTCATCCTTTTCAGGACAAGCTGACACGCTACCTGGGAGCGAGGCCAGTAGTAACATCTACTACTACAAAGGGGTACATTGGAAGAAATGGACTGGGGAGCTCTCGAACACCCTCCTTATAGCCCAAACTTGTCCCCTGTGACTATTGTTGTTCGCACTTGGAGGAAAAAAATTCTAAATGAAGAAGTCGAGGAGCACGTGCCCAATTGACTAACAACTCGCCCTAAATCTATCTAAGAACAAGAAATATTAAAGCTTTCAAATCAGAGGCAAAAGTGTACAGATTACGTAGGAGACTGTGGCGGTTCCGCCAAATCCCACGGTTCACCTTTCTGAAAAACCCCCATCCATACAACCCAGTCTGCATAAGCTTTCGCTAATGCAATCGCGTTAGCATCTTAAATGCTTCACGCATTATATAGATCAAATCTATAATCCAAAAAGTCCGTATGAAAGAAAACTTACCTTCATGCATCGCTTCGCATATAATTTCCTTTAAGAATTTCTTTCTACCTATTCAAGAATCCCAGGCAGATTTCAATTTCCCATATCTGAAACATTTCCCTTTACAAGGACATTTGATGCTTTCATCGTGCTAGATAAAATTCCTAAAAATAATTCCTCAATGTGCATATGCACCATAAATACACAACATTCGGCACCCATTGTTATCAATTGAAATGCAACGATGGACGGCTTGGTTTTACAGCTGCAGCAAGCCGACCAGCGATTCGTTGTTCAGTAGACAAACAATCTTGAATTTCTTTCCCTGCCGCAACTAATTACCCGACATATACAAATGTAAGCAAGGGATTCGTTTTGGCCACCGACCTAAGATACGATATACAATTCTCATTGTATAAAGTATTGTAATACATTAGCACCTCTTTCGAATGGTTATTCGTATATTTACACAAGGGCATCATTCATCAAAGACTTCTATGATATCCAAGTTCCATCTTTTCTTTTGCCACATTTCTTCGCTGTATCGTCGTCTATTTACTTAGACGCGATACACTCCATAGACGACGATCTTTTCGATCTCTTTGTTTTTACCGCCTGTCTGCTTCGTTTACCTATTGCCCTCGAGCATGTGTAAACCACACAGATCTGAACGATCGCACACATACCACCATGACCTTTATTACAAGATCTGGTTTCCTATACCACCAAGAGAGACTTTACGTTTCTCTGGTGGTAGGTAGAAACGATATCCTTATTGGAGAGGATATCGGTGAGTCGAATTTCAACCGCAGACCACCACGGTCGATCTCCTGCTCCCAGTGGCGCCGCGGGGACGCATATATCCGAAGTCAAGTCGGGAAAGCGCGCTTTAATTTAAGTGATTTAATATAAATCCCGTTAGTGGAAGTACACGGATCGCGGATAAAGTAAACGATCAAGTCGATATTTTTTTTCCTCTGCATCTTTTGTACTTTTAAACATAAAAACAGTGCGCATCAACCAGAAACGTGTGATTTCATAAATTAATTTTAATTCAGATTTTTCTCGCTGCATCATTTGTTCTGGAGAGGGATGGGTGCGAACATACAGGGCAAAGTCTCTGATTGCCTTTAACCCGACGAAGGCCAGGACGATCCTTGTCCCTGTTCAACCAAGTTGACATGCAGTCTCCACGTGGCACCCCTGTGTAGCTACTTTGACACCCGCCAAGTAGTGAACCAATGCATGCAGCGACATCCTGAGAAAGGTTGGCGCAAGGCTAATAACCTTGCCCGTAAAAATGAATTATTATGGCAAATTTAACAAGCCTCGGATATGGACCGGATACACGACGACGACCACGGAAACCAAAATGGCTAAATGATTTAAGAATTTTTACATTAAACGTACGCTCACTATACAGAGCTCGAGCTGCACAGCAGCTAGCCGATGCCCTGTCCGAATATAAGGCTGACATAACAGCATTGCAAGAAATAAGATGGACGGGGAGTGGTGTTTTTCAAATAAAAGAGTATGACATTTATTACAGCTGTCACGCAAAACACCATGTGCTCGGGGTAGGCTTTCTCGTCAGCCAAAAACTAAAGCTTGCCATCATCGGCTTTAATGCAATAAATGAAAGGCTATGCGCTCTTCGCGTGCGAGGCAAGTTTAAGAACATAAGCCTCATAAACGTTCACGGACCTACAGAGGAGTCCCCTGACGACGAAAAAGAAGAATACTATGAGAACGTCGAACGAGCCCCCAATGCCTGCCCAAGATACGATGTGAAAATCGTTCTTGGGGATTTGAATGCGAAAATAGGTCGGGAGCCGGTTTTCAGGCACTACGCAGGTTCCCATAGTTTGCATGAGAACACTAATGACAATGGACTACGAGTAATCGAATTGGCAGCAACGAAAAGCTTGGTCGTTGCAAGTACCAGGTTTCCGCGTAAAGATATCCACAAAGCCACCTGGGTATCACCTGATGAAGCCACTCGCAACCAAATGGACCACGTGCTGATAGATTGCCACCACTCCTCGAGCCTGATAACGGTACGAACGTACCGAGGTGCCAACGTCGACTCGGATCACTATCTTGTTGGTACAGTTTTCCGAGCCCGGATTCCCTTACGGAGACGTATTGCATCCGCGGATCAGGTTCGAATCAACACGGCTGCATTACGCAATGAGAAGAACCAGCAACACCTTTGGTCATGCGCTAAGACTCGCCCTCGAAGAGCTCGACGGAGGGATAGTAAGTCCTGGGGCCAGAATGCCGGGCGTAGAAGAGAAATGGACACGCCTTAAGAATACTGTCATTAGTACTGCCAACTCCATCTTAGGCAGTAGTCGTAGAGATCGGAGCGACTGGTTTGGTGATGAGTGCAAACTAGCGACTGAACGTAAGATTGCTGTATACCGGGCAATACAGCAGTCTCATAGGACGCGGGTGCGCGAGGAGAAATACAAAGAGCTCGGAAGATCTGAAAAAAGACTTCACAGAATAAAGAAAAGTGCCTGGGAAAAAAACCTTGTCTGTGAAATAGAGAAAAGTAGAGAGCGGGGTCCGCACCAGGCGCGGAAGTTCCACCAACTAGTCCACAGTTTGACGCGGTACACACCACGCTGCACTTACTGCAAGGATAAAGAGGGTAATCTGATCACCGATCCTGAAGGCATTCTGGAGCGATGGGAAGTGCACTTCAATGAATTGCTAAATGGTCAACTCACAGAAGAATTGGAGGCTCCACCAATGCAAGACCAAGACCAAATGCTGCCACCACCAAGCATTGAGGAAACATTAAAAGCCATTAGACAGCTAAAATCAAATAAAGCCCGTGGAGCTGATGGCATACCAGCTGAGCTGATCAAACAAGGAGGGACAGCGTTACATCACGCAATTCATGAGATCGTGGTGCACGTATGGGAGCAAGTGGAGATGCCGGAAGATTGGCGTCGCGGTATAATTTGCCCCATACATAAGAAAGGAGATATCACACTGTGCAGCAACTATAGGGGTATGACATTGCTGAGTACCGCGTATAAGATACTCTCCAGTATCCTACAAGACCGGATAGCCCCATACGCTAAAGCCATCATTAGTCAATATCAGTGTGGCTTCATCCCAGGCAAATCAGCAATTGATCAGATATTCACCCTTAGGCAGGCGATGGAAAAATATCTGGAAGTTAGGATTCTATTATATCATCTATTTATAGACTTTAAGGCCGCCTACAACAGTATAGCCAGGGTAGAACTATATAATGCCATGAGAGAATTCGGCATTCTAAACAAATTGATACGACTTTGTAGGTTGACCTTTACCAACGTAATTAGTCAAGTAAAAATAGCGGGATTGCTGTCCAAACCAATAAACATCTTTAATGGACTCCGACAAGAGGACGGTCTGGCCTGCCTCATCTTCAACCCGGCGTTGGAGAAAGCAATCCGTGACTCTGGCGTTACAACAAGAGGGACTATTGTCACCAAGTTCAGCTAGATATTTGCCTATGCAGATGACATCGACATCATCGGTAGAACCGAATCGGCTGTACAGGAATCCTTCATCCAGATCGAGCAGGCGGCACAAAAACTGGGACTGCACATTAATGAGGGAAAAACTAAGTACATGGTGGCAACTTCTGCGAAGAGAAGACCTAACGTTGGTCAAACTATCAGGGTAGTGGGGCACGAATTTGAAGTAGTGCAATCCTTTAACTACCTTGGGTCAATAGTATTAGCCGATAACAATATGGAAGAAGAAATACACGAACGGCTGATTAAATCCAACAAAGCCTACTATGGTCTATCAAGGCTCTTTAAATCCCGAAATTTATCCTGAACGTCCAAGCTACTACTGTACAGGACCATGGTCTTACCAGTACTCATGTATGGATCCGAGACCTGGGTGCTTAATAAAAGGCATTCTGAACTCTTGGCCGCGTTCGAGAGAAAGGTCTTAAGGAGAATTGTTGGCCCCGTATATGAGGGAGGACGATTCCGGAGACGCTACAACCATGAGTTGTACGCAATCTACCTTGAAGCTAATATTGTAAGAAAAATCAAGCTCGGTAGACTCCGGTGGGCGGGACACCTAGCTCGAATGAGCGAAGAGAAGCCTGCCCGGAACGTCCTTTGTGGCAGGATGTATTGAAGAAGACAGCGCGTCAGACCTTGTCTGCGATGGAGGGATGGCGTAGATTAGGACGCCCAGAGCCTGGATGTCCCAAACTGGATGACATCGGCTCGAAATCGGGACCGGTGGAGAGATTTGTTAAATAATGCCAAGACCGGATCCCGGTTGTAGTGCCGATGATGATGATCATTTGTTCTGGATGTCAACACAATACGATGGTCAACGTACATGTTAATGAATAAATGTTTTAATAAAGAACTAACGTCGAACAACGTGTGTCCGTGTTTTACTTTCCTCCTTGCAGAGGGTATAGTTAGTGTGTAACATTATTCAATAAATGTATACAAAGAAATTACCGTTTATCTTTGATTAACCCTCGTATCATCGCACAGGACACAAACAAAAGTTTGGAAACTAAATAATCGCTTTGTAGTATAGCTCAACAAATACAACTAAACCCATAAGCGGCCGTTTACAGAAATGGAACTTAGAAGAGTATCGAAGAAGCCAATTGAAAAATAGTAAAGCGACGAATTTATCCGCTCTCGTATTTTGATAGCTGCATGAACCTCGAAGTTTAATAGTCTTTCATGATTATCCGGTATTTGTGAATATATTGAATTAGAGACGACCCCCAAATGAGATGAAAATATTGCAGATTTGAAGGATAAGGTATTCTCTTATCCAAGGAAACATATTTGAGTGGGAATTTGTACTTTATAGAATTATTGAAAAGATACAAGTACCGATATAAAAATGCTTAAAACCCTGATGTGGTCATGTTTTCAAATGCATACTCATATAGTCGGATGCCCAATTAGTAGCAATACGAATAAATTAAACTCCATATGTAGGCTGTAAAATTTCACTTTTCACAGTTCAATAATTATCAACACTTAGAAAGTAGTTGTTCCAAAAACACAACATGTGTAAAACCCACGTTAACTTCACCCTTTTGCTGGTCGCCCCAATTTTTGAGAGTTCAAAAGAAGGTGTTTAATACTTCATCGTGATATTTAAGCCTGAGATATTTTGAAAAGTAGATGTAAACAAATCTAATAACAATAACAAGGAGATGTTGATGGTTTTGCGAGATTTTTTTTAAGAACATAACAGGTGGGCAAGTGGATAATCAACCCCTTTTTTGTGAAATTCAACTCAAATTCCATTCGAATTCAAGAGATATTGCTTGGTGAGGAACTCCTGACTGTCGTGTGATCTCTTCTTGAGTTTGACATGGATTTTCATCCGATCAAACTTGAAGTTCTTCGTCGTCAAATTGTTTACTGCACAGGACGTGGAACGTCCTCAAGACTAAAATTTCCTTCAGGAAGTCTTGCAAACCACTTTTTTTAACAGCAGAATGACTCAGAATATTCACCCAAAGTCGAATTAATCAATTCCTTAGCTAGAGCAGCATTTCTTTTTTTTTTTCCATTTGAAAACAGAATAGAATGCAAGGGTGTAAATATTGCTTATCGACATCCATCTCTTACACAACTGATGCACACGGAGTGACAGTTTTGTAAAAGACTAAAACTTAGTCATAAAAACAGTAATGGCCAAAATACATATATCGAAAATGGCGAGCGAATTGGATTCGTTTAGGTATGTTATTAATGCAACCAACATCGGAGCCGAGTTTCTACTTTAATGCCTTTTAAAGGACATATAGATGTCATAGGACATATTAGACTTCCCGAAAGCTATGCATTTGAAGTCACACCATCATGACCGGTTTTTTTTCACAAAAAAAAAATTATCTTAAATAGAAAGATGTGATATATAAAAAACGAAAGTGTTATTTTTGGAGTGGACAAAATACACTTTTTTAAAACGCAGATCAGATTTCCATAAACTCAAGGCCTATAACATATTCGCGCCATTCTGTGGCAAGGCTTCGACCCTGCTCTACCAGTTTATTTCACAAAATATGACGAGGAATGTTTGTGTGCCACATAATTTTCTATTTGACCTTATTTGCAAAAGCATCGCCGAGGTTTATAGTGAAAGCAAAAAAAATACCTTTTAGCAATTTAAACACAAAACGCTTTAAGGAAAGTAGTCAATAAGTCACAGATACCTAATGTCCCCATTCCAGTACATACAAATTGATAAACACGACACCAGAAAGTAATAGAAAAGAAGTTGAGTATTTATAAACAACTAACGTGTTTAGCGATGCAGTCACTGCACAACACCGAAAGCTTTTTAACAACTTGTGGGTATCTTAGCCGCATCTTATCTCCGTTGCGATTTGCCCTTGCACATCCTGGATTTGTCTGGTACGTTGGTAATGTTGACATTTCTTCAAAACTAGGCAGACGTTGCCTCCTCTGAACGTGCGGCGACAAAATTTGAATAGACGGCGACGACAACGATATTGGACTGACCGAACCACATTTCTGCCACGGATCCAAGTGAAAACGTACTATTCGCATCGACTAAGTGAATTGTTTAAATGTACATTTTAAACGAACAACCGATTCCAGCGACCAGGATTGGACACCTCTAAACATACACTAGATAAAGTATCTGTGTTCCACTGGCCTAAGCTGAACTTAAGGCAATCCATTGCAGAAACCTAGCTACTAGTTTTTGTAAAACTTGTTGTTCATATGCGAAGTTTTACTCTTTTGTTAATGCAATAAACAATTTGGCGAAAAAAAAGGTGAAGAAAGAAAAACAAAAACAAGGTAAAAGAGAGAAAAAGTTGCAGGTGAGGTCTAGAATCGATGCTCCACATTAAGAATAGTACGGACCTGCTTTGAAATGACAACTTTCCAATCGCAATCCCGAATGTGTGCTCAGACGGGCCGAACGTTTGTTGTCGGATGATAAAAGCGAAAGAGAAAGAGAAGAAATTAAATTAAACAAACAGAGAAGAATTGATTTAATTGGAACTTGCTGAACATCTTTCGGAACCTGCTTGTAGTACTTCGTCCGTGATACACATTTTAACTGTGTCCAGTAGGCCGTGGTAGTTCCGGTTTATCCACTGAATGGACTGTGGTCTGATCTAAACGTACACATTCTTTAGAGCATATTTTAGATGGATGCATTGTGTTGTTATTCGGCGGGATAGCTGCCTGGACAGCTGTAGGTGGTGCCGAGAATTGGCAGCATTGGAAGGGCAAATGGCTTTCAGGAGCCACCGAGAATGTCGTCGAATTTTTGTGTTTGGAATTTGAAAGGCAATAAACCTACTCCGTGGTAATGTATTACAAATTGGATTTAATTGCCATAGGCGGAAAGCCTTGGAACAGGTTGCAGTAATTTGATGTGAAATGGCGCGATGTGAATTGCTATGAAATTGGACAATTTCTATGAAGTGTTGCTCGGCATTGTGGGATTTGGAGCCATGAAATAGATACAAAAAAGAGTAATTGAAAGCTAAATGTGCGTCTAACAATGGGAGATAATGACTGATTATAGAAACATGGGTTGTTTTATTTAATGTTTTGTTTGCTATTAACAGCAGTTTTCTTTGATTTTATAGATTTTATATGGAGTGTATTTAGTTACTTGCCGTAAACGTGGATTACAGTGTCAACCGTATCAAAAGCGAAGGAACGGTTAAGTCGATATTTTCTTCAGTTTCATTTTCCCATACATATGTCAAAGCAATTCGCACATAGGTGTATAATGAAGGCAGTAAAACTTCAACGCAGTTCCCAGAAAAGGCAACTCAACATTCTCCCCTTCCTATGGGTATCGGGAGCTCCTATATTTCTGTATAGCAAATAGTGTCTAGATTGAATGCAGCGAGGGTTCAATGAATTCACAAAATTGCATCATCTCCTTTTTCTATCGATATCGTTTGGAGTTTTTTTTTTCCACTTATGTGCTTACAATGGTCCCGCTATAGCAATTTATGTGTAGATATTCAGCAAGCTACTAAAACTGGCAGTCCGCCATTACCACGTTACTATCGTTTCATAAAACTAACTTATGTTTTGGTAGAAACTTACGAATATAATGTTGCTAATTACAACAATTTATGTTCATACATTTTTCCAGATTTTCGCAAGGGGGTATTGAGAATATGTTTTGTATATTTATGTGCTCCCCCGCTTGGTAGAAACCTTGACGTGGTGCGGGGGCTTAAACTACAATGAATCACTCAGGCTATGCTGACGGAAGCTTACGCTTCCAGTAGTGCCACCCATGTCAGACAGGCTAGCGAGGAGTAACACACAAAGATCTACCGCCCCTAATCTAGGGTGTTACGCGTCACCGTGCCCATTGGATGGTTTGCAGCCAGGGGTATACCGGTTGTATTACAACGGCGCCTCTCTGATACCGGGTCGAATCAGAGCAGTAAGCAGACCTTACCATATCAAACAGGGGCTCTGATATGGCGGACCATTTGAAACCCCAGAGTGATCCAATGAAATGAATGATCAGTACACAAAAAACAATCACACAAATAACCCGCTAGGCGTAGGTGCGATGAGCCAACACTACCATAAGGGAACAAATCATCAAGAAAACACCGACTCGGCAAAAAGAAGACGTAGGGAAAACCGGAAAAAGCGGGACATACGCGTCGGCACGTGGAATGTTCGAACGTTATATAAACTAGGCGCGATGCAGACGGTCGTAGAAAACGTGAAACAATATAAAATGGACATCGTCGCGCTGCAGGAAGTCCGACTCCCACAATAAGTAATCGAAACCAACGGGTTTCCACTGACGTTTCGAGGTACCGATACATATAACCTCGGGACTGGCTTCATCATAAGGAAGAAAATTACGCCCCATGTAAAAGATGTGAAATTTATTAGTGACCGAATGGCGGTGCTAAAAATACAGGGACCATGGTACAATTATATATTTATAAACGCCGGGGCGTCCCAACAGAGTCTACGGACGAAGAAACGAAGGACACATTCTACGAGACCCTAGAGGAAGTATTCGATGGAATCTCACCATTCGATGTTAAAATCCTCCTCGGGGACCTCAATGCGAAAATTGGAAAGGAAGATATCTTCCAACCAACTATAGGTAAAGAGAGCCCACACAACGTTTCAAATGATAATGGAATCCGATTTATCACGTTCGCAGCGTCCAAAGACCTGGTGGTGAAAAGCACGATGTTCAAGCACAAGCCAATCCATAAAGCCACATGGATATCACCCGACGACGTAACGCGTAACCAAATAGACCACTTCCTCATAGACAAAAGACACCACTCGAATATCCTTGACGTAAGATCATGTAGAGGAGCAGATTGCGACTCCGATCACCTTCTAGTGATGTGCAAAATTAGGAGTCGGCACGCAGCAATCCCACATGGGCAATCACGGGACCCAAGCAAAAAGTTCGACATTGATAAACTAAAAGACCTATGAAAAATATCAAGAGGAACTAACAAATATATTTACCTTCCTCGAGAATGGGAATAGTGAGGAAGAGGAAACCAATAATCTGGCCGCTAAATGGACATCGATCAGAGAGACAATCAAACAAACAGCCCAAAAGTTATCCGGATTTCAGAAAACAATTAAGTCCAAACCTTGGTTTGACGATGGGTGCAGGGCGAAGATCGAACAACGTAAACGCCTCAGAGTGATCCACTTAGGAAGATATGATGAAGGCAACGCAGAAAGATACGCGACAATTCGGAAAGAGACAACGAGAGTTTTCAAACGCAAAAAAACGCGAATGGGAGAAGATTAGGATAAAAAAATTAGAGGTTTGTATACCGCCATAAATTCTATTAGAAATGGATACCGAGGGAGAGTCAAAATAATTTGCGACACAAACGGCTCTCTTGTCACAGAAAGATGGAAGCAGTAATTGGAAAAACCGCTCAATGTGCACACCCATCAACCACAAATAAACGCATCAGACGAACATCAGATCCCAGAGCCCTCTTTCAACGAAGTTATAGACACAATAAATCGATTGAAAAACAACAAGGCTCCCGGAGTCGACTGCATACCGGCAGAGCTTGTGAAGCATGGAGGAGAGGCAACCGCTCGAAAGATCCACCAACTCATCAAAACAATAAGTGATAAGGAAGTCATTCCGGAAGAATGGAAAACCTCAATAGTCGTCCCCATCTAAAAAAAAGGCGACAGATATGATTGCGAACACTACAGAGGAATATCATTGCTCCCAACCACATACAAAATACGAATAAATGTCATACTGGCGAGAATCACAACGCACGCAGAAGAAAAACTGGGAGAATACCAGTGCGGATTCCGTACAAACGGGTCAACAAGCGACCAAATGTTCACAATAAGGCAATTGCTGGAAAAGAAGTGGGAATACGGAGAGACTGTTCACCAACTGTTCGTTGACTTCAAAAAAGCCTACGACTCAGTCGCAAGACAAAAACTCTACCATATTGTAGTTGAGCTGGGAATCCCGAAAAAATATGCCGGCCTCATTCAAATTTGCATGAACGAAAATAAAGGGCGAGTTAGAATAGAAAACCACCTCTCTGAACCATCTGAAATCCGGGACGGACTAAAACAGGGAGATGGCCTCTCACCATGTCATTTTAACCTTGTGCTCGAGTATGTCATCAGAAAGGTACAAGACGACCACATGGCCGGATCATCCCTGAACGGAGTCACACAAGTGCTCGCATATACGGATGACATCGCCGTTTCGGGCGATGATCTCGAAACTGTAAGTAAAAACAGTGAAATCATCATGCAAGCGGTAGAAGATGTGGGCATAGAAATAAATGAAGACAAAGCAAAGTACATGATTACGGCGAGAGCAGGTGGTATAAACGTCAGAGGCAAGATATTTGAAAAAGTTAAAGAATTTAAATATCTGGGAACAATACTGACGGCCAGCAACGAAATGTCGAACGAAATTAACAAAAGACTACACTCCGGCAACGCTAGTTGGCACACAGTCAGTAAACTGGTGAAATCCACACTGCTATCACGTAACATAAAGCTCCTTGTCTATAAAACCATAATCATGGCTATTGCTCTATACGGATGCGTGACACGGGCTCTCATAGAACGGGAAGAAAACAAATTCCACGTATTCGAGAATAAAGTTTCAAAGGGTGTCTTTGGCGGTAAATATGACGAGGAGTCAAGACAATGGAGGAAACCCCACACGGCGAATTGGAAGAGCAAACCTACAAAAGTGAAAGTAATCAAGTGGCGAAGATTACGATGGGCCGGACATGTGGCGCGAATGGGCAAAGATAGAACCGTGCGTAGAATTCTTGACGGCAAACCAACGGGAAAGAGACCGACAGGACGGCCGCGACGGAGATGGGAGGAAAATGGTAGGTTTGACCTTGAGGTGATTGGACCGAATGCTCAAACGTGGAAGGAGAGTGCGCAGGACAGAGAACAATGGCGGAGTCGAGTCGGTGAGGTCATGAACTTCCGGGTTTTACAGGCTAATAAATAGTAGTAATAGTATCTAAGGATAGTGTGGACAGACTTAGTTCGAATGTTCTCTGACTACTTGGATGGAATTATGGTGGGACCAACTGGAGACTGATTCTTGAAGCTGAAATGTATCGCACTTTTATACAATTTCGTCGAGATTTGTACAATGGGGAGTGTTTTTGTGAATCGTTGACAAATCTTTGTTAAACTTTTACAGAAGCAGGATTCTAGGAAGAGAATTCTACAAGACAGAATTTGGGAAAAAGGTAGTGTTAATAGCATTTAATGCACAATATATGAATATAGAGTTCATATCATTCTTTTAATGGGGGAACAATTATAATGGATTCAATACTTGATTGTATTGTGTATTATAAATTACAAGAGCGTGCAAAAAGTAGTGAATTGAGATCACCACATTCGCCTCTGAAGGGTTCCCTCGTCGATTGAACCAAATACGTTTTGAGCTTGATTTGATATTGTGGGAATTTGGTGAACTCCACGTCTCTACTAATGTCCATTTTACGTATTAATACGATCCAAATTTCTATGTTTTTGGCGTCTAATAATCTGTGCTTTGGTCGGTGTGTGTGTGTGTATTTGTGCTTTCTTGTATTGTGCGTGCGTGTTTGTAGTGTGTCAGCAGTATACCCTATGGGATTGGTCGAGGAATCGTCTGTTATAGAGATGAATGTTGTTGGAAAGGGTGCTTTCTTCAGTTTTGTAGTGAAGAAGAAATTGCGGTGGGCCTGTGGGGGTTCTTTAAACATACGCAAGAACCTCCCACAATTCCATCCCAGCTCCCTTTGCAAACCTGCAAACATTTCCTTCACCAAGGAAAGGTTTGCACCTAGTGCATTACCTAAAATTCCCTGTAAAGAATTCTCATCATCCATGCATTCAATGCATCATCCCAAATTCCTGAAAATAATTCTTTACATACAATCATCCTTAGTTAGGAAAACTTGCCGGCGGCCCTGTTAGCCAGCGTTCCCTGCCACCACGTGCAGAACACATTTTCCTGGCAATTCCATGGCCTCGGGAGCCTTTGGTCCAAGCGACATAAATCGCTAGCTGCTAGCCGCCATAAATCGAATTCTTCGGCATATAAACAATGCTTACAAAAATTCGATCCTTTACGTACAGCAAGATACAGTACACAATCTCCATTGTGTACCTTAATTGCTCTTAGCATGAGTTTCTTAATTGCGATGCAGACTATTTTTACAGCTGCCTCCATGACCACCCGATCTCCTTTGTTCTATCCTCCTTTTCAGTTTCGTTTCCCATGACCTTCGTGCATGAGTAAACAATGGATCATTAGCATACTAGCTAAGATCGACCTGGAGAGATCCTCTCCAACTCTCCACCACACCACCACAGGGGGAAACTTCACGTTTCTCTCAAGGAAATGAAAACTCACCCTTAGCCGAGAGAGGACTCACCAGAGTCTCTCGAGGTTAATCGCTGAGTACCTCAATGAGTCGTAATTCAACCATCCGCGAGTGCACATCGTTGAGTCGTTCAACATGCGTACACCCCGGAGTCGTGTTTTTCCACCCCTGAGTGTGCCACCGAGTTTTGTAACGAAGCGTAACTGAGTGTTTTGTCGAGTTAGAGTTGGGGTTTTTTTTTTCTGAACAAAACCATTTTGCAAACGACAGACAAAGAAAAATTCGAGACATTTTCCGATACAAGTCGTGTGTGTTCTACAGTTCAGTGAATTTGCAATCGTTATTAAGTTTTAAAATGCCGTCAAACATGAACAATAAACTGGTATTAACCGGGACCTAAAAATTCAATACAATATAATATTTAAACAATAAAACCAGTTGACAATAAAAATAATTTATAAATAACAATATCCTGTGTGTTTATTTCTGTGCTGCTGTGTCCTCTCGGTTGCGAAGATCAACCATCGTTTCGTCTTGTCTGTTGAACGTTTTGCTGCGGTATTCGGCGGGTGACAGTGAACTTATTAGTGGGGTAGTAGTGAACCAGTTCCCGTGCCGGCATACCTACTACCTACCCCCACAGGCCGATCCGAGAAGATTGCAGGAGAGACGGGTCAAGCACGCAAGACTCCGGTACAAGTAGGCTACCGCAAAATGTTGTGCAGTTGCTTAGACCGACCGAGGCCTCTTTGAAGAATGTGGGTCATATGTTTGTGAAATTTATTTTTGGCATATAAATGACCCCAAGATATTTCATCCTGTCCTGCGGTCTAATCGTAGTACATCCTATTCGCATTCGAATATTCTGTGAATATCGAGATCTAGGTTGGAAGTGTTTACTACTCAGAATTATAGCAACTGCCTTGGATGGATTAAGTCTTATTTTCCATCGGCTGTAATACTGATACAGTTTGTCCAGGTGGCGGTAGAGTCGAATTGTTTCTAGTTTAGGGCTTTTGGATGACGTGTAGACTGGTTTATTCTCCCGTCCACAGGGCGAGGAATATCTGAGGTGTAGATATTAAATTGGATGGGGACTAGAACGGAGCGTTGTAGTACGCCTGCAGCGACGTAGAAAGTTCGGGATATCTTTCCATTCACTCGAACTTGAAAAGTTCTGTTTCGAACAAACTGGTAGATGATACTACGCAGCGTTCGACTAAGACCAGTGTTCAATAATGTAAAGACGAGACCTTCGATCTACGTCGTGTCACAGGCCTTTTCAATCTCCAGGCTCACCGCAAGCCCTCTTATTAAAGAGGCGCACGCAGACATGGTTTTGAAATATGTTGAGACCCATAGTGGTGCTGTGCGCTCTTCTAAACCCAAATTGGACATCAGATATTAGATTCTTGGCACTGATAAAGTTGTTTAATTTCTTTGATATGAACTTTTCATATATTTTGCTGATGCAAGAGACGCGCGAAATGGGACGAAAGCTTGAGGGGCGATACCCTGGTTTCCCGACTTTTGCTATTGGACAAACAATATCATGCTTCGAAGCTTGGGGAAAGTACCCTATGCTGTAGGCATGGTTGAACAGAATGGGGAACTCTATAAAGAATAAATCAGAAAGACTTCGCAACGAGTGGTACGATATGTTGTCGATACCGGTTGACTTCTTAGGATTTCGAGATTTAACTAGGTTCTGTGGGGTATTTGGTGTGACGAAACCGTGACCATTCTCACGTGTGTCGTCGAAGTATGCAGTGTTGACTGCCGACTGGCGGACTGAGGGTCAGCTATTTATATCGATTCTTCTCATTCTTCAAAAGGGAATATACGCGGCGGCAGTTGAGGAGTTGCTGGGGGGAAAACAAACGAATTTAATCAGGTTGGTTAGGTGGGAGTCGGTCCCAAGGTGAGATACCACCCCGTCAGCTGTACATTCCGCGATATCGCCGAGAGAAATCTTCGACAGTGTTTCGGATGTGTGGCTGATGGCCTGGACTGACACGGAGATAAGTCATGATGGTGCCTTCTGATATAAAGAATTCCGGAGGTAAGCTAGTCTCCCATTGGGGTCTCCGAGGGGGGGGGGGGGGGGGGGGGACTATGCCAGGGGGGACATCATGTAGATATCATGATAAATAATGGAGCATTAAGAGGTTCGGCATCGCATAACCGGGCTCGCACTCGAGGCTCGACTAGTGACGGCATTTTGTAACATCAAGGGCATCGGTTTCACCAATACGAATGTAAATGCCTTCCACCAATATTTGCAAACAACGAAACCTGATATCCTTGCCCTAACTGAGACCCAGGTCGATTCGTCAACTGACTCGACATATCTTCGTTGCTCAGGATACGACTTACGTTCGAGATTCCGTTTTAAGGGAGGAGTCTGCGTCTTCGCGCGGTCCGATCTGGCTTGAGAGAGGATGGAGGCGTTGGAACCCAATAATATGGACATCATATGGTTGAGGGTCGTGCTGAGGAACTCCGTTAAATTTCTTTGTTGTCTTTACCGCTCCCCGAATGACGATCGACCGGCGACATTTTTCAAACATCTTTCATATACCGTCGACTGGATACAGATTAACCACCCAGCTTCTGAATTTGTTGTCCTTGGCGATTTTAATGTGGACAGTTCCGACTGGTTGTTACATTCTAACTGAACCGACGAGGCTGGGAGGCTGGCGGAGATGTTTCCTGTAAGCCACAACTTGACTCAACTCGTGGAGGAGCCGAAGCGGGTGCCGGATGCCCGAGGCGATTGTGCGAACACCCTGGATCTGTTTTTGACATCCGAACCGAGTATTTATACTGTAGAGGTGTCTACGCCATTGGGAAACTCAGATCACTGCTTGGTATCTGTCGCGCCACCGCTTGCATGTCAAGCGAATGACCGTCCTAGGCAGCTTCGCCATCTATGGAAGTATGGGGCCGCTAACTAGGACGATTTGCGAGATTTCTTCGCATCCTTACCATGGTCTGAGGTGTGCTTCGGAAACTCGGATGTTAACGCATCCGCGGAGTCGGTATCAGAGATTATTCTTCTGGGGATGGAGATGTATATTCCACATTCCATCAAACGAAGTTCGTCTGATAAACCTTGGTTTGATAAACAATGCGAGCTGATTACAGCGGCAAAAAATAGAGCTTTTAAGCAATGGCGCTCCAATCCCACCGATGTTAACAGAACGAATTTTGTAAGAATCAGAAACGAGTGCAACTAGGCGATTGATACCGTGAAGAAGGCTCACAACGACAGGGTGACCAATAGGCTCCTTCGGTGCCCAACTGGTTCGCGCTCCTTCTGGTCAATGGCAAAAGCTGTCAGCGGTAACTTCGCATCCTCCTCCTTTCCTCTGTTGGTGACAGACAGTGGGACGTTAGTTACGAATTCAAAAGATAAAGCTAATGTGTTCGCGAATTTATTTTCCACGAATTCAAACCTCGATCCCGGTCTTTTGGAGCCACCTGTGATCGCGCCGGTACGGTCTTCCATGCGGGATGTGAGATTTCGTCCGCGCATTATTCAACGCATTCTACGTGAACTTGATTGTAGAAAGGCAACCGGCCCGGACGGAGTACCAGAAATAGTCCTTAAGAACTGTGCTCCAGAATAATCGCCGGTTCTTGGCAGACTCTTCCGCTTATCTTATGCACGGAGGAACTTTCCTGCCTGCTGGAAAATCGCTCGAGTTCAGCCAATCCCAAAGACGGGAAAAAGCGTCTGCCACAAAATTACCGTCCGATAGCATTACTGTCTATTTTATCTAAGGTGATGGAAAAAACCATCAATACCGAGTTAGTTAGGTATTTGGAGAGCAACGGACTCCTGAATGACCGTCAACACGGATTCCGTGGCAGGCAGTCCACGGGAGACCATTTGACACTTATAACCGATATAGGGACGTCTGCGATTGAGCGGCATGGTGAGTCAAGGGCGGTCGCATTGGATATCTCCAGGGCTTTTGACCGTGTCTGGCACGGGGCATTGCTGAGCAAACTCCGTTCATATGACCTTCCCCACCAACTTTGCGACTGGACGAAGAGCTTCCTTGAGAATCGATCGATCCGGGTTGTTGTGGACGGCGAGTGTTCGGATCTATATCCTTTTAATTCGAGGTGCCCCGAGGTTCTATTTTGGCTCCAACCTTGTTTTTGTTTCACATAAATGATTTGTTAGAGACAACGGATAACAAAGTGTTCAGTTTTCCGGATAATAGTACGCTTGTTTCCTCCTTTTCGAGTGTTCGGCCGATTGGTGCTTCTGCGTCGCATCAGCTGAGATCTAGACAGATTGACTCTCTGAATCAGGATCTAGATAGGGTCCTGCAGTGGGGAAGGGCCAATCTCGTCGACATCAAAGCAGCGACGACACAATATACAACATTCACAAAGAAATGTGGATCATCGGTTCCACAGCTGATGACGAATGGCCAGGCCCTAGAATCAGGTGAAAGCATGAAATTGCTCGGCGTCACGGTCTGTGGGAATGTATCATGGCATAAACACGTGTCGAGCATCGCCAGGTCAGCCTCAGGAAAACTGAGCTATCTTTTTAGCGCCAAGAAATATTTTACTTTTATATAAATCCCAAATTAGACTTGCGCTCGAATATTGCTCTCATGTTTGAAGCTCGGCTCCTAAACATACCCTCGACCTGCTTGAGAGCATACAGAGACGAGCGATCCGCCTGATCGGGGACACGGTGCTGACGTCGGGACTACAGACGCTATCACATCGAAGGCGCGTAGCCGACCTCTGCCTGTTTTACAGATATTATCACGGGTACTGTTCATCGGAGATTCGGCTTATGTGCGCTCCACAAGACAATCCGATGGATCGCACCCGTTTGTGGTTCATCTCTCGACGGCGCGAACATCCCTGCATCAGAACTCGTTCCGTTACAGAGCGGGGAAGCTGTAGAACTCCTTCCCCACGCGAGTGTTCCCGGAGCGTTAAACCCTGCAACTGTTCAAAAAGAACTGCAACAATTATTTGATGGCATCTCGGGGCGGCCACTCGGCGCTATAGGATCGCCTCTCCCGGGAGAAGTCCAATAAAAAAAAAAAAAAAAAAAAAAAAAAAAAAACAACTGTTAAACATCAAACAACTGATAAAGTAAATAGAAAAACCAAAGTTGCAAAGAGATCTTATATACGAACTCGGATTTAATGTTGTTGAATTTATTAGAATAAAATAAAACCAATTTATTCAACATTTTGTTTTTTATTATGAACGCATTTTAAAATTTTTTTCAGGCCCTGTCAATGTCAAAATGTCAACCAAAGCTTGCACTTTTATCACGCAGTTCACTAACGAGCAACGTTAAGACATTATTTAAAATTCCTACCGAAATTCTGAGTCGCAACCTTAAGAACGCTTCCTTCTTAGTTCGGTCGTAATAATTGCCCCACTAGGCTGGCTGTGTACGCTCCAGGGGATAAATTTGAATCAAAGTATTCACTGCTGGATGTTCCTGTGCCAACAAGATACCGCATCGATCGAAATACCTAAAATATTGTATTCGTAATTGCTTCAGTTCGAAATGAGCCGAATCAGTCGATTCCACACTGTAGACAGGAATTGGAAATCTCTCGTACACCAAATTGTAGCGAATTTTACGGAAAGGGCTTAGTTTACACCCTTACAAAATCAAACTAACTCAACAAGTGAAGCCTCTTGAAGCACTCTACAAAAGTCTGAACGAGAGCCGGATATGTCTTATAGCCAATAAATTAAATAGGTTTCTCATTGAATCTAACTACGTAAACATTTTTAAGTAAATGTGTTTTAAATTAAATAAATAAATCGCTTACGATTCGCTCTACGACATTTGAACTCGCTGTCCTCCCTAGATTGAAACTAGCAAATTAATTAACATACTCCGAATAATTAATGAACACTTAAAGATATTTAACTTCATCTCCAGCAGCGTAAAAACTCTGACACGAAGCTTAGCTAGACAGCGTTCTCCACTTTTTAACCTCATCTCGACATGTTTTCAAACTCATTTCTATTTCATGCTGTCACGCTCCTTCTAAGATCTATTAAGAAGTGAACAATTAAGCTGTGGGCATTGACCTTTTCGTATTTGGAAACCAATCGACAGGTGTCGCGAATTGCTCTTTTATTAATGTACTAGCATTTAACTCTATAGTTAGTACTTTTTGTTGCATTTCTATTTTTAATTTAACGATTCGGGTCGTTTGAATCTATTACTATATAGGCCATTGTTGACAATACTACTCTGAAATTTCAGTGAAATTGCTTCTTGACGATGATCATTATATATTTTGTAAGTTCAGTGAGAACAGGACGTTGTTCAAAATTTTGCAATAAACAAATTCAAATTCCATCTGCCACCCAATTGGTTGTTTATAAAACAGGTTTATGGAATGCGATGTCTCGCTTTTCAAAATTTTTAGGCAACCCCAGACTGAGGGATGAGAAAATGTTGCATTTCTAGGTTTCACAACCAGATGCACTCGAAACGGCCAAGGCTCAAAGTCGAGTCTACTCATTTACCTGTGGCTATTTACCGGAATTTTACGACTCATCAAAACAATTCAAAAAACACTCAATAACCTGGCAGTAGGTTTGTCTACCGCTAGCAGTTTACCGTGAAAACTGGTCTCGCGTAACCAACGTGCGCACACCAGATGCGTCCGACTGCGATATTTGCAAAGGAATGTAACTCAGTCATGATGAAATATGGTGACTTTTGAAGAGAGTTATCACAATTAATCTCTGCCACACCTATTGCACAGTAAACCCGGAAAAAGGGGGAACAACTGAATCTTATGTTTTCATGGTTAATATATAATGTGTCGGATATAAAGATGATGTCCTCGATACTTACTTTCCCCTTGATTAATGCTTGCACAACAATCACCTGGGCTGCTCGATGTACTTCTTGGATTTCACCTGGGATAGGATGACCAAGCCCTGGATCGAACCATACTAGATCTCCTTCTATCCAATCCATATTGGTTGTTTTTTTAGGTTTTGTGTCTCTCGGAAGGATTATTCAATTTCCAGGATTCGTTAGGCTCTGGGGGCTTAGTTCGTCATTTGGTTGTGGATGAAGAATCTATCGTTCATCGAAATGTTTTTCGTTGGCATATCACATCTAGAAATAATTAAATTTATTTTAGATGTATTTTAATAAAATAAGATTATAGGCTAAATACAATTATTAATATTATTTTTAAGATACAATTACAGACTAAATATAATTATAATAAATCGTTTTTACTTATTTACAATACATTCGGATGTTATCCAATTGAATAATAAGATACGAGGGTTGCCTTTTATATTTCGGGATTAGAGAACAAAAACAAATATTGATCATCGAAAATCACTTTATTGTTTTTCAAAATATTCCCCATGAAGATCTATACACTTTTGCATGCGTTTGAACCAATTGTCGAAGCACTTTTGCCACTCTGATTGAGGTATCTCCAACACATGCATTCTGAATGCAGCAACCGCTTCTTCAGGTGTCGAAAAACGTTGCCCTCTCAGTTTGTTTTTTACGTACGGGAATAAAAAGAAGTCATTCGGTGCCAAGTCAGGACTATACGGCGGATGACCCATCAAATCGATGTTTTGGGTGCTCAAAAATGCAGTTGTCGCAGCCGATGTGTGAGAGCTCGCATTGTCGTGGTGAAGAGTGATCCGTCTTCGGCGGTTGGTTTTCCTGATTTCTTGGAAGACAACTGGCAAACAAATGATTGTGTACCACTCAGAATTGACTGTTCTGCGTTGTTCTAGTGGTACGGTTGCGACATGTCCAGTTTTTCCGAGAAAAACAGGCCACCATTTGCTTGGAAGTGCTTCGTGCGCGAACAACTTTTGTTGGATTTGGCTCATCTTGAAACACCCAGACAGTCGACTGCTGTTTACTTTCGGGCTCATACGCGTAAATCCACGATTCATCACCTGTCACGATGTCATAGACGTGTTTCGAAGCACCGCGACCGTATTTTTGAGCATTTCTTTCAACCAATTGACACGAGCCTTCTTTTGGGCGATTGACAAATTGTGTGGGATCCAACGCGAACAAATTTTTTTGACAGTCAAACGTTTATGCAATATTGAATGTATGCTGGTCCCACTAACGCCTAAGGTTGTCTCAATCTCACGATAGGTCACATGACGATCTTCCAATATCAGTTCGCGCACAGCATCAATGGTTTTCGGAACAACAACTGATTTTGGACGACCTTCACGAAATTCATCTTGGAGTGAACTACGACCACGATTGAATTCACCATACCATCGATAAACACTGGTCCTTGATGGAGCTTCATCGCCAAAAATTGAATTAAGTTCATCCATGCACTGTTGCTGAGTTAATCCACGCCGAAAGTTGTAAAAAATAATCGCACGAAAATGTTGACGATTTAATTCCATTTTTGGGCCGAGATGAATCTTTTAAGATACTGTAAACAACACAAATAGCGCTCGTATGTCAAAACGTTCTGAGTGCGTATAACCTCAAAAATGTCCAACTTTACGACAGAGCTGTCAATTGCCGGATTGCAACGCCAGGGTTGCCAAATCCCGAAACATAAGAGGCAACCCTCGTATAAACATAGAAGACATAATATCAAAAAGCAAGACAACGCCACCGAATATAGGGCATCCCCAGGTTTTTGAGTACCTTGAGCTGCTTTCATTTGGGGTTTTGCACAGCGGACTACTTAAAATCCTCATACCGGTAACAGTTCAATTTCAATTCAATTTTTATTTGGTAGATAATTACATTTATGGTATATTTTACAACTAGTACTTAAGAGATTTAGGATAGCAATTCCTTTACAACTATAATCTTAAATCTATATAACGACAATAGCACAATTTTAATGAATAACAAAATAAATTAAGGGAAAACTACAAGAAAAAACTCTTATTTGAATCCTAAGACTAATATTGCACGAGCTTCCGGTTATTTTATATAGTAATGACCTCGATATAATTTTCATAGACAGAGTACATATGTAGTGATTTAGGATAACGCAAGACGGGAAACGAGAACATTGTCAGAAAAAGAACAATAGGCGAAGAAGTTTCGATTCATTTTGTCAATAAGGAACTCTACCGGTTTAACGTTAGCGTTTTCATGTAGTTCATGTGTCGACTAATGCCATGGCAAATTCAGCAACATTTTCAATATTTTATTTTGACACCTTTGCAATTTTATTTTGTGTGTGCGAGCACAATTACACCATACAGGGGCCCCGTACAGGAGTATAGCTTGAAAAATGGTTTTAAATATTATAATTTTATTTTCGATGCTAAGCTTTGATTTTCTACACTCTAATGGATACATAACTCTTACGACTTTGTTTATTTTGTCAATTGTGGTAGTGATGTGTTTTTGAAAGATGAGTTTTTATCTAGAATAATACCTAGATATCTACAGTCTTCGGACCAATCAATATCAACTGCACACATACTGAATTTAGTGCCATTTGGTAGGTAGCAGTGTTTCCTACATCTCGAAAACCAGACAGCTTGTGTTTTATTACCATTTCTTTTTATTTTCCATTTCCTGTAATATACTGCTAGCTTGTCAAGAGCTGCTTGCAAAGAGTTGTAGACATTAGTGGATAAGGCACCCGAAGAGAAAATGGCCGTATCATCGGCAAACATAGCTACCTGAATGTTTTCACCTAGACATGGTAAATCTGCTACAAACAATGTAAATAATATGGGACCAAGGACCGAGCCCTGGGGTACACCATGGTGGATTTGGTGAGTAGAGGATATGTCGGTTCCTAAACTCACAACATATTTTCTCGAACGAAGAAAGCTCTGGATAATTTTGATAAGCGGCATTGGCAGCTTAAGCTTCAGTAGCTTATAAATCAAGGCATCGTGCCATACCGTATCAAAGGCTTTTTCGATGTCTAGAAGAACCAGTCCCGTTGACTCCTTGTCGATGAATTTACCAGCTATGTGGTTTTTAATGCGCAAGACTTGGTGGATTGTGCTGTGACCACTACGGAAACCGAACTGAAAGTTTGGTAAGATGTTATTGTCTTCCACAAAACGATCAATCCTTTCCTTAATGATTTTTTCTAAGAGCTTACTTAGACAGCTAAGTAGACTAATAGGTCTGTAGCTTTCGCGGCTGTTCTTCGGTTTGCCGGGTTTCGGGATAGGTATTACTTTTGCTGTTTTCCAACAGTCCGGAAAATAACAATTCTTAAGACAAGCGTTGAAAATGAACGTTAAATAGTTACTTGCAGCAGGAGGAAGTGTTTTGATTAATTTGTTGTTAATATTATCGAGACCCGCAGCCTTTTTTGATTTCGATTTTTTTATCAATTCTTTAACTTTGCTGATATTAGTTGCGTAAGTACTTTCAGCTGGTGTTTGAGAAAGTACATGGATAGTGTTAGCAACTTCAGCTTCAGTATACGCGTCGCTTAGATGCATAGATATGGAGTGGTTCTTACTAAACGTGTTAGCAAGTAGGTACGATTTCTCCACTGAAGAAATAAACAACTTGTCGTGAACTTTAAACGGAGGAATACTTGACCCTCTCTTTTTAATAATTTTTGATATTTTCCAGAACGGTTTGCTTGCTTTGTCAAGAGAGGAAAGGTGTTTATTCCAACACTTGTTCCTATATGTTGAGATTTCGTTTTTAATGATATTATTTAAGACTTTAACATTAACTAGAAAACAATCGATTCTATGACGCAGCCATTTTCTTTTTTCAGAGTTTCGTAGCCTAATCAGATGTAAGATATTTTCAGGAAGCGGTGCCTTATCAACTGGAGCAGTGGAACATTTAGGTATCGCAAGATCGGCCGCTCTATTGATAACAGAAACAAAATTGTTGCATAGGATATCAATGTGCTCGCTGCAGGTTATAGAATTTAGGCTGGTATCACCTAGAACCAAGTTCGTGTTTATATATGATTTATAACAATTCCAGTTGGCGGCGGAATAGTTGTGGTATAAACTGGTACGATTTATAACTACTGTATGATTCACTGTGAGGCTGATCGGAAGGTGGTCTGAACTTAACGCATTTAGAGTTAATGGCACTGTGCAGTAATTTGGAATATTAGTGATATATAGATCAAGAGTTGAGGGGTTCTTGTTAGCACTCGCTGGGATATAGGTGGGGAGAAGCGGATAAAGTATGGAAAAACTTGGGCTGGTTTCAGTAACATCTAGTAAAATGTTACCCCAGCTGTTTGCCCTAAGACAATTCCACGACTGATGTCTGCAGTTTAGATCACCACCAATAATTACCTTGTTTCGAGTGTTGACTCTATACAATTTTTGCAGATCCCGCTTAAAGTAAGTAGATTTCTCAATGTTTCTATTTCCTCTAGGGAAATAGACCGAAAAAAGACTCACCTTGGAGTTATCACTTAATGTTACATCTATACTAATTTCCTCAATTAACTTAAGGTGCAATGAAGTACGCAAGGAATGTTCTATACATTTTTTCACAACAATGGCGACACCTCCACCACTAGCATGTACCCTGTCTAGGCGATAACATATGTAATTTTGATGTGAGAAAGAAATGTCTTGTTTGAGCCAGGTTTCTGAAACAAGTGCAATGTCAATATTAAAATTTATCAACAAACTAAAAAACTCATGCTTTTTGTTTTTGATGCTTCTCGCATTCCAAGTTATGATGTTAAGAGAGTTTCTTAACATGTTTTTTCCGAGTATATGTACTTAATAGCTAATGAAGTAATGACGTTAAATTGGTCAGCTTTAGTTTGACAAGCACTAAGCTTGGTTACAACTTCATTAAGAAGAGAGTTTATCTCGCTAAATGAGAACAGGTTATCATTAGTTAAAGTTTCTGACGGAATTTTCTTCGTGTGTGTCGTATCACTGTTGGAAGGTTGCTGGGTTTGATGGAGGCCAGAAGCCCAGGTGGATGAAGGAAGTAAAGGTTGACGCACAGATCGCGGTAGTGGAGGAAAATTATCAATGGATAATCGGTCGGGCAGTGGCTGCTGTTTGTCACTCGGAGGCTGTAGGAAGGTTGTATTTCCTGTACCACGTCCACGTGGGGATACGTTGCGGCGAATGTCTATGTACTGTTTTCGGTTAATGCATTCTGGATCGGTGGATTTATGTGTCCCACTACAATTTGCACACTTGATGACCGCATTCGTTTTGCAGTCGGATGTTTTATGGTTTCCCGAACATATTGCACAGAAGCTATTTATATGACAATGCATCGAGCCGTGACCGTAAAGCTGGCAATTGTGACATTGTGTGACCTTACCTGGATTATGTTTTTTAAAGTCCCAGCGAACGATGGTTTTGAACAAGGTTGAGTAGTTCCGTTTTAGTTCGTTTAATTTAACAGTACGGCGTTGAATATAGACGATGTACAAGTAGTGTTTGTACAGGGCTTTTGTTGACGGATTTAATGTGATGGTTTTAACATCTAGGCACTTTATCCCGAGTGCAATTAGTTCATTTTTCACTACATCGTTGCTAATTAAGTCTAGTCCGGATAACACTACCTTTAATGGACAATTTTCCTTACGCGAGTGGGTGAAGAACTCACATTTTAACCGTAAGAGTTCGGTTCTGATTTTGTTGTATATGTCCATTGTTGGGGCACATATTTTTTGCCCAAGCGAAATGTTTTTGATTAAGTATTTGTCTATCTTAATGTTGCTCAAAATATCACGCACTTTAGCACTAGTTGTTTTTAATACCACAATTGGCGGAACGGTTTCTTTAGGAGGTTCTGCGCACTGTTCGTCATTGGTCGGATCCATTTCAGGAGAGTCTTCCATCAGACTTTGAAGTGGTTGAAAAAAGTTAGTGTTTGAACACATTTTAGATTTTTCTAGAACTTTATTGTTCACTTTTGAAAGTTTATCGGGAGGAGTTTGGCCTCCAATAACGGGGTCGTAACGCAGCCGTTTGCGCTTAATTTTATTTAACACACGTGGCCCAGGGGCCATAACTTAACGGTTATAACACTTGTTCAAATTTTTGTATGCGGAAAACGAGGCAAAGAAAACAAGGTAATGATAATTAAATTGTGAAAATTGTTGTGAAAATGACGGTTGATTAAGATAAATAGCACGAGCAAAACTGTGAGACAAGTTGTCTGTTTGAAAGTCAGCCAGGTACTCCGTTAACAGTTCTATTGCAGGCGGGAAAAAGAAGCGTAGGTATACATGGGGGGGTTGAAAAGTTTCCGATCTCAACGTGAAGATAGCAGTACTCCTCAATAAAACGCTAATAAAACTACTGAATGTGGTTGTGTTCCTTTAACAGTTGCTCACCAAAATTTCAGCCATTTTGAACGAGTAGTTTTTATTTGACAGTCATTTGAGTGAGTCAATGTGAGTGTTTTTGTGAAGGTGGACAAAATTGAGTATCGAGCTATCATTAATATAATTTTTTTTACGGCAAGGTTATTAGCCTTGAAAGGCAATACGCCTACGCAAATCAAAGATGAGTTGGACTCTGTGTATGGGGACTCTGCACCATCATTTACTACTGTGAAATTTTGGGCAGCTGAGTTTAAACGTGGCCGTGAGAGCTTGGGAGCCGACGAACGAACATTCGGGACGTCCAAAAACTGCAACAACTAACGATAACATCGCTAAAGTTCACCTAATGGTGCTAGACGATCGCCGAATTAAAGTGAAAGAGATTACAGACGCTATGAAAATGTCCAAAGAACATGTTTGTCACATATTAAATCAAGATTTAGACATGAGAAAGCTGTCCGCGCGTTGGGTGCCGCATTTGCTCACTTTAGACCAAAAACGTGTTTGAATGAACATTTCCAACGTTCTGTTGGCACAGTTTAGGCGCAATACATCCGAGTTTTAGCGCCGATTAATTACTGTCGATGAAACTTGGATACACCATTATACGCCCGAAACAAAAATACAGTCAAAACAGTGGACTACAAAGGGGGAATCGGCTCCAAAAAAAGCAAAAACTGTTTTTTCGGCTGGGAAAATGATGGCGACTGTTTTTTGGGATAGTCAACATCATCATTGGCACTACAACCGGGATCCGGTCGTGGCCCAATTCAGCAAGCCTCTCCACCGGTCCCGATTTCGAGTCGATACCATCCAGTTTGGCACTCTCAAGCTCTGTGTGACCTTCCGGTCCATATCCGAGACTTGTTGAATCTTCCATAATAGCTTGTTTTCCCGGGCAAGGTTATTAAACTTGCGGCAATTGGGATAGTCATGGAGTTATCTAAATCGATTATCTTCAAAAAGGAAACACCATTACAGGAGCATACTACCCATCATTACTTGACCAACTGAAGGCAGAAATTGCGGAAAAACGGCCACATTTGCAGAAAAATAAAATCCTGTTTCACCAAGATAACGCACCGTCTTACACCTCAGCGGTTGCCATGGCAAAAATCCATGAATTACGGTTTGAACTGCTTGACCATCCACCTTACTCACCAGATCTAGCCCCAAGCAACTCCTTTTTTTTTCCCTAATCTAAAAATTGCGCTCGGAGGAGAGAGATTTTCGTCAAATGAGGAGGCAACCACCTTCGTGAACAGTTATTTTGCAGAGAAAAACGCCGAGTACTATTTGGACGGGTTAGAGAGATGGGAACATCACTGGGAGAAGTGTGTAGAGTTACAAGTAGACTATGTAGAAGAATAAAAATAAATTTTAAGAAATAATGTCGTGTATCCTTGTTAGGTCGGAAACTTTTCAGTCCACCCTCGTATGTCAGAAAAAATAAGAATGGTGACATAAGGTAACAATGGGTAATTGTGGTTCCGCATTGATCAAATTTAAAAGACAAGAAAATTGTCATTTTCGGATTCTTATCCTTCAAGTAAGGTGGATCCTTGAGTAGCGTTTGTCCTTCATGGTGTGTACAGTTCCCAGCAAAGCTCTACTTGTATTTTTGATATAGGGTGTTGTGATATAGTATCACGTAACATAAATGTCCGGGTCTATCGAACCATAATCATGCCGATTGCTCCATACGGATGCGAAACATGGGCTCTCACAAAATGGGAAGAAAACAAATTCCGCGTATTCGAGAATAAAGTTTTAAGAGGTATCTTTGGAGGTAAATATAACGAGGAGGAAAGACAATGGAGGAAACTCCACAACCCCGAATTGGAAGAGTTATACCGCAAACCTACAATAGCGAGAGTATTCAGGTCACGAAGATTAAGATGGGCCGGGCATGTGGAGCGAATGGACAACGGTAGGGCCGTGCGTAGAATTCTTGAAGGTAGACTAACGGGAAAGAGACCGGGAGGACGGCCGCGACGGAGATGGAAGGACAATGTTAGGTTTGACCTTGAGGAGATCGGATCGGCTGGTCAAGCGTAGAAGGAGAGTGCACAGAACAGGGAACGATGGCGGAGTCGAGTCGGTGAGGACATGAACTTGCGGGTTCCTACAGGCCAATAAATAGTAAATAGGTGCAGTGATATAGCACTGTCGTTCAATAGATCGGTTTTTCTGATAAATGACTATAAATGGATGTGCTATCATTTATTCCCATTATCAACAAAGGCTTTCACCTAGAACAGGGGGTGATGGGCATTTTAATGTGTAAATAATACAAGACTATTTACTTTAAGTGAGGTTTCATATAGAGTTTGTCGTGTCGAAAAAAAGGGAAGCAATAATAAGAAGACTCGGATCGAAAAAATCCTAGAAAATGCCAGATCAAAGAACATCAGAGGTATGTATGCCGGGATAAATTCAATTAGAAATGGATACCGAGGAAGAGCGAAAATAATTCGAGACACAAACAGTTGTCTGGTCGCAGAAACAAACAATATCATGACAAGATGGAAGTAGTACTTTGAAAACCTGCTCAATGTCCGCACCCATCAACCACAAATAAACGCACTAGACGTACATAAAGCCGAACCTCAGATCCCAGAGCCCTCTTTCAACGAAGTTGTATACGCAATCAATCGATTGAAAAACAAAACGGCTCCCGGACACGACTGCATACCGGCAGAGCTTGTAAAGCATGGAGGAGAGGCAACCGCTAGAAAGATATATAGCGTTTGCGATGATAGTGAAGAACGTGTGATTCGAACTGACGCTATGACAGTTAGAATCACCAAAAATTGAACCAATGCTTAACACATCAGGCTACTGGCCGCGTGTACGACTTCGATTTCTAAACTTAAGTACACTCAGCTGATGTGGAATTGTTATGTTATTGCTATGGTATACGGCTCTGGTGCATTTTCTTATTCGATTTTCGTTCGGTGTTCTTCACTATTTACTTGCGTATTGTGTGTGTATCTATTTGAAACTCCACAGATCCACCAACTGATTAAAAAAATATATGGGATAAGGAATTCACTCCGGAAGAATGAAAAACCGCCATTAGTCGTCCCCATTTTCAAAAAAGGCGACAGATCTGATTGCGAAAACTACAGAGGAATATCATTGCTACCAACCACATACAAAATACTAACAAATGTCATACTGGCGAGAACCACACCGTACGCAGAAGAAATACTGGGAGACTACCAGTACGGGTTCCGTAGGAACTGGTCAACGAGCGACCAAATGTTCACAGTAAGGCAATTGCTGGACAAAAGTGGGAATACGGGGAGACGGCTCACCAACTGTTCGTTGACTTCAAAAAAGCCTACGACTCAGTCGCAAGGCAAAGACTTTACCATAAAGTGGTTGAGCTGGAATCCCGAAAAAATATGCCGCCCTCATTCAAATGTGCATGAACAAAAACAAAGGGCGAGTTAGAATAGAAAACCACCTCTCAGAACCAGTTTAAATCCGGGACGGACTAAAACGGGGGTATGGCCTCTCACCATGTCTTTTTAACCTTGTGCTCGAGTATGTCATCAGAAAGGTATAAGACGAAAACATGGCCGGATCGTCACTGAATGGGGTAACACAAGTGCTCGCATATGCGATAATCTAGAAACTATAAGTAAAAACAGTGAAATCATCATGCAAGCGGCAGAAGATGTGGGCCTAGAAATAAATAAAGCCAAACAAAATACATGATTACGGCGGGACCAGGTGGAACTCAGGGAACACATATAAACGTCAGAGGCAAGATATTTGAAAAAGTTAAACAATTTAAATATCTGGGAACAATACTGACGGCCAGTAACGAAATGTCGAGGGAAATTAACAAAAGACTACCCTCCGGCAACGCTAATTGGCACGCAATCAGTAAACTGCTGAAATCCAAACTGCTATCACGTAACATAAAGCTCCGTCTCTATAGAACCATAATCATGCCGATTGTTCTATACGGATGCGAAACATGGGATCTCACAAAACGGAAAGAAAACAAATTTCGCGTATTCGAGAATCAAGTTTCAAGGGGCATCTTTGGCGGTAAATATGACGAGGAGGCAGGACCATGGAGGAAACTCCAAAACCACGAATTAGAAGAGCTCTACTGCAAGCCTATAGTAGTGAGAGTAATCAAGTCGCGCAGATTAAGGACATGTGGCGCGAATGGGCAAAGATAGGACCGTGCGAAAAATTCTTGACGGTAAACCAACGGGAAAGAGACCTACAGGATGGCCGCGACGGAGATGGGAGGACAATGTTAGGTTTGACCTTGAGGAGATTGGACCGGATGTTCAAGTGTGGAAGGGGAGTGCACAGGACAGGGAACGATGGCGGAGTCGAGTTGATGAGATCAGGACCTTCGGGTTCCTACAGGCCAATAAATAGTATGACAGTAAGAGAGTAGTACTTAAAAACCTGTTTCCATATAAAACTGACAATAACAAAAAAATTTGAAAGAGACATTTTCACGCTTTAAGCGTTTGCATGTAACTTAGGGAGTCCGCAAGGGACCAGTAACTTAGAAA
Organism: Microdon myrmicae; assembly: GCA_963931805.1. Classification (NCBI taxonomy): domain Eukaryota; kingdom Metazoa; phylum Arthropoda; class Insecta; order Diptera; family Syrphidae; genus Microdon; species Microdon myrmicae. The sequence goes on from OZ007501.1 coordinate 71,247,494, forward strand.
ATAAGATACCATACGCTAGAGTTCAATCGTTTTTGTCTAGCGAGTAAGTAAATTATAATAATAAGAAGAAATAAAAAGAGAGTGCACAGGACAGGGAAAGATGGTGGGGTTGAGTCGATGAGGTCATGAATTTTCGGGTTTCTACAGGTCAATAAACAGTAGTAATGATAGTAATAGAGTGGCAATTAAAAACCTGTTTCCATATAAAACTGGCAACAACAAAAAAATTCGACAGACAAAGGTTCACGCTTTAAGCGTATGCATGTAACTTAGAGAGGCCGCAAGGGACCAGTAACTTAGAAAATAAGATACCATTCAATCACCCGCGAACTCTCTTACAGAGAACACAATTTTTTAACAGTGCGATAGTAAAAAAGTGAAGTGAATTGGCCTAGAGTAAAAGTATTTAAAAATCGTAAATTCCCTTGAACTCACAAACAAAACACAACAAGGATACACCAGGTAAGAACCAAAAAAAAAAAACAACATGGCCCTAGGGCCAAGCCATCATTCCGGCAATAGGTTCGTAGAACTGGGAGAATGCTCACTCTCAGGCTCTACGGCCAACGTGCCAACAAAAAAGAAAAGACAATCCCGCAGCCCATTGTCTTTCAATTTCCCTGCTCTCCCGAACAAAACCGCAATAAAAAACCCACGGTTCGTTCAAATTTACCCAACCGAAGCATCAATGCCACTCACATCCGTCAACGTCTTTGTACTAAAAAGAATCATTGATTCTCTCAGTACGCAGTACGAAAAAATTACACTTCTTAGGGATGGTTCTATCCTAATTTTAGCTAAAGACCAAGAAATCGCTGATAGATTCATCCAGTCTACGCGTTTTGACACAATCTGTCCGGTCAATATTAGACTGCACTCCAAACTAAATACTTCCAAAGGGGTTGTGTATGCCCCTTGCCTCATTAACGTCCCAGAAGCCGACATTATATCAGAAATGGGATCCAAAGGTGTGGTAAATGTCTTTAAATTCACAAAAATTAACAACGAAGAACGATTACCCACAGGATTGATGCTGTTTTCTTTTGATCGGCTACAACCACCAACAACAATAGAAATAGGCTGGTACAACGCCAAGGTCAAGGAATACATTCCAAGGCCAATGCGGTGCCGGCAATGCCAATTACTCGGCCATACGGCAAAATGGCGTAAACGCACAACAGCATGTAATACATGTAATCTGCCACCACATCCCGAAACTGAATGCACAAGAACAATGTGTGCTAACTGTCAAGGTCCGCACCCGGCCTCTTCCTCTACCTGTCCCAAATATATTGAGTACCAAAAAGTAATAGAAATTCAAACAAAAAACAAAACAACCCTAGCTGACGCTAAACGCATATATAGGGAACAGAATACAATACAAATGTGACGTTATTGCGTTTGCCACAGAAAATTAATTGTAATTTAAATGATACCTGTAATCTTGGTGAATTAGATCAGCAGCTAGTCAAATCATAGACCTCGGTCCATTGTCGATAATGTCAGAAATGTACAGTGTTCCCGCTCTCGGCCAGATTGGTCCTTTCAATGGTGAATGATTTAGTTAGAATCCATAGATCATATACTGAAGCTCTTCAATTTCCATGGGCACCATTGAAACAATTTTGTATTTAAAAACAGCTCTCCAGGACAGTGATCAGCATTTAATTACAAATAGATGTTCGTGATACTGTACAAAAAATATAGTTTGCTGTTTTTGAACGTTCACACTCGGGTCATATCTGAGTTAGGATTTATATGAAGGGTAAATTTTCTGAACCGAATCATTTGAAAGAATCTGACACTGAGAATTTTAATTAATTATGAGATATATTTAAAATGTAACAAACAATTTAGACACTTTTGGGAATGTAGTGTATTTTTGAAAATACTCTTATTACTTCTTAATTTTTCATCTTTACTTTTAATCTTAAACAAAAAAGGCACGGGCTTCTTTCTTTTCTTCCCAAAAATCAACCAACGGAATCTCGAACCACCGTATTTTTCTGCTTTTTAAAATCAACGAAATTCCAAAACCGTATTCCTCAAAAACATTAACCTGTTCTTTTTCTCTCGCTCCCCCTCAACGTCCACTTCGAAAACCGAATTCGAACTCGAAGAGCTGCACGATCCACACCCGAATCGGGGCGTGTTCGAAAACTCACTTGTGGATCGCGCAACTCCTCCACCACCTTACCATCATACCATCTTAAAACAAATTATATTAAAATTACAAATTATCGAATGATGGTGGTGGCGGAAACCGCACGTAACACAAACAACAAATAACGATCTTTACAAATGTAGACCTTTCCCTCGTATCATCCCAACTGTCCCCTAATACAAACTGGGAAACACTAGATAATCTACATGGAAGTGATCACTTTCCAATAAAAATCTGCATTTCAACCGGCAACAATAAAAAGGGAAAAATCAAACTCCTACCTAAATTCAAATCTGACCGAGCAAATTGGAACAAATTTCAAACTATCACCACACAATTCCTTAATCTACATAACACAAAATCCAACATAAATCAAGTAGCTGCCGTTATCACAAAAGCTATTCGAACAGCCGCCAATGGCTCCATTCCACAGACAATGAAAAGGTATCACAAAACCGCCGTACCATGGTGGAATCCAGATCTGGCAAACCTACGGGCAGAAAAGCAATTGGCATGGAAAATTTTTAAGAAGCACCCAACCGACCAACATCTCTTAAGGTACAAAAGGCTTAACGCCATGTTCCGAAGAACAGCCAAAATCGAAAAAGCAAAATCCTTTCAGTCCTTCACGGAAAAACTAAACCCAACATACACCCCCAAAAAGATATGGGCCAACATAAAACTGCTAACAGGCAACTATAACCCATCTACTATCAATTTAATACATACAGGATCCGACGCCCTCACATGTCCGGACAAAATAGCCAAATACTTCGCCGAGACTTGGGCAAATACGTCCTCCAACTTCAACTTCCACCCAGATTTCCATACTGCCAAAAACCAAATAGAGGCGCATCCAACGCCCCCAAGCAACCCAAGTAATTCCTATAATAGCGTTATCGAACTTCCCGTAACACAGATAGAACTAGAATCTGGTCTTCATACCGCAAAAGGTAAGACACCAGGCTTTGATAGAATTGATTACCAAATGGTAAAAAACGGGCCAACGATTTTGAAACAACGCCTTCTAAATCTGTTTAATGCCATATATACAACTGGCACCATTCCTCAAATGTGGAAAGTATCCACAATTATACCTCTACCAAAGCATAATAACAAAACTGATACAATCCACGGCTACCGCCCCATTTCCTTACTGCCTTGTTTAGGAAAAGTATTGGAACAAATTGTCGCTAAGAGACTAAACTGGTACCTAGAAAAATATAATCTGATAAGTATCAAACAAGTCGGTTTCAAACAAAGCAGGGGAACAATGGATGCGCTTCTTCATATAGATAACCATATTGTTGGTACCCTTTCCTGCAAGAAACATTTTATCAATAGACTTTGAAAAAGCATTCGACCGAATCGGTTCACACGTCATCCTCCACAAATTACAAAAATGGAAAATAGGACATCATATGTATAACTTTGTTAGATCCTTTCTGAATAATAGAAAATTCAGGATCAAATGTAACGGCGTGTTCTCTGGCGTCCATAATATAAATACTGGAATCCCCCAAGGATCACCGTTATCAGTAGTATTATTTAAGATTGCGTTTGAAGAGTTAAATAGCATTATCTCTAAACATAAAAATGTAAAACATTGTCTCTACGCCGACGATCTTATATTATTCACAAATGTAAACGACCTAGAAGTAGCTAGCAAAACTTTCGAAAATATCCTATCAGACATACAAAAATGGTGTAACTTTTCAGGCTCAAAAATTTCGAGGGTGAAATCTAAAATATTACATATATGCAAAAAGAAACATTGTAACAAATCTTTATTAGTAAATTTTGAAAACACTTACATTAGGAATGTAGATACACTAAAAATGCTCGGCCTACAATTCGATTGTAAATATAATTGTAAGAATCATTGTCTAGCCCTTAAGAAAAATCTAGTGTTAAGGTTAAACATACTGAAATATTTGTCATCTAAAAACGGCTCAGCCCATACCAACACACTAATAAACATTACTAGAGCTCTCCTACTCTCAAAAATAGACTATGACCTACTACTATACGGTAATTGCAGCAAAACAACGTTACAGACAATTAAACCTCCCTACCACGCAGCAGCCCGCATAAGTACATGGGCTTTTCGGACCACCCCAATTACGAACAACCTAACAGAAAGTGGACTCCCGGCCATAGAAAATAGGATAAAAACTCTGTCGTCCAAATTAGCCGCAAAGTTTCCCACAATGGCCTCAACACCCATTTTAGAGGACATTAAACGAATACTTAAGAGAAAACGCCCTCAAAAATATACTTCGGCCTTAGGACACTCAGTAGAACTGGCAAAAGAACTGCTCGCCACACCTACACCACAAAGACAACGAGCACATTCTACCCCGTGGCTAATACCAACAGATTGTGTCATAGAAGACCTATCACAGCTCCCCAAAGGAACGACTAACCAAGAAGTATACCAACAACACTTCCAATTATTACGAAACAAACACCGGGAATGGGACCTACTCTTTACCGACGGTTCCAAAACAAAAGAAGGTACAGCATTCGCGGTAGTAAACAGAACAGATACAGTCATCAGAAAAGGACTTTTACCCGAATTCTGCTCCATCTTTTCAACCGAAGCAACAGCAGTGCTGGAAGCAATCAAATTAGTTGAGAAAAATAAAACACTAATTTGCACCGACAGCCTGTCCGCCATACAAGCAATACAGAACCCGAATAACAACAACCAAATAATCCACATGATTCAGGACAACTTAATCCGGAAGCAATCCAAACTAAACTGCTCTGGGTCCCTGGTCATAGTGGTATAAAGGGAAACGAAGCAGCTGATATCGCTGCCAAATTGGCTATAAAGGAGCCATTAACAACTTTCTACGTGTACAACAATAAGGACATAGACAAGTACTTTGAAAGGGAACTACGAAAGATAGAACAATTGAAATGGTTAAATTACAACCACACATATGTAGCAATAAACCCTAATAGACAACCCGTCACCTACCCGACAACATCGCCCGTGCAACAGATCAAATGCTTTCTCCGCCAGCGCCTGGGACATACACGTATAACCAATCAGCATCTCATCAATAAAACCAACCCACCCACGTGTCACATCTGCAGATCTAACTCCACATTGTCATCCAAACACATCCTCTTGGAATGCGAAGTCATAAAAGCCCTCGCTCACCGACATCTTCAAGGCGACATCAGAAACATCATCTCCGACCCAACCGCAACCAACATAGCCAAGCTCTACCACCTACTAACCCTAGTTAAGCTACAAAACGTAATTTAACAAAACAAAAAAAAACAAATGTACACATAAATATTTAATGCCAAACTAGCCGAAAGCCTTCGTTGCTAGCGCTATTAGATCTAAGTTATTATGTAATTTACTTACATGGTAATAAATAAATTAAAAAAAAAAAAAAAAAAAAAAAAAAAAAAGGATACCATAAACTAGAGTTTAATCGTTTTTGTCTAGCGAGTAAGTAAATTATAATAAGAGGAACAAATAAAAAATGATATAAAAAATGAAAAAAAAATTAGGTTCTAGAGAGCAGAATTCTGACCTTTGACTATATACCAACAGATCTTATCCGATATCGTCACCAAGAGCCTTCCGAGACTAAAACACGTGTGTCGATCTCATGAATTTAATATCGAATTGATGAATCTACTCATCTATGAATTGGAGGTGTTTGAAGTACCATTCTCTTGCATGACGTGTAGATGTTGTCCTCTCACGTGGCATTTGCACGTTCATTACAATTAAACTTAAAGAACTGCAGCTGTGCCTTCGTTTATTTCCACATGTATACCGTCTGGATGGGCGTCACTTTTTCTTCTCTTCTGCATCGAGCAATGACCTTCAAGGACCAACGTCATAATTTATAGTATAGTAATTCATTGTTTTTTCTTCCTACAGATATTTTCCCTTTCTCATTTGTCGACACCTTTATTTAAATAAAGCCTATGCACGTGGCATCGCACTGCATTTAATTTGCTGTTCTGTTTTTCTTCCTTCGTTTTCACCTATCGTTCTCTTTCTCTTTTTATCTCAACAGTATTTTTTGTTATATTATTTATTAATTCGAGCATGCACATATAATTAATTTCTAAAAATAAAACCCCGATTATTTATCTAAATAAAAATACGTTAAGCCCCAGCTTGGTTCATACGTTCTTTATATCTAAAACAGAAGCAATTCGAATACAGTATCTCGCGTAAGTAGTTTTGTAATAATTGTTGTTAAAGATGAAAAAGTTAACTTTCACTTATAGTAAGACCCTCCACACACGCCCGACTTGTTCGCCTATTGTCACCTTTAACCCTAATAAGAGAAAGAAACTTGTGACATTAATTATTAAGTCAGTTGGGGGGTTGAACAAGACGAACGTTTAGAAAAGGTTCGCAAGAAGTTCGGAATAGGTTAATTGTTACCTCCCTGGATTATATTAAGCCACTGGTTTATCTTCTAATGTTGAGTCAATCTACTTCTAATCGATGAATCACCATAAATCATGCACATACTTTAGAGAATTTAAAACTGGTCAAAGCCGAAACGAATGGAAAATCATTTGAATTGAATACCTGACATCGCACAGCTATTGCACGATTTTTCATAAAGCGAGGCATTCAATATAATTTATCCGGCAATATGCATTATCCGCCAGCAAATACGCTTGACGGGGCACTTTTCTTATACTCGTATTGTGATCTTGAACTTATCCAAAGCCTCGTGTAGAATGTTGTCCGGCAACAAATTTGCCAATTACTTTGCTGTCGCCGTCGGAGGTGAGTTAAGTGGTTTTTATATGCAGCTAGTTTCGTGTGACATTTTACTCCCCTATAATTTCCGTTTTTATAAAAAAGTTTTTGAAAATCCTAAAAGTATACCAAATACATTCATCACATGCTCTTAAATAAGAGAAACATTTGCTCTATGTTTTTCATTAGAGAGTTTCATAACGTAAATGACATGAATTGCGATGCGACAACCGTTCACATATTTGAAGTTCAAATATACAAGGTCATGGGAACTTTAGCGAACCAACAGCTTATGAAATATGTTGATTCATAAAAACGCGTGGCTACTGGATGAAAGGTATATCTCACCGAAAAGTAGAACCGGTGACTCCAATCCGCTGAGTCAACCGTTGCCCCTGGTATGAGATCTATTATACAAAATTAATTCATTTTTCTGATTTTGTTAACCGGCTCATATTGAATTAAAAGTTTTTTTTATGGATGCACGGTTGATCCATGTACATAAGAAATATTAAATACAAAACAAGTCGGAGATTATAATAATATTTCCGTTATGAAGAGACCTTTTAAAAATGAAAGATGCAATATATGCCTTTAATATTCTCAGTAATCAGGACACATTTCAATGAAATGAACTGTTAGTAATCAATTGACCTTTAAAACACTATTTATTTAGAATAAAATTTAGTTTCAAAGTTTTTTGCCAATTCTGCAAGGTAGCTAACCTTCAAAAAGGGTCAATAGCGCGGTCAGTAAGTGGATAAGTAAAAGAACCACAGTTTATAAAACACATTATAAGGGCGGGAATAAGGACAATCGATGTCATTCACTCAGTGAATTGATACGAGTTTGTAGGTTGACCATGACCAACGTAACTAGTCAAGTAAAAATAGCGGGATTGCTGTCCAAACCAATAAACAACTTTAATGGACTCGAACAAGGGCACGGTCTGGCCTGCCTCCTCTTCAACCTGGCGTTGGAAAAAGCAATCCGTGACACTGGCGTCACAACAAGAGGGACTATTGTCACCAAGTCCAGCCAGACACTTGTCTACGCAGATGACATCGACATCATCGGTAGAACCGAATCTGTTGTACAGGAATCCTTCACCCAGACTGAGCAGACGGCACAAAAACTAGGACTGCACATTAATGAGGGGAAAACTAAGTACATGGTGGCAACTTCTGCGAAGAGAAGACCTAACGTTGGTCAAACTATCAGGGTAGTGGGGCACGAATTTGAAGTAGTACAATCCTTTAACTACCTTGGGTCAATAGTATCAGCCGATAACAATAAGGAAGAAGAAATACGCGAACAGCTGATCAAATCAAACAAAGCCTACTATGCTCTATCAAGGCTCTTTGAATCCCGAAATTTATCCAGAACATCCAAGCTACTACTGTACAAGACCATGGTCTTACCAGTACTTATGTATGGATCCGAGACCTGGGTGCTCTGTAGGCATTCTGAACTCTTAGCCCCGTTCGAGAGGAAGGTCTTAAGGAGAATTGTTGGCCCCGTATGTGAGGGAGGCCGATTCCGGGGACGCTACAACCACGAGTTGTACGCGATCTACCTTGAAGCTCATGTTGCAAGAAAAAACAAGCGCGGTAGACTCCGGTGGGCGGGACACCTAGCTCGAATGAGCGAAGAGGAGCCTGATCGGAAAGACCTTTGCGGGAGGATGTATTGAAGGAGACAGCGCGACAGACCTTGTCTGCGACGGAGGGTTGGCGTAGACCAGGACGCCCAGAGCCTGGGAGTGCGAAACTGAATGACATCGTCTCGAAATCGGGACCGGTGGCGAGATTTGTTAAATAAGGCCAAGACCGGATCCCAGTTGTAGTGCCGATGTTGATGATGATCCTTGACCGGCTATCCTAATTCAAAACAGTCAATTACACCATCAGAAGTTCGCGCACCCGCTGAGAAACAACCGCCCGCCTAACTAATCGTAACAAATGTAGTTAAATATAACTTTCCTTAACATCAAACATGGTTTTCCATTGCCTCAACCGTAATACAGAGCAAATGGAGACTTATAAGGAAGTTTCTCAAGGAGGTGTTGCTACTAGCAAACATTTATGTTAATATTTTCATGTACAAAATGGGATTTGATCACGGTTGTGTAAAGGATTCTTAGCTGATTATTAAAAGCTGTTATCACTTATTAACAAATGTACTCATTACCACAGTTATCACGAATAATTATCCCCGGTAGGCGTAGGTGTGATGAGCCGACAGTACCAGAGGGGAAATCACCAAGAAAGCACCGACTCGGCAAAAAGAAGACGTAAGGAAAAACGAAAGAAGCGCGATATACGCGTCGGCACGTGGAATGTTCGAACGTTATATAAACCAGGCGCGATACAGACGGCCGTAGAAAACGCGAAACAATATAAAATGGACATTGTTCCACTACATGAAGTCCGACTCCCACATCAAGTAATCAAAACCAATGGGTTTACATTGGCTTATGGAGGTACCCATACACATAACCTCGGGATTGGCTTCATCATAAGCAAGAAGATTACGCCCCATGTAAAAGATGTGAAATTTATTAATGACCGAATGTCGGTTCTAAAAATACAGGGCCCATGGCACAAGTATGTATTTATAACGTACACGCCCCAACAGAATCTGCGGATGAAGAAACGAATGACACGTTCTACGAGACCCTAGAGGAAGTATTTGATGGGATCTCATCATTCGATGCTAAAATCCTCCTCGGGGACCTGAATGCGAAAATTGGAAAGGAAGATATCCTCCAACCAACTACAGGTAAAGAAAGCCTACACGACGTTTCAAATGATAATGGAATTCGAATTATTACGTTCGCAGCGTCAAAAGATCTGGTAGTGAAAATCACAAGCAATTTCATAAAGCCACATGGATATCAAGTAACGGCGTAACGCGTAGCTAAATACGCCACTTCCTCATAGACAAAAGACACCACTCGAATATCCTTCACGTAAAATCATATAGAGGACCAGATTGCGACTCCGATCATCTTCTAGTGATGGGCAAAATTAGGAGTCGACTCGCAGCAAACCCACTTGGGCAGTCACGGGAGACGAGCAAGAAGTTCGACATTGATAAACTAAAATACCTGCGCAAAAGGGCTGAATATCAAGGGGAACTAACGAATAGATTTAGCATCCTAGAGAAAAGGATCAGTGCGGAAGAGGAAGCCCATAGTGTGGACACTAAATGGACATCGATCAGAGACACAATCAAACAAACAGCGGTATTAGGATTTAAGAAAACAATTAAGTCCAAATATTAGTTTGACGATGAGTGCAAGGCAAAGATCGAACAACGTAAACACCTTAGAGTGATCCACTTAGAAAGATATGATGAAGTCAACGCAGAAAGATACGCGACAATTCGAAAAGAGGCAATGGGATTCTTCAAACGCAAACAACGCGAATGGGAGAAGACTCTGATCAAAAAAATCCTAGAAAATACCAGAGCAAAGAACATCAGAGGTATATATGCCGCCATAAATTCAATTAGAAATGGATACCGAGGGAGAGCCAAAAGAATTCGAGATACAAATAGTTGTCTGGTCACAGAAACAACCAATATCGTGACAAGATGAAAGCAGTACTTTGATAACCTGCTCAAGGTGCGCACCCATCAACCACAAATAAACGCACCAGACTTACATACAGGCGAGCCTTGTAGCGGTTCCGCCAAACCCTACGGTCTACTTACCTGAAAAACCCCCATAACTACTACTCTACTCCCTTAAGTTTGCTAATGCAACAGTATTAGTACTTGTAAATGCTGCACGCATTTAAGAGATCAAACCCATGATCTTAAATTCCCTGTTAAGAAACCTTACCTTTGAAGCGATCCTAAATCGCTACTCCCACCCAAATCCCCAATATCATCAAAGGCTAAAATTCCCAATTGCATATTGAATCATATGAGCAATAAATTAACCCAAAGTTAATTTATCGCTCATTGATTCAATTCCACATAATAAACCCAAATCCCAAATTTTCCATTGCTTCATTTCAAATTCCATACTGAGTCACATGTACAACGAATTTAACCAAAAGTTAATTCATCATACATTGACTCAATTCCTAAAAACATTGACATCATGAAATGCTAAATTCAAAACGCATTTCATGATTTCCCTTCCTAGAACCCATCCAACTAAAGCCTCTAACAAATTCCCAGAACACAACTCAAATTGAAACGCAAACTCTCATGTGTGTTTCTGGGAATTTTAACCATAAAATAGTTGACAATTCTCAACTAGAAAATTTATAAAAGGGCGGTAAATTTGAATTTCGTGATCAGTCGAAGTTCCGAGGTCGAACCGCTGACCAACATCATCAGTAGATCTCCAGAGGCCGAACCGCTGGCCGTATAAAAAATTTAATCTAGAAATATAAACCAATAAAACCGAAACTGAAAACACAAAGAAGAGTTGACTGTTTATTCAACAATACCAAATGGCCACCCCCGCTGTCAAGGAGCCCCCTGTCAAGGAGCCCGCCACAGGAGTAAGCTGCGAGGACGCATTTCTTGTATGTGCATTTGCATTTGCCCCAGAAAACATTTCCTTTTCCAAGGACATGTAATGCTTTCAAGCATTAACTGAACTTCCTAAAATTGATCCTTAATGTGCATATGCACCACAAATACCAAACATTCGATACCCTTTGTCTGAGTTAAAATGCTATGTCGTCAGCTTGTTCTTACATCTGCAACACTAGCGATTCAATAGACAAACAATGATGCATTTCTTTCGTCGCCACCACTAATTGCTTGGCATACCTAAATGCAAGCAAGGAATGCGTATCGGTAATTAACCCAAGATACGATATACAATTTCCATTGTATAAAGTATCGTATCCCATTAACACCTTTTTACGAACGTCCGTCATAGCGACGTTGCATATACATGACCCTCATCACGGAGCGAACCATTTCGTCGCCTTTTCCTTTGTTCTCGCCGACTGCCTTTCTCGTTGTTCCACTGCTTTCGAACACGTGCAACAACATTGAATCTGTTTGATCGCGCACACACACCACTGCACCAAAAAGATCGCATTTTCTTAGTGGCCACACCCTTAAGAGAAAATTTTCTCTTTCCCCTCCATATCTCACCCTTAATTGAAGATAGAATTCAAGTCAGAGTTCTATCCTCGAGGAGTCCTTTTCCATCTGCCGACGACAATAGTCGTGCGGACTTCCGCTTCCGTTCCGCGGGCGGGAGCGATAATAACTAGAGTCTAGTGCGTGGTAACGAAAGGAGTAATTAAACGAGTCCGTCGTGTGGGTGTTTAAATTAAATTCGAAAAATCAGTTCAATGTTAAAAGATAAATCTAAGTGAAAGCAACCTCGTAACGAATAAAGAATTAACATTAACCAAATCAGTGCGTTTTATTCCGGAGACTACCATCGGTACGTTTTGCTTCATTCTTTGGTGACAATTTCCTGCGGACAGTTTACGGAGGCGCAATGTGCGACTGTAAGAGGACTCCTGGAGTCGACTGCATACCGGAGAGCTTGTGAAGCATGGAGGGGAGGCAACCGCTCGAAAGATCCACCAGCTCATCAGAACAATATGGGATAAGGAAGTCATTCCGGAAGAATGGAAAACCTCAATAGTCATCCCCATCTAAAAAAAAGGCGACAGATCTGATTGCGAACACTACAGAGGAATATCATTGCTCCCAACCACATACAAAATACGAATAAATGTCATACTGGCGAGAATCACATCGCACGCTGAAGAAAAACTGGGAGAATACCAGTGCGGATTCCGTACAAACCGGTCAACAAGCGACCAAATGTTTACAGTAAGGCAATTGCTGGAAAAGAAGTGGGAATACGGAGAGACGGTTCACTAACTGTTCGTTGACTTCAAAAAAGCCTACGACTCAGTCGCAAGACAAAAACTGTGCCATATTGTAGTTGAGCTGGGAATCCCGAAAAAATATGCCGGCCTCATTCAAATTTGCATGAACGAAAACAAAGGGCGAGCTAGAATAGAAAACCACCTCTCTGAACCATGTGAAATCCGGGACGGACTAAAACAGGGGGATGGCCTCTCACCATGTCATTTTAACCTTGTGCTCGAGTATGTCATCAGACAGGTACAAGACGACCACAAGGCCGGATCATCCCTGAACGGAGTCACACAAGTGCTCGCATATGCGGATGACATCGCCGTTTCGGGCGATGATCTCGAAACTGCAAGCGGCAGAAGACGTGGGCATAGAAATAAATAAAGACAAAGCAAAGTACATGATTACGGCGAGAGCAGGTGGACCCCAGGGAACACATATAAACATCAGAAGCAAGATATTTGAAAAAGTTAAAGAATTTAAATATCTGGGAACGATACTGACGGCCTGTAACGAAGTGTCGAGCGCTATTTGGCACGCAGTCGGTAAACTGCTGAAATCCAAACTGCTATCACGTAACATAAACCTCCGCGTCAATAGAACCATAATCATGCCGATTGCTCTATACGGATATGAAACATGCGGTCTCACGAAACGGGAAAAAACAAATTCCGTGTCATCATCATCATCATCATCGGCACTACAACCGGAAACCGGTCTTGCCCTTATTTAGCAAGTCCTGAGGCTTGTTAAATTTTCCATAATGATTTGTTTTTTCCGGGCAGGGTCATTAGTCTTGCGCCAGGGGCTCCCCGACGGGGAATCGAACCCCGATCTCCCGCGTGACAGGCGGGTATACTAACCACTATACTATCGAGGAGCCCGTGTATTCGAGAATAAAGTTCTAAGGGGTATCTTTGGCGGTAAATATGACGAGGAGGCAAGACAATGGAGGAAACTCCACAACCACGAATTGGAAGAGCTATACCGCAAACCTATAATAGTGAGAGAAATCAAGTCGCGAAGATTAAGATGTGCTGGACATGTAGCGCGAATGGGCAACGATGGGACCGTGCTTAGAATTCTTGAAGGTAGACCAACGGGAAAGAGATCAGCCGGGTGCCCACGACGAAGATGGGAGGACAATGTTAGGTTTGACCATGACGAAATCGGATCAGGTGGTCCACCGTGGAAGGAGAGTGCACAGGACAGGGAACGATGGCGGAGTCGAGCCGATGAGGTCATGAACTTCCGGGTTCCTACAATTATCAATCTTGTGTTTTTTATGCACGCAAGTATCACAATCCAGAGAAAGTGGAGAGTTGAATTGCTTTGAATTGAAGACTTATAACAAAACGATATGCATATTGCCCTCGAGATGTTGCTTCTAGCGAACATTTATGTAAATATAGTATATGTCAAAATATTCTTCCGGGAAAGTCTAAAAATAATTTGTCGCCCGGAGAAATTTTTTAGAGCTACGATCGGTGTGTGAAAATGTTTTTGGCGTTCGGAGAAGTTTTTTAAGAGTTTTTTGTGCTGTAGATATACTTAGATACTTCGCTATCTGCGAGTTATCACAACCAAATCTCTAGACTCTTTTTTTTCAAGAAGCTTGTATATAATTTTTAATAATCTTCAGTCAAATTTTACAATTTTTTATTCCAGTTAATAGGAGCCACGCCCTCGCCATAATTTTTTCTTTCATACGGTGTCAGTTTTGATTGACTTCGTACTTTCTCAATTTGCTCGTGTTTAATTCGCCAGCTACTTTTCAAAATCTTACCTCCGCACCAACTACAGCAATATGCTAGCGTTTCAAAAGTAGTTTCCAGCCGCGTCCTGCTTATATTTAGCAGCTCGGCTCTCCTCAGCAATGCGGCACACCATAGGTCACACTGAACACCTATTACTGGCAAATTTGAAGACACACACAAGTAGAAAAAAATATTTTTCTCATAATCGGTGAATAGTTGTTACCTTTGAATACTTTTTACTTCTTTTATAATTCGTTACCTTTACAACACTGGGTTAAGTCAGGCGATGTCTTAAGCGCGTACCGATTTTGCATACAAATGTTGAAGAAAGTATTTGTCTCAACCTTTGTGTTGCGAACGAAATTTCGTTTACTAATGCATTAACGATGTTGTAAAAGGCTTGTGGTGATTCCGCACCATCAAAAACCAGTGAAAATGGGCGTACAAAACCCTTAAAGAGGATCAAGAAGTAGTCTAAGACTTGTTTCCTTCTGCATAAGTTTGACCGATGATAACCTCGAAAAAGTGAAGTAAACTGTACTTGAAAACCGTGATTTCAAATTGAGGGAGGTCCCAGGAGAATTTAGTATATCCCATGAATCTGTTCCCTCAATTGGTCGATAATTTGGCTATAACACACGTCGCTGCAAGACTCGTTCCAAAAGACCTGAAATTTCTTCTAAGGCACTAACGTGAGTAGGTCTCTAGCGACATGCCGCATCGCTGTAATTCAAGTCACACGTTCATGGAGCGCATCATAATTCGTAACGAGATATGAGTCTATGAGTACAATATGCAAACAAGCCAACCCGCAAATTCTTTATTCAATATTTCCACTCATTGTAAAAGTCAGCACGCACAACTGACATCGACTGACTTAACCAGTCTTTGTAAACATACTGGTTGATAGAATCTTCTCAAGCTTGATATCATAATTAGGAACACTTGTACCAAACCGGGAAAACGAATTTTTATATTTTCGACTTGCGTGGTGAATTTAAATCAACTATTCTTGATACTTTTCGTCAGAACATACTATTCACCTCACCTCAAGCCTGGGTAATCACTTGGTTAGATGAGTAAATTCTTGAACCGCTCCTTTAGGTAAAAGAAATTTGCCACTAAATTCCTGCACCTAAATCATGAATGGTGTGATTGTTCAAACTGGCGAACCTTCAGAAACTCTCGCTTTCTTCTCAAATATTACTACCTACATTTCTTGCATGTCATCGCCCGTACTATAGGTGTGCATTGTACGTCTCCGTCACCTGCCACACCTGGCACAACTTTTCATTTTAACACTTCTCCAAAAAAGAAAAAACCTTTTGAACTAGTGATTTTAAACGTTTACAATTCATCTCTCGCCCCAATGCTTTCACAATTTTCCAACCTAGCAGCCACTTATACCTTCGGCTCGTCGACCCAAGACCTGATGGAAGTATTCTTTCATAAGCAAATCAACCATCACAATCCAATAACTATGCAAGACATGTCTGCCCCGGCGACTCCCTACAGAATTCGTGGGACAGCTCAATGGCCAAAGCTTTAATTCTTCTCGTTCGGTGGACGTAAAGAAGCGTGATTCTGCACGCCAACATATTTACGTAGCCTCTAGGCAGGTGTGTTCAATCAGATTCGTTACATGAAGGAAATCACTTTGAGCAAACGGTTTCATTCGCGACCTGATTGACGGTGGCGGTCAGGTGTGGTATTGGCTTTCGCGTCGTTAAGTGATCGACGATAGCCGAAAACTTTCACCCAAGTATTGTACAAATATTGATCTAAATTCATGTGCATTCTAATGAGCTAAACCAGTTTCGATAGTTATATCTTTACGAATTCAGGTGACAAGTTAACAAGGTGATCTCTACTACCATTACTTGCGCACCCATTTGTTTATCATTGTTAGCTATTTGTGTAGCATTTGAGATGCTCGTCCTTATGATACTTGAGTTAAATGATAATTTAATTTAGTACTTTCCCCTCGGTGGCAACTTTGTACGTGTCTCGCCAATTAAGTCAGACCTCTTTAGCAGAGACTGTATTTGGTTTTTATGGGAAACCATAAAGAATGGGAGGGCCTGTGTCGTGCGTGAAGTGCACTTAGAGAAAGTAATGAACTCGTGCAGAAATATTTCTTTCCAAGACTCAAAAGTGGACCGAGTTGGTGAAAATATTTGACTTATTGATCTGAAAAATAGTTGAACCTTTTGTTCAGGTGAACCACGCATGCAATCTGCAAACTAGGGATAAGTACTACGTGTGTGTAGGTCTTTTATTTTTCCGGTTCACTTAAAGTTCCATGTCGCCATCTCGCCATTTGGTAGATAAAAATCGTGACATTAAGTACGGTGGCAATTTCGAAGCGTGCAGACATATTTCGCATTCCAAATCAAGGTCAACGAAAGCACTACATACACGTGTGCTAACCTTTTATATTATGGCAGTGGCTGGAATTGAAAATTACAAAACATTCTTCAATTTTGCGAATTGCATTTTTATAGTTCGGTTGAAATATATTGTTTTCCTTTTTCATTTGTTTATACGTGTTCGCGCAAATAAAGTAACTTTGGGGAATCTCAATGTAGTTTTTTAGAAATCTCAATGTAGTTTGTAGAAAGGGAATCTCAATGTAGTTTCTAGAAAGCCGTCCGAGAACTGGTGGAAGTAGCTTCTTTAAAACGATTAACAGCTACTACTGGTACTTGATTATTTTTTAAATGAACTTTTTTCATATCCTATATTTTAAAGTTTAGTATGGAGAAAGATTGTGAAGAGTGGAACACAATATCCTTTTAATAAAAATGAGCAGTAATCTTCTGCGAACTGTTTGTTAACTGATCTCAACGACAATAATAATGGCGACAATTCTAATATGTTAGGTCAACAAGAAATGATGTGCAGCCAAATTTTCAGGTTCACTTCGATTCGGTTTATTTTGTACAATATCTATGCAACCCTAGGAAAATATTAATCAGTGTCGAGCAATAGAAAAGGTCTAACGTTGAAATCAGTACAATTCATTTATTTTCTCTAATTGGAAATTAATTGTTGAGTACCCTGATATTTTAACACTCAACACACATTTACATATCACTTTTATACAGTTGATAAGTAAAAACCGCACCTCTATTCTTCAATGTCTTGTATGAGAACTTTGATTCCGGAGAATTTTCTTGAAGAGCGCACTAGATTTGTTGTCCACCGAAATCTACCTTTAACTTCAAACTATACGAAAATGTCAAAAGTGATACTTTATTGCTTAGACGATTTTACTGTAATAAACAGTAAGCGAAGAATGGATGAGGAGACGGTCTCTGATGTTCTTCATAAAAATCTAGAAATGTTTACCAGTCTAATAGTTTTGTCTTACCTTCTGGTTGTAGTGCTCTAAAAAGCCCTACCACACTTTTTCTCCATTCAGACATCCTAATCCCAGTAATCCTACACCAAAACCTTAAATCTAATCAAAACCCTAAAAAACCTAAACTAAATCCAAAATTCGCAATAAACGAATCAAATATCCGTTTATCGCTTAAAATTTGCCCCCACGGCATAATTTAATCAAAAATCCTAATTAAAATAAAAATTCACAATAAAAGAATCAAATATTCGTTTATCGTTTTACATTTGCCCCACAGCATCATCAAAATTCAAAATCCGGAGATACGTTATCTCAATCTGAAAAAAATCCTAATAAACTGAACAAACAAAAACCCGAATCACTTTACACATCTACATCTGCGCAATAGTTTCATAAGAATCCAGGAAACTGAATTCTTACCTTAAATAAACACTGAGCATCTCACTCAGTATACCCAAATCGGGATTTTGGTATGAAATTGTGCATTTTTGAGATACAAATCTCGATTTGTTTCCCTTTATAAAGAAACGGTAAAGTGATCTCCGGGCCGCAGTATCTTAATCCTCGTGCCGAAGAGCAGTGGTACACTGATTTAAATTTATATCTGCATCTGTATCCAGGAGCAGTAGTACACTGTATTAAAATCAAATTTATATCTGCATCTGTATCCAGGTGCAGTAGTACACTGTTTCAAAATCAAATTTATATCTGCATCTGTATCCGAGAGCAATAGTATCGGAATATCCCTCTTGCCTTGGAGGCATCGCCCCCTGGAGAATCAACGTTTAATAAACCTGAACTGTAATTAAAACAAACGCATTTTATTATTATTTTGGAATTATCCGTCGTCACAAAACGTTGGCTGTTTCTTTGAGTACCAGGACGACTACTAGAAATAGGAAAAGGCACCGGCGAGTAGAGCGGTGGCAATCCCAAAGTTTTAACCCTTACAGCGTCCACGATTACGGACATCAACAGAAGGTACCAGGTTGCACGGTACAGGGACGCTATTCTCAAAGTGACGTTCCACGAACGATCGGTTGTTCCTCTTCCCTCAAGGCTTGAGGAAGCACGGCGGCGAACGCAATGGGGCCCCTCAGGAGCGGTCTTAAAGAGATCCCTCATCCTTTTCAGGACAAGTAGACACGCCACCTGGGAGCGAGGCCAACAGTAACATCTACTACTACATGGTTTTAGAAGAACTCTCTGTGTTGAATATACATATTCGTTCTTTTATGCCATTGAACAAATGAAAGCTTACATTTACTAGAATTCAATAACATATTTAACTTAGGTTTAATAATCTTCAGGCTTTATGCAGCATGCCAAGACTAATAATGTCTATTATTGCGTCGACCGAAGATCTATGTCCATTTGGAGGAGAAATGATCACCAATGTGAACTCTTAACGGACCAGTTGCTGTAGTTGGTTTTCTCGCCCTACTCAGCGGTGTAAATAGGGCGTTAGAATATACTCACCTAGGTCGTGTTGTCGTAAAACGCGAATAAATACCGAGTGGTAGGTGGGGTCTCAACGCCCTGTCGCCCTGTGGAATACCACCCCATCAGGCTATAGGCTCCGTGAAATGGTCGGGAGAAATCCCTGCCCATCTTTCAGAGATTGGCTGACGTACCCGTTCGAGAAAAGGTAGGTTTAGGTGGTAATCAGTTCCAAGGTGAGATACCATCCCGTCACACTTGACATTCTCCGATATTGTCGGGAGGTCTTTTCGACTATGTTTCGGAGGTATGGGTGATGGCCCGGACTGACATGGATATAAGTCATGGTGGTCGCTTTTGAGATAAAGAATTCCGGAGGTAAATTAGTTTCCCATTCCGAGCTCCGGAACGGTGAATGTCAAGGGGAACATCATGCAAATATTTTGATAAATAACGGAACTTTAAGAAATTCGTCATCGCGTAATCGAGTGGGTTCTCGAGGCTCTGTCGACGATCGCCTGATAACGGCATTTTGTAACACCAGGGGCATCGGTTTCACCAATATGAATGTAAACGCTGCCCACCAATGTTTGCAAGCAGCGAAACCTGGTATCTTTGTTCTACCTGAGACCCAGGTCGATTCGTTAACTGATTCGACATATCTTCGTTGCTCGGGATACCACCTACATATGTCCAAGATTCCGTTAAAAGGGTGGAGTCGGCGTCTTCACGCTGTGCGATTTGACTTGCCAGAGGATGGAGGCGTTGGAACCCAATAACATAACACCACGCGGTTGAGGGCCGTGCTAAGGAATTCTTTTAAATTGCTTTGTTGTCTTTACCGCTCCCCGAATGATGATCAACCATTGACATTCTTCGAACATCTTTCACATACCGTCGACTAGATACGGATCAACCATCCGGCTTCTGAAATTGTCGTCCTTGGCGATTTTAATGTACATAACTCCGGCTGGTTGGTGCATTCTAACAGAACCGACGAGGGTCGGGCGCTAGCGGAAGTGTTCGCTGTTAGCCGCTGTTATTGGGCTCAACTGGTGGAGGAACCTACGCGAGGGCCGGATACCCGAGGTGAACACATTGGATCTGGTTTTGAAATCCGAGCCGCGCATGTACCGTAGAGGTTGCTGCGCCACTAGGAAACTCAGATCACTGCTAAGTAATGGTCGCGCAGCCACCTGCATTTCAAACGAATAACCTAGGCGGTTGCACCATGTTTGGAGGTATGGGGCTGCTAAGTGAGATGATTTTGAGATTTCTTCGCATCTTTTCTGTGGTCGGAGGTACGCTTTGGAGACTACGATCTTAACGCATGCGCGGAGTCAGTCACAGAGATTATTCTTTCCGGAGTGGAGATTTACATTCCGCATCCCACCAAATGAAATTCATCTAATAAACCTTGGTTTGATTAAAAAATGCGAGCAGATTACAGCGGCAAAAAATAGAGCTTTCAAGCAATGGCGCTCCAATCCCACCGAGGTCAACAAGACGAATTTTGTTAGATCAGAAATGCATGCAACCAGGCGATTGATACCGCGAAGAAGGCTTAAACCATAGACCAATAAACTCCTTGAGTACCCAACTGGTTGACGTTCCTTCTGGTCAGTGGCAAGGTCATCAATGCCGAGTTGATTAACTATTTGGAGTGCAGCGGACTCCTGAATGGTCGTTAATGAGTATTTCGTAGCAGACGGTTTACGGGAGACCTTTTGCTCTTATAATCGATAAATGGACATCTGCGATTGGGGTCATTGGATATCTCCAAGGCCTTTGACCGCGTCAGGCACCGAGCATGACTGAGCAAGTTTCGAGTATACGGACTTTTCCAGCAGCGTTGCGACTGGAAGAGGAGCCTCCGCGAAAATCGTTCAATCCGGGTTGTTGCAGACGGCGAGTTTTCGGTTGCCTCAACGTTATATTTTGGCTCCAACCATGTTATTGCTTCACATAAATGATTGGTTGGATTCAATGGATAACAGAGTGTTCAGTTTTGCGGATGATAGTATGCTTGTTTCCCCTTATTCGAGTGATCGACCAATTAGTGCATCAACGTCGTACCACCTGAGATTGTTGTGCTTGCGCCGTGCTTCCTCTATGGTTGAGGGAAGACCGTAGCATGCGAAGTTACTTTAATAAAAACGACTGTTTAGTTTTTTTAATATGTCATCATCATCATCATCGGCACTACAACCGGGATCCGGTCATGGCCTTATTTAACAAATCTCTCCGGTCCCGATGTCATCCAGTTTGGCACTCCCAGGTTCTGGGCATCCTGGTCTACGTCATCCATCCATCACAGACAATGCCTGCCGCGCTGTCTCCTTCAATACATCCTGCCGCAAAGGACTTTCCCGGCAGGATCCTCTTCGCTCATTGGAGCTAGGTGTCCCGCCCACCGGAGTTTACCGAGCTTGATTTTTCTTACAACTTCAGCTTCAAGGTAGATTGCGTACAACTCATGGTTGTAACGTCTCCGGAATCGTCCTCCCTCACATACGGGGCCAACAATTCTCCTTAAGACCTTCCTCTCGAGGGCAGCTAAGAGTTCAGAGTGCCTTTAATTGAGCACCCAGGTCTCGAATCCATACATGAGTACTGGTAAGACCTTTTTTAATATGTATATATCGTTAAATTCGTCCACTCTGCGTGTCGAGCTTCGAGACTGTCGTTTGATATAATGAATTTTCCTTTTTATACTCGAACTCTGAAACACATGAAAGTTTGTTTGGCCAGGGCTTTCTGGACTACTACAAGATGTAGCCAGATCGACTCACTGAATCGGGATCCAGATAAGGTCCTGCAGTGGGGAAAAACCATTCTCGTCTCTCGTCGACTTCCACGCAACGAAAACACAATATACAACATTCGCAGAGAAAAGTGTGTCACCGGATCTGTGGGGATTAGGAGTATTGTGCCAAACACGGACACTCGGTTCACTCCTATCCCCATCCGATTGTCACTAAAGTTACGCATAGTAAAGGAACGAAACGCCGCCACGTTTGTCCACAACCGGGAGTAAGGAAAACACTAACACGATCACCCAAGGAAAAATAATGAAAACACTATCAGGAACAGCCGCCAGGGAAATTAAATGAAACGCACAGTTGTTTATTTGTATTTATTGTTATTTTATACTATTTAGTTCACATAAATACTGCACTGATTTGATGGAAACTAGACGATTACTTCTATTGGTTTATAATGTTCACAAAAGGGTACGCGCAATCTTAATTATCCAATGGAAACGATTTGGCAAGGAGCATTCCTCAAGTAAGTGGAATTTACACTTGAATATAACTCGGCGCGCGACACACAATACCAGAATAAGGGCACGTACCTCAGGGGATTAAACTCGCACGACTTTTGATGAACGCATCTCCGCCATGCGACGGAGAGCGGAAGTCAGCAACGACCACGGCGGTCGGCGGATGGAAATCGACTCAACGATATTCAATCGTTTGGGGTTAGTTTTTGATGGTGTGGTGAGAAGGAAATGAAATTTCCTTTGACCAGTAACCACTGGAAAGCGATCTCTAGAGCGCGGTGGTGTATGTGTGTGTTTGTACCCATCACCGTGTTTATCATTGAGTTTAGCAAAGGATAAACGAACCTGAAACGAGAAAAAAGGAACAATGGTGAAACGTCCTACGGCATCTTTTGGTAATGAGGCTCAGCTGTCTAAATAGCAGCTACTCATTAAATGCTAAAAGGGATTGCGATAATTCATACAATAGAGATCGTATATCGTCTCTCTGCCAACTGGGAGAATCGGATTCTTTTGTTTTGCATGTGTTTATGCTATTGAATCCGATCCGACGGCAAAACGTGGCGTCGGTGATTGTTTGAAGATTCAAACAAAGAAATATTTCCGCGAGAAGTGCTTGCGACTGAATCAATAGTTGCACGTCTTCGGAAAGTAATTTAGATGGATACACAATGACGGTTGTGTATACCATATGTGTCAATTATGCATGGCATCTATGGCGACGGCTGGATCGAATTATACTGTGAATATCTACACTAATTGGAAATTCGGTTTTTTGGTCGCTAATGTAGAGATGCATTGGTAATGTATGAATGGCCTTGTAGATGCAATTCTTTTTAGGAATTTTATGTAATGCTTGTATGCATTAATGCCCTTGGAAAAGGAAATATTTTCAGGTGCCGATGCGATTGCATTGATGGGAGGGAATGGGAGTTGCGTTGCGGACCGTCACAGGTCCACAGCTGATGATGAATGGCCAGGCCCTCAAATCTGACGAAAGCATGACATTGCTCGGCGTCACGGTCTGTGCGGATGTATCATGGTATAAATATGTGTCGAAAATCGCTAGGTCCGCTTCTGGAAAACTGAGTTTTTAAAGCCAAGAAATATTTTACTCCGGCCAAACTTTTCCTTCTGTATAAATCCTAAATTAGACCGGCGGTCGAATATTGCTCTTATGTTTGGAGCTCTGCTCAACCCTCAACCTACTTGAGACTATGCAGCGACGAGTGATCCTCCTGATCGGGAAACGGCGCTGACGTCGGGACTACAGTCGTTATCACATCGAAGGCGCGTAGCTGACCTTTGTCTGTTTTAAAGATGTTATGACGCGTACTGTTCTTTGGAAATTCGTGGTATTGTTCTGCCCAATTCGGTTTATATGCGCCCCACAAGACAATCCGACAGATCGCACCACTTTGTTCGTTCCGTTACAGAGCGGGAAAGCTGTGGAATTCCTTTCCCGTGCGAGTGTTTCCAGAGTGTTACAATCTACAACTATTTAAGAAGAACTGCAATATTTATCTGGTGGCATATTGGGGCGGCGATGCGTCGCTATAGGTTTGCCTCTCCCGGGAGAAGTGTAATAAGAAAAAGGGGAAACCCACATGCGGATGAAGCGCAGCCGATTTAAATTGGGTTAGATTTATCCTGCCTATCTCTCTTAACTTGGCGCAAGGCTAATAACCTTGCCCGGAAAAACTAATTATAATCGAAAATTTAACAAAATTTACTTGCTAAATAAGGCCAAGATCGGATCCCGGTTGTAGTGCCGATGATGATGATGATGATGATGATCTATCTTAACCATATATTTAAATAAAATACTTCATATATATCAGAACTTAACTGGAATGCTGTCTTCCACCTTCTCAAAAGCGTACCTGTGAACCTCGCACATATCCGTACGCAATAGAAATTATTTTTGCACATCCTTTCAATGCTTATTTAGATTTCACTCAAATCCTTTTAAAATGTAAGTAAATAAATGTTTTTTAAATACACGAAAAAATGCTTAACAAAAAAATAGAAAATATAAAAATTTTACATGCTATGGAACAAGCTATTTCTTTTTTTATTATCGCATTGGTCTGGAGTTATTTTATTATTACACAATCCAATGTTGTTCACTCAGAACAATACTACGACAATAAATAACTTAAGATACTATAACTTCAAGAGCACACGGATGGCCAGGGAAATGGAATTTAAGTTCGAACATTTGTCCTGCTTTTTAAAAAAAGCGGCCTTAATACCAAACAAAGAAGAGGAACATGTCGCGGTTCTGCCAAACCCCACGGCCCACTTACCTGAAAAACCCCCATAACTACATCCCAATCGGCATAAGTTTTCACTAATGCAAGCGCATTAGCACCTTAAGTGCTTTACGCATCTAGGTTATCAAATTTATAACCTAAAAGTCCCTGTAAAAGAAAACTTACCTTTCATGCATCTCTTCGCATATAATTTCCTGTAAGATTTCTTTTCTGCCTTTTCAGGAATCCCAAAACCTATTCGGTGCCTTCGGTTGCCAGGCAAATACTAACTTTCCCACACCTGCACCGCAATCTCCACCCAGCATAAACATTTCCTACTACGAGGACATTAATCTTTCAACGCATTACATGAAAATTCCCGAAAGATTCTGTTCACACATCTAATGCATCATTAGAATTCGCTGGAAAATAATTCATTTGCATACATGTATTATAAGTGGGAAAACTATTCCGGCACCAATGTTTGCCAACCAATTTTGTTCCTCATGTGCACCCTTATCTTCCCACATGCACGTATCTTGCAGACCCTTTGTCCAAGGGACAAAAGCAATACGCACATCTAGCGTCTAGTACCATAAAACCGAATTCCTACGCATGTAAACATGCATAATATCCAACCAATGATTTGTTTTCCCACTAACAAACAATCTCCCATTCCTTTCTCTGCCGCAACGAATTTCCCTGCACATACAAATGCATGCAAGGGATTCGTTTTGGCCACCGACCCAAAAACGATATACATTTCTCATTGTATAAAGTATTGTAATACATTAGCATCTCTTTCGAATAGCTATTAGCATTTTTACACAAGGGCATCACTCATCTAAGACTTTTATGATGCCCTCGTCTCATCTTTTCTCTTACATTTCTTCGAAAATCGTCGTCTATTTATTTAGACGCGATGCACTTCATAGACAACGATCTTCTCGATCTCTTTGTCCTTGCCTCCTGCCTGCTTTGTTTTGTCATTGCCTTCGCGCATGGGTAAACAACACAGATCTGAATGATCACACACATACCACCATGACCTCCATTACGAGATCTGGTTTTCTATTCCACCAAGAGAGACTTTACGTTTCTCTGGTGGTAAGTAAATACATACCCTTAGTGGAGAGGATATCTACCACCACACCACAAACTCACCCCAAAACGAAGGTTGTATTGTGGGGTAAGTTGTCGTGGCGCCAGCATGGACGCGAGTTCTAAATGGGGTTTCTGTTTGTTCAATGCCGCTAGTCATGAGAAACAGATCCAGAAATATGGGAAGGCAAAGAGATCGGGTAGATCATTGTCTAAGCTATGCACTGCAGCTGTAACGATAGCCGCAATGCCCATGCACATGGTGCTAATTGATTCTAGCTTATTTACAGGGAATTGTATTTAGGATACCACAAACGATGTGAATTGTTTATGGTATCGCCGGAAAACATTTGAAGGACAGCGTTCTTTGTTTGCACATGGTGCGAGTTCGGGAAATTGGCTTCGGCGTCGATTGCGCTAATTATATGCAGCTGCTTGGGTTGTTTATTGGTAGGAGAAAAGACCGCCAGCCAATGTGTACGTTAAGAGATTTATCATACACATGGCGAAGCTGAAAAAATAGACAGCGCAATGTTTATGGTCCCTGGTGAATATTACATAGTATGTAATCCAAATCCTTTGTTATTAGGAATTCGTCTAGGGGAATCTGCCTGGTACCGAAGGCGCCGAATTGTTTTGAGATTCCTGATAAGGTAAGAAAGAAATCTTACAGAGTATTGTATGCGAAGAGATGCATGAAAGGTGAGTTTTCTTTTCCATGGACTTTTGGATTAAAGATTTGATCTCTTTAATGCGTGGAGCATTTAAGATGCTAATGCGATTGCATTAGTGAAATTGGGAAATTGGGTGAAAGTTATGGGGGTTTTTCAGGAAAGCGAACCGTCGGGTTTGACGGAACCGCCACAGCATCGCTGAGTCTTTTAACATCCGCAGACTAGCAGGGTCGTTGCCGCTCCCGCTCCTCGTCGCGCGCCGGGGACGCAAAAATACCCGGAGTCGTGTGTATAGTAAAATAAAATTTATAGAAATCAATTTAATAGTAATAATAAGTTTAAGTGAAGTATAAAAACACTAACATGTGTAATAATGGCTGAGAACAAAGTGATTTTTATGTAGAGACTAAAACGTAACAATAAAGAATTATTGTTGATCAAACCGGAGTGTTTTGTTTCTGTGTTGTGCCCGCTCGGTTGCGAAGGTCAACCATCGTTTTCTTCATCCTCGCGTTGTGAGCAGTGTCCGCGTGAACAATAGACATTGGGGTTGGAAGTGAACGGAGTGCCCATGCCTGGCACAATACTTCCTCCCCACAAACACATATTTCAACTTTCAATACAAAGGCTTAATTTTTAAGAATAAAATTAAAACTTCGTTATTGTGATACTTTAATAAATGACTCGAAGGCGCGCCATTGTTACGTAACAATATTTTTAACTTCTTGACTCTATTATTTTAACTAGCTTTGAGTTGCGTACGGAAAAATACGAGAGCTCGCTCTCCTGCCGACTTACGCACAACGCTTGGTCATCCATTTCGTTGCCATTAAAATATTAAGTATTTGTAGCTAAAATTCATCGGTGTTACATTTACCTCTCCTTTCCCTGTTTTCTTTCACTCACAGTATTTTAGTATTTATGGGTGTCACAAAATCCCACGTCATGTAAGAAATCTTGTTAAATTTTTTACCTTTACATAAGAAATAGTTATAGTTATCGAATATCTGGTTATTTCTAAGATCACCTTCGTATGTCGCTCTTCTACTGTAAATCGTATTCTTGCAGCAACATTTTGATTTTTGGACATTTAGTCAAGAGCAGTTCCCATTGGGCAACCAATCTACAGTCAACTGGCATAAATAATTTGTCACACACTATATTATTAGAAGTGTGTAAGAAAGTTCGAATTCCGATGTGAATTTAAGAGTTGAAGCTTGTGTTTTATCCCAAAATATTTATGGTCATCTTTGTCACCGTAAAAATATAATGATCTATTAGCATTCTAGAAAAAAGGTATAAATTCACATTAAACATTCGAATTACGGTTTCTTTGAATGGAGTAATCAACAGACAGTGACGAATTGAATAAATTACCGATTCCCGTAACAAATATAAATCAAGTTTGTATTGAATTCTAAACTGTTCGAATATAAGCAACCAAATTTGGTTCTACAACAACTTGAGGCAGCCAACCGAATGGTCAACCGATACGGCAAACAGAACTCATTATAAAGGCTACGATTCGATAGAAGACGGCCTATAGATAACATATTTTCAGATACTCCAGAAGTATCCGAACACCTCAAGCCTCTATCTACCAGGAGCAAGTGCGTGTGACCCAAATGGATAGTATGCTCATAAAAATTCATGGAAACCAGCGTAAGCCCCTAAACATGCCCGATTTCACTTAATTTACAAAAAATGTATGATGATACAACGATGTTTACAGTGAAATTATAAGTGCGATCATACCCGTATACGTATAACAAAGCATGCAAAACAATCAGACGAAGTTTTCAGCGTTTTAAACGCATCTTTAGAGCACGCGATCGCCTGCAGGCATTTTGTTTCCATTACTTCAGTTTATTCGCCCATCTTATCCCTCTTCTCGAATTAATATCAAATAAACAATTACCATCAGTACCAAGTAGTTCGAAAATGTTGCCGTTTCCAAACACAAATCAGCTGCCATTTATTCAAGCTTCAGAGAAGCGCCTGTCGTTTTAAGTTCATTGCTCCCAGATGGGGGGCTTCTTATATTCGTGATGTGGCTGGTTGCTGAAAACATCCGGTATGCAAGAACGTTGCAAGACACCGAAGTGGACGCATTTCAATTTGGAAGTCAACAATAACTAATTTGGTATGAGTTTCAGAAGTTCAATGTACGACAGGTAGGTTAGCTCTACACGGTTACCAAGGGGGGTGATTCGAATACTCACCAAGGAGAAGAAACATTACGCAAACTCTTGATCGCAGAACTTTATCTCACGGATAACCTTTAACGACAAATACTAAGTCAGATACCAGCTAGTTTCGTATATTGTTATTTGCGACAGTAGTTGAATGAACATCATCCTCTATTCGCTATGAAGATGCTCACGAAATATGGGACTGAGGTCTCAGGTGTGAATTTCCCGTTTCGTCAGCGATAACAAAAGGCAAGGTAGCGCATCTTCATGCACAGCTGCACCGCAAAGTTGGGTAGTTATTAAGTACGGTATCAGTTGAATGAGTCAATAGGTGTTTGATCTTTGCTCACACTATGAAGTGATCTTTATTTACTTCTTATCGTACAGCCGTAAATCAGCTTTAAGAGCATTCTGATTCACAGGCTTTAGGGGAATTAGTATCTATAGAAGACCTTTCCTATAAGTAAGTCACTTGACTCACTTTCAATTTCGGAATAGAAACTGACAAATACAGTTGACGGATGTCTGAGAAATGAGAGAAAACCACAAAAGAAAGATGACTTTTAATGGATGGTTAAAGAATGTGAGTGTCTCATAAGTTTTGTATGTGGCTGTTACCAGTAGCTAATTCAAATCAAGAGAAGCTCATTACAGTTTACCATTCGTCGATGTAGATTGTCAAATTATATACAGGAACACAGAAAACCTTTTACGTAAAATATCATTTTAATTATAATAACGTTTTTGGTCGTAAACTGAATAAATTTGTGGTGGATCTTTATATAAATAAATTCGCGCTTAAGTTTTATATAGAAATAGACATTCAAAGCGTGGCGAAGTTCTGATATAGTAGTATAGTATAGAATAGACCAAACCACATTTCTATTGCCATTAACATAAGTTTCACTATTGCAGAAAATCGCATTTAATTGTAAAAGTGGAATCCTTTGTTGACCACCAGTAGTTGCCTCTTTTAAAGGTCAGTATCTCCAGCCGATATAACCAATGCTTTGAATCTTTGCCATAGTGAACTCACTAGGTGAACTGGGATCTTTCTCACTATCTTACACCAGAAATCACCCCGAAAACAATGGCCGTGCTACAAGTAGTCCGTCTTCGGACATACCAGTCGAGTTTGTGCTCAATTTTTTAATGACATCAATTTTGCGCTAGCCCTATGAGTAGGGCGTTAGAATATACTCACAGCTAGGCCGGCTTGTCGTAAGAGGCGAGTAAAGGGCGAGTGGTAGTAATTGAATATACGAGTATGGAGTGAAAAGTTTCCGGTCTGGCCTACAGATGACACCACCAGGCTTGTATTCTTCTCATTAGCTTGTATATAAATTTTCAGATCGATTGCTCTGTTAGTATACATTTGAGAGCCTACTGACCCCCGATTCTTTACGTGAAAATGGAAAATCAGAGAAACGTGCGGTCATTAAATACGTCTATTTAAAAGGCCTAACACCACATTAAAAAGAACTGGATTCCACACTTAAAAACTCTTCTCCATCATGTTCAACGTTTAACCGTTGGTTGGGTTTTTGAAAGGCCGCACTAGCACTTTGGACGAGGCACGTTCAGGACGCCCCGTTTAAGACACAACTCCCATCATGATTGAAAAAAAAAAACTAAAAATGACGGTAGAGGACCGCAGATTAAAAGTGACAGAGATATGTGAGACTATTAGGATGTCAACTGAACGTGTACGTAATATTTTACATGAACATTTGAGTATGAAGCAGCTCTGTGCTAGGTGGGTACCCCGTTTGCTAAAAAATCTTGTTTCACCATGACAACCCACCTGTCTATTCATCGGTCGTTGCGATGGCTAAAATCAACGAATTGAAGTTTGAATTGTTCCCCCAACCAGATTTAGCCCCCAGTGACTCTCATCTGTTTCCCAACCTTAAAAAGTGGGTAAAAAATTTGACTACAACAGATTTAGCCCCAGTGACTCTAATCTGTTTCCCAACCTTAAAAAGTGGGTAAAAAATTCGACTACAACAAGGAAGTCATCGATGCTGTAAACGAGTTTTTTTGAAACGCTTGTTGAATCCAACTGACAGATACTCTCCACTATCCTACACGATCGGATAGCCCCATGCGCTAAAGCCATCATTGGTCAATATCAGTGTGGCTTCATCCCAGGCAAATCAGCGATTGATCAGATATTCACCCTTAGGCAGGCGATGGAAAAATGTCAGGAATTTAAGATTCCATTATAGCATCTATTTATAGACTTTAAGGCCACCTACGACAGCATAGCCAGGGTAGAACTACATAATGCCATGAGAGAATTCGGCATTCCAAACAAATTGATACGACTTTGTAGGCTGACCATGACCAACGTAACTAGTCAAGTAAAAGTAGCGGGATTGCTGTCCAAACCAATAAACATCTTTAATGGACCCCGACAAGGGGACGGTGTGGCCTGCCTCCTCTTCAACCTGGCGTTGGAGAAAGCAATCCGTGACTCTGGCGTCACAACTAGGGGGACTATTATCATCAAGTCCAGCCAGATACTTACCTACGCAGATGACATCGACATCATCGGTAGAACCGAATCAGCTGTACAGGATTGCTTCACCCAAATCGAGCAGGCGGCACAAAAACTGGGACTACACTTTAATGAGGGAAAAACTAAGTACTCGTACATGGTGGCAACTTCTGCGAAGAGAAGACCTAACGTTGGTCAAACTATCAGGGAAGCGGAGCACGAATTTGAAGTAGTGCAATCCTTTAACTACCTTGGGTCAATAGTATTAGCCGATAACAATATGGAAGAAGAAATACGCGAACGGCTGATCAAATCAAACAAAGCCTACTATGCTCTATCAAGGCTCTTTAAATCCCGAAATTTATCCAGAACATCCAAGCTACTACTGTACAAGACCATGGTCTTACCAGTACTCATGTATGGATCCGAGACCTGGGTACTCTGTAAAAAGCACTCTGAACTCTTAGTCGCGTCCGTGAGGAAGGTCTTAAGGAGAATTGTTGGCCCCGTATGTGAGGGAGGACGATTCCGGTGACGCTACAACCATGAGTTGTACGCAACCACCTTGAAGTTAATGTTGTAAGAAAAATCAAGCTCGGTAGACTCCGGTGGGCGGTACACCTAGCTCGAATGAGCGAAGAGGAGCCTGCTCGGAAAGTCCTTTGTGGCAGGATGTATGGAAGGAGACTGCGCGGCAGACCTTGTCTGCGCTGGAGAGATGGCGTAGACCAGGACGCCCAGAGCATGGGAGTGCGAAACTGGATGACATCGGCTCGAAATCGGGACCGGTGGCGAGATTTGTTAAATAAGGCCAAGACCGGATCCCGGTTGTAGTGTGATGATGATGATGTTGAATCCAACTATTAAAATTGTATTACTGTATTAGAGCGCCATTATGAAAAATGTATTAGTCTTGACCGCGATTATCTTGAAAAATAAAGGGAAAAGAAATCTTTAAAAAGTTGTTTTTCTTTATCAGACCGGAAGCTTTTCATCCCACCCTCGTATAAGAAATAAAAACAACAACGACTGCTATTATTACTACTACCACTACTAATACTACCAGGTGTATGCGTTATTTTTTTCCGGTTTAACTAAGATATGGCGCCAGCGAAAAGTACGCAGCGTCTTAGTTTGACAAATTTTGTTCCTCTGGGGTTCAACTACAAACACACACAAGTTGAGTCCGCCAAAAACTAGAGTCTTCGTTTTATCGTTCAGTGATCATATAGAGGTTTGTGCCTAAAAAAGAACATTTTCGACGCGCACAGCTTTTCTTATTTAATCAAAACAAAAGGCTCTTGAAAGTCATCGTTTGGTGGTAGAAAGATATGGTGAACACGCTCCATCAATTAGAACATGTGAGACATGGTTTCGACGACTTAAAAGTGGAGATTTCAGTGTGGAAGACAGTGAGCCCTCGGCTAGACCACAAAAATGTGAAGATGAGCAATTGCAGGAGTTATTGGAAGTTGACCCCGTGGCGTCGCTAAATAGATGCACACACAATACACAAGCAAATAGTGGAGAACACCGAACGAAAATCGAATAACAAAAGGCATCAGAGCCGTATACCATAGCGATAACATGACGATTCACACCAATGGAATACACTTGAGTTTAAAAATCGAATTCAAAACACGGCCAGTAGCCTGATGTGTTACGCATTGGTTCAATTTTTGATGATTCTAACTGTCATAGCGTCAGTTCGAATCACACGCTCTTCACTATCATCTCAAACGCTATAACCCAACTCAAACTCAACGGCAATTAGCAGAAATATCACATGTGTCACAAGAAACAATCAGCAGACGTTTACGAGCAATGGGAAAGATCAATACCAGGTGTATGCATACGTTTTTTTTCAGTTTAACTAAGATATGGCGCCAGCGAAAAGTACGCAGCACACAGCACAAAACTAGTGAAAGACACCTTGAAATCGCTTGGATGGGAAATACTATGCCGTACTCCCCAGACTTGGCGCCATCTGACTATCACCCCTTCGCATCAATGGGGCACGGCTCGCACAACAGCACTTCAGCGATTTCGAGGAAGTTGGAAAATGGCTCGACGAATAGTTTGCCGCGAAAGACAAGCAGTTGGCGATGCGATTTGTCAGGAAAGACAAGGCAAGCAACAGCAAACAAGTTCCTGGAAAACACAATGATCAGCTGTATACCAAATGCGGAAAACCACTCGAGAGAAAAAAGGCACTCAGCAAACGAGTTGAAGAAAAACCACTTACGAGAAAACGAGCGAACAAGATGTCAGCTGCGGGCTATATAAGGCGAGCGCAACGATAGAACACCAGGGAGTCATCACAGGAACTCCTCAACAAACGGCCTTAACGAGACCAATTTCAAAGAGAATATTTTATGGATAAGAAGTCAACGTGCGAAAAATAAATAATAAGACAACAGTTATTAATAAATAAACAATTAGAATAACCTAATTGTATCGGCGTTTTTTGCTTGTTTTATTTCGCTTTCACCCTTTTTTTGGTTTCGCAGGTCGCAGTGAATTGTACTGGGCAAAACTACAGCGCCCATTCATCCAGAGCAGAGTCCGGCTCTGGGAGTACAAGAAAGTAGTTCGTTTAGCCGGCCAGTGCCGGATATAGTCTACTAAGTTGCGACATCGCTGGAAAGGGCGTCGTTCAAAGGTTGTTTTTTTCTTTCCTTTCAGTAACACTATTCATAAATGATGGGCGAAATGCGTAGAAGCCCGTGACCAATATTTTGAATAAAAAAAAATTAATTTCCCTACAAAATAACGTATTTTTTTTACTAAAGAAACCGGAAAAAACTTATGCCGACACCTAGTACTACTAGTACTATTTCTACTACTCCTACTACTACTATTACTACTACTACAACAACTACTACTATTACTACTGCTACTACTACCAAAACAACAACAACAACTACGACTACTACTACTATAACTACTACTACTACTACTATTAGTACTACTACTACTACTACTACTACTACTACTACTAGTACTACTACTACTACTACTACTTAAATTTTTATAAACTTATTGATTTGTTTGTTTACACTCTTAGTTTTCCTCATTACCAAAGTCAAACAAATTTTGGTAAACATTTGGTTACAACGATTAGCTGATACTTAAATCCAAAGGTAATAAATCACATGTATATGATATATTCATAAATCAAAAGTAGTAGAAAAACAGGATAGCGCATATCAATTAATCTACAACCAGTTACGTATCAATTAAAATTGTGTTATGATATGAGTCAATAAATTGAATTTTTATTATCGCCAAATTATAGCGACAGCAGAACCAGTTATTCCGAAAAAGGTGGCTCTGACTAGTTATAAAGTACCACTCGGTTTTCAATTTTGTTCCCCATTTTTTCGCCATTCTCCTTCCTTATGAAAGCCGCAATAATATACATATTATAACAATAGTTGCCACAATCTATTTAAGACCTATAACAAATTCGCGTGCAGAAATACTGTAAATTATAATTTCAGATTGCTATATCAGAAAACTTCAATTAAAGCCGAATAAATCTTAATCTATATCGTTCCGCTTACACAAAATTCAGCCCACAAATTCATTCCCTTGTAATTATAAATAACTCCACTATGTATGTGTTAAGCATGATAAACCCAATTTTCTGTTACTTGGATCAAGGCAAGTCAGAACGTTAATACATTACTAAGATTACGATGACCACCAAATTAGATATAATACCAACACTCTCGCTGCAGTTCATAAGGCAACGGCTGTCTATTAATGAGATCGATTTCTGATCGCCTGCAGGCACGCGACTGCTCTATTAATACTAGCATAACTGGTGAAAAGGGTATCTGAAAGACTGCTATAAAATTGTATCTAGAGGTCAGGCAATAAATTCGATCGTTCGTCAGGGTTTCCTATGGGAAAAATTACTGTTTGTTGTTAGTTAGAAAGTCATAAAAACTTTTGCCGACAACTAAATTATTAGAAAAAGAAAGGCATTTAATTTTCCAGTATACCTAATAAAGGAAGAGTTGTGGTAGTTGTTGTAACTTGAAAATTAAGTAATCTAAGAGATCGTCATTGGCTTGCAAGACCTAACAAAAGTATAGTATTTTAAGCATCTAAAAATCCTGTCGCCTTTTATATAAAATATTAATAGTATTAACTGGAATGTATGCAATATTATTTCTGTACACCTTCGTTTAGGAAAGCATGTAGTTTTATTGACTTCTGGTTTCCTATTATTCCTTTCAACTATCTACTTATATATATATATATATATATATATATATATATATATATATATATATATATATATATATATATATATATATATATATATATATATATATATATTATGCGTTTGAAAATTCTCCATATATATGTGGGTTTAAAAAGATGACATTGATCATTTTTGAATTGTCGTGAACAGAGGAAATGGCAGAGTATTACGAAGGACACTATTTATATTTTAAGCGGTGTTGGTTTTTGATATGTCGATAATGTTGTTGGTATTCTAGGTGGTTTGTTCTATTTTTCGGGAGAAGACTTAAATCGGTGTTGAATATCTTAGGTGATAATAACCGGGGGGGGGGGGGGGGGGGGGGGGGGGGGGGGGGTTGTGGTTTTGTGTTTTTGTGGTTGCCTTTTGTGGTTTAATGTCTATTCGGAATAGGTCCGCAAGTAATATTGCCTGTCCTAATGCCGACAAGTACCTTTGGGGCCTTTCCTCCTAAGGATGTGTTTAATATCCTCCACTATGGGTGTCTCCGGTGTGGCGGTAAGTTTGACAACTAGCTTGGGTGAATGGTACTTCATTCGGTTTTCAATCGTCGGGAGTCCACTTTTTGCTAGAATGTTTGTTATTGGTGTGGTTCTGAATGCACCTGTACTTATTCGAGCTGCTGCGTGATAGGGGGATTTCACTAGTTGTAGGTTAGTTTTGCTGCATTTCCCGTATATTGGTAGGCCGTAATCTCTTTTCGATAATATAATTGCTCTGGTGATGTTTGCTAGTGTTTTAGTATGAACAAAACCCTTTTTTGATCCTAAGTATTTAATGATATTTAACCTTAGATCTAAGTTTTTCTTAAGAGCTATTCACTGTCAAATTGTAGGCCTAGAATTTTTAGTGTATTAACATTGCTGATGGTGGAGTTTTCAAAGTTAACTGCTAACAATTTATTACAACTGTGTTTTTTACATATATGTAATATTTTAGTTCGTTCTCAACCACCGAAGTGAACAGACCGCGTCAACCAAACAAATCCTTGTACGATTCCGGAAAGTGAAAAGCAAACAAACGATAAGTGGAACCATTTTCCGGGAAACCTTCTATACGAACAAAAGGTCCACATGTGCACCAACTGTGTAAAATTGGGTGGTGTGTAGTGGAAATTAAAACACAATTCCTCAGAATCTGAGACTAATCCCAAAAACAATGAGTACCAACAGCAGTGCACCAAGCTCAATTAATGAACACATGCTGATGCAGCAAAATAATGCGCTATTTAATGAAAATCACAGCCGCAGTCAAAACGAACAGCAGCTGTATAGTCAGTGGCATTATGCAGTCAACGGATGGCAAAATACACAGAGTGAAAATGTACACCTAAAATCCATGATAATGGAATTACAGAAACAAGTGGAGGAGCTGAAAAAGCGTCCGCCAAGGAGACAAATGGACACACCTCTACAAGTCGCAGCAAACCCAACGACTCAAAAAGCAGACTCCAGTCCACCAACGCCAGTACCGGAACAACAGATTGAATACTGGCCTGATGAAGAACAATTAGCCAGGGACACCGAAGAATGGGTTCTGGGAAGCCCCAAAAATAACAAAAAACGTAAGGCGAATACTACCCCCTCACCCAAAAACAAAACAAAAACACAGGGAAAAGCAACAACCACCAGCTCACAACAAACAACAAAACAACAACCTGCAGCATCAACCATCAGCCCACAAGAAACCAAAAAGGAACGACCTCCACCTCCGATTGTGCTCAATGGAATTAACTCATACGAATACCTGTATGGCCTAATTGTGCAAAAGGTGAATGAGGATTCCTTCCAAATAAAACTGATCGGAGAAACAACAGCGAAAATTAATTGTAATGATCCGAACACCTACAGAATCATTACAAAACTATTCAAGGAATCGAATCTGGACTTCCATACATACGAAAATAAGCAAACGAGGCCAATCAGGGTAATGGCCAAAAATTTGCACTCATCATACAACCCGGACAGCATCAAGAACTACCTCATAAAGAAGGGACTTAAGATCCTGTCGGTTTTCAACAAATTCTCATGGAAGGATAAAAAGCCACTAAATATGTTTGTCTTAACCTTCAGTAATGAAGAAAATATAGAAAACATTAGACAAATAACACACATACTTGGGTGTAAGGTGGACATCGAAGCAATGAAATTAAATAAATTAATACCTCAATGTAAAAAATGCCAAGCCTATGGACATACACAAAATTATTGCAACAAAAATGCAAGATGTGTAAAATGTGCTGGCAACCACCAAACAGTAAACTGCACAAAACCGCCCAGCCAAAACCCGAAATGCGTCAACTGTGGTGACGCACACCCAGCCAACTACAGAGGATGTCTCGTCGCCAAGGAGATACAAGACCTCAAAAATAAAAGAGTTGCAAAATCCAAGCAAAAAAACCCCACACCTAAAGAAGACAGAAAGGAAAACCCAACCAAACTAAGAGTGTGAACACCCAAAATAAGCTAAGGTATGGCTCCATTGCTGCATCCACCTCAGGCATACAAGATACAGCCAAAAAGCAAGAGGATAATGTAAACCAAGCCCTACAACTTATCCTCAACAAGATAACCAACCTGGAAAGCTGATTCTCTAAACTAAACGAGAGGGTGACTCAACTTGAGACCAGTACCAAAAAAACTGCTCCAAAACCCAAAAGAAAGTAAAATGACTAACATACTAAAAATTATGTCATGGAACGCAAACGGACTGTTAAGGCATCAACAAGAGCTACAAGCAGTCCTGGATATAAACAAAATAGATGTGTGTCTGATATCAGAAACACATCTTACCAAACAGTCCTTTGTCAAATTCAGAGGATACAAAACATACCATGCAGTACACCCCGGAAATGCATCAAGGGGAGGAAGTGCGGTGATAATCAGAGAGCACATCTCTCAATACGAAGAAGCAAAATTCGAAGCAGAAGATATACAGGCAACTGCAGTGAGTGTTAACACACAACACCTTAACATCACACTAGCTAGCTTATATAGCCCCCCGAAACACAACATCAAATCTGACAGATACAAAGAACTCTTCAAAGCCATAGGAAACCGATTCATCATAGGTGGTGATTAGAATGCAAAACACACGCAATGGGGCTCCAGACTGATCACAACAAAAGGAAAAGAGCTATTAGAAGCAATTCAAGCCTATCGATGTGAAGCCATATCTACTGGTAAGCCCACCAACTGGCCCACAGACCCAGATAAGATGCCAGACTTGATAGACTTCTTCATCATCAAAAATGTGTCAACCAACTATATGTGCATCGAAGATAACCTAGAACTAAACTCCGATCATTCGCCGATCGTGCTGACACTAAGTGAACACATCATGTCAAAACCGACCAACCCATGTCGGGTTTCGAACCAGTCTGGAGAACAAGATAACACTAGCAGCCCCTCTACAAACAGAAGAGCAACTGGACGCTGAGGTGGAGAAATTAATAACATACAACACTCGGCAAATAATTGCAGAAAAAAGAAAGGCGAGGAAGAAATGGCAGCAGTCCAGAGCCCGACAGGACAAAACAAGGCTGAACAACCTATCATCACAACTGAAAAGTGAGATCAAACAGCTAAAGAATAACAGCATTAGCGAATACTTACGAAATCTGACACACGACTCCAGTACAGAATACTCACTATGGAAAACTACGAAAAACATAAAAAGACCAATTATGCAAACACCTCCAATCAAAACAACGGAAGGCAGCTGGGCTAGAAACAACACACAAAAAGCAATAACGTTCGCAGAACACTTACAAAATATATTCCAACCCAACCCAGAAGGTAGTACTGAGCCACTGCCTAACGACTACGAACAAGAAATAGTCGAAATGCTGCCCGTCACCCCAGCAGAAGTTGAAAAAGAAATTAAAACTAATATCAACCCCAAAAAAGAAAAGTCGTGTCTTTGCTGTTGTTTTCTCACTCTCGCTGGGTCCGTACAGAAACTGTATTCCGCATCTTTGTGGAGACATAAGATTGTGGTACAATAATGAAAATTTTTTAAAACGGCTTGATTTAAACCCGCTGTAGGCTCCCCCTATTTTTGGGGGTAATGTTATGGTTCAAATCTAAGAAAAAACTATAAATTCTATTCTTGCATGCGCGGCAAATCTTTTAAAACCTAAGGCAGCAAAAGAAAAACGTTATTGAAAAACAAAGAGGAATTTTAGCGTTGGTTATTCTTATACAATGTATATCACACATTCAACTTTCGTCTCTCTAAAAGAAAAAGGAACAGACAACAATTAGTTGCTTTAATATCCTATACGAGCCCAAGACCTACTAAACTTACTTATAGGTTTTGTAACTTGGCACACAACTGTCTCAATGATGCAATGTTTAATTAACCCACATTGGTGAGCACACCACACAGAAAACTTCCTTAAATTTGTAGCTGAAGCGTGTATTCAAATTCGAAATTACACACATAGCTGCAGCAGGTAGCACGTCTGATATTATGAAATTGTGAAGTAATAGATTAAAAAATCGGATTCATCTGATTGTCCTTTTCCCTTTCGCCAAGCTAAACAGCAATTTCTTTATCTGAAAGGCTCTCTTTAATGTAGAGACGATACCTGAAATAATTAAGATAAGCGTTAGGGAATTTCATCATGTATTCAAGAAGATATGCATGACAAAATCGGAGCCAGATGATACAAGAAAAAAATTTACATAACCACCTTAAATTAATATCTACTTCGACCGCAATGAAATAATATAAATGAAATCGCATGGACTCGCCTTCTTTAAATTGTCTCTTGAATATACATACTTGATCCGTACTCAAAAAATACTTGGCGACTCGTAATTAGAAACTAGAAATTACCTGCAGTCGGATTTTGAGGTTTTCATCACATTTCTATTTTCTTGTTTGTTAGCTTAATTATAATAATAAATAAATAAAAATAAATAGACATTCGCCATTGCTGTAGAAGAAATCAATTTCTCCATATCAACAAATTGGTATGTTGTTTAGTATCGAGCAGATACGAAGTGATATTGTGAAAAAAAGAGCAAAAGGGGGAGTTATGTTAAGCGAAAGCTTTCAATGAAACATGTTTGCTTCCGGAGGCTTTTGGTTGGGTTCATTGTACTTTTTAACGTTATCGAAAGTTCATAATGGCCGAATGAACTCGAATGATATATTGTCACGACGACGAATATAACCTTCAAGACTCTATTGAGAATAATTTCGTTAATTTCATGTGAAGAGTCTAAAAGGTAAATTAAACACAAGTTTCGATCCAAGCTACAAAAAGAATAATTGGTAAAGAGAAATTGAACTTTCAATTTGACGAGTGTGGGTCGAACAGTATGGCTATACTGAAAAGCCCAGCCGATGGTGCTAAGACAAGGCCTTTCGATGCTAATAGATGCCTATACTCTTACGTGGATTTGTGGCGGCTCCGCCAAACCCCACGGTTCGCTTTCCTTAAAAACACCCATATCTTCCATCCAATCATATAATTTCGCTAATGCAATCGCATTAACATCTTAAATGCTTTACGTATCTAAGATTATCAAATTTATAACCTAAAAGTCCCTGGAAAAGAAAACTTACCTTTTATGCATCTCTTCGCATATATTTTCCTGTAAGATTTCTTTTCTACCTTTTCAGGAATCCCAAAACCTATTCGGTACCTTCGGTTCCCAGGCAAATTTCAATTTCCCACACCTGCACCGCAATCTCCACCACATACCTGAACCATTTCCTTTTACAGGGACATTTTAAGCATGCAACGCGTTAGATAAAATTCCTAGAAATAATTCTTTAAAGTGCATATGGCATCATGAATCCCAAGCCAGTCGGCATCCTTTGTTTGTGTTAAAATCCTATGTCGGACAACTTGTTTTTACAGATGCCATAAACTATATTTCTACGCATGTAAACATGCATAGGATTCAACTCATCGTTTGTTTACCCACTAACAAACAATCTTCAATTTCTTTCCCCGCCGCAACTAATTACCCGGCATATACAAAGGCATGCAAGGGATTCGTTCGGCCACCAATCCCTTTAGCACCTTTTTTTCCCAACGTCGATAATAGCGACGCCGCATCGCGTAAATAGTAAACCGCATTACCAACGGCGCATTTGGTTATATCTCCCTTTTGTCTTTGCCGCCTGTCTGCTTCGTTTACCTATTGCCCTCGAGCACGTGTAAACAACGCAGATCTGATCGATCGCACACATACCACCATGATCTTCATTACAAGATCTGGTTTCCTATTCCACCAAGAGAGTCTTTACGTTTCTCTGGTGGTAGGTAAAAACGATATCCTTAGTGGAGAGGATACCTACCATGACACCACAAACTCACCCCATAAGCGAATCATCTCTGCACGAGATAATTATCGCTGAGTCCATTTCCATCCGCCGGCCGCCATGGTCGTTGCCGCTCCCGCTGTCTGTAGCGCTGCAGACACGCGAAAATACCTGAAGTCGAGTCATGCAAAGAAGTGTTCGCCTTGTTAAAATGAATACCAATCAATTTAATGTTAGCAATAAGGCTAAGTGAGAGAATAAAACGGAATAAACAAAATCAGTGTGCTTCCTTTTCCTGTCGTGTACGTTTTATCCTGGGTGTGTTTGTTCTTTTCGTTGTGGACAATGCGCGGATGAACCTTTAGTGACGGTGGGACGATGTAGAACTCCGTGTCGTGCGCCGGCACAATGACTTCGTACCCGATAGATTATTCAATCGTCGCTTGTGTCAAATCAGTGACATCACAAACTATTTGGACCGGCAACTGGATCTGGTTTCCCACCGAACTCCGACAGCTGCATTGCCATTAAGAGTTCACATATGTTTTGCACATTGGATAAACATCATGCTCTTCTTTGAATTAAACTATTCTGTTTTTTTTTCTTCGGTAGGAAGGTGGAAATCTTCAAAAGATACCTCTAGACCGATCCAGGGGCATGCCGGGCTTTTACCGACTATTCTATGTCTGCAAGAGTGATTGTTTTACACCAGAACTATTTTACCAATTCAACTTCTGTCGATAAAATCAACGAAGTGGAATCTTGTAACCAAGATCCTCTATACGACATTTGTTTGGTCA
This sequence comes from Microdon myrmicae, assembly GCA_963931805.1. NCBI lineage: Eukaryota > Metazoa > Arthropoda > Insecta > Diptera > Syrphidae > Microdon > Microdon myrmicae. The sequence goes on from OZ007501.1 coordinate 71,290,209, forward strand.
AGTCACCACAAACCACCATACCATCATTTGCACATTCGTAGGATTAAATCTACCCTGCCCAGATTTATTCCATTTATTCTTTTGGCGAAATTCAATACGACTTCTACCAACGGAAAATTGACTATTACTGACTAGAATGCAACTTCTGTCCGCGAGACGTGATTCTGTCGATCTATTATTCATAGATCAGCTATTGAATGGTAACATACTCTGTCCGATACTTCAAGATATTTCTCTTAACGTAAACCATCGATCGACACCAAATTTACTATTGTCGCAATAAAGCTGTTTCTCGTAGGTTGCATAAACAAAAGACCTTTCTGACCCTCAAGCTCCACGCTAAGAATTATGGAAAGCTAGACGCAAGATAAGTATTATTATTTGAATTATTGTGATAATGGAAGGCTTTTATTTATTACAATTTATTGGCCTGTAGGAACCCGAGATTTTATGACCTCAGCGACTCATCTATTACTATTTATTTGCTTGTAGGAACCCGGCAGTTTATCACCTCACCGACTCGACTCCGCCATCGTTCCCTGTCGTGTGAGGTCTCCTTCCACGCTTGACCATCCGATCCAATCTCTTCAAGTTCAAACATAACATTGTCCTCCCACCACCATCGCGGCCGTCCTACCAGTCTCTTTCCCGTTGTTCTACCGTCAAGAATTCTACGCACTGTCCTATCGTTGCCCATTCGCACCACATGTCCGGGTCATCTTAATCTTCCCGACCTTATTACTCTTACTACTGTAGGTTTGCGGTATAGCTCTTCCAATTCGTGGTTGTGAAGTTTCCTCTCCTCTCGCCGTAATCATGTATTTTGTTTTGTCTTCATTTATTTCTAGGCCCACCTCTTCTGCCGCTTGCATGATGATTTCACTGTTTTTACTTACAATTTCTAGATTATCGCCCAAAACGGCGATGTCATCCGCATATGCGAGCACTTGTGTGACCCCGTTCAGGGATGATCCGGCCATGTTGTCGTCTTGTACCTTTCTGATGACATACTCGAGTACAACATTAAAAAGATATGGTGAGAGAGCATCCCCCTGTTGTGGCCTGTCCCGGATTTCAAATGGTTCTGTGGTAAAACAGACAGAGGTCTAGCTATACGCCTTCGATATGACAGCGACTGTAGTCCCGACGTCAGTGCCGAGTCCCCGATCAGGCGGATCACTTGTCTTTGTATGCTCTCAAGTAGGTCGAGGGTATGCTTAGGAGTCGAGCTCCAAACATGAGAGCAATATTCTAGCGCGGGGCTTATTTGGGATTTATAGAGGAGAAGAAGTTGAGCCGGTGTAAAATATTTCTCAGTTTTCCAGAGGCAGACCCCGCGACATTCGACATGCATTTATGCCACGATACATTCCCACAGACCGTAACGCCGAGCAATTTCAAGCTTTCTCCAGATTCGAGGGCCTGCCCATTCATCATCAGCTGTGGAACCGATGATCCACTTTTCTTTGTGAATCTTGTATGTTGTGTCTTCGCTGCATTGAACTCGACGACATTGGCCTTTCCCCAGTGAAGGACCTTATCCAGATCCTTGTTCAGAGAGTCGATCTGGCTACATCTCAGCTGGTGCGACGTTAATGCACCAATCGACCGATCACTCGAAAAGGAGGAAACAAGCGTACTATCTTCCTCAAAACTGAACACTTTGTTATCCGTTGACAAAACAAGGTTGGAGCCAAAATAGAACTAATCCGAACACTCGCCGTCCACAACAACCCGGATCGACCGATTATCGAAGAAGCTCTTCTTCCAGCCGCAAAGCTGCTGGGAAAGTCCATATGAACGAAGTTTTCTCAACAATGCCCTGTGCCAGACGCGGTCAAAAGCCTTGGAGATATCTAATGCGACCGCTCTTGACTCACCATGCACTTCAATTGGAGATGCCCATATATCGGTTATAAGTGTCAAGGGGTCTGTGGGGCTTTTCAGGGCCCGAAGAGCCATACATCGCTCGATCCCCACCTTTCCAGGCGAACGACTTACCTCTCGGTCGAACTTCAGCAAGGTTGCGTAACCTTGCTACGGCATTTACCCTCAGCCAAATCGCCGGAATTAATACGGTTACCCAATCGGATAACCGTTTTGAATTTATGTTAGGCAGCTTACCTATTCTGTAGGGGATTTCCTTACAAACCCCTTTTTCTCCAGCATCACCACTGAAAACATTAAATCCACGGCAAAGCTTATCACCTTGCCGTGGCATCGAAAACTCACCCTCGGCCAGACCATATTCCCTAAAAAACATTAAGCCCACGGCAAAGCTTATCACCTTGCCGTGGCATCGAAAACTCACCCTCGGCCAGACCATATTCCCTAAAAAACATTAAGCCCACGGCAAAGCTTATCACCTTGCCGTGGCATCGAAAATTTATCCCCGAGGCGTACATCATTTCCTGAAAAGAACATAAGTCCATGGCAAAATCAACACATTGCCATGGCATCTGAAATCTTATCGTTAGGCATACATTCTGCCAGGGCATCTCGTTTCCATAGCCTTAAGCTATGGAAACAACAATCAACAAGAGTTCTTTGTGACTCGTTGTATTTGTTTATCCCCTGCATAACATGCATACGGCTATTGCCCCTATCGATTTTCTACCGCCGACAAGGTTTATATTGACGCAAATCAAACACGTCCCTGTTTTCCAGCAATCGCTGGCACCACAATTAGCGTTCCCCATGTTCATAGATAACATTCAAACAACGATCACCAGCAGCCAGAAAATGTTTACTTACAACATCTGGCAATGGCTGCACCCTATGTTCGTTGCAATGTTTAATCATCGGCAACAGAAATGATGATTTATGGCCTTCCATTAGGATGACCAAATCATCGGTTTGGGTCTTTCACACCCCAGATGCTATTATTTACATTCCTAGAAAATGCACTAGCGATGTTGCCCGCCATCCACGGTCGCTGAACGATCGTATGCATGGCATACGCACACATGCGTAATGTATGCCTATCTCACCCGGTCCAATCACGATTAACTACCTCGAGTTAATCGTGTAACTCCGCCTCTTTTTCAGTCTCTTTGAGGTTCCCTTTTCTTGGATGATTTCCAATTAGTCAGATTCCATTATTCGTGGTGCGCGGGCGCAAAGGTCGAGATCGGGTTGTCAAAGTTTCAGTTCTCATCAACATTGGGCGAATACAGTTTTGTAAAGTGTCGTTTAATACCAGTTCTCATCAACATTGGGCGAACACAGTCTTGTAAAGTGTCGTTTAATACCGAACGTTTCATGTAATCAAAATGTGCATTGACTCTTAAGTAAGCGAACTTGTATATATATGTTTTAATTGTGAACGACATCTTAAGTAAGCGAACTTGTATATATATTTTCGAACCGTGAACACCCGTTGAGTTTAACTATAACCTAAATATACTCTAAATATCAAACAGTAAACGTAACCACGCTGTGAATGTTAAATACGTTAAGTTTAGCTTACACCTAAAAGGAAATTGTAATAAAGCTGATGTGCCACAAAAAAGAAATTAACTAAGTGTTTTATTTGGAGAACCTTGTTTCGATTTCGCGACGTGTAGTACGTGGTGTTGGCATAGAACCCGCGTCCTTGACGACGCAAGTACCAACCCCCGACATTGGCGACCCGCGACTTAGAACTATCGCGCCTTCCGATCCAAAAACAGAAACTTTACAATGCTAATTAAAATCGCGCAACCTTCAAGTTTCGAACTTTAAACGATGACTTTGGTGACAGTGACAATCTAAGGAAATCATTGGTGCTGCATCCAGCGAAAGTGACCAGTGCTGCGTTTTGAGGAGAACACGGAAAAGGCAAGAACCGCCCCAACTCGCCGTTAGCAAGATAGACATCACAGAATACCCGGACAACAGCCAATGAACCAGGACTAAGCGCAAGTTTTAGTAAAAAAACATTTGTTTTCTTTTCTTTATTTTCTTTTCATTACTATAGTTTTTTTATATATCAGATTGTGTATTTTACCTTATATTAAGCAGAAATTAAGCATATACACCACTAATAGTAAGAGATATACATACCCATTTTCTTTTCTCTCTTGTGTGAGCTCCTTCTGAGCTTAAAAGTGTAAAGTTATTGGCTTCTCCTTCTGAGCAAGCATTAAGTACTAAACTTTGACGCAGTTGCCTAAAACCCTAATGCGCACGTAACTTTTATATTAAAAAAAAGAACGAAAAAGTGAACTTAAGACAGAATATGAATTAATAAGTAAATGAAAATTTTCAATAAAGCACACGCCTACCCAAAACATACGATAAATTTTTCCTTAATAGTATACTATATGCGCAAAAATTTTTTTTTTGTTTTCGTTTTTTTTTTTTTTTTTTTTTTTTTTCTTTTCTTTCCTTTTAAACATTTATTCTATTTACCTAATAATAGGCATTAAGTAAACAATAAGCTAACGTCTCTATGTTATTCTCATTAACCACAGATAAAAACTTGCAGTTTTAAAAACATAGCACAAAGGCAAAAAAAGATAAAATTCGACCGTAATTATAAAATTTTTTCTTACTCATTTTTTTTTTATGCTGGTACAACCGGATTATTGTTGGATCGTTTAAATAAAAATTTCCCTGTATAATTTACACAATTTTGTATGGAAAATTAAAATCTTGTCGCAAATCCAAATTGCCACGCATGCTATTAATGATTGTTCAATTTTAAAACCGCATTTAATTCGCCTGAATACGGAATCAGCGTAAAATTGAAAAAAGAAAGCCACCAATATTTCGAACCTAAAAATAACTTAGTCGTTTCCATACATTTGTAAACCCCTTCAGGGTATCGATTAACACGCAGCTTCCGGTAATTTCACATACGACTCCTCCGACTATCGCTCGACTTATTTTAATTAATAAAACTGTATTCGGGGATATTCAAGATCCCATCAACTCCACTTGACACGGCACGATTCTCTTTTGGCTCCACTTGACTCCAGTTCCGACTTTCGCTCAACTCATTTTAATTAATAAAAACCTGGTTCCGGGATATTCGTGATTCTCTCAACGTCCTGCGACTTCTTTTACCCCAATTGGCCCCCCCTTCACCTCCTTCGCGTCCTCTTACGCCCATTTTTGCGTCCTCCGTGGTGATTATTTTGATTCCCTCCTACTCTGTTGATTTCAGTCCTGTTTCGTACAAAACACTATGGTTGTCACACGAAATAGCGCTGCCCAAAAAGCCCAAGAACAACCCGAGCCCCTAGAATTCCACGACGCATCCAGCGTCGATTTCCCAACCGAGCAAGTCGATACTGACTTAGACTTGCCCGGACAATCCACCCCTCTGGCACCACCCGTTGCCCCCAGCGTCGTGAACCGACCCAAATCTTCTAACACTCTCCCAACCTCTTCCAACGCCCCTGGTATCGGCCCTTTGACAAATTCCGGCATTTTAATGCCCACAACTGGTGCCAGCACCTCACAACAACCCCAAAGACCTACAGAGTCCCAAGAATTCCACGATGCTTCCAGCCTCGGGAATGGGACTCGTCACCCTAATATAGGACTTCCCCCCTTCGATGAGGAGGACCCAGACCTGTGGTTTGCAGTGGCAGACCGCATCTTCCAGGCCTCAGCCTTGCACGACGAACAACTTCGTGCAGTTGAGCTGTTGAAAGTGCTTGACCGCACTCAACGACCGCATGTTGCACACTTAATAAGGTCGGCCGGCCGCAACCCATATAGCAACATGCGTGAAGCTCTGCTCGACGCATTGGACGAGCCAGGAAGTGTGCGGCAACAACGTTTAGCCGCTGTATCCAACCTTTCTGGGATGAGACCATCTCTTTTCCTGACCCATTTACGCTCTATAGCGGGGACCAGGATTGGGGACGACCTAATAAAGCCTCACTTTTTGAGGTGTCTTCCCCAGCATGCCCGTTCGGCACTTATAGCCCAACCCAATCAGAGTTTGGGCTATTTATCCAAAATTGCGGACGCAATAATGGAAAGCTCAGATCAGTATTCTGAGCCTCCAGCGTACCAGGTAGCGGCGGTTTCTCAACACGCCGCCCAGCCTGCACGGCACCCTCGTCTCCCTTTTACAGCCCATCAATTGGTCTCAACTCCCAATCCTCCTCAAACCCAATTACCTTTTAGAGGGCCCGCCTCAACCAATTTCCCTCAGGGGAATCCAGTGGCAGGCCCCAACCCTAACCAAAGAAATGCGCCCACACAACTAACTCCTGCTGACCTCCGGGCGCTCCAAACCTCACTCCTCCGCGAGATAACTCAATTGCGTGCGGAGGTGAGGAACAATCCTCGAAGCGCCCAGAATCGAGCCATGCCGAGCCGTCCTCTCAATCGGCAGAATTTCTACCAAAATGCCCCTCAGAGGGCCTTTATCCCCCAAAATGCCCCACAGAGGGCCAATTCCTCTCAAAATGGCCCTCACCGGCCCAATCCCCAGCGAGCTCCGGCTCGACCTCCCCGTAACGGCAATACTAATAGGCAGAACATACCAGATAATGCCGTTACTCTGCCTTGGTGCGCCAATCACCAGCGATATGGTGATCGCGCATTCAATTGCAAAGCGCCTTGTGGTTGGACACAACCTTCCACCAACCAAAGGCGCTCTTTAAACTAATTTTGCCGACCGACACCCTCGCGCAATCGGCCGGCACCCCTACGATAAGTCGCTTAACCATCCGGGATTCGAAACTGAATATCGCTTTTACTGTCGACACCGGCGCCGATATTTCAGTCCTCCCGCGATCGTTTGCTCCGCGTAACCGCGTGCCAGCCGCTCTTAAATTGTCAGCTGCAAATAATACGCCGATACTTACGTACGGACGTAAAAAGCTGACACTGCAATTGGGTCTTTGTCGTCCGATCACTTGGCGTTTCGTCATTGCGGACGTGAATGAACCCCTGATAGGTTCCGACCTATTAGGTGCACATAATCTGTTGGTCGATTCGACCCATAACAGACTAGTGGCCCCAACCGCACCCCCCTTGCCCATGACGGCATCACCTGCGGAAACTTCAGGGGCCACAGAGTGCATAGACCCATTCCAGGTTATGGTACAGGAATTTGTGAGTACAACAATTCCTCTACCTAACCAACGCCGACATAAAGCCACGGTGTTTCATCATATAGAAACACGTGGTCCTCCTGTGAGCCAGCGTCCACGTCGACTGGCTCCGGAAAAATTACGTGCGGCGCGCGCGGAGTTCGAGCATATGATCGAACTAGGTATCTGCCAACCGTCGGACAGTCCCTGGGCAAGTCCACTCCACTTGGTGAAGAAACGTTCTGGTGAGTGGCGCCCATGTGGCGATTATAGGCTGTTGAACGCAGCAACTGTCCCGGACAGATACCCAATTGCACACCTCTACGATTTTTCGTACAAGTTACGAGGGTGCAATGTCTTCACAACCCTGGATCTCACCAGGGCATACCACCAAATTCCGGTGGCACCTGAAGACATCCCCAAGACCGCAGTCATTACACCTTTCGGACTCTTCGAGTTCAAAGTGATGACTTTCGGCCTCAGGAATGCCGCACAGACATTCCAGCGGTATATCGACACGGCTTTACGAGGTCTTAATTGCTGCCATGCATACCTTGATGACATTCTCATCGCCTCCAAAGACCACGCCGAACATAAGCGCCACTTACGTCAGGTCCTAGAGCGCCTCCGTGAATTCGGTCTTGTCATCAACCCAGATAAGTGTCAATACGCCAAGGAGCAAATCACCTATCTGGGTTATGTCGTTGACAACCAGGGCATTCGCCCACTCCCAGACCGTGTGGAGGCCCTCATGAAGTATCCCCGGCCTACTAACGTGAGTGAGCTTCGTCGATTTTTGGGCATGCTGAACTTCTACCGTCCGACCCTGAAGAATGCTGCCCAGATTCAAGCTCCGCTCAATGAATTCTTAAAAGGAGCTAAGCGCAACGATAAGCGCCCCATTAATTGGACAGAAGTCTCAGATCGAGCATTCCAACTGTCCAAAGAACAATTGGCAAATGCCACCTTACTCCGATACCCTCTCGAGGGAGCGGCACTTTCTATCCAATGCGACGCATCGGATACCGCAATCGGAGCCGTCCTCGAACAGGACATTGAAGGCCGTCCGGAACCACTTGGTTTCTTTTCAAGGAAACTGAGTCCCACTGAGCGACGTTACAGCGCCTACGACCGTGAATTGCTCGCGATCTACAGCGCTGTTAAGTACTTTCGTCATATGATAGAAGGACGTTCGCTCTCTATTTTAACAGACCACAAACCATTGGTCTATGCGTTCCGGAAGAAGTCGGGAAATGCCTCCCCCCGACAAGAGCGTCAATTAGACCTCATTGGGCAATATTCTACGGAGATTAGGCATATCTCCGGTAAACAGAATGTCACGGCGGACGCCCCTTCTCGAATCGATACGATTCGCTTGCGTTCCGCCTTGAATAACGCTGATCTTGCCCTAGCTCAAGAGGAGGACGAACAGCTCAAGTCCCTCCTAACGGCCGATACGGCACTAGAGCTTATGAAAATTACTCTTCGCGACCCTTTGGGCGAAATCTGGTGTGATGTCTCCACTGGAACCGCTAGACCTTACATTCCCGAGAAACTTCGTAAGGGCGTGTTCCAGGTTTACCACAACCCTGCCCACCCCAGCGGCCGAGCAACAGCCGCTGCTGTCCGTCGCAAATTTATTTGGCCCCGGATGAACAAAGACCTCACCGGTTGGGCCCGTGCTTGTCTCCAGTGCCAACGCTGCAAAGTAGCGCGACATAATGTACTGGAGCCAGCGCAATTCAAGCTTCCCACGGCACGCTTCGCCCATGTCCACATAGACATAGTGGGACCGCTTACTCCATCAAGAGGATTTTCTTATATCCTCACTATGATGGATCGCTGCACGCGATGGCCAGAAGCGACACCTCTCCGGGCAGTTACTGCCGAATCAGTCGCCAAGGCCTTTTATTCAACTTGGGTCACACGCTTCGGTGTACCAACCACCATTACGTCGGACCGAGGTCCACAATTTGAGGCGACAATCTTTAGGCAGCTAACAGATCTTCTCGGCTGCCAAAGAAGTCGTACCACCGCCTACCACCCGCAATCAAATGGGATGATAGAGCGCTGGCATAGATCTCTTAAAGCCTCACTCATGTGTCATAATGACACACAATGGTTTGACGCCCTTCCAACCGTCCTCCTCGGCCTGAGGACAAGTATTAAGGAGGACCTGGGTGCTTCGGCAGCAGAGCTTACCTACGGTACCAACCTCCTTCTTCCAGGAGAACTTTTCCTGAATGGCGAAACACCGTGTGACCAACTTCGTGAATTGGGACATCTCCGTGACCTGCTACGTAAGGTTAGGGCAACCCCTGTAACCAGGCACGGCTCCAAAAAACTTTTCGTCCACCCTGAACTGCACAGCTGCACGCACGTCTTTGTCAGGGTGGATAAGGTCAAAAAACCCCTCGACCCACCTTATGATGGCCCATTCAAAGTCTTCCGCCGCATCAGTGACCGCGTCTTCGAGATCGACATTAGAGGCAAGCGATCCACGGTCAGCGTCGAAAGGCTTAAGCCCTGTTTTCTGGAAGCTTCCGCTCCAGAATCACCTCCATCTACCGACACCGCTCCTACTCCACCAACACAACCTCCCCGTACTCGCGCTCAAACGCGCGCCCATAACCAACTAACCACCCCCTAACCTGCCTTACCTGTTTCGTGACTACGTCACTGGGGAGGGAGTGATGTGGGGCTTTTCAGGGCCCGAAGAGCCATACATCGCTCGATCCCCACCTTTCCAGGCGAACGACTTACCTCTCGGTCGAACTTCAGCAAGGTTGCGTAACCTTGCTACGGCATTTACCCTCAGCCAAATCGCCGGAATTAATACGGTTACCCAATCGGATAACCGTTTTGAATTTATGTTAGGCAGCTTACCTATTCTGTAGGGGATTTCCTTACAAACCCCTTTTTCTCCAGCATCACCACTGAAAACATTAAATCCACGGCAAAGCTTATCACCTTGCCGTGGCATCGAAAACTCACCCTCGGCCAGACCATATTCCCTAAAAAACATTAAGCCCACGGCAAAGCTTATCACCTTGCCGTGGCATCGAAAACTCACCCTCGGCCAGACCATATTCCCTAAAAAACATTAAGCCCACGGCAAAGCTTATCACCTTGCCGTGGCATCGAAAATTTATCCCCGAGGCGTACATCATTTCCTGAAAAGAACATAAGTCCATGGCAAAATCAACACATTGCCATGGCATCTGAAATCTTATCGTTAGGCATACATTCTGCCAGGGCATCTCGTTTCCATAGCCTTAAGCTATGGAAACAACAATCAACAAGAGTTCTTTGTGACTCGTTGTATTTGTTTATCCCCTGCATAACATGCATACGGCTATTGCCCCTATCGATTTTCTACCGCCGACAAGGTTTATATTGACGCAAATCAAACACGTCCCTGTTTTCCAGCAATCGCTGGCACCACAATTAGCGTTCCCCATGTTCATAGATAACATTCAAACAACGATCACCAGCAGCCAGAAAATGTTTACTTACAACATCTGGCAATGGCTGCACCCTATGTTCGTTGCAATGTTTAATCATCGGCAACAGAAATGATGATTTATGGCCTTCCATTAGGATGACCAAATCATCGGTTTGGGTCTTTCACACCCCAGATGCTATTATTTACATTCCTAGAAAATGCACTAGCGATGTTGCCCGCCATCCACGGTCGCTGAACGATCGTATGCATGGCATACGCACACATGCGTAATGTATGCCTATCTCACCCGGTCCAATCACGATTAACTACCTCGAGTTAATCGTGTAACTCCGCCTCTTTTTCAGTCTCTTTGAGGTTCCCTTTTCTTGGATGATTTCCAATTAGTCAGATTCCATTATTCGTGGTGCGCGGACGCAAAGGTCGAGATCGGGTTGTCAAAGTTTCAGTTCTCATCAACATTGGGCGAATACAGTTTTGTAAAGTGTCGTTTAATACCAGTTCTCATCAACATTGGGCGAACACAGTCTTGTAAAGTGTCGTTTAATACCGAACGTTTCATGTAATCAAAATGTGCATTGACTCTTAAGTAAGCGAACTTGTATATATATGTTTTAATTGTGAACGACATCTTAAGTAAGCGAACTTGTATATATATTTTCGAACCGTGAACACCCGTTGAGTTTAACTATAACCTAAATATACTCTAAATATCAAACAGTAAACGTAACCACGCTGTGAATGTTAAATACGTTAAGTTTAGCTTACACCTAAAAGGAAATTGTAATAAAGCTGATGTGCCACAAAAAAGAAATTAACTAAGTGTTTTATTTGGAGAACCTTGTTTCGATTTCGCGACGTGTAGTACGTGGTGTTGGCATAGAACCCGCGTCCTTGACGACGCAAGTACCAACCCCCGACAGGTCTTCCGTGGACCGTCTGCTACGAAATCCGTATTGACGATAATTCAGAAGTCCATTCCACTCCAAGTACCTAATTAACTCAGTATTGATGACTTTTTCCATCAGCAATGCTATCGGGCGGTAATTTTGTGGCAGGCACCTTGTTCCCCTCTTTGGGATTGGCTGAATTCGAGCGATTTTCCAGCAGGTAGAAAGTTCCTCCGTGCATAAGACTAGCGAAAGAGTCTGCCAAGAACCGGCGATAATTCTGGAGCACAGTTCTTAAGGACTATTGCTGGTTTTCGTCCGGGCCGGTTGCCTTCCTTCAGTCCAGTTCACGTAGAATGCGTTGAATAGTACGCGGACGAAATCTCACATCCCGCATCGAAGACCGTACCGGCGAGATCACAGGTGGCTCCAAAAGGCCGGTATCGAGGTTTGAATTCGCGGAAAATAAATTCATTACCTTTATCCTTTGAATTCGTGACTAACGTCCCGCTGTCCGTCACCAACGGAGGGAAAGAGGAGGAAGCGAAGTTACCGCTGATAGCTTTTGCCATTAACCAGAAGGAGCGCGAACCAGTTGGGCACCGAAGGAGCGTATTGATCACCCTGTCAATCGCCCGGTTATACGTCCTTCTGATTCTAACAATATTCGTTCTGTTAACCTCGGCGGGATTGGGTTTAAAAACTCTGGTGTGACAAATCCTTAATTATAATTTGGCCCTGAAACTTGAAAATATGAATAGTCCGATGGGAGTAGAGGTGAGGTAGATAGTATCGAAATACACCGTCGGTGCGTTCTTGCTACAGATTTGTGCTCCAATTCGCGAGATTCATTTTTTTTTGCTTGTGGCTAAAAGAGCAATCGTCTGCATTTCCTGATATAGCGTTGGGACGATGATTCGACTTGTAAACCAGAAGCTGAGTATTAGAGCGCTTGCCCATGATCACGATGTTAGCGTACTCCCGTGAGTTGGAGTGAAAATATAACGTCATCTTCCGCGTTTAGGTTGCCGTTTCCGCATCCCTAGTATACACTGGACTAAATCTTTCTCGCTATATCTGTTGGATTAAATTTATCGCTTTTCTGCGAGCAAGTATTGTCGCCTGTGGATGATCACTCACTAAACAAGCCAAGTCTTATTGAGGTCGAAGAAAGGGAATATGTGGCTCTTGCTGTCTCCCTTTTCCTTCTCCTATAAAACCTTGTATGTGGTTCTCTTGCCATGCCTACGCCTGGTTGACGTTTTAATGACGATACGAGGCAAAACGACTATGGCTGAGAAGAAGCTAACTACTAGCTCCGTCGCCGAGCCGTGGAGCAAAATCTCCGTGATTCGACAGAGGAGCATTTGTTGGGATTCGTGATAATAACTCCGGCGATTCTCAGAGCCCTAAGCGAATTGGACATTTTATCCTTAGCCCGAAGTATATTACCGGGGACTCTTATCTTATCTTATCTTCAGTAAGCACTGGTCTTGGTGGATGACATTAATTGACTTTCTGATTGAAAGTGTAAATTACGTAAAATATTGTAGAATAGATAAAAGCGCCAGATATTTGTACTGAAATAACAGTAAAATAATAAGACCTCCAAATAAGGACACTGTCCGTAGCAAAAATGTAAATTGATCATACAAATAGCGTATTTACTGAATAGTTTCATTTGCCTAATCGGCTAACAACCTATGTATCTAACGTTTCAGATTTACCACCATTTTAATATAGGCTACCACTTAAATAAAAAAAAGCAGCTAGAAAATTCGAATTATTATATCAGCTTATCTCGTATTGATTAGATTTTTAACGGTCAGTATAATTTCACCGATTTTCAGACAGAAAAAAAAAAGTTCCTCGGGAAATTTGAATAATCTGCATAACAAAACGATTATATTTTGAGCACTTGGTGACCATGGCCCTTATCAAGCTTCTTTAAAGGAATTGAAATAAATGTCTACCTTGGTCTGGTATCAGCTTCATGTCATTCTCGTTCTGAAACTTTCCTACTACAAAACCAATGGGACCTAAACAAATATAGAGAACATGAAACGGGAAGAGTATCTGTGTTTAACTGTTAAATGTAAAACAGGTTCCGGTTGTATTATATTCCATAACAGCTGCCACAGCACACCCAACTGGGTGACTAGGGTCTCCACATTCGTTCCTAGTTCTGCCTCAACTCTTTCGATTCTTATTGACGCGCATTTCAACATTTTGTTTTTTCTTTTTTTTATTATTATTTGAGGTTCTTTTCAATTTCTTACACAGCTGATGGACATGTATGAGTGCTTGTGTTTACTTGTGTTCAGTCAAACGTTAGATGGATACGTCGATTGGGATCACACAGTGAAATATAATCGCTTTCCGATTACTTTCCAAGCCGCTGTGTGAGTTAATTAATAGAATCGGCGCGTTTAAGTGCTTTGCTGCAAAGTGTATTGTTAACTGTTAATCTACATATAAGCCATCACACGTATGCATATTCCATTTTATAAATCCGTCGACTATAGGGGAGCTAACCACCATCGGAATGTTGAATGGAATTGACGGTGTGATTTATTGAATTGATGTTTTTCCAACATAATCGTCTTACGAAAGAAGGCGCAAATGGGTGCAGAATGTCATTGAGGTTGAGCTTCTTCGTGTCTTTGTCTATTATGCATTCAACACAATATCGAACACAAATGCGGAGGAGAAGATGAATATTTGATGTGATTTTTCTAGATCGCTTTACCTTTTGAGAGATTGACGAGAAAGCGAAAATCTGCATTCAGACTGTATGTGATTTGGGGTAAATTCCTACGCATTACGAATTTTGATTATCACACTGGAAGACCGTGATATATGGTAGCCTTCGTGGTAAAATCTGCAAGTGGGTGATTAAAGAGGAGTGTCACAGATTACAGAATTTAATTTAAGAAATGAATCTGAACGCAGAAATGGCTGAAGGTGTGGAAAATAGTTACATTCTCTTATTTATGAATACGAAAAAATCCTATTTTTACCATTTATCATCAACGAAGGACAAATTTTACTAACGAGTTTTGTTAGAATCAGAAACGTAAGCAACCATGCAACTTTGCATAAAACAAACTAACTAATAAATTATTTGAATGTCAAACTAGTCTGCTAGCGAGAACTTATTTAAGATCTCAATACATCTAATGGTGAACGATATTATGAAAAAGTCTAGCCGATTTAAATGGCATACATCAATTTTTTTTCTATATACAGGCATATCTATCTATTGTATAAAAAATTATCTACGGTCGACAAAAAAATTTTGTATTTTACGGCTGAGTTGGAGTAAGGCACAGTTAAGACTTTTGTATCATCAAACTGTAACTTATAACAGATATTACGAACGCATGAAACCAATAGAAATTGATGCCGAATCTGTGAACTAAATAGTGAAGTGTGCGCAGTTCCATTGTAACCTCCATCAATTAAATAGGCTTCAGTTTGGAAGTGTTTGATTTGGATAAAAAATTATGAGAAATGAAATATGAATGAGACGAAAAAATACCACAACGTTGTAGATGAATACATCTTGTGATATTCATCTGAAAAAGGAAAACAATTGCAAAAAACATGCCGAGTTTGCTGTCTTTTGGCGGTATGTTTAGTCAAGTCACTGCGGAATGATGTTGGAGTGTTCCGCGCGAACCCTGATCATTAGGAAAACCACAAACGGAGCGGAAACAGGGTCAAACGAAATCACGGAATGCTTTTCTTTAATACTCTGTCTTATTTATTTTTCGTTTAATTTTATAGTTAGGTAATTTTTACAATTTAGTTTTTAAGTACACATTCGGTTCGTTCCACCACCTTTTAATTCACTTATTATTTAGGATGTCCAATTGATTAACTTAGCTTAAGCTGCCTTTAATATAAAGCTCCGTGTCTATAGAACCATAATCATGCCGATTGCTCTATACGGATGCGAAACATGGGCTCTCACAAAACGGGAAGAGAACAAATTCCGCGTATTCGAGAATAAAGTTTTAAGGGGTATATTTGGCGGTAAATATGACGAGGAGTCAGGACAATGGAGGAAACTCCAAAACCACGAATTGGAAGAGCTATACCGCAAACCTACAATAGTGAGAGTAATCAAGTCGCGAAGATTAAGATGGGCCGAACACGTAGCGCGAATGGGCGATGATAGGACCGTGCATAGAATTCTTGACGGTAAACTAACGGGGAAGAGACCGACAGGACGGCCGCGACGGCGATGGGAGGACAATGTTAGATTGGAGCTCAAGGAGATCGGATCGGATGATCGAACGTGGAAGGAGAGCGCCCAGGACAGGGAACAATGGCGGAGCCGAGTGGGTGAGGTCATAAACTTCCGGGTTCCTACAGGCCAGTAAATAATAATAATAATAATAATACGAGGGTTGCCTCTTATGTTTCGGGATTTGGCAACCCTAGTGTTGCAATCCGGCAATTGACAGCTCTGTCGTAAAGTTGGACATTTTTGAGGTTATACGCACTCAGAACGTTTTGACATACGAGCGCTATTTGTGTTGTTTACAGTAACTTAAAAGATTCATCTCGGCCCAAAAATGGAATTAAATCGTCAACATTTTCGTGCGATTATTTTTTACAACTTTCGGCGTGGATTAACTCAGCAACAGTGCATGGATGAACTTAATTCAATTTTTGGCGATGAAGCTCCATCAAGGCCCAGTGTTTATCGATGGTATGGTGAATTCAATCGTGGTCGTAGTTCACTCCAAGATGAATTTCGTGAAGGTCGTCCAAAATCAGTTGTTGTTCCGAAAACTATTGATGCTGTGCGCGAACTGATATTGGAAGATCGTCATGTGACCTATCGTGAGATTGAGACAACCTTAGGCGTTAGTGGGACCAGCATACATTCAATATTGCATAAACATTTGACTGTCAAAAAAATTTGTTCGCGTTGGAT
Organism: Microdon myrmicae; assembly: GCA_963931805.1. Lineage (NCBI taxonomy): Eukaryota > Metazoa > Arthropoda > Insecta > Diptera > Syrphidae > Microdon > Microdon myrmicae. The sequence goes on from OZ007501.1 coordinate 71,306,547, forward strand.
CCCACACAATTTGTCAATCGCCCAAACAAAGGCTCGTGTCAATTGGTCGAAAGAAATGCTCAAAAAATACGGTCGCGGTGCTTCGAAACACGTCTATGACATCGTGACAGGTGATGAATCGTGGATTTACCCGTATGAGCCCGAAAGTAAACAGCAGTCGACTGTCTGGGTGTTTCAAGATGAGCCAAATCCAACAAAAGTTGTTCGCGCACGAAGCACTTCCAAGCAAATGGTGGCCTGTTTTTTTCGGAAAAACTGGACATGTCGCAACCGTACCACTAGAACAACGCAGAACAGTCAATTCTAAGTGGTACACAACCATTTGTTTGCCAGTTGTCTTCCAAGAAATCAGGAAAACCAACCGCCGAAGACGGATCACTCTTCACCACGACGATGCGAGCTCTCACACATCGGCTGCGACAACTGCATTTTTGAGCACACAAAACATCGATTTGATGGGTCATCCGCCGTATAGTCCTGACTTGGCACCGAATGACTTCTTTTTATTCCCGTACGTAAAAAACAAACTGAGAGGTCAACGTTTTTCGACACCTGAAGAAGCGGTTGCTACATTCAGAATGCATGTGTTGGAGATACCTCAATCAGAGTGGCAAAAGTGCTTCGACAATTGGTTCAAACGCATGCAAAAGTGTATAGATCTTCATGGGGAATATTTTGAAAAACAATAAAGTGATTTTCGATGATCAATATTTGTTTTTGTTCTCTAATCCCGAAATATAAAAGGTAACCCTCGTATCCTCAACGTACTTGAGAGCATATAGACACGATCGATCCGCCTGATGGGAGACACGGTGCTGGCGTCGGGACGACAATCGCTATCACATCGAAGGCGCGTAGCTGACCTCTGTCTGTTTTACAGATATTATCACGGGTACTGTTTTTGGGAGACTCGTGATATTGTTTCGCGCAATTTGGTTTATACGCGCTCCACGAGGCAATTCGACGGCTCGCACCAATTTGCGGCGCGAAGATCTCTGCATAAGAACTCGACCCGTTACAGAGCGGGAAAGTTGTGGAATTACCTCCCCGCGCAAGTGTTTCCGGAGAATTACAACCTGCCACAGTTCAAAAGGAACTGCAACAGTTATTTGGTGGCATCTCGGAGCATCGTGTCGGCGTTATAGGTAAAAAAAAAAGATTAAAGGATTGAGTGGACCAGGAGACAGCTGTAAAAAGGTGAGAAAAACCTCATGACTTTTTTAGATGCTTAGGACTGCCAGGCGATTGAATAAATCATTTCAAGTTGATGACAACTCCTGGTGTTCCCCCAGGCAGTTTATTTGCAGAAATTATCTCAACGCAACAGTGCTCCAGCCGACCAACCCACAACCGGATTAATTCATAACCGTGTGTAGTAAGGATTCCAATTAATTATAAATAACTACTATAGTGGCATAACCGATAAGAAGGTGAAGTTTATAATAAATATTATAGAACATTTCGAAAAGGAAAGTCATGATCGACCCTTCCGAAAGAAGTTTAAAAAAAAAAAGTAAACTAAAGAATTTAAAGAAATACATAACGTTTAAGAAACTATTTCAAATTTTCTCTATTTCTTTCAGTGGCGTGGTGGACTATGATTTTCAATCCGTCGAACAATGCATCGCACGTTGCCCGAATGTGAGCCTGCAGTATTTTGCTCCATTGACGAAGAATAGTTTTGTTTAGCAAATCGGTAATGTGGTATTTTTAGGTTGGCGCAAGGCTAGCTCCTCGATAGTATAGTGGTTAGTATATCCGCCTGTCACGCGGGAGAGCGGGGTTCGATTCCCCGTCGGGAAGCCTCTGGCGCAAGACTAATGACCTTGCCCGGAAAAAACAAATCATTATGGAAAATTTAACAAGCCTCAGGACTTGCTAAATAAGGCCAAGACCGGTTCCCGGTTGTAGTGCCGATGATGATGATGATGATGATGCAAGACTCATAACCTTGCCCAGAAAAGCAAGTTATTATGGACAATTTAACAAGTCTCCGATATGGCCCGGTGGAGAGAGTTGCTAAATAAGGCCAAGGCTGGATCCTGGTTGGAATGCCAATGATGATGATGATGATGGTATTTCTAGGTAGTGATTTTGGTCTACAAAATGCACCACACCCAGAAGATCAGCGATAGCCGAAATGAAGTGTGGAACGTTGTCCTTCATCCCCTTTTGTTTGGTGTATGCTTTGTGTAACGGTGCAGAAACTTGTTAAATCGTCTACTATTTTTCACGGAAATATTTAATTGCCCATGGCTTCAAAACACCTTCTAAAACCGTTTCGCGATGTACATTTGCATTCATCTTACCACCATGGTACTAAACAGAGTGCAGCCATCTACCGCCATGGCGGCTTACGTCATGAAAAGCGGTAAACCTGATCAATTTTTTCAATTTAGTGGTTACCGGGAAAATATACGTTTTTTATTTGTTCACGAATTTTTTCTTTGAAGAAACGTTGTACGTTGTGCTTTAATCTACAGACAGAAATCGATGACAGTCCAAGTCTTTGTCGATAATCGATTATCTCTTTTGCGCTGATTCGATAATGCAGTCACACAATTTTACGTTTCCTTTATATTTACTTTTGCTTTATTTTAGACATTCAATCGACAATCAATGTTCACACAATTACTCGTAATTTAGAAAACAGGTTTAGGTATTTGAAATAACTTATCGGCCAGCTGTTTCCTAATTTCTCAGAACTAGAATCGGTCAGATAGCAGGTAACGTACTCGCAACATCGAAAGAGCGCAATGAAAATAAATAAATCTAAGAGCAAATATTTTTAATTCAAGCTCATGCATTTAAAAACAAACATTCGGTCCTCTTAAATGAAAATAACAACATGATTCTTTCTTCGCAGATAGACTAATAGTGCAACACCTTTTTTTAAATCTTTATGAATTCTTAATGTTGTTAAATTAACACATTAAAATTCTGGTTTAGAAATTTGAAAAAAATCATTTTTTTTTCATATTTTCAAAGCTTAACCCTCTAAGAATATGTCTTTAAGAGGATTTTAGAAAATTCAAATTATTTTCGGATGTATGGCTGTTTTGCTGACGCGCCGTCTAAACCGGCTCGGCCGGAACGAATCGTACAAAAGACATTAGGGACTTTCTGTCAACCTGCGACCCTGTTTCCTCGTAAAACCTTTTGTGATTTATATATATATTGAAATACAATAATCGAAGGTAACCTTTATGTATTTTTAAATTAACTTTTATATGTAGTGTGAGCTTACATCCAGTTGCGAACAGTTGACTTCTAACCTTCAAGCCAAGTGAACGCATGTGCTGTGAGTAAAATAAAAATATTTCAAGTGATAATTTAAATTTTTTAAAGTAAAATCGATCGAAAATCTTCACCAAAAAGGATTACGCGTCCGGATCGAAGTAAAAAAAGGCGATTTCACGGTAATAGATTCACGGTAGAGGATGACACCAGTTTTACGAGTGTATCAGCAGTGTGGTAATCCAGCGCCGTGCTTCCTCGTTAGAGGGAAGAGCGTGGACCTTTTATTTTGAAACTTAATTAAAACGCAGGATTAATTTATCTTCTGTTTAATTTTCTGTTTATTCTTTTCTTCTAATAACTTCTTTTTGTCTATTGTAATAACTGTCTGAACTCAACTGTTCTTCTCTGAACTTAACTTAACTCTTAACTCAACTCAACAACTGTTTTCTCAACTGCTAACTTCTGACTATCTTTTTCTGAACTTTATCTTTTTCTGAACTGTGCTTACAATGAATTTTTCTCTCCTCTTATATAACTTAGTGTTCTAATCTACTGTAAATTATAACTTGAACAAAATAATTTTATCAAAGTATTACTTAATCTACTGTGACTTTTAATTTTGGACAAACTTTGAACGAAAATCAAACAGCTATGTTTCGAATGAAAAAAGGGGCATGTTATGAAAAAAGGGGCATGTATGAAGTGTGCTGAAACTGCTTTGATATAGAATATTGTGGATGTTTATTAAGGATATATATTATGTGAGAAAGTTAGATATGTTAAGATAATATTTTAAGGATGTGTTAGATAAATAATGAGATTCAGTGTTAAAGTTAATAATCATAAGGACAGTAGTATTCTGGAATACTACAGCAGCAAAATTGAGCAAATCAAATACTGAAGAAGTGATTATTGACAATAATGACGGCTACTGTAGTTTGGAGTTTTTCACAGTTTTTACAGCGATTTCTTCGATAGTTTTGTGTAATACCTGCAAGAAAGAGATAACATTTTCACGAACATCCCATCGCGGACTAGGTTTTAGAATTGCAATACAATGCAGTTGCGATAGTATACAATATGTACAATCACGCCCATTCGTCGATAAATCCTACGAAGTAAATCGAAGAATGATAAAATAATGATGCTTATGAGAGTCAAAATTGGTCCAGAAGCTTATTCATTAGTTGGGAAACGAGACAATGCCCGGATTGACCGCTCAGAGATACGAGCGTCTAACGCGTCAAAGGAGGCCAGAACTGCTCGGTAGGAAGAGGGAAGCGCGAAAGATGCTTATTTCGAAGTCGAGGAAGGTCTAATGTATGCAGCAGGAATGGCAGATTGAATAAACGTAAGCCTAAAATATCATTTCATGACTTAGACCGCGAGAAACTTTACGTGAAACTTTAAACGCGTTTTTCTCGAAACTGTCTTTTTTAAAACAATACCCACGGTTTTTCAAGTTCTACTGAACCGATTCACCTCATATTTAGTATATGTCGTCTTTATAGGCTTTTCTATTGCATGAACTATTCTCATCCCCAAATTTCAATGTTAACAATTTTTAAAAAATTCGAAAAACCAAAAAAAAAGTGGTACAAAAATAATTTTTTTTCGAGCAGTCGCCATTTTGTTAAAAAAGTTTTTTTTTCAAACTTCTTTTAGTTCCAACGATAGAGGCATTTCTGTAAATTAATAATCTTTTTTTCAGATTGCTAGGAGGGTTGAATCGTGGGTATGGTCGCGTGCCAACTTTTTGAGATCCCCCACTTCATCAGCTGCTAACTTTTTGAATTTTGAATTTTTTTCTTTCAATTTTTTTTACTGTATTCTTGAAATATTAATAAACATCCTATAAAAAAATTAATAGTAAAAATATTGATTGCTTTTTTTTACAGCACTTCAAAAATTGCGTTAAATTCGTGCGTCTAGACCAGAAGACCCCCTTAAATGAAAATAACAATATGATTCTTTCTTCTCAGATAGTCTAATAGTGTAACACCTTTTTTTAAATCTTTATAAATACTTAATCTTGTTAAATTAATTTTTCGCTGCAGTCTAGTGACTTTTTTGTTAATCACAATAGCTCAAAGTTGACCGATGTCAATTTGCTAAAATGAAAATTGAGAAACACTTTTTTCTTCACAAGAATATTAGGTAAAGACAAAATAGCTATTTTCCATTGAATCATGTAGTTATTCAAGAATTCGCTAGAATAAAAAATATGACCATAGACGTCGCACTGCAGACTAGTCAGCAAATCATTTGCGACAAAGTGTGGTATTCCGAAATTATGGAAAAGCTTAAATAACTCAAAACCGGTGCGACCTCTACTAAGGCCATGCTTTATTTTTCTGATAGGTAATGAGGTAAGAGGAGAGGGATTTATTTACGGGTCGCCCTGTATACAATTGCATGCAAGAACCCAACCGCTAAAGAACGCAACTCTAGCGAATCATATTTCCTCATCTAACTTATTGCACGCACGCAAAACTTTATAGTCCAGACCTTATATTAAATTTTAGGCACTGTGTTAGCATTATAATTTTAAGGCAATAAAGGTCAATATGTTTTGATACGACCTTTTCTGTTTCCACTGTTTTTCATCCACATTGTGTTTTGATAATTGAAAAATTCATTTTCAACATGTGTTTTATACAAAAAAATAACCACGCACCAAGAATACAAAAAAAATCGTGACTTATCTCTCTACACTCTACTGACATGACTCTCTACGAAGTTTCACCTCGGCTAGACCGACATTTTTTTCTCACACTGCCAGACGTGATTAGTTACATTTTCGATGAGCGGATAAACATGGCGGCATTGTATATTAGTGAATTTGCCTTAACAAAAATATGCCACCGATTGGTGATCTGGAAGAGTTTGGTGTCAGATCATTGTTTAGAAGAAGGAAGTATTGGCTGAGACGTGACATAATGCTACCACAAACACAAAAATGGTTTAATTCTATTCGACTTCACTAATCAAGCGGAGAAAAACAAGCAATGATTTTTAATTAAATTTAATTGGCTCTCGTATATTCTTTTTGTACCCACTTTCAAATAATTGAAAACTTTACTTTATATCTACTTTAAGTTTCTTTGTGGTGTTTTAACTTACACCCATTCCTGCGTGTATTGGCCCAATACTTCTTTAATTTTTTTATTGGTGGTTTAATCAAATTTTTGCGAATTTTTGACGCCAGCAATTTGGGATTGTAGCGTTCCTACAGTTTTACCCATCTCAAAATTCTGAAACGTGCTCTTTCCGTAGAATAATTTGCCCACATTCTTAATTTAAATCGCACTATAAATCTTGTCGGCCTTTCTATAAATTTGTACAAAAATTTTCCCTCCTAATTCCTAATGACCCAGTAATACAAATTAATCGACAATCTGGTCTTGTCACGATAAGAAGGCACGGTGGCGACCGAAAGGTAAAACCGGATAAATTCGTTTGACCAATACTAGCATAAAGTTTCTGAGGAATATATCACACTTTATCGTCTTTGGCATAGTAAAATTGTGCAGTGTAGCGATTTTTTTAGTATCAACTCTTCCGTCTTGACAGTTTCCAGGACTGATCATATTTCGATAAACATAGCGTTGCCAGTTGCAGTAAATAAATAATTATTTATAAAACATTTGAATGATTTAGTAAATTGTCATTTATTTACCGATTCGCTAAATAAGTATGTGCAGCGACTATAATACAAGTTATTCCATTAACAGATGAATTTGAGGACTAGCAGTATATGAAAATATGCACACACCGGAACTGTTCTCGACCGTTGAAAATGCGCACCTGACCTCCTAGCGTTAGACACCAGAGACCGTCATTAACAAACAATTGCCTAATGTGACCATGCAAATTCATTTTTACCATTGGCATGAAGCAACCATAAAAATCCATTACCGAGAACTAAGATTCCAGGTGGTTGTCAGATAACGAACACGGAGTCGAAAACTTTTTAATGATTTAAGCATTCACTCGTGGAAAGTAGGGATTCTACATCACATTGAGTCAATCGATACCATCCCCACATATATTATATAATAAAATAACCGCTGCAACAGAAATTCGATAAACAAGGAATGGCGTCTTATAGAAGTAGGGTCATAACATACATTCCAGCTATCACTCAAGAAGCTATGTATTCGAAGTGGAAGTCGTAGTTACCAGGGGAATGTAATTTTTCGTCATTAGATTCAAACCAATTAATGAAAGGTAGATGCTGATTGATTGATTATCAATCCTGATTTTACGCATGTGTGTACACAGCTACATGACCGTATGTGGCCATGGGGATACAAGAAATTGATTTTTCAGTACTTTTCTGGACATTGTCAATGAAACAACTAGGACGGAGTTGACGGCTAAAATTATAAAGGATACATCCCATTTTTATGCCTTGCGATTTAAAGCAATCACGACGACAAAGAAGCTATGCAAAATACGATTTGGAATAAAATTTCCCACAGAATCTTAACAGACCGCAAGCTGCAACACCAGTACTGCGACTAGACTGGAGAAACTTATTGTTGCAAAGCGTTGACGAAGGGCTACCTAAAATCATAAACCACCTCTCAACGATGTCGTCCAGGAATACTTGAAACCCGTCTTCAAGGATCTGACCAATGATGAGCTTCGAGAAACTTATTTGTAAAAGAATACCCAAAATAACGACAAATATTTCAATAACACAATCTGGTACTAGTGCCAAAACATATGTTTACCTGTAAAAAGGTTGTGGAATTATCGATTGGAGTATGCATGTGTATCTTTAACGAAGGATCCAAAGCCCCTCTCAAACTTATTGAAACACTGGATTTAGTACTGGACCGCATTAATATGATTACGTTCACAAAAGGTACGAAGAACGCATTCTTATTTCTGGAAAACATTGCTCCAATCCATCCGACGAGATGAGTATTGCCAAAAAACCGCCGTCGAACAAAAGGAACTCATAGGTTGGCAAGAAAGTAAATGCCGATTTAACAGATAGATCTCATTTGCCATTTTTAATGACTTATGAATGTGAATGTTATGATCTTGTCCTTTTAGCACTTGTTATCTGTCACTTTACTGTGACACTGCTTAAGAAGCAAACTGATTGTAATTTTTATTTACAGGTGTTAGTTTGGTGCCAGTTTAAGCATGGAGTGCAAAAAGAGCATTTTCGACATCTTTCGATTTCCTATTTCCGTAAAGGAAGGAATGTAAAATCCACTCCAACCACTGAGGAAACTCACGAACGCATGTGCCCAACCCCAAAACACAACATCGGTGATACGACATATTTTGCTATAGCTGCTAAACAGGACCGCAATGTGTATGTGATAAAGGAAAAACAGTATATAAAGACAGGCAAAGACAGTAGTAAAGACAAGGTGTTTATGAGAGGATGCGGAGCCATTTGTGCGGTGTCGCCGTTCGTCTCATTCGTGGCACTTCAATGCCACGTTCACGCCATGAGCATGCTTATGAGAACATACTGAACCATTTGCCGCCGTTTCCAGTCCTTTGAATGCCACATCCCAGCCATTGTTATCTGTGTGAGAACCATTTTTCCAATTGCCGCCGTATTTTTATTCCATGCATTTGAATACCGCATCCCAGCTACAATTTATGACTGGGCAATAAAAGCAAATTTCAGCATCATGCCACCATCACCACCAGACTCAACCCAACAGGATCTCTACATTTGTCCGCAACCAGCAATTTCCAATTAACAACAGAAAACGTTTTTCAACAGCAGAAGGTGATAATTGAATTGCCGCCAACTCAAAAGGGACCACCATAAATATAATATTTCTGTTTTCTTTGTACAGGAACGTGCGTTCCTTTTATCTTTGGTTTTCTGTGCACACCAGTAATTTGTGTGTATCTAAAAATGCCGATTGTCCTTCGGCTTGGTCTTATTAATGTATGGAATAGTAAACAGGAATCCTGTAGTCGAGTTTATGTATGTATATAAACAGGAATCCTGTAATCCTGTATTCAATATTGTAGATGTAAGAATATTAGTGTAAATATTTTGTATAAATAGAATTTTAAGAGAAAAATAAAATCAGAATGCAACGATAACCCGGTGTTCTCACTTAATATTTGGCTTTCTTTTTCACCTGTTTTGATTCTACTTTGCAATATTCAGTGGCGTTGCGCCCGAATTTTCAAAGATAGACTCTTTTAAATGTTCAGTGACCAAGACTCTGGTTGGCCAACAAAAGTGGATGATGACCAAATCAAAGCCATAACCGAACCCGATCATCATATTGCTGTACAACAGATTGCAAAAAGGTTTAATGTATGGCACACAACATTTGAAAACCAATTAAAATATCTTGGATTCATTAAGAAACTCAATTCCACGTGAACTGAAACAAATTCATTCAACATACTATAAAGCAAAATATCTTGGATTCATTAAGAAACTCAATTCCACGTGAACTGAAACAAATTCATTCAACATACTATAAAGCATCAACATCCGAGATTTGCATCTCAAATGCATTGAAATCGAACTTTTTTAGGAACGAATCATTACTGGTGATGAAAAATGGATCTTTTACCATAATGTCGATCGAAACGATCATGGTCCAAGCGTAATGAACCAGCATAAACCACATCGAAAGTTGAATTACACCAAGAGAAAATCATTTTGTTTATAAAGGTAGTGTTTATTTTGAGCTGTTTCCAAGGAACCCGACGATCAATTCCGATGTCAACTCTCGCCAGCTGAAGAAACTAAACGTAGTGGTGAAAGGTAAACGACAAGAATTGGTGATTCGCAAAGGTGTTTCATTCCGTCATGATAAAGCTAGACCACACACATCCTTGGTCACTCGCCAAAAATTATTGGACTCTGGTTGGAAGTAATGTCACGTCCACCATATAGCTCTGGCCATGCATCATCGAATTACTACAATATTAGGGTGGCCTGAAAAGTCTCCGACCTAACAAAGATACAAGACATTTTTTCTTAAAATTTATTTTTATTTTTCTACATAGTCTCCTGGTAACTCTACACACTTCTCCCAGAGATGTTCCCATCTCTCTAACCCATCCAAGTGGTACTCGCCGTTTTTCTCTGCAAAGCAACTGTTCACGAAGGTGATTGCCTCCTCATTTGACGAAAATCTCTGTCCTCCGGGCGCAATTTTTAGATTAGGGAACAAAAAGAAGTCGCTTGGGGCTAGATCTGGTGAGTAAGGCGGATGGTCAAGCAGTTCAAACCGTAATTCGTGGATTTTCGGCATGGCAACCGCTGAGGTGTGAGACGGCGCGTTATCTTGGTGAAACAGGTTTTTCTTTTCCTGCAAATGTGGCCGTTTTTCCGCAATTTCTGCCTTCAGTTGGTCAAATAATGATGCGTAGTATGCTCCTGTAATGGTTTTTCCTTTTCGAAGATAATCGATTAAGATAACTCCATGACTATCCCAAAAAACTTCCCAGCCGAAAAAACAGTTCTTGTTTTTTTTTTTTTTTTTGGATCCGATTCCACCTTTGCAGTCCACTGTTTTGACTGTATTTTTGTTTCGGGCGTATAATAGTTTATCCAAGTTTCAACGACAGTAATAAATCGGAGCGAAAACTCGGATATATTGCGCCTAAACTACACCAACAGAGCATTGGAAATGTTCATTCGAACACGTTTTTTTGTGTAACGTGCTCAAACGCGGCACCCAACACGCGGACAGCTTTCTCATGTCTAAATCTTGATTTTATATGTGACAAACACGTTCTTTGGACATTTTCATAGCCTCTATCGCTCTCACTTTAATTCGGGGGTCGTCTAGCACCATTTGGTGAACTTTAGCGATGTTATCGTCAGCTGTTGCAGTTTTTGGACGTCCCGAGCGTTCATCGTCTTCCAAGCTCTCAAGGCCACGTTTAAATTCAGCTGCCCAAAATTTCGCTGTGGTAAATGATCGTGCAGAGTCCCCATACACAGAGTCCAACTCATCTTTGATTTACGTAGGCGTATTGCCATTCAAAAACAAAAATTTAATGACAGCTCGATACTCAATTTTGCCCATTTGCACAAAAACACTCACATCGATTGACTCAAATGACTGTCAAATAAAAACTACCCATCCAAAATGACTGACATTTTAGTGAGTAACTGTCAAAAGATGCACAACTACATTCACTAGCACATTTTATTGACGTGTGCTGCCGTCTTCACGTTGAGTACAGAAAACTTTCAGCCCACCCATGTATTTATTTGGATATATGCGAAACTCCCTAAATGGTGAAATTTTCAATGATGATGAGTACGAAATCTGTACTTGGTTCAGTTTTTGCTAGTAAAAACCAGAAATTCCATTAGAGTGCACAGAAAGTACATCCTAGAGAATGGGAGAAATGAAGAAAAGGAAACCAATAATGTGGACACTGTATGGTCACCAATGAGAGACATAATCAAACAAACAATAGGTATTCGGGTTTAAGAACACTATTTTGTCCAAATCTTTGTTTGACGATGAATGCAGGGCGAAGATGGAACAACATAAAGGCAGTGAAACTTATTGGGGACTCACCCGTAAGTCGATCAATTCTGTCGTTAGAACACAGGCGCAACGTATCATGCCTTTCTCTTTTCTATAGATATTACCACGGTCGTTGCTCAACTGAACTTGCTGAATGTGTTCCGCCCCATCAAACATTTTCCCGTGATACCCATCAATCTGTGAATGCGCATCAGTTCATGTTGAAAGTGGACTCTAGGCACACAAATACACATAGAGAGTCATTCTTTAGCCGAACCACACGAATGTGGAATGTTCTGCCTGATCATGTGTTTCCTAGCCGTTGTGATGTCCAGACATTCAAGACCAATATACATCGACACCTTCTTTCCTTATCCACTTCCTCTCCATCCGCTCCCACTGTGCTCTGACATTTAAGGGTACTTCAAACTCGCCTTTTGTAGTCGCGATAGTGTACAAAAAAAAAATCAGAGTGATCCATAGAAAGATATGATGAAGTCAACGCAGAAAGATACGCTACAATTAGGAAAGAGACACCTAGACTTTTCAAACGGAAACAACGCGAATGGGAATTGAATCGAATCGTAAAAATTTTAGAAAATGCCAGAGTAAAGAACATCAGAGGAACGAATGCCGGCATAAATTCGATTAGAAACTGCTGCCAAGGGAGAGCGAAAATAGTTCGGGACGCTGATGGCTGCCTGATAACATAAACAAATAATATCCTGACAAGATGGAAGCAGTACTTTGAAAACCGGCTGTACGCACCAATCAACTACAAATAATTATACCAGATCTACATACTGCCAACCCACAGTTCCCGGAACCGTCCTTCAACGAAGTAGCAGACGCAATAAATCGATTGAAAAACAAGGCTCCCGGCGTAGACTGCATACCGCAGAAGCATGAAGCAGAAACAACCGCTCGGATGGCCCACAAATTAGTCGAAACCATATGGAATAAGGAAGCCATTTCGGAAGAATAGAAATCCCCAATAGTCGTACCTATTTTTAAAAGGGGCGACAAATCTGACTGCGAGAACTACAGAGGAATATAATAGTTGCCCCTAACCACATACAAAACACTAATGGCGAGAATCACACCTTATGCAGAAGAAATACTGGGAGACTACCAGTGTAGATTCCGCAGAAATCGGTCAATAACCGACCAAATGTTCACAGTAAGGCAATTTTTGGAAAACAAGTTGAAATACGGATAGCCGATACACCAACTTTTCATTGACTTCAAAAAAGCCTACGACTCAGTCGTCAGACAAAAAACTATACCATGTTGTGGTTGATTTGGCAATCCCGAGAAAAATATGTCGCCCTCATTCAAATATACATGAACGAAAATAAAGGAAGAGTTAGAATAGAAAACTACCTCTCAGAACCATTTGAAATCCGTGACAGATTAGAACAAGCTCTCTACAAGACAATCCGACGGATCGCACCCGTTTGTGGTTCATCTCCCGACGGCGCGAACATCCCTGCATCAGAACTCGTTCCGTTACATAGCGGAGAAGCTGGGGAACTCCCTTCCCACGCGAGTGTTCCCGGAGCGTTACAACCTGCAACTGTTCAAAGAGAACTGCAACAATTATTTGATGGCATCTCGGGGCGCCCACTCGGCGCTATAGGTTTGCCTCTCCCGAGAGAAGTCTAATAAAAAAAAAATTAAAAAAAAAGGGGGGGGGGTGGCCTCTCAAGTCAGTGAGCTCATGAACCTCCCGGTTCCGGTAGGCCAATAAATAATACGAGGGTAATAAACGGTAATTTTACTTTTTGCTTAGCAACAAGGTGCGAGCTAGATAATCGTGTGCGTGGCTGTTGTTTGTTTTATGGCGAACCGGTCGACTAGCAGTCGCGTTCGACTTTGTAGTCAGTACAGCCATGAGCGAGCAAGAAATACATAGATCTCTTGCGCAACGGATTATTATAAAATTTTTAACAAATAAAGGCGTTAAATCCTCGGATATATTTTTTTTCGATTGCAACCACAGTTTGGTGATAATATACTGTCTCAGATTCATATGTATCCGTGGGGCAGAGAATTTAAAAGTGGGCGAGAACGTATCGAAAACGAAAGTCATGATCGTCGCCCAAGGATAAGTCGTACAGATGACAACATCCGTACCGTTCGAGAACTTATTGAAAGTGATCGCTGCTTAATTGTTGAAGAAATTTGATCAAAAGTGGGTATCAGCTATGGAGGTGTTCATTCCATTACCACTGATAATATTAGCTTCAAAAAATTACTGCTCGATCGGCTCCGATGTTTTTGACCGTAAATTAAAAACAGGTCAGGTGGGAGATCAGTGGAAGACTTTTGGATCGGTTTCGACAAGAAGGGGAAGATTTTTTGGAGCGTGTTGCCACATGTGATGAGACCAGAGTACATCATTATACTCCCGAGACGAAAATGGCAAGTAAGGAGTGACGAAGGAAGGATAAAGGCTGTCTAGTGAAGACCAAAACTCGTCTCTCATCCGAAAAAGTTCTTGCAACGATTTTTTTCTTCTCAAAGGGAATTTTAATGATTGATTTTCTTCACGAACAACGAACAACACTGTCGGGAAAAGACGAGGTACGTCCATTTGGGGTATCATCCTTCTTCATGACCACGCCAGGCCCCACACCGCGTCCTTCACAAGGCATGCATTGAAAGAAACGGCCTGGGAAACCCTTGAACATCCCCCTTATATCCCAAGATTGTCTCCCTGTGACTATTTTTTGTTCGCACCCTTGAGGGAATCACTTAGAGGAAAAAAAATCTAAAGTAATAAAGAAGTCGAAGAGCACGGGCGCAATTGGCTAACAACTCACCCTAAATCTTTCTACCAACAAGGGATATTAAAGTTTCCAAATCGATGGCAAAAGTATGTAGATCACACAGGAGTCAATATTGAAAAACGTTGATAGTATAGGTAGTGTGTTAAGTGCTCGCATACGCGGATGACATCGCCGTTTTGGGCGATAATCGAGAAACTGTAAGTAAAAGCAGTGAAATCACCATGCAAGCGGCAGAAGAGGCGCTCCTAGAAATAAATGAAGACAAAACGAAAAACATGATTATGGCGAGAGCAGGTGGACCTCAGAGAACACACATAAACATCAGGGGCAAGATATTCGAAAATGTCAAAGAATTTAAATACCTGGGAACAATACTGACGGCCAGTAACGAAATGTCCAAGGAAATTAACAAAAGACTACACTCCGGCAACGCTAGTTGGCATGTAGTCAGTAAACTGTTGAAGTCCAAACTGCTATCACGGAATATAAAGCTCCGTGTCTATAGAACCATAATTATGCCGACTGTTCTATACGGACGCGAAACATGGGCTCTCACAAAACGGGAAGAAAACAAATTCCGCGTATTCGAGAATAAAGTCCTAAGGGGTATCTTTGGCGGCAAATATGACGAGGAGGTAGGACAATGGAGGAAACTCCACAACCACAATTGGAAGAGTTATACTACAATAGTGAGAGTAATCAAGTCGCGCAGATTAAGATGGGCTGGACACGTGGCGCGAATGGGCGATGATAGGACCATGCATAGAATTCTTGACGGTAAACTAACGGGGAAGAGACCGACAGGACGGCCGCGACGGCGATGGGAGGACAATGTTAGATTGGACCTCGAGGAGATCGGATCGGATGATCGAACGTGGAAGGAGAGCGCACAGGACAGGGAACAATGGCGGATCGAATCGGTGAGGTCATGAACTTTCGGGTTCCTACAAGCCAATAAATAGTATAGGTAGTGTGTAACATTATTCAATAAACATATAAAAAGAAATTATTGTTTATATTTCAATCACCCTCGTATAACGTTTCCATCGAATGTCAAGTCAAATGGTATATATTTTACTTACGAGAAAGATTTGCTGCTCATAACCTCATAAATCCTTACGAGTCCTCAGAAAAGTCCTGGAATAAAAAAGAGTTCTTTGAGCTGGTCGTACAGATACATATATCTTATGGTTGCCTTGGAGTCGCACATACGTGTAGTACATGAGCCCATGCAGCTTGCATAACTGAGACGCACAGACAACTGAACATTTTTATTCCAATTATAAACTTTAAGTGTGATAAATTCACTTAGATAGTCTCCAATGAAACCATCACCAAATGGATCGCTTGCTGGTAGATCGGCGTTACATGTCGATTCTGACAAACATTGACAAGTGTATCAAACTGGTAACTTTATTAATATCCCTATTTTAATGATATTACTCTACAAGCTCGGACTACCCTGGCACAGGGTACTCAAAATAGGTTCAGATCAACATGTCGGCCCTGAACAGGAAAGTGGTCAGACAGAACTGGCAGGGCCACACACCCATTCCATAAAACCTATCTCTTTGCAGCTAAAGTTCCATCATTAATCGCGCATATAGTAAATATCGCGATATCAATTTAATAGCAAACAAATTGAACTGCACGTTCAATTTGCCCATATTGTATTTAAGTTGAATCCAAGACGTGAAAGAACGAACCCTATGTTCAACACGCAGAATCGCCTGGATCCAAATCTGTGGACCAGATGACCAACTTTCAAGTAAAGTTGTTGAGAATCATAAATTGCACATCTGCAATTTTATGATCCTTCAAAGGTTTGTTTACCCAAACCATTTCCAACAAGGAACATCCTTGCCCATTCGCCTAAACAATAACAACATAAAGAATCATAAAGGTGCATTAGCACAATTCTCTATTTAATCTTTTCCTGTGTACCGACTTCCCACGGAAGAGATCCTGGCCCATGCGGTTAAAGAAAACAGCAGGCGCAATAAAACGGACTACACGTTCACCCAAACAGCTAACAACACAAAAAAAAGGGAATCAGAAATGTGCATTAACACGATGCCACTATTGATTTTCCTTTTGTGTTCGGCTAAAGAAAACAGCAGGCGGAGAAAAGGAGATATCCCTTTTATCTGCAGGCGGAAAAAAAAAGATTTCCGATCGAATCCAAAGAAAAAAATGAGAAAACCACTAGATATCGTTGGTTTACAAGAATTTGGCCGAGACGGTCAGACAGAGAGTTGGTGTATGGATCTCGATCGAGAGGGTGTATAGTAGAGTTGGTTCTACAATTTTGAAGGAGTCTGTCGTAAAGTGGTGCGGAACGTGCGTGAGAGTGAAGAGTTCGAATTAAGTTGATCAAGAGACTCTGAAAAGTTGTTAAAAGGGATAACATCGTCTTAAATTGTAAATGAATATATGTGAACCGAATGTCCAAGTTAAATGACTTATGTGTGTTTGATAAAAGAATATATGTGTAGCCACAAACTAATTTTAATGACTTATGTGTACTTTGTAAATGAATATATTTGGCCCTAACGTCTAAGTTAAGTGACCTATGAGTGTTTTATTTAAAGTGTGTGTGGTGTGCAAAGTGGGTAGTGTAAAAGTTTTATAACAGAACTATGATCGCGCATTAGAATTAATCCTTAATGATGACAGAGACGACTCCTAAGTTAGAGATAAGAAACGTTGACAAAAGCCGAGGAAGACTCCAAAATACCATTATGGCGACTCTATCAGCCCTAAACATCCCTTAGAACAAGTAGGGTAAATTCCAGAAATTATTTTAACCCATATGTGGGACCTCCGAATCACTTGCTCAATGGCTGCGCTTCCGGTGCCAAGGGTCGTTTGTTCCAGGAAACGGTGTCGATGGTGATTACTGCCTAACGGCAAAGGCGCAAGCATCATTGACCATACTGTACCGCTTTAACAACTCCCAACATTGAACTCAACGTGCTCATCATGTCTCATCTTTTGATTTCCGTGTCACCAAACTAACCTTCGAGCAGATCTCTACCCTTGCAAGATTGAGGAAAAACGAGATCTCCGGCGACATTGATCAGACTACCCACTTGGGATGTATACTGACAGGTGCAACACCCTCAAAATAATCCTACTGTGGTAAAACCAGACCTATGTATAAACAATCGTTAAATTATCATCGACCATGAGTTGCGATCTTTCAACTTCAACTCAGAGGAACTGGGTGACTATGTGACTACAACTCGCAGCGCGTTTCAGTGGATTAAGAAAGGGTTTGGGCGTCAACATCAATTCCATGAGCTATTCAAGAGGTCATGGAAGAGTACATGACGCTCAACCACATGAGCGAAACGAACACCGGAAACGCCGGTAGTGCAGGGAAACAATCCTAAAGGCAAATAGCGATCATGGGGTACTGAGAAGCTCACATACTTAGGCGAGAATAACGTAATTGAAGTAGTTCTCGATAAAGTAAAAATGAAAGAGGGAATAAATCCAAAACACCAAGTCAGTTATGGAAAAAGAAAAAATTCCACTTCAACTAGAACTCATCAAATGCTCGGCTTTCGTACTAAACTCGAAAATTTCAGTTAAACTTCACTAGGATTTAAGGGTTTACGACGATAGTGAAGACCATGCGATTCGAATCGACGCTATGACTAAAAGATAGCACCCAAACATTGACACATCGGCCCACTGCCGCGTGTATGAAATCGATTGTTATTCTTAAGTACACTCAACTGATGTGGAAATGCTGACTTAATTGCTATGATAAAGGACTCAGAAGGATATAGTTTGATTTTTCTTTCGGTGTAGTTTTTCACTATTTGTTTGTGTATTGTGTGCGCATCTGTTAGAAATGCTACAAGATCGTAGTAGCCCAATTGATAACTTTAATAAGGATAGCAACAATGATAAACAGCGCCGGAAATCGATAATTTCAGTACACCCTTCGAATACATCTGATTCAAGAGACCTCGATTGAGTGCACTATCTGCCAATCTATCTAGCAGGTGGTCGCAACCCCTCTCCCAGATCAACATAATTTGATTAAACTACAACCACATATAGGCACATGTGCGCGTTAGTGTAAAAAAAATATATATCACGACAAAGGTTCTCGAGAACCTCCCCACAGTTGAACGGCTTTAATGTATAAAAACATTACCTGACATTGTCTCGCATAGTTCCTTCACGACTCTTCTCCTCCTGATTGCCAGTACCAATGGACAAGAACGCGATTAGAATCAAAAAAAAAACACAAGAAACGTATTCATAGAAAACAATCTTCGTTCGTGACGCCCCGGTTGGTTTCTTTTCGTGCGGAAACTGTAAATAAGGTCGTAAATTCTACAATAAAGTATATAAGCTGTTTCAATGATTTCATGCGGTTTTGACGATTCTAAAATGCAATAAACCGCGTAAAATGGGATACACTCTATGAGAAATCCGGATTATCAATCTCCAATGTATATTGATTAGCATTACCATGACATACTGATCGAAACAATATAGTGCGTTTGCTGTAGAGTTCAGTTTTATCTCAGCGAGTCTGTTGTGGTCTGGTTACAGAAACAAAAAATATCGTGACAAGGTGGAAGCAGTACTTTGAAAACATGTGCGCACCCATCAACCACAAATAAACGCACCAGACGTGCATACAGCCGAGCCTCAGATCCCAGAGTCCTCTTTCAACGAAGTTGTAGACGCAATAAACCGATTGAAAAACAACAAGGCTCCCGGAGTCGGCTGCTTACCGGCAGAGCTTGTGAAGCATGGAGGAGAGGAAACCGCTCGAAAGATCCACCAACTGATTAAAACAATATGAGATAAGAAAGTCATTATGGAAGAATGGAAAACCTCAATAGTCGTCCCCATTTTCAAAAAAGGTGACAGATCTGACTGCGAAAATTACAGAGGAATATCATTGCTCCCAACCACATACAAAATATTAACAAATGTCATACTGGCGAGAATCACACCGTACGAAGAAGAAATATTGGGAGACTACCAATGCGGATTCCGTAAGAACCGGTCAACAAGCGACCAAACGTTCACAGTAAGGCAGTTGCTGGGAAAGAAGTGGGAATACGGAGAGACGGTTCACCAACTGTTCGTTGACTTCAAGAAAGCCTACGACTCAGTCGCAAGGCTCTACTACTATATTGTAGTTGAGCTGGGAGACCCGAAAAATGATGCCGGCCTCATTCTAATTTTCCTGAACGAAAACAAAGGGCGAGTTAGAATAGAAAACCACCTCTCAGAACCATTTGAAACCCGGGACGGATTAAAACAAGGGGCTGCCCTCTCACCGTGTCTCTTTAACCTTCTTCTCGAGTATGTGATCAGAAAGGTACAAGTCGACAACATGGCCGGATCATCCCTGAACGGGGTCACACAAGTACTCGCATATGCGGACGACATCGCCGTTTTGGGCGATAATCGAGAAACTATAAGTAAAAACGGTGAAATCATCATGCAAGCAGCAGAGGAGGTGGGCCTAGAAATAAATGAAGACAAAACGAAGTACACGATTACGGCGAGAGCAGGTGGACCTCAGAGAACACACATAAAGATCAAGGGCAGGATATTTGAAAATCTGAAAGAATTTGAATATCTGGAAACAATACTGACGACCAGTAACGAAATGTCCAAGGAAATTAGCAAAAGACTACACTCCGGCAACGCCAGTTGGGATGCAGTCAGTAAACTGCTGAAATCCAAACTGCTATCACGGAATATAAAGCTCCGTGCCTATAGAACCATAATCATGCCGATTGTTCTATACGGATGCGAAACATGGGTTCTTACAAAACGGGAAGAAAAAAAATTCCGCGTATTCGAGAACAAAGTCCTAAGGGGTACCTTTGGCTGCAAATATGACGAGGAGGCAGGACAATGAAGGAAACTCCAAAACAACGAATTGGAATGGCTATACCGCAAGCTTACAATAGTGAGAGTAATCAAGTCGCGAAGATTAAGATGGGCCGGACACGTGGCGCGAATGGGCAACGATAGGATCGTGCATAGAAATCTTGACGGTAACCCAATGGGAAAGAGACCGGTAGGACGGCCGCGACGGGGATGGGGGGACAAAGTTAGGTTTGACCTCGAGGAGATCGGATCGGATGGTCGAACGTGGAAGGAAAGTGCACAGGACAGACAACAATGGCCGAGTCGAGTCGGTGAGGTCATGAACTTCCGGGTTCCTTCAGGCCAATAAATAGAATAGAATAGAGTAGAGTCTGTCGTGTGCATACAACATGAATTTCGTAGATGTTTTAAGATGCAACCGCAATATCCAATTCCTGCACGTGGAATAAAATCTAATTAGGTTAAAAAAACATTCGTCAGATCGCCAACGCATGAAATCGAAAGCTACCAGGCCTTTAAAAAATCGTACCAACTCTCGAAAAAATTGAAAATCTGCGCAACAATTTACAAATAAGCCCTCGATGTTCATTAACAAATCCTGCCTAAGCTCTTTGTCGATCACTAGACGCATGTTACGGTATGATCTGAATTTTCGTCCTTAAAAAAGAGCGATGACACAATAGTTAAACCCGGAAGATTATTAAAAAAAAGAAAAAACACAAAAACGATTAGGTGAAGAGATACTCAAATCAATCGAAAATGAGTAAGTTAATCCAGATAATACTTTCGTAAATGACGAAGCGCACTTCTATTTAACCGGCGCTGTGAATAATCAAAACTATTCCCATTGAGCTCTTGATGGTGCTAATCCCCACGCCATCGAACAGAATCCATTACACAACTAGCGAGTAACTGTATGAATGAGTGCTGCATGGTGGTGTATCGTTAATCCTTATTTCTTCGACGGAAATGTGAACACTGCGCGATATTCTTCGGCGTCATAAACGTCTCCGATCCACTTGGTTCCAACAAGATAGTGCGGCATGTCAGGGAGTTAACGAAACATCGGAAGTTCTCCGGAAAACGTTTGGTAACCGCATAATTTCGAAGCGTGTTTGTTTGGAATGGCCATGTCGCTTGCCTAATCTAACTGCCCCAGACTTTTGAATGTGGGGTTATTTGAAAGGCAGAGTGTGTACACCGATCGGTTTAAAAGCTTGAACCAATTAAAAACTCTAATTACCGATGAAATTTTTAGAATTCCCCCAGCAGTTACGAAAGGAGTGATCGAAAATTGAGTGAAACAGCTAGAGCCCCATGTAGCCGCAGATAGTCGTCAATTGTCCGATGTAATATTTCATCATTAAAATTGAATTGAATGTTTGTGTAAAGTTTTCACTTCATTGCAAGCATTACTTAGCGGATTATACCAATTTAGAATCCTCAAACATCCTCCCCTGTAAAAATGCAATCTTTACAGCGTGTCGAGCGTCCTGAATCTGTTTCTCCCCGAATGCAAATGATTACAGAACAGATAATTCCCTCATTGTGGCAAGCATTGTTTGAGGACCACCTGGTCTCTCTTCTTTCAAAAGCCACCAGAAAAAAGCGCAAGTAAACCCACATATAGTGTCGACGTCTTGTTAGGCGCCGCCCGAGGGTCCTTCTGCCAAAAACGCAGACAATTAAATCGCAAAAAAATACGATGTGATCTTATTCAGCCTGTCGATCCCTTAGAGAGAACTCCGGCTGAGTGTGAGTATTTGTGATCACCATATTATCACTTGGGGGAGAATTGGGTGTAAGACGCAAAAGTTTAGTGATGAAAAGGAATAATAAGCAGTCGGTCATCGAGTCATTTCAAATAGATTACAACGATGTTAGCTGTTCCAGATTTTGATAATAAATTGACTTTATTCATCGACTATATACAAGTGTTTTGAAGCTTCTTCATATATCCAATCCTTTTGGATACAATTGCCCGTAAAGAAATGCAGCAGGTTAGCTGTGCCACCAAAAGCCACATTCACTCGACTTTGATGACTTTCTACACACCGCTCAAGATGCGTCTTGTGAGGTTTACCTATGTTTCTGTCTAAAAATAAGCAAACTTTGCATCCTGGATGTCTGGCCGTTGACAATGTCATTCATTTAATGAGTTTCCTCAAGGTTAAAAAGTGTGACGCTTTTCAGGATTTTGTTTTAGTTTTTAAATATTTATTGTCTTCTTTCACTCTCGTTGGCGACAACTTCATAAGAGGATTGAACATTTTGAATTTCTACAAATACTTTCAGATCCCGGCACGTTCCTGTGTTATTTTTAATTATTGAATGAAACAACTAAATATCTAACTTAATACGGCTTGCAATTTGCAACGACAAAACCAACTGGCCCCAACAAGCGAATTCAACTTAGAAAACAGCGAAATGCAACAATTCGAATCAACAAAAACTCGTTGATCTAAGCCAAGGAATGGGGAAAGATGAGCCATTGCGAGAACTATCGCCCAATCAGATCTCAATAGAATAGTTTCACTATATATTACTATGTCACTCCGATGTTTTGTTCTTCGCTTTTAGTTAATAAAACCATTTAGAAAAGAGAACTATTTCACTGTAGTAGCTCAGATATGATTGTAGATTTCATTCAGAGATCATTTACACACAGAGTTTGATGTAGCCTAAGGTTGTAAGGTCAGCGTAGTCCACGAGCGTAGCCTTAATGTTGGTTTCGAAACTTTAATTAAGGTTGAAATGTAAAGAATATCCACGTGTGCATTTAAGTCTGGCTTGACTTTTTCCCTTTCTAAAAATAATCTAACACGAATTCCATTCTACTTAAATTCAAATTGGAAGTCTTGTAACAAATTACAGACGAAAATATTTTTATATACATATATAACACATACAGCTGTGTGGACCTGTGCATACAAATATACAGTTCTTACTGCACACGTCCACAAGCTGTGAACGACTTGGCTAGAGACCTACAGCCGCGAGTGTATAGAGTATCGTTTTGCAAGATTTAGCCAACCGCAAGGGAAGGAATCTACAGGTACAATATCTGATAGATAATTCGCATCATTTCAATGGCATGCACACCTCGGCGACGGGGCGAGACGGTGTAGTGAAATAACACGAAACAAAAATAAAACATTAAAAAAAACTAGTTGTTGAAATTATTAATTCCATTCTCGTAAATTTGAGTGTGGATTTTTCTAGCATTAGATAAGATACATTTGTATTTACTTGCTCATAGCTTAAGAGGGTGGTCATTCATTCAAAGATGGCTGCTGCTTGATTGTGTTGTGTTCTGGGTTCACTAGGATTTGTTTGTGTTTAATATTTATTCGATTCGAGAATTTGTTTTATTAAACTAAATGCACTTGGTTGTATTGAGGATTGAACTTTAAGGAATTTTATTAAGTTATTTGTTAAATGTATGAGTGCTGAGGTATGACAGAAATGGGCACGGATACGTATGAGGATTACCGAATAACAGGAAAGCACGTAGTAAAATTTCTTTTCTTCCTCTTTGATTTCCTTTTCAACACCGGGCTTTAACTTCACTATATTCGTACTGTGCAAGAAGCGGACGCACTTTATATGGATCTAAATCCACTTTGACTGCAAATCATATAGGAAATGTATTTCTCTTTTATTTATATATATATATAGAAATAATTTCTGTTTTGTTTCTTATTATTTAATTTTCCTAACACTTTGAGCAACCGACACACAACACCTCTGTTTGAAAGTTTTAAGCCAACTAATCAAGTATTCGAGTGAATGGAATTTAGGTTCTTACCTTACACCCATGCAAACAAGTTACCGCAGACATGCAAAAGAATGTCTGTCACTGAAGTTAAATTTACGTATACCTGTGGCGAAGCCTACTCTTTGGCTCGGTTTACCTTTAAGGAGATGTTTACTCTTCGCTCTTCCGCGGCGGTTTTCTTGGCTGGCTGCAATCGGATCAATCCGTTTACGCAAGCACCTGTTGGCTGTAAGAGTACCAGTTGTCTGACCAAAGTGGTGATCGCAAATAACAATGTGGTACTCTCTTAAGATCTTGACCATACGGAAAACTTAAGATTAGAAACACTTGCAACTAAAAAACATACAAGATATTTATAAAACAATCATTTCTTTATATACTTTGTGATAGAGATTTCTTAATTTCATTACCTAGCTAAAAATAAGTGGTGATAAATTTATTATTACGAAGTACTAATATATTGATTCTGTTTTATTTTAGTTATTGTACAAATTTATAACTTGAACCTTTCAACAGTAACAAATGCTTTCAATTATTTTGTTTGTTTTAATTATACTGCTTTTGTCGGTAGCAAGGTACAAATGTTCAAAAAATCGATCAAAACTCCTGTCGGATTTTTACTAAACAACCTTCCGTCAGCACGTACTCCTATTTTTTTCCTGCGGGACTTTATATTTACATCTTCTACCGTAGGGATATTGTTAGCGACGCAACATTCAATTCTCTGGAAGACGTCACAAGCCACGGAGCGTCAAGATCTGGAAAATGAGATAAACCATAGTGCGTAAATTTCCTGGAAAATACGAGTACTACAAACTACAACATGCCAATTCCTAGAATGTGCCACATGTTGAATTATTATACGACTCCGCAATTATGTTGCATTGTTTGTAAAGTTCTGGAAGGCGCCATAGCAACAGCGTGTTGAATTGTTTGGAAATTTCTGAGAGATGAGAGAACCCAGAGCCATGGACCTATAAAAATAAAAGGAGGACGTGGTGGCATGGCGAGATCGGTCAGTAGCAAATGAACATTCAAATGTGAACGATTCAATCAGTGAAGAAAAAAAAAGTATTGTGAAGGACTTACAACCTCAAAATACAGCATCAGATCCGGAAGCGGGTGACACCTTAAACATTTTAAAATTCATCATTTTATAATTTAGCATTACTTTTCTAATTTCTAAACCTTTTACATTACATTCTGTCTTAGACTTAATTTCATTTCTATTGTGCTTTCTAATTTCCTAATCGTTTCCAGGTTATTGCAGTTATAGAGATTTTAAAGGAATTTCTAACTTGATTTTCTTCCTTGACTTTTCCTTATACCCTTTTATCTTTCTCGTTTTCTTTGCTTCCCGTTTTCTTTGCTGTAACGTGTTGTATTCCAGAATACTACCCTTTATTAAATTTAACACTGAATCTCCTTACACATCCTTAAAAACTTCACTTAACATATATTACATTCTCACTTAATACATACCATTCATAAACATTCACAATATTACCAGTTACAGCACATTTAATAACCTGCACCTTTTTATTCATTCAAAACATAGTAACTTTGATTTTCGTCCAGATTTCATTCATGTAAAAAGTCACAGAGAGAAAATTAAATAGAAAAAAATCAGTTCGGACAGTTCAGTTCAGACAAAAAGAAGTTCAGAAAAGAATATACAGTTCAGAGAAAAAGACAAAAATTGATACCGGCGCCGACCTAAGCCTTTTAAAATCATCGTGCTTAAAGAATCAGAAAAAAGATGACAAGATCTACACAATATCCACACTAGCAGGTGATTCTTTGAAAACCCTGGGGACGGTAAGGGGTACCCTAGAAGTAAAAACCCAGGATCATACCATGCTCATGGATTATGCTTTCCACCTACTCACCGAACAAATAAATCTGCCTTATGACAGAAACATAGGAAACGATTTTTTATTTAAATATAGATGTGTTATCGATTTCAAGGAACACCTCCTGAAGATTCCAATGTCAAAGGGTAATGATAGTGAGCATCGAAGAAAGCCATACGGCTCTACAAACGAGTCACCGAGCCTATTCCGTAATAAGCTAGTATGTGAATCAAAAGGAAAAAGTAATAACTCTAAACAGAATAGAAACCGAAAACAGAGAAGATTGGGTGACAAAGTTTCAGCAGCAAAGACTGAAGTACAAAATGTTCCAGCAGCACATAAGACTGAAAGAACAACTTTCACTTTAAAACCCAGAAGCCAACAAATTGTAGACTTTCCGTTAAATAGTAAACACCAGGACATGTCCGGCGATATAATCATTCAAAAAAAAAACGAATCATGCCAGGAATATACGTGCGCGAAACCTTAACCAGCCCCAAGAGCTCCAAATTAAAGGTGTTAATGATGAACACTTCGGAAGCAGAACAAACGGTGAATACTAAAGACGTAGACTTCAAATGGGACAAGCTAAGTGATTTCAACCTAATCTCTAGCCAATCCGACGACCTAATCAAAGGCAGGTTAAATAAATTAACATCAATAATCAATCTCAGCCACTGTAATTGTGAAGAAAAACAATCTATCCTTCAAATATGTAGAGAATACAATGATTTATTTTTTCTCGAAGGTGACAACCTCTCATTCACAGAAGCGCTGAAACATAAAATCATTACTGACCCGAACAAGCCGCCCGTATTTACCAAACCGTACAGGCTCCCGGACACACAAAAAACCGAGATACACAAACAGGTGAATGACATGCTACAAAGTGGTATTATCCAACCCAGTGCTAGTCCTTGGAACTCCCCCTTGCTCTTGGTACCAAAAAAGGCTGACAGGGAAGGTAATAAGAGATGGAGAGTTGTGGTTGATTTCCGTAGGTTAAACGAAGTAACTGTTGCCGATGCATATCCGTTACCAAATATCACGGACATACTAGATCAACTAGGGAGGGCAACTTATTTTAGCACCCTCGACCTGGCAAGCGGATTTCATCAAATCCTAATGGACAATGAAGACAAGTGCAAAACCGGCTTCAGTACCCCTTATGGACATTATGAATATAACCGTATGCCGTTTGGTCTACGAAACGCGCCCGCAACTTTTCAACGTTTAATGAACAACGTTTTAATGGGATTACAAGGATTCGACTGCTTTGTATACATCGATGACATAGTCCTTTACGGATATAACCTGCAAGAACACAACGCAAAGCTTATACGAATATTAAATTGTTTACGTCAGAATAACCTTAAGCTTCAACCAGATAAATGTACTTTTCTGAAGAAGGAGCTACTGTATCTGGGTCATGTAATTTCCGAACACGGTCTTAAACCAGACCCCGATAAGATTAAAGCTGCTAAAACATATCCCACACCCAAGAATGTCAAGGGAGTAAAATCATTCCTCGGATTCATAGGATACTACCGGCGATTCATAGACAATTTCTCAACCATAGCAAAGCCACTAACGAAGTTACTAAAGAAAACCGAAGCATTTAAATGGGACCCCTTCTGTGATGAAGCCTTCCATACGTTAAAAAATAAACTTATAGAACCTACCATTTTAGCTTACCCTGACTTCAATCAAGACTTTATAGTAACTACGGACGCTAGCGACGTTGGAATAGGCGCGGTCTTATCGCAGGGAGAAATTGGCCAGGACAAAGCTATTTGTTATGCTAGCCGTACCCTTAACGACGCCGAATCCAGGTACAGCACTACAGAAAAGGAACTACTGGCAATCATCTACGCCGTCAAACAATTTCGCCCCTACATCTACGGACGAAGGTTCACAATATGTACAGACCATAAACCACTACAGTGGCTCATGAATCTGAAGGACCCGACATCAAGATTGGCTCGTTGGAGAATATTGCTAGAAGAATATGAATACCAAATTATTTACAAGGCCGGAAAATACAACTCCAACGCAGATGCACTTAGCCGCCTCCCTATTCACCTCCAAGACACACAAGACGTAGGCAAGGTACTAGTTACCACTAGAAGCAAAACAAGAGGTCAAGGCACCGCTGAACCATTGGTAGCCGCAAGTGAGGAAATTACTCTCCGACATACCGAATGTAAGATAATCGAAATTTCTAAACCCATAGAGTATGCCAAAACCCGGTCACCCATTCAGATCTTTATATTACCCAATAAAGAAGGCCAAACCGAAAAGATACTTAAAACCATCCCTACCTATACACGTCCGAATCCAAACGAAATAAAATTATACCCAAACACGACTAAACCCCCTTCATATATTGTTACTACGTTGCCGCTAAACATAGAAACCGAACCCAGCTTTGAACAAACACTCAGCAAAATTCATAACTATTGTAAAAAAGAAAAGGTAAACCATATCGACATTTCTATCCCAAAACAAGAGCCAATAAACCCCGGCCTTAAAAATGCCATAATACAAACATTCGCCCAAACCAAGATCACCGTGTATCTTTACTCTGACAAAAGAATCTATATCGAAGACCGACAGGATATCGCTCAAATCCTCCGTGACTTCCATAATTCACCTTTTGGAGGGCACCAGGGAGTCTCCCGCACAATCAAACGTGTTAAAACAAGGTACTTTTGGCCAACCCTCATAAAAGACACGAAAGAATTCAACCGCAAATGCGACTCGTGTCAAAGAAACAAACTAACGCTAAACAGAAAAATCCCGATGAAAATCACAACAACAAGTACAACCCCCTTCGAACGAGTAGCTCTAGATATTGTTGGCCCGCTCCCAACAAGTTACGAAGGTAATAAATACATATTAACGTTCCAAGATGACTTAACAAAGTTCACTGAAGCTATACCGCTACCCAATGCGGAAGCACCCACCATAGCTCGTAGTTTTGTGGAGAAAATCATATGTCGTTTCGGAATACCCGACGTGGTATTAACGGACCAAGGCACCAATTTCCTAAGCCACCTTTTTAAAGAAATATGCAAGATTCTAAAAATCAAAAAGATACAAACAACACCTTATCATCCCCAAACAAATGGAGCCTTAGAACGTAGCCACCGAACGTTGGCCGAATATCTCAGACACTACGTTAACAAGGACAAACTCTCGTGGGATACTTGGCTACCATATTCAATGTTTGTGTATAACACCACACCGCACAGTAGCACCGCATTTAGCCCTTTTGAATTACTCTGTGGTTTTCCTGCACGAATACCGAATTCGATCAGCACAAATCCGCAAACGTCATACAACTATGAGAACTACGCTAACGAACTAAAAGCCCGCCTACAGTACGGTTACAAGATTGCTAAAAACATATTGCAGGACAAAAAGGAAAAATCTAAAGCGTGTTATGACAAAGGGACAGGCCATAAAACATTCAAAGTTGGCGACAAGGTACTCATAAAAAACCATACCAGGAAAAATAAGCTCGCTTCCTTATGGGAGGGTCCCTACGAAATACACAACATAGTATCCGATGAAAACTCAGAAATCAAAATAGGAAATAAATTCAAAGTTTTACATAATAATAATATAAATAAATCTTATCTATCTTAAAATTAAACACGGTTAGAAAATTTTCCATAAATTTAAGGAAAAGATAAACACATAACAAATGGCCTTTGTTTTATTTTTCAATATATATGAAATAATCTAACAATTGTAGGAAATGACGGAAAAAAAAAAACAAAAGTTAATGAGGGGGACGAAAGAAAGAAAATTTTAGAGTTAATATGTATAATGGAAATTTTAGAATTTATATATATATTCGAACGGAAATGAGAATTTTGAAACATAATATTAATATTATATAATTAATATAATAAGTAATAATAATTTTTGGATAAGAAAAGAAAAGGTTCCAAGGAGAAATATTTAAATTTAGTTAATATACAATGTAAATAGACATAGTGATAAGAACTTTTTGAAATTTAAATCTTGTAACCTTTGATTTAAATTTAGTTAACATATAATGTAAATAGACAATAGTGTTAAGAACTTTTTGAAATTTAAATATTGTAACCTTTGATTAATTCTGAAAACCATTGTAATTGGACGAAAATCCAAGCCTTTAATTAATCTTAATCTAACCTATAGTTACTAGAAAATTATTCTCTTCAAGGATAATTTTCTTTCTCGAAGAAGGGTGAGATGTTGTATTCCAGAATACTACCCTTTATTAAATTTAACACTGAATCCCCTTACACATGCTTAAAAACTTCACTTAACATATATTACATTCTCACTTAATACATACCATTCATAAACATTCACAATATTACCAGTTACAGCACATTTAATAACCTGCACCTTTTTATTCATTCAAAACATAGTAACTTTGATTTTCGTCCAGATTTCATTCATGTAAAAAGTCACAGAGAGAAAATAAAATAGAAAAAAATCAGTTTGAGTTGAGAATCAGAAAAAGTAAAATTGAGTTCAGTCAAGTTTAATATATATTATAAATATAGAATAAAATATAGTAAAATATAAAAGCGTGAATAAATGTGTTTTGGAATTATAAGCTCTAATTGAAGTTGAGTTCTAGAGTTTTTAATTGAGAAAAGGAAGTAAAGGAATAATAAAAGGTCCCCGCTCTTCCCTCAACCGAGGAAGCACGGCGCCGGACGTCAACAAACGTTTGTGAATATCATATGTAACTTTAACTCTGTCACTACCGCTTGTTTCGTTGTTTATATATACTCGTTATCGCTAATTTGTGTCAGTGGCTACCTACATCCCCATGTATTTCTGCTCGACTGAGGACGTGGACTCTCAATCCGGTCAGGATTTGATGGCTCTTCTGGAGACATTAAGGACAGAACTCGCCACCGCGGTAGCCAGGATTGCTGTTCTCGAGAAAGAGATTGCAGCGCTAAAAGCTACATCACCCCTGACCCCCTCCAACACAAACCAAAAAACCCCTGACCCAAAGATGGGAATCGAACACGAAATGACAACCCTCCACAGCGACTTTGATTTCTCTGCCGACGAGAGTTTCTCCCGTGTCCCCACCCCCAATACTTCTCAAATACTTCTCACTCCACGCTTACTTCTGTTCTTGGGGAAAAGCGGAAAACACCTCGGGCAACAGTAAACTACGAGGAAGGTCCCTCCAATAAACGTGTTGCCACCGGCTGTATGCCAATAATACCCCCGGCTTCGACTAATAAAACTGTGCCAAACCTCTCGGCACACCCCACTGCACAAAAGGCCATTCCTTTGGGAAAATCATGCACACCAAAGGCAGCATCATCCACATTCCCAAAACCAAAGACCACTCCAAATAGAGAGGCCACACAAATAGCGGTCATGGTCGATCCACCTGCTTTAAAAAAGAATCAGCAACCTGGGATCTTTGCACGAGACCCCAACCTAAAGGAGTTCGTCGGTGATATGAACCGACAAGGAATATCCAACTTTAAGGCAAAGACCCTGAGTCCAAACCTTAATAAAAACGTAGCCTACGATCGACAGACGTTCTGCCTGATACCCTGAAGGCCAAAGAGGTGAATTATTACACATTCACCCCGTCCGCCGAAAAGTCGAGGACTATCCTCTTAAAACGAGTCGCTGCCTGTTGGGAAAAGGACGACATCGTAACTGCCCTTGAGGCAACATTTCCCCACGTTAAATTCACCGACGTTAAAAAATTCTCGCCCCCACAACGGTTTGTGAACACCAGACCGCAAAAATACAGCAAGGTGAACCTATGGCAGCTTCACCTTGCCACAGGAACCGACATAGACTGCATAATACGGACAAAATCGCTCCCAACTCTTCATCAACAAGTTGTCTTTGAGGTATTTCATAATAATGAAATACCTCAATGCCGACGTTGCCAACGTTTCGGGCATGTCTCCCGGAACTGCAACATGGACCGCCGTTGCGTCCGTTGTGGAAAATCCCACGACATTGGCAAGTGCGAACTCCCGCCAGCAAAATACGATCCCACAATAAATGTGCAGGATGAAATTACGTTGCCAACTTGCTGCAACTGCGGTAAGAAAGGATATCCGGCCAGCTACAGGAACTGCCCCAAATATAAAGAGATAGTCCACAGAACCAAGGAGACTCGAGCAAAACAAGTAGCCAAGTCGAACTTCGGAAAACAGGACACACAAAATTTCATCCAAAATGGATTTACATTCGCTGATAAGGTTAAAGGGAACCAAACAAAGAATATGAAAACCGCACAACCTCTCCCCCAAAAACATATTCAAGTTCCTTAGCGATCCACTATACAGGCCAACACAATGCCACAAATCCAAGCGGCGGCACAAAAGCCTCCAAAGGGGCAACCCTCAATGCTGGAGAAACTACTTAGTCTCTCTCGCGTGATTGAGGATATTCGACTCCGATATGAAAAACTAACAACTGAGGCTGAGAGGGATGCACTCCTTTTCACGGCATATAAGTAAATTATACGCTTCAAAGTGGATCCCAAAATTAAAGTTATCCTTATAAATGTCCACTCCCTTGTTTCGCTATCAAAGCGTGCGATAGTCTCTGACTTCATAAAGGGTAACCTGGTGGACGTGGTTCTTGTAACCGAAACTAGGTTGCATCCATGTCATCGTCCCACTTTCCCAAACTTTTCAATGATTCGAAGAGATCGAACCCTCACTGGCGACCCCACCATCAACGGAGGTGGAACCTGTATTCTAGTTAATAGCGAACTTCGCCATGAAGCTATTGACCTCCCACATTTCGAGTTCATAGAGGTCTCGGCGGGTGTATCTGATCACAACGCTGTGACCATGTTCATCCGCGGCTATCGAGCATCCCGGGCTCATGTCAGATACATACCCAAGTATGGGCGCACACATTGGGACAACTTCAATATTATATTGAATGAAAAACTCCACCAACTCTCTCTCCCCACTGACACGAACCTAACGACGGTTGAGATAAATAACGCTGCAAGACGATTTCACGAGATTCTAGTTGAAACTTCTGAGACTCATGTCCCGAAGTACAAACTTGAAAAGACTTATCAGATTCCCCTTGACGACCTCAGTCTTTCGGGAGCGTAAAAAGCTCTGCAGAATGAGATATCGTCACCGCTTTACGCAAAGGGAGCCATTATTGCGAGCCATTATTCACAATATTGGCACACTGATAAAACAAAGAATCCAAAACAAACGTAACCGACAATTGGAAGACAAACTGAAAGGTATTCAGATGGACCAGAACATTTATAAAAATGTTTAAAAGATATGTGGCACCTCTCGTATCACTGGACCAATCACGCACAACGGTCTTGTTGTCAATAATGATGCCAATAAAGCAAACATCATCGGAGAGACCTTTGAAAATAATCACAAGCTCACTCTCGAGGATGGCGACCCGGAAACTAATGCAATAACTAGTTCAGAGGTTCACAACAAATTAGACAACTTTAACGAGCTAATAGTTGTTTTTAACTCAGCTAACAGTGCATACTTCGACGACACACGTGATAATAGCCACGGCTTCGTCACACCCAATACCCTACAGAACCTAGTTAAATCTCGAAGCCCCAAGAAGTCACCCGGTATCGACAACATGTCCTATCACTCGTTGTGAAGGCTTTCTGCTTTATTCTTTATAAAGCTCTCCATTCTGCTCAACCATGCCTGCAACATGGGGTACTTTCCCCAAGCTTGGAAGCATGCTGTTGTGTGCCCAATAGCAAAAGCTGGGACACCAAATTATCACCGCTCAAGTTTTCGTCCTATTTCGCTCCTCACCTGCATCAGCAAAATATATGAACAATTCATATACGAGAAGCTAAATAAATTTATCAGTGTCAGGAACCTAATACCTGACTTCCAATTTGGATTTAGAAGAGCGCACAGCACCACCATGGCTCTCAACATATTTCAAAACCACGTTTGCGTGCGTTTCTTTAATAAGGAACCCAACATTGCGGTGAGCTGGACATTGAAAAGGCTTTTGACACAACCTGGATCGAAGGTCTCGTTTTTAAATTACTGAATACTGGCCTCAGTAAAACACTGTGTAGTATCATCTACCAGTTCATTTTAAACAGAACCTTCCAAGTTCGAGTGAATGGAAAGCTTTCCTGAACTTTCGACGCCGCCGCGGGCGTACCACAGGGCTTCATTCTAGGTCGCATCTTATTTAATATCTACACCTCAAATATTCCTCGCTCTGTGGATGGTAGAGTAAACCAGATTTGCTATGCGGATGAGGTCCTAGTGTACACGTCATCTAAAAGCCCAAAACTCGCAACAAACCGACTCAATTGGCATCTGGACGAACTGTATCAGTATTACAGTCGATGGAAAATTCGACTTAACCCATCTAAAGCAGTAGCTATAATTCTGAGTAGTAAACACTCCCAACCTACTTCTCGATATTCACAGAATATCCGAATACAAATAGGAGGTGTGGGGGTATAAGTGTAGTGCCAACGTATGGCACGGATTCCTTATATCTCCCAACGATGTTTCGCTGTACTTTTTAAATGGTCACGTTTTTTTGGTTTTCACTTAAATTTTTTGTTGATGAAATTTTGTTTAATTCTTAGTATTTTAGTTGACATTCTGATAAGTAGAACGTTCTTAGGCACTCGAGGTGCGTTAGCCTGTTACCCGAAAAAACAGTTAAAGATACATTTTTATCGCAATATAAGTACAATTTAAATCACTATAACTTTACGATTCTTCTGTGAAGTATACGATTTCCGATAGTTAATTTAATTACGTTAGTGAGTCTTCGCGGACGAGCGTGTGCATAAGCATGCACACGCGGCGGTGGTTAGCGACACAACCTCCTCCTGATAATCTCGTTAATCGACTGCCTCGAAAAGGGAAGAAATTGGACACAACCAAAAGAGAACATACTTCTGCTCTCTCACTGCCACGTTCTTCGATGTGTGGTAGGTTACGTCGGTAAACTGATGATCGAAGAGAGCGGGACAATGAGAGAACAGAAATACGCTGTACGATTATCTTGGGGTGGATTTGGTTGTATGTGCATGAATCAATGTAGTTCTGAGCGGAACCCATTAACCTGATTCAGTAGTATGGTGAGTTCAGAGTACATTGATCTGTACGAAGACCGAACTGAGAAAGAGAGGAGAATTAAACTGATGATATTCACCTGCAAAAAGAGAGCATTGATCCCCAGCGAATGAAGTGTCTGGAGAAAAGCCGAAGTACCGCTAGGGAAATATTATCACGTGATTCAATCGAATGTTTTGATAAATTTCCCCAGCGGTTCTGCAATGATGCGACAACTTCGTCCGGCTGGATTTGGTTGTCGCTAATCGACATGGACACGAGTTGCTGTATGGCAAAAAAGGGAAGCTAAACTCATTTATGCATTGTCTGCGTGGTACAATGAGTTTAGCTATGTGTCCTTGGTGGTAACATGCTTTGCAGGTGAACAGGTAAGTAGGGGGAAATGGGGTTGATTTGACGCGCTGTCAGGCGATGGAAATTAGGTAGGAATTGTGGTTGGAATTGTGGGTTGTTTCTCATATAGAATAGAGAAACACCCACAGAGGTACTACGATTAGACCACAGGACAGGATGAAATATCTTCGGGTCATCTACACCCCAAAAATGAATTTCATCAAACATGTGACCCGCATTCTTCACAGGGGCATCGGTCGGTCTAAGCAACTGCACAACATCTGGAAGTGGAGCAACAAAGTTGACAGCAAAGTTAAGATTCTCTGCTATAAGCAGCTAATCCGATCTGGAAAATCATACGCCTTTCCCATATGGTCCTGCATATCTTCGGCCCAAATGGAAAGACTTCGAGTTTTCGAAAGAAAATTCCTCAGAAGATGCATAAACCACTTTAGAAGGCCTGACGGTCGCCATCACGCGAACTCTCACCTATACGAAGGTGCCTCCATTATCCCTCTTGATGAGTACTTGCTACAATTAGCATATAAGTACCTTGAAAGCATTCAGAACAGCAAGAACCCACTTGTACGGGAGTCTTGCGTTCTTGACCGTTCTCTCTTTCGATCACTTCGGATCAGACCACCATAATTTCTTCTTCAGTACAAAACTGAAGAAAGCACGCTTCCCAACAACATTCTCCTTTATAATAGAGGATTCCTGGACCCATCCCATAGGGTCTACTGCTGACACACTCAAACACGCACGCACAGTACAAGACAGCACAAACCCACACACACACACACACACACACCGACCAAAGCGCAGATTATCAGACGCCAAAGACGTGATCTGCGTTTACTACCGCACTCAAGACCTACCGATCTTGTACGATTTCTTTCCCACCATCCCCCCATCCAAGTAGTTAGAGAACAACTGAACCAACCCTGTCCACACTATCCTTAGATACGTCCTTCCCCTTTCTTTTCAGATATCTTGAGACCGAGCCCAACTTCTTCACGGATGTGGGTGATTTTGGTTATCGCAAGATGACCAGAAGCCAGAGACAAGATGAAGGACACATTTGTCCTTGTGTCCCTAAAGTCGGCCTCTCGCCACCCATTTTTTTTTTTTTTTTTTTTTATGGCGAGATCGGTCAAAACCACAGTCACAATTTCGGTGATCATCGGTACACATCAATCAAGTGACATATTTCATTAAAAAAACTACACAGTTTGATATACCATAAAACGAATACAAATAACATTGAAAAGTTCAGTGAATAATTGTATTCAGTTGTGTCGTAATTGTGCTCATTACCACTACTATTTATTGGCCTGTAGGAACCCGGAAGTTCATGACCTCCCCGACTCGACTCGGCCATCGTTCCCTGTCCTGTGCACTCTCCTTCCACGGTTGACCATCTGATCCGATCTCCTCAAAGCCAAACGTTACATTGTCCTCCCACCTCCGTCGCGGCCATCCTGCCGGTCTCTTTCCCGTTGGTCTACCGTCAAGAATTCTACGCACGGTCCTGTCGTTGCCCATTCGCACCACATGTCCGGCCCATCTTAATCTTCGTGACCTGATTACTCTCACTATTGTAGGTTTCCGGTATAGCTCTTCCACGTCGTGGTTACGGAGTTTCCTCCACCCAGAGCCACGGACCTATAAAAGGCGGTCGTGGTTGCATGGTGGGATCGGTCAAAACCACAGTCACAATTTCAGTGGTCATCGGTGCACATCAGTCAAGCGAAATATTTCTTAAAAAAAAATACAGTCTGATATAAAACGACTATAAATAAGATTGAAAAGTTCAGTGAATAATTGTATTCAGTTGTGTTGTAATTGTGCTCAGTGAGTGGAAAAAAAAACAATCAGGATAAATCCTTTAGCTGGAATTTTGGACACAGGCAGTATTACAATTTAAACTATATTCTACTTTTCTTTTATTTACATTTAAATTCCATCTTCAATTTCAATTTCACTTCATTTCATGTTGTGTTCTTTTCATTTAAATTTCATTTTCTTTTCGTTTCATTGGAATTTCATTTTTCCTAATAATATTGTCATCCCAACATTGCATTTAGTCTTTAAAAACATTAAACTGAAAAAATGTTCTTTACCTCTCGCTAAAATACTTTTTACTAATTTACTGATCAACTTTTTATATTTCGGATTTGTGTTGAAATTTACGTTTCACTGAATTTATCTTTTGTTTTCTTGTTATTTGTGGTCCTGTTTCTTGTTCCGACGTTCCTTTCTCTGTTTTCTGCCTACCTACTGGTTTTTGTTTTCTACCTTTATCTCCGTGCCCTTCAGTTTTCTTCAATTTACCATTTTCAAGATGCATGTTCCTTCTCTTCGGAGCTTGGGCCATCAACCCGATCAGGGTTTAATGACTCTTCTCGAAAAATTGAGAAGCTAGCTCGCTACCGTAGTGCCCAGAATTGCTGGTCTCGAGAGGGAGAATGCAGAATTGATAGCTATACCACTTCCGACCCCCTCCAATTCAAATCTTGAAAACCATCCATCCGCATGTCGACACTGAAATGACAAACCTCGACACCGCGGTGTCCAGGATTTCTGCTCTCGAGAGGGAAAATTCAGAATTGAAAGCTACACCTGTTACGGTTGTCCCCTCTGGTCGAGCTACTGTGCCCCAGAATCGGACTCTCTTCCAGTGTCTGGCGTTAGAGTCTTGCCCAGCACAGTGTGACTGCGAGGATCAAACTGTACGAAACTTTTATTATTTAATTATGTGTTGAACACAATCCAGTTCGAACACGAGACAATTAAAGTGAACTCACGATTTCTCTAGTGGGCTCTACCTAGGACTCGTGATGACTCTGCGAGTTGACGTGTACCTACAACAGCGGTCCCTGGTGTCATTCGGAATGGATGGGCGTCCCCTGTGATTCCGGGTTACTGATGGAGGGATTTATCCTGCCGACAGCCAATGGTTC
Organism: Microdon myrmicae; assembly: GCA_963931805.1. NCBI lineage: Eukaryota > Metazoa > Arthropoda > Insecta > Diptera > Syrphidae > Microdon > Microdon myrmicae. Next base: position 71,345,003 of record OZ007501.1, read on the forward strand.
TCCTTTCATAGCAAAAGACACAGTCACAATCTCCAACTCAGCCAGTACAATTTATTTCTCAAACAATTCATTGCACCTTTATGAATTTCTCACAAACAACTTTAACAAGGTTACAATCGCCTTTTCCATTAATAATTTAATACGTCTGACATTCTTACAATTTGAAAATTACAATTTAGATTAACGCAAAAACAATTCACACCAGCTTTCTTTCGGCTCTCAACAGTACATTATATCTCTCGCAAGCAACAACTGTCAACGCAAAAAAACGGGAGAACGAACCGAAATTCAATTTTTTACCGTCCATCAGTTTCTTCAAGGACAAAAAAAAACAAAAACCGTCCCATCATCCCCTTGATTCTGCACTGCTACAAATCAGATCTTGACCACTTCTCGACTTGGTGTGACAAAAATTGCTTTGTAATTAACATCGGCAAATGACAATCCATATCCTTTTCCCGTAAGCATATTCACCCACCCTCGCGTCCATATTCCCTTTATAACCAACCCTTATCCATTGTCAAATCTATTCGAGACCTCGGAAACATTTCCCACAGGGAGCTTAATTTCCTCTCTCACATTGACGAGACGATCCGCAAAGCCAAACCTGCACTCGGGTTCGTGAAACCCTGGTCTAAGAAATTCTCCAACCCCTACGTCACAATCCCTTTACCTTACCTTCATCTGTCCACTGCTAGAATATGCTAGCCAGGTATGGTCCCCTTATCACAAGACGCATATCCGTATAATCGAAAGTATTCAACGTCGTTTCCTTCGGTTCGCTCTCCAAGGGCTGAGATAGATACATTAACCGCCTCAAATTAATCAACCTCAGAAAGTTTGAGGAGCGCAGGGTCCTGGCTGACATACTATTCGTTCATCGGGTCCTCTCCGGCTCGGTCTACTGCGCCTACCTCCTTAACTTAATTTCTCTGAACACAAATCCTCGAAATACGCGTAATCCCCGCCTTCTCTACGTTCCCCCTCACCGCACCTCTTATGGCATCAACGAACACCTTTCGCGGATGCTTAGAAATGTCAACTCCAACTCCATCCTGTTCGACTTCGTTCTCTCTACCCATACTCCCAACCACCGCCTCCTAAGCCATTCTCACACCCAATCTTAAGCAGCGCTCTCTACGCTTTCCTCTCTAACCTGTTCCCACCTTCCGCCTCTACTCTTTCCTCCATAACATGACCTGTTCCCCTCCGGTTAATCTTAGTTAAGTTAATTTTACGTTCTTAAGTTTATGAAGTATTATATACTTTAGCTTATAAGTACTTACATTGCTTGAATTAAGCCGATAAATGGGGTGGTAGCCCCATTAAACTATATCCTGTTTCTATATCCGGGGCTCCTCGATAGTATAGTGGTTAGTACACCCGCCTGTCACCCGGGAGACCGGGGTTCGATTCCCCGTCGGGGAGCCCCTGGCGCAAGACTAATGACCTTGCCCAGAAAAAAAAAGAATCATTATGGAAATTTTAACAAGCCTCAGAATTGCTAAATAAGGCCAAGACCGGTTCCCGGTTGTAGTGCTGATGATGATGATGATGATGTTTCTATATCCGGCCTCCCCAGCACATGGAACCATACGAACTAGCAACTAATGCTATCAACTTCCTTAATATATGTACATTCTGTCAAATATCTACCCGTAATTTCTTATTTAAAATTCCCGGGTAACCCTATTGTCAAATTTCTTTTTGTCACTAATTTGGCGCTGCTGTGAGACATAATGGCGTCAAGTTTGAGCGCTATCTGTCAATTAGTTTGTTTACAACTGCTGACTTTGTTGGTTCAATTCAAGTACGTTTTTTTATTTTTATATTGGATAATTTTTTTTGAGCAAAGAGTTTGCAGTAAATTTTGCGACCGTGACGCCGAGCAGTTTCAAGCTTTCCCCAGATTCGAGGTCCTGGCCATTCATCATCACCTGTGGAACCGATGATCCACTTTTCCTTGTGAATATTGTATACTCTGTCTTCGTTGCATTTAAGTCGATGATATTGGCCTTTCCCCACTGCAGGATCTTATCCCGATCCCGATTCAGAGAGTCGATCTGGCTACATCTCGAAAAAGAGGAAAGAACCGTACTATCATCCGCGAAGCTGAAAACTCTGTTATCCGTCGACTTCAACAAATCATTCAAGCAAGGACAAGGTTGGTGCCAAAATAGAATCTTAAGCCAGCCTGGAACTAACAGGATACAGATCCCAACACATGCCGTCCACAACACCCCGGCTCTATTTTCGAGGAAGCTCTTCGTCCAGTCGTAAAGCTACTGGGAAAGTCCATATGAACGAAGTTTGGTCGGCAATGCCCTGTGCCAGACGCGATCAAAACCCTTGGAGATATCCAATGCGACCGCCCTTGACTCACCATGGCCCTTAATCGCAGCTGTCCATATATCGGTTATAAGGGTCAAAAGGTCTCCCGTGGACCACCTGCCACTGAATCCGTATTGACGATTATTCAGAAGTCCGTTGCACTCCAAATACTTAATCATCTCGGCATTGATGATATTTTCCATCACCTTAGATAACGTAGAGACACTTTTCCCCTTATTGTTTGGGGATTGGCTGAACTCGAGCGATTTTGCAACAGGAAGGAAACATCCCTTCGTTCATAAGATAACCGGAAACACCTCACAAGAACCGGCGACAAATTGGGAACACAGTTCTTAAGGCATATTGCTGATATTCTGTCCGGGCCGGTTCCCTTCCTACAGTCCACTTCAAGTAGAATGCGTTGAATAGTACGCGGGCGGAACCTCACATCATCCATCGAAGACCCTACCGGCGCGATCTTAGGTGATTCCAAAACACCGGCATCGAGGTTTGAATTCGCGGAAAATAAATTCGCGAACACATTAGCTTTATCCTTTAAATTTGTGACTAACATCCCGCTGCCCGTCACTAATGAAGGAAAAGAATCAATCGCATCGTTTATAACGGTAAAAAGGTCTCCCATGGACCGCCTGCTACGAAATTCGTATTGACTATCATTCAAATGTTCGTTGCACTCCAAATACTTAACGAACTCGGCGTTTATGACCTTTTCCATCGCCATAGATAACATAGACAGTAATGCTATCGGCCGGTAATCTTGTGGGAGAAACTTTTTCCCCACTTTTTGGTATTGGCTGAAATCGAGCGATTTCCTAGCAGGTAGGATATGTTCTCCGGGCATAAGATAAGCGGAAGAGTCTGCCAAGAACCAGCAACAGTTCTAGGCGCACAGTTCTTAAAGACTACTGCTGGTATTCCGTCCTGGCCGGTTCCCTTCCTACAGTCCAGGCCACACAGAATGCGTTGAATAGTACGCGGGCGGAACCTCACATCCCGCATCGAAGACCGTACCGGGGCGATCACAGGTGGCTCCAAAAGACCGGCATCATTCGTTTGAATTCGCGGAAAACAAATTCGCGAACATATTTGCTTTATCTTTTGAATTTGTGACTAATATCTCGCTGCCCAACACTGACGGGTGAAAAGAGGAGGAAACTAAATTATTGCTGATAGCCCCTGCCATCGACTAGAAGGGACGCGAACCAGTTGGGCACTCAAGGAGTTTATTGGTGACTCTTTCGTTGTAGGCTTGTAGGATTTATCCTAATTATGTGCCGACATTGGCACGGGTTGACTAAGATTCCCTTACGAGTTACCTAATCCACGTCCTCAGGTAAACAGCAGCCAGATAAGACTTCCTCTGGTTTGGACGTTGCACTGTCACTTCGGGATAAACTTCACAACGAGCGCTCAGACACAGCAGATACCAGGCAGAAAATAAAACATTAGGGTTGGTGATACTGTTTTGTTTTTATTGTTGGAAAACTGTGGCGGATCTTCACAATATCAGGTCCGGCACTAAGTTCGTAAATTTTACTGACACAAATATTCGCGGGTGTTTATAAATTTACCAAGGTCCTAATTCTATTTAATTTACACTGATTTTTCTTATAGGAACTTCACTCTTCCATCTCTTGCACTTGCGCAGGCGAACTCCACCGTGTATCGGACTCGACTCATTTACAACCGTTTCATCGACTCTACTACTTTTTGCGCGCGGATCACACTGTTGGCTCGTGATGCGAGCTCATGGGTGGTCGAACCGTGGGAATGAAAATTCATTAAAAAGCATCTTTGGGATAAGTATTTGCAGTTGTCCAAACACCACGTTAGGGATTAGGATGCATTTGGGATAATTACACAATGATGGTTGTGTTTACAATCATGTTAATTGCGTTTTGCATTCCTAGGGAGTCATGGGTCGAATTCCAGTGTGAGTATTTACACTGGCATTTAATTCGGCTCTTGGCAGTTAGGCGCGAATTGCGCCGGTGCTTTGAAGATTGCATAAAAGCCGCCGTGAGTACTGGCGCAACATGAAAATCTGTTGCGCACGTGTGGGACAGTAAATGCAGGCAGACAGGGGTTCTGCTGATTGTTTTCATAATCCACTTCGGTTATCTAGTATGGCATCCGAAATGTTTTCTTTTTAGAACAATACTGAGATGCATTGATGTATGCGGTACTGGCGTACCAAATTTCTCTAGGGAAAATTGATACAACGCGTTAATTGCGTGAATGTCCTTGATGGGCAGATGCTTGATGTTTGGATGCGATTCGCATAATCGAAAGGTAATGCAATCGGTGGGAGAATGCTTGGGGAAGTTATTGCGCTTGCATACGCAAAAATGATGAAATTAGTGGAGCTTTAGGAAGGAAGATTTGGAGGTAGGTTGAAAAGGTAGCAGTGGTGTTAGTAGAAACGCCACAGGCCTTCTCCGCGGTGTCAATCGTCTGGTTCACCCGTTTCTGATTCAAACAAAATTCGTACTGTTCACCTCGGTGGGATTAGAGCGCCATTGTTTAAGAGCTCTTTTTTTGCCGCTGTAATCTGCTCGCATTTTTTATCAAACCACGGTTTATCAGATGAACTTCGTTTGGTGGAATGTGGAATGTAGATCTCCATCCGGAGAAGAATAATCTCTGTGACCGACTCCGCGCTTGTGTTAACATCGGAGTCCAAAGCAGACCTCCGACCGAGGAATAGATGCGAAGAAATCTCGCAAATCGTCCCAGTTAACAGCCCTGTGGGGGGTTGTGTTCTCTTGCATCTGCACGTGCGCGGATTCAGTAACACCTCCACGGAATACTTGAATTTTTCTTCGATGTCTTGGGGGCTATGGATGCCTGATTAGGTTAGCGAATAGATCTCGCAGTAACAGTTGAATTGTTTGAAGTAGATTTTATATTAAATTCGTTTCGTTGCCGTGAGGACAAGATAAAATAATTTAACTATTATTCTATTTAGCACAGAAGGGTAAGAAAGGAACACCAAACAAAACCAAATAAAGCACTTAATTTTGGACGTTGGTTTTGCTTTTGTGTACTATTAGTTGTTTGCTTATGATAAGTTTTAATTATTCATTTGCACAATGTCCTATGTTACGTACAGTTTGATGGTGTGAGATAGTCATTCAAAGGAATATGAACAATGCGAAATAAATTATGTGGATGTTTGAATTGACGTTAACTAAGCGACAGTTTTCTCACAACTTTGCTCTCACACGCAATGACACGGCACATGTGCGCGATTTGGTAGTTATTATCTGACCGTCTGACTCTGACTTCTTCCTATAGTCCCTATAATACTTGGTTCAAAAAAGGGGACGAAAAGTAAAAAAGGAAATTTATTGCTTTTGCGCACTAGCCAGCCGATGTGATTGCGCTTTCTCTTGTGCGCTCTTCATTTCCCCATGCGCATCGGGGTGGATAAGCGCTGACGTATTCGTTGCACGCCGATGTGCGCAGAGTGGACGAAAAACACAAAGCGTGGAGCGCAATAACTCTGGGTTGATCTGGCTTAGTGTGCGTGTGGTAATGTGGCCTCCGAGGTGTTCCACACTGGGGTAGTGTAGTGTGGTGGTTATCCCGGAGGCGTATGGCTATAGAAAGGAAGAAATGCGGAGGAGAGGAAAATGTGTTTTACGCTATTCACCTGAGAAAAACGATGTTTGATCCCCAGCGGATGGAGGAACTGGGAAAAGATAAAGTAACGCTAGGGAAATATTATCACGTGATTCACTCGAATGTTTTGATAATTTTCCCCAGCAGTTCTGCCCTGGTGCGACAACTTCGTCCGGCTGGATTTGGTTGTCGTTAATCGACAATATGGCAAAAAAGGGAAATTAAACTCATTTATGCATTGTCTGCATGGAACAATGAGTTTAGCTATGTGTCCTTGGTGGTAACATGCTTTACAGTTGAACAGGTAAGTAGGGGGGGATGGGGTTGGTTTGACGCGCTGTAAGGCGGTTGAAATTGGATGGAATTAGCCGGAAATGGTGGGTGGTTCTCCGTGTAGTATAGAGAAACCCCCACAGCCCCATACGTCCATACATCGCGAAGCTGTTTAGGGCGGTTATTCGCTTGAAATGCGAGTGCTTGCACGACCGATACCAAGCAGTGATCTGATTTTTCCAGTGGCGTAATAACCCCCACGGTACAAATGCTCGGGTCGGGTGCCAAAAACAGATCCAGAGTGTACGCATGATCACCCCGAGTATCCGGCACTCGCGTAGGTTCCTCCACGAGTTGAGTCAAATTGCGGCTAACAGCGAACATCTCCACCAGATTCCCAGACTCAGCAGTTCTGTTAGAATGCACCAACCAACCGGAGTTATGTACATTAAAATCGCCAAAGACGACAATCTCAGCCGTGTAGTTGATCTGTATCCAATGAACGGCATGTGAAAGAATTTGGAAAAGGATTCCCGGTCGATCATCATTCGGGCAGCGGTAAAGACAACAAAGAAATTTAACAGAAATCCCCAGCACGATCTACAATCACGTGATGTCTAAGTTACTGGGTTCTAACGCCTATATCCTCTGGCAAGCCACGTCGAACCGCGTAAAGACACAGAGTCCATCCTTAAAACGGAATCTCGAATACAAGTCGTACCTGAGCAACAAATATATGTCGAATCAGTTGACGAATCGACCTGGGTCTCAGTTAGGGCAAGAATATCAGTTTTCGCTGTTTGCAAATATGAATGGACGGCGTTTACACCCAAACGAACCCGATTGACGATGATGAATTTCTTAAAGTTCGGTTATTTATCAAAATATTTGCTTGATGTTCCCCCCGAGATCCGATTGGGGAACTAGTTTACCTCCGGAATTCTTTATTTCAGAAGGTACCATGATGAATTATTTCCGTGACAGTCCAGGCCATCAGCCAAGCTCCGAAAGATGTTCAGGGATTTCTCCCGACCATTTCACGGAGTCTCTAGCTTAATTTATTCGAAATCGCACACAGGAAGAGGCGCATGGCCGCACAAAAGTGACAAGTATATAGCGTTTGCGACGATAGTGAAGAGCGAGTGATTCGAACCGACGCTATCACGGTTAGAATCACTAAAAGATAGAACCAAAGCTCTTGCCCATCAGGCCACTGCCGCTTATGTGAATTCGATTTCTAAATTCAAATACATTCGACTAATGTGGAAGTGGTATATTATTGCTATGGTATACGGCTTTAATGGATGTGCTTTTGGTGGTGTTGTTGTTTACTAGTCGTGTGTGTATCTGCTAGGAACGCCACATCCACTCCCTTCCCAGTAACTTTCGTTAAGATCAACTTTGAGACGACTGAGCGAAGAGCGAGCGAGAGAGCGATCGAGAGAATGTCAGAGCAGGCCAGTGGACCGTTGCTCTGTGCAGAAGTCGTGTGATTGCAAGTAAAGTAAAGTTCTGTGTGTGGATGGGAGTGTGTGTTATGTCGTACAGATATCACGTCGGGATCACCAGTTATAGCGTTTGCGACGATAGTGAAGAGCGAGTGATTCGAACCGACGCTATCACAGTTAGAATCACTAAAAGATAGAACCAAAGCTCTTACCCATCAGGCCAATGCCGCTTATGTGAATTCGATTTCTAAATTCAAATACATTCGACTAATGTGGAAGTGGTATATTATTGCTATGGTATACGGCTTTAATGGATGTGCTTTTGGTGGTGTTGTTCTTTACTAGTCGTGTGTGTATCTGCTAGAAACGCCACAAGTATAGTTGAACTAATACGGCTGTGGCGGTTCCTTTGACCGCCACTACTTACCTCCCCATCACAATAATGCGAAAATCCCCACGTACGGCATCCGAAAACCCTATAAAACAAGTATTATAGCAGTTCCATTACTTACCTGGCAATTAAATATTTGCTTACCTTTTAGTCACCCAACTAAAATGTCTCCTAAACCATATTGTCGCTAATTTATTAGCATGAGCAACAAGAGACATTTTCCCGACGGGCATGATGGCACGAAACACATCATGTTCCTAGAAGGCAAGTCGTCGGGTGTATGTTGCATCATCAGATTTCCTTGTAAGAAATTATTAACGTGCAGCACACAAGAGGAAACCATTCGGCGCTAAGTGTAAACATACCTACCCTGCCATACACGTGCAGGATATATATTGCTATTTTGCCTGGTTCTATCTACAAGCATTCGGTTGGTAAACCGAGCGACAAGCATAGGCATTAGCATCCTATAAGCATTCCCCCGCACAACGCAGCATGTTCTCAAAATCCATTCGGTTGCGATATTACGTAACCGACATAAACCCTCAAACTAAGCCAGGCACACTAGAGGAAGTGATTGTGCCACACACGCGCATGGCAGGTCACATCACAGACCCATTGGCGATAGTACAATCTGCATTAGCGTGCCGCACCACTGGCGGCCGAAGGAAACCAAGGTTTCGTCAGTGTACATATACATGCGTGAGTTCGTCCCAATGCGAGATGCCAACGATGAGTGTCCGGCCGGCGTAAATGCTGTACGTCGTTGCTGATCGCATGGACACCCAAGCATCTCCTTCCTGATAATTTCACAGCTGCAAACATCTCATGATAGTGTGTCCAGCGCAAACTCATCTTTGTAGCATTTCCTTTTATGGAAGAATAAGATCCACGCTTCGCATGCTCACGGACACACGTCATGAGAGTGCGAGGCAACCATATCTGTGTGTGTGCGCATCTATTCTTCTCCAGGGGATGTGATTGGTTGTAGTGCTTTTGGGGGATGGATGAGATGCGTGCGATAGTTAGTCTGAAATCAACAACTCTCGGTGGGCGAGCTTCCCGTAGGACCCATAAAAATTCAATTCATTTTAGCCGTGTGAACACTTAATTCCTCGGTAGTTAACTCTTTTTAGTTTTTTTGCACGCTAGTACATCCTACCGGTGACTGTAGACCTTTTGCCGCAATAGCTTAGTGAATTCCTAGAACATTGTGCACCAAAATTAAGCAAGCCACCTTTTGGCTAATTAACTCATTTCCGCTACGTGAACACTCGTGCTACCGTTAAATTCAAAATCATTGTTGTCATGTGAAACCTGGTGCTTCCGTAGTTAAATCATTTTAGTTTTGCGCACTTGTACACCCCTTGATTAAGCCATTTATGTACACTTATACTATTATCATCATCATCGGCACTACAACCGGAATTTATTGGCCACTCTGTCGTTGTAAGCCTGCTTCAGAATATCAATCGCCTGGTTGCACGTGTTTCTGATTCTGCATTTTTTATCAAACCAAGGTTTATCAGATGAACTTCATTTGATGGAATGTGGAATGTAGATCTCCATCATCATCATCATCGGCACTACAACCGGGAACCGGTCTTGGCCTTATTTAGCAAGTCCTGAGGCTTGTTAAATTTTCCATAATGATTTGTTTTTTCCGGGCAATGTCATTAGTCTTGCGCCAGAGGCTCCCCGACGGGGAATCGAACCCCGGTCTCCCACGTGACAGGCGGGTATACTAACGACTATACTATCGAGCAGCACACTTATACTATATTGGATAAATAAAGTTAATAAATACGAGGAATCGATGGTGTTTTGTGATTGACGGACGGGAAGATTTTCGGAGACGTTAGCAGAACAAACCGCATTGGCAACGGCCAGGGAGTGTCATTAGTGTCGCGAATAGTGACAGGTACCGTGAAGAGAACTTTAGATTGGAGGAAGAAGTGAACCATGTGCAGTACGCCTGCACATATAACTTCAAACTCCACACGGCCACACAGACCTGCACGAACCATCAACGGGAAAATTAGTCAGCAACTGTAGGAAAGTAGATACCACGTTAGCCACACGTGTTTACATCACTGGTCTAAATTATGCCTCCTTCAAATTTCAAAGTTTTCTATCAATCGTTCGGATTTGGGTGTTTGAACTTGGAATGAAAAATATCGAAAGGTATATTCCGGAAAGTTCGAATGATTCTGTGGCGTCGATTTCTGCCACTTACAACACAACCGTCAAAGCTGTATGTGCAAGGATATTATACAGGGATGCGAAAACATACATTCTAGCTGTCTTCCTTAGCAGGAGTCAGAGAAGATTTCAAGGTTTTCCAAGAAAAGAAGGTATGTTAACAACGAATAACTCAAGCAAGGAAGGTTCAAATTTGCATGAATTCTCGTCAATATAGACACGACATTAGAGAAACCTAAAATAGCCACATTCCCCCCCACCTTACCTTACTTAAGCTGCGCTTAATTGAGAAAAAAGCAGTAACATCATTGTCACATCAAAAACGCGTAGGGGACGTTTGCCTCTTTTATAGATATATCATAGGAATTCTTCCATGGAAACCATTTTAAGGATTCTGCGTTTTAGTCACCCAGCGAATCTGAAAGATCGCCCCAACTCATCTGTCACTGGCGTGTGCAACTCTGTACCAAATATTGTTTAACTATGGAATACTCTGGAACGTCCTTCCATTGTGAGTATTTATATTATCTCATGAGGTGCACTTGTTAAAAAACACATCAACGATTACCGTTCCGCACCTTCTCAACGCCCCCCCCCCCTCCGGAAAGACTTTTAAAAAAAACCCACTGGTGAAGACGGATAAGAAATAAACAATTTATTTTCCAATCATTACATCAAAGTTAAGTTGAACCTGGAAGAAATAAATTGAAAAGAATCGAGTACTTCAGATTGTAGCAAACAAAGTGGTAGACGCAGTGAACACCCACAGATGGGTAAGTGTGTGTCCAACAAGCGTTGAACACACCTTCCACTAACACCGGGTTCTTGTTGTGGTGTGGGCTGGCGTCAGGAACAATGCGGTCTCCTGGCGTGCACGTTGGTTGAGCAGGGGCGGCCGGTCGATGAATGTCGTTGGAGAATATCCAGATGTGGTCACAAACACGAGGAACTGGATGTGTCCGATCAAGGGCGGCCACAACAATGATGCCTGAAACCAAATTGAACTAATGAGCTAGAAAGTCAACGGAATACCTGCAGCAATTCCTGAAATAGTCGTCTCTTGGGACAAAAGAACTCGTGGCGGATAGGTTTCTTATTATTTATTGTATTTATTTCTATTGATTACTATGATTTACACTGATTATTAACTGGACATCCAACTGGGCTGAGCAATTCACGAAGAAGAATTAATTTGTTATTGGTTGCTTGAGAACCAAAACAATTGAGTATGACAGCTCGTTGCTGACATTTGTCATGCGGTTGCCACGGGTAACATTCAGTTGCGAATTCGTTGGTTGTGTCCAGTGCGAATCCACTAGCTGGAGGGTTTGGAACCGTTTTCTTCTCAACTGTTCCTCCTTTAGCTGTCTGGTTTTCGGCAGCTCCTTCCTTGGCTGGACTTTCAGTGTCTATCGTCATATCTTGGTTTGTCCGATGGCTTGTGGGTTCCGGGGACATCCTCCGTGATGGGGATCGGGATGGGTGGCCAGGTGGCATACGCATGCCAGGTGTGAACGGAGTTCCCGGCCACCAAGGTGGTTGCGACACAAATGGCGGCGAAAGTATGGGTGGTTGAATGACGATATCTGTCGCAGTCTTGGTTGCGGTCGGACGGTCAGTGGTGAGGACGTTCCTTGTCTCATCAAACTTGGTGGCCTCTTCCAGATAGATCTTCTCGGCTTGACCGATAAATCTGTCCACGAAGTAGCGTTTGCCGCTGGTCATCTCTGGAGTGGCCAGGCGTTCTGTCTCCTCATGGTTCTTTTGGATGTCCTCCCATGTGATCTGGAGGTTGTGCTGGCGTATGTCCACCGAGAACAACATTGGCGGCCCTCTCTTCTCAAGGTTGAGAAAGGCACAGGACATCCGCTCCTGGGAAGCGAACTGGGCGCTGATTAACTGTTCCGCCAATGTTTTGTCGTCTTCGACTTCTCTTGCATTGGGGCCAACATCTCCTTGTATTTTAGATGTATCGATCTTGGCGACGGTTTGTCTTTGCGTCTGGACGCTGGTGTTCCGCAACCTTGACGTCGGTCGGTCTTTAAATATGGACCGCGAACTTGGCGGCGATTGATCCGTATGTCTGGATCTTTTGCAGTGGCACCGCTAAATTGGCTGCGGTAACCGATCCACAGATCTGAATCCCATATTACACCTCGACTTGGCAGTGGTAGCCGATCCACAGATCTGGACCTCAATTGCGCCGCGAACTGGTCGCGATGTGGTGGTAACTGCTGGGGGCAGTTTCGGTGTGTGCCACGGATTCGGTGGCGGTAATTTAATTGAAATATTGAAAATTCTCTTACCTGAGAACTGATCGTTGATCCGTATGTCTGGATCCGGTAATTGCACTGCGAACTTGGTCGCGATGTGGTTATAATGTAGCTGCGTTGGGGCAGCTTGTTCATGCACCACTAATCTGGCGGCTAGAGGTCCTTAGGCTGGACCTTGGGGCTGCGAATTGGGCACCGGTATCTTGTAAATGTAGTTGGTTACTGCGCCACTAATCTGACGGCAGTATTATGGCTCCAATGTGGGCAGCTCATGTTGCGCTCTGAACTGGCGACGGTCGGTCCTTAGGCTGGACCTTGGGGCTGCGAACTGGACAGCGGTAAATGATCCACAGATGGATCCCTGGTTGTCAATGATTTTAGTGGAGAGAACTTTCCAAACGATGACACCAAGAACAATGGAAGTCTCCCAGAACTTTTCCGTTTGGATAAATTAGCAACATGTTCTTTTGCTCAACAAATTGAAGGACGTCTCTGGTTACGCCGTGAACCTGGCAGTGTTAAGGCAGCACGGCGTCAATTTAGCTGTACTTCGGGACAGCTCTTTAGTTCCACTGCGAACGGGCAGCAGTGGATAGGATCCACAGACTGGATCCGGCTCGAAGGACCAATTTGTGTGTCCAACAAGCGTTGAACACACCTTCCACTAACACCGGGTTCTTGTTGTGTTGTGGGCTGGCGTCAGGAAAAATGCGGTCTCCTGACGTGCACGTTGGTTGAGCAGGGGCGGCCGATCGATGAATGTCGTTGGGGAATATCCAGATGTGGCCACAAACACGAGGAACTGGATGTGTCCGATCAATGGCGGGCGCAACAATGATGCCTGAAACCAAACTGAACTAATGAGCTAGAAAGTCAACCGAATACCTGCAGCAATTCCTGAAATAGTAGTCTCTTGGGACAAAAGAACTCGTGGCGGATAGGTTTCTTATTATTTATTGTATTTATTTCTATTGATTACTATGATTTACAATGATTATTAACTGGACATCCAACTGGGCTGAGCAATTCACGTCGTGACGGTGTTGTGAAACGTCGTGATGATGTTGTGAAACCACCAAGAGCTAAATTTGATCGTCGGGGTATATTAGCTGACTCTAAGAATAACGACCAACCATCAGTGGCGGCTAATAATGTCCGAAGAGGGAGTAATGTTCCTCCTCAGGCCGTTGGTCGTCCAAATCGCCCGAACTCATGAGCTAGAAAGTCAACTGAATACCTGCAGCAATTCCTGAAATAGTCGTCTCTTGGGACACAAGAACTCGTGGCGGATAGGTTTCTTATTATTTATTGTATTTATTTTTATTGATTACTATGATTTACACTGATTATTGACTGGACATCCAACTGGGCTGAGCAGTTCACGAAGAAGAATTAATTTGTTATTGGTTGCTTGACAACCAAAACAATTGAGTATGTCAGTTCGTTGCTGACATTTGTCATGCGGTTGCCGAGGGTAACATTCAGTTGCGAATTCGCTGGTTGTGTCCAGTGCGAATCCGCAACATTCCGCCCGCCTTCGCCAATCATTGGCGAACCCGTTGGTTCCCGGGGACGGAGGCCCAGGGCCGTGGTCGTCTGGTGAGGCGGGATCGGGAAAGAGCCTTCCGCCCTGGATTGGTGCCAGAGTGCCGCCTGCCAGATCAACTCGGCTCATGTCCCGATGTTCGGACCAACGCAGAAACAGATGGCCGTTCCTCGTGGGTTGCGAATTTACAACTCCAACCCAGAGGAACTGGTCCACCCGGAACAATGCGCACCGAACAAGAATCGCGTATGCACCCATCAAGAGAGCAATGCCCCGCTTGGCGGGCGGCGCTCCCCAGCATCAAGGGATCAACCGCATCCGTGCCAACAAGCACGCCTTATAATCCAGAAGAGGCGGTACCTCACTCAGCCCAACAGGCACTGGGTCCGTACCTGTCATTGGAACCGCGGACGGTGCCATGGAAGAAGCCGCATCAGTAAGAGTAAAATAGTGGTAAGAAAAACGACGTAAGTAATAGCCCAAACTTTGGCTACAGAGAAACTGGTTTTTATTTGTATTTAACATTATGCACGAGTATCGATTAAACCTGCATCGCCGCACAACATCTAAGGCGCCGTCTGCGTTTGAAGTGGCTTATCCACCATCAGAAGACCTCTTTCCCAAAGCGATCGGACAATCGCCAGTTTCGGTTCATCGCCGTCATCATGCGGCAAATGCCTCACGGTGACGTATCCAGGATATGACTTTATAAGAACCTCAATGGAAGCGGCGTCATCCAAATCGACTTCCAAATAGTTTGGTTCATATTCACAGTACTGCTTCGAGTTGTCCAAATAGTAGTACAAGTTGGTTTTGCCATCTTCTTGGACCAACCGGGCGATATTGGCCCGCAACATGCGAACTTTACTCGTTAGACTTATGTCAAAGTCCTTCACAGCTTCTCCTTTTGGATTCGTTGTTGTGGAACTGCCAAAAATCGTTCTTATCTTCTCCTGCTGGGTGACGGCCGCTGGTAGAGCTTCGTGATAGAACTTTTTGGCCAACTGATCAACTGCTTCGTCGATTGGTAGGTCGGATACTATAGACGATACGAGCTTCTGACAAGTTTCAAGGAAATTCTGCCGACTTTGTTGTTCGTCGTCACAATATGCGATGCCACCATTTCGCCAAGTCTCGAGTGGCAATCCTCGTCTAAGTTCGACATTCTGTTGAATAGCGCGCTGCAGCATCATGGGGAACATCTTTTCCATTAGGTCTGCGAACGATTGACGCTGGTACACGCTTAAAGTTATGTGGAGGGAATGGACCCCTGGTTCTGTGCAGGCCTGGTGAATGGTTCCTCTGGGGAAGTATAGAACATCACCGGGGTTGAGAACTTCATCCACAATTGGTTCTCCAATTTCATCCTCCTTGAAGTTCTCCGAGGAGAATCGAGGAAGCACTTCATCGTGGGACCTTGGGTTGTACAGTTTCCATCGCTTGCGGCCTTCGATTTGTAGCACGAATGCCTCGATGTCATCGTAGTGAGGAGCGAATCCCTGGCTGTTAGGGGGAGTTAAGTATACATTCGCGCCAACCATACAGTGAAAGAACTCTTGCAGTGTTGCATTCATCACGTAAATTGGCTGCAGGAAGGTCTGTGGATTTAGCAGTCTGATACTGCACCCGTTTGAATAGAAGTCCCACACGGCAGGCGGCAAAGCGCGTCCCTCCGGATTAAGTGTCTCCCGCTCACCTGTAAATAATGAACTCCATTAATCTAGATTTTATTTTATCAGTAACTGTAAATTTGTCACCATTTTTGTATGATGTAATGTCGAGATTCTTTGTGAACTCAACGTGATTCTGAAGGAGCATTTCATCGATTGCTTGGAACGAGAGGAGTTTGGAGAAATAATTGGCCTTGTCTCGTATTATGAGACAAGGTGCCTTCTCCCAGAACTTCTCAAAGAAATCATCAATCGATACGGGATCGAGTAGCCACGTTAGAAACATTTTTCCGTCCCTCACGCTGTCGTTGCGCAGGGGATAATCCATGGAAGGCGTTTGCGGTTCACTCTTTACATTTGGTGTGGATATTCTCTCTGATGAGTTTTTGTCTTTTTTATCAGGCTTCGTCGTCTGCTTGTTTTTCTTAGCTCCTTTTGGTTTTGTGGCTTCAGGTGATGGAAGTTTTCTTTTCCCAGCTGCTTTGGACGATGTTGCCTTTTTTGTTGCATTTTTGTTTGTTGTTGATTCTGGCGCAGGCTCAGCTAAGTTTTCACTTTCAGATTGCAATGGATTTCCGTTTATTTGGAGTTCGGGATTGGTGTGGGCTATGCCGTTGGTTACGGGAGCTACCTTGTTGATTTTCCTGTGCTTATTTGGACGTATTTCATCTCCAGCCGATTTATTGTGCTGTGGTTTGTTGGGACTTGTATTTCCATTGAAATGTTTGACTGGACGTCCCCTGGGCTTTTTCGTTTTATCTGACTTTGCCACTTTTTTTGTTTTATTAACTCTGTACGCTGAAAATGCAGATAGTCCGTCCATCGTGAATTCAACTAGTAGAAATCTGAAAAACTTTAACGTACACCGGCAAGGCGATGTTTTCTTCTAAACGTCAGTTTACCATGTGGTGTTTGACAACTACATTAACGTACAAGATGGTGGGTACACTAATGTAGAAAATTGTTGAACTAATAATGCAGCTTTTGTTTTACACAATTTTATGAAAATGTTTAAAGTTATACGGTGCTTATAAAAATTATAGACCCAGACGCAAATTTTCAGTTTTCTTGGAATAAGTAATAAACTTTTATGACTAGTTTTGTGACAAATATTGTTACCTAATTTTGATTTTACGTTTATCGACTTGCTCGGTTCGAACTCTGGAATGTGAATAATCCAACGAAACTTAAAGTGTGTTCTCTTTTTCTGGACAGATTTATTTTATTTTCACCTATTATTTTGGCACTTAATATCCGCTGTCAGTTTGCTTACTGAGTCGATGTATCTCGTTCGACGTCCAAGTTCCAACTAACTGAGAGACGCCCTGCATGCTATTCACGACTATTCGAGTGTAAATTCGTCACACTGCCCTCCACTTAAGTCTGATCGTCGCGATCAGACACCAAATTCCTTGATCCATATGAGGCTAGTCTCTCCAAATGGACGACTTTCATTTTACCTCGTCTCTGGGTGTAGGATTGTAAGCGATACACAACATCGTTCAGTCGCTCTATGACTTTGTATGGCCCTTCCCACGATGTTTGCAGTTTTGGAAACATACTGTGACGCATATGACAATCAGTACTGGAATCTTCGAGAAAGTCCGAAACAAAGTACTAGATTATTTTAGGAAGTACTGGAAAACTGTCGAGACTATGGAACGGACGGAAACGAAACGCCAAATCAGAATGAGGAAACGGTATAAATACGTCGCACGCAGATCGAGAAGAAGTAGAAAGTGAAGCAAGCGATAAGTGCGGTAGTAAGAAGTAATAAGTAAGAAAGTGAAGCAAGCGATAAGTAAGCAGTCAAAGACGCGATAAGTACGGAAGCGATAAGTAAAGAAATCGTTAAGTGTACGGTATAAGTAACGGTTGTTATTAACGGATTAATAAAGTGTTATATTAATTCAAAATCGATTTAACGGCTCTTATTTATTCAAAAAAATTAATCCAGCGAACCCTAAGCTCGCTACAATTGGTGTCAGAAGTGGGATTAATTATTGGTGAAGTGAATAAGTCTGTGAAAGTGTGTTGTGACGATGTCAGATCGACATTTGGAGGATCTTCGCGTTCCTGAGTTGAAGAAGGAACTTGAGGACCGGAATCTGGATAGCAGAGGACAGAAGCAAATTCTTCAACAGCGTCTACAAGCAGCAATGGAGGAGGAGGGTATTGATGTTGACACATACGTTTTTGCGATTGCGCCAGACTGTCCGGATGGAGAAGAAACACCGAGTCAAGTTGGTGCCAATGTAACGGAGAAGAGTTCGCCACAGTTGAACATTTCGGAGATGCTCAGGATGATGATGATAAAATTGGACGCACAAGCTACAGATGTTAATGCAAAATTCGACAATGTAAATTCAAAATTCGACGCCCAAAATTCAAAATTGGATGCGCAAGCTGCAGATGTTAATGCAAAATTGGATGCCCAAACGCAGTGGATGAAATGTAATTTTCAACACTTTAAGGACAAAATTCGAAACGGAGTGGAAAATCTAGATCTAAAAAACGAAGCTGAATTTAAGAAGTTCACCGATGAAATAACGCGAATGGAAAAGAGACTTGAGTGTGTTGAGAAAAATAAGACATCGCCTAGCCGTCAACATGACTACAAAGATACAAGGATGCTACAACCAAGCTTCGATGGAACGGGACCCTTCTCCGTATTTATACGTCAGTTTGACGCCACGGCCAATTATAAGAAGTGGTCGGATGAGCAAAAATCAACATCACTAATCTTGTCACTCCGCGGGGCGGCTGCAGAATTGCTACAAACCATACCAGCAGAGAAGCAAACAGATTTCCAAGCGGTAAGAGACGGCCTTGAAGCTAGGTTTGGAGACAACCACATGCAGCAGGTCTACCGCATGCAACAGCGGAGCAGAACGCAGACACCTGGAGAAAATCTTCCACAGTTGCAGGCAGACATTGAGCGATTGGCAAACTTGTCTTATTCAAATATGACTAAGGAATTTCTGAACGAGGTAGCAATGGATGCATTTATAAACACACTCCAAGATCGGGACTTGCAACAGGCCGTTCGTTTGGCAGGAAAGAAGACGATTAATGAAATACTGGCGTTCGCATTGGCATATGAATCTGCTAAACTGGCTACCAGGAGTACATATAGAGTCCGAGAAATGTCCGTCCAGGAATGTTCCTGCCAAAGAATCGGGCATGTACAACGGAGAATCCCGAGACCTGTTATGAAGTGCTGGACATGCGGCGGAGTCGGCCACATCTCTGTTGACAGTAGGAAACGTCGACGAGTGAATGAAACATCGAGTGAGAATTGTTGTTCATGCGCTTGTCATAAGAGGAGACTATCAACGGAACAACTTGAGGTGAAGAAACACATTGTACCTGTCAGAGTACTAAATGCGTCCAAAGAGCCGGCCGCAATAAGAAAAGGGGGGTTAACCGCAGAATGTGCACCCGTATCAATGATAAGCTCAATTCAGCAAGGGAAGGTGCATAATAACGCTGATGCTCTATCAAGAAGACGATGTAAGCCAGATTTTAAACATTGTCATAAAGCGGAAGAGAAAGAAGAGGCGTACGACCTGCGAAATGTACAAGTAGAAGTACTAGTTGGGTGGACGAGTGGTGCTATATGCGCAGCTCAACATCAGGATGAAGATATGTCACTAATCCTGGAATACAAAGAAAAGAACGAGCGGCCAACTTGGAACAATATTTCCGACAAGAGTGGAACATTTAAGGCATATTGGGCACAATGGAATTCCTTGCTGGTGGAAGATGGTATTCTTAAGCGTAAATGGGAAGCCGCGGACGGAAAATCCCATCGAATGCAGATTCTAGTCCCACCATCAAAAGTGAAAGATGTTCTAACATAAATGCACGTCGGGGCTTCCGGTGGACATCTGGGAGTTAATAAGACACTTTCAAAATTACGGTCTCGCTTCTACTGGCTTCACATGAGAGATGACGTCGAGTCGTCAGTGCACAACTTGCACTGCGACCAAAGGGCCAACAGCAAAACCAAGGAGCGCTATGAAGCAGTACAACGTGGGTGCCCCTTTCGAGCGAATTGCGATTCATATCTCAGGACCATTTCCAAAAACCAACGACAACAACAAATACATGTTGGTCATCATGGATTACTTCAGCAAGTGAGTGGAAGTCCTTCCAATTCCAAACCAAGAAGCAACAACCGTCATTGAGCAGCTTATCAATAATTGGATAAGCAGATATGGAGTTCCCTGTGAGCTGCATTCCGATCAAGGCCGAGATTTCGAATCACAGATATTTCAAGGCATCTGTGCAGCACTGGGCATAAGGAAAACCAGGACCACACCCTTACATCCACAGTCAGACGGAATGGTCGAAAGGTTCAACCGAACAATGAAAGAGCACTTATCGAAGTCGTTAGTGATCAGCAACGAGATTGGGACAAATATGTACAAACCTTTCTCCTGAGCTATAGATCGGCTAATCACGATACGATGGGCCATTCTCCAGCAAGAATTATATTTGGACGAGAGATACGATTACCAGCCGATCTGCGATTCGGAATACCTCCAGACGCCATAGATAAGACCAAAGACTACGTAGCCGAATGGAGAAATCGCCTTGGCGAGGTTCATCATTTGGTTCGAAAGCAAATCAAGGTATCAAGTGACAGGATGAAAACAAGGTACGACGTTCGAGCCAACGCATCCGGATTTAATGCAGGCGATAACGTGTGGCTTTATAACCCTCATCGGCAAAAAGGAAGGTCTCCGAAGTTGCAGCAACATTGGGAAGGACCGTATAAGATTCTCACAAGGATTAACGACGTTGTCTATAGAATTCAGCGAAGACCGAACGCCAAGATGAAAGTGGTACATCGTGACCGACTGGCAACTTTTGTTAACCCAGGAGATCAGTGAACTTAGTCCGGGACGAACTAATCTAGGCGGAGGGTGGTGTGGCGCATATGACAATCAGTACTGGAATCTTCGAGAAAGTCCGAAACAAAGTACTAGATTATTTTAGGAAGTACTGGAAAACTGGAATAGAAAAGTCGAGACTATGGAAGGGACGGAAACGAAACGCCAAATCAGAATGAGGAAACGGTATAAATACGTTGCACGCAGACCGAGAAGAAGTAGAAAGTGAAGCAAGCGATAAGTGCGGTAGTAAGAAGTAATAAGTAAGAAAGTGAAGCAAGCGATAAGTAAGCAGTCAAAGACGCGATAAGTACGGAAGCGATAAGTAAAGAAATCGTTAAGTGTACGGTATAAGTAACGGTTGTTATTAACGGATTAATAAAGTGTTATATTAATTCAAAATCGATTTAACGGCTCTTATTTATTCAAAAAAATTAATCCAGCGAACTCTAAGCTCGCTACAATACCCTTTTTCCGTTGCAGATTGTACAGCAATACAAAGTCACCTTCTTGAAACCTATCAGAATTTATAGCTCGGTCATATTGATCCTTCATTTTGTTGCTCATCAACTGTGTTCGCTGCCTCACATGTTGGTGTATGTCATCCATTTCGCACTAAGGCATTTCCCAGTAGCTGCCTCTAGTTTCGGTAAGCTCGTTGTTTCTTCCAAATTTGAGATCTGATGGGAGTCTCAATTCTGTGTCTAAATAACCCTCGCAGGTGAATGACCGGTAGTGTCGTGAACTGCTGATCGGTAAGCCAACAGAAACATTTGAATGTGCTTGTCCCAATTGCGCTGACATTTGTCTACTACTTTTCGCAAATGTTCTTCTAATGTGCGGTTAAACCTTTCTACCATGCCGTTGTGGCGGTCTTAATAACGCCACCGCTCGTTTTTCCTAGGTACAACACCCAACTCCCCCTAGGGCATTCCAGAAAACATACAAGCTTGGAAAGCATTTACTTACCCTTCTATGGTTAGTACTGAAATAGCTGAAATTCAGAAACCTATAATTTCCGCTGATGCAAAATACATCAGCAACAACGGACATTCACCATTAGGGCATAGTCGTGCGAAACGCACCATGTTCTTAAAGGCAAAACGGTTGCAAAAACAGCAATCAACATTGCCCAAACCATGTCAAAGAGATACCTCCTAATGTGTCTACCACATACCACAGGAGATATTTCTTCCTTTTTGTTGTCGCCTATACCCACATCGATCGACCACCCGATCGACAAGCGAATTTGTTGGCACCAGTGAAATGCCCCTGAAACACGGCTCGGTACAACATCACGTAACCGACATGAATCCTTACGTTGTCCATGCACACAAGAGGAAAGAATTTTTCCTACACACGTGCATGGCAGTTCATATCAGAGGACGTCAGCAACGCGCGCCCGATCAGCAAGAATGTTCCACACAGTGCTGGTCGGATAAACATATCCTTTTATGGAAATGTGATGTACACGATCAGCAATAATGCTTTGTGCAGTCGTTGATCGTGTGAACGTTTCAACCCCTTTTTCAGGATAACTTGCCCCAGCTGCGAATGCGTTTATTTTTATTTAATTTCAAGTCTATGGTTCGCATGCTGGGCGACACATGCGATGAGCAGCAGAGAGGATCATTGTGTGTGTGTTTCAACCCTTGTGCTGGTGGAACAAAATTCAGAGAGGGTAAATTGCCAAATATGGTCATCGGGGCGATGGATGGAATTTAGGTATTCTGTCGCTTCGGTGGCAATAACTAATCGCGATTTGGATTCCGTGAGGGCAGGTTGTGCCCTCACGTTAAAATACACATCTCTCGTGGGGCGTCCTAAGAGATACAGCGTCGTGTGTTGTCATTTAATCGATCAGAGTGTTTAATCTTCAGTTAATTGAGAAAGAATGATTTCGAACTTAATTGATACAGTCGTGAATTGCGGTTAATTAAGTTCGGTAAAGAGCCACTAGCGCTGAGTTGGGTATGGTGCGTTTGATAATTTAATATTGTGTCCTGAAGTTGTATCTCAAAATCGAATGTGAACATTTAATTTAATAATTTAATATTGTAAATAAAGTGAGGACAAATATAAAACAAGACGGCGTTTTAATTCGGGGAGTCAGGGACGGAAGAAAACGGTTGGACAAACGTGGTGAACCTGTGCCCCCGTGGCACCCGGTACTTTGCCATACCACGTATACTCCACACCGTCCGATTGTGGATGTAAAGCCGTTGTTCAAGTCTTCTTGATAGCCAACAGTGAGCACATTTCTCGAAATATAGCGGACTCAAAGTTCCTCTCTTGATCTGAATGTAACTCAATTGGTATACCAAATCGCATGACCCAATTCTGCACAAAGACTTCGGCCACCGTTTTAACCCCCTGATTTGGTATAGCGTATACTTCTGGCCACTTACTGAAATAGTCCATAATCACCAACATATATTTGTTCCCGGAGTCACTAGTGGGAAATGGACCAGATACATCCATTGCAACGCGTTCAAATGATGCTCTTGTGTTGTACTGCTGCAATCTTCCTTCTAGCTTTAGCCGCCATGCATTGCGCGCAGTTTTTAATCCATTCCGCAACTGATTCTTGACAATTCACCCAGTAAAACCGTTGTTTAATCTTTTTCAGAGTCTTCGTAACACCCAAATGCCCGCTGTTTGGTCCATTGTGAAATTCTTCTAATAAGGCTGTTATTCTAGACTTTGGTAGGACCATCAAATCATTGATGTGTTTACCATCCTTGCTTTCCCATGAACGATGCAGTACTCCGTTTATCAATTTCAAGCTATTCCATTGCGCCCGATACGCCTTGGCCAATGGACTTTCTGATGCCATTTCTTCTTTGGTTGGTCTTCTACCCCTCTCTTTCGCTCTAATAACCTTAGCCAAGCCTGTATCCTCCAGTTGACTTTTCCTTAAAGTGCTAGCTTTCCATTCATCATCCGGTTGCAAATTTGTTAATCGGATGTCGACTAGACCTTCACATCTGTCAACCTTAGAGCAATGCTTACACTCCAATGCACATGCGCGTCGAAATAGTGCATCGGCATTTCCATGTTGTCTACCTTTCCGATGCTGTATTTCACAATCATAATTCTGCAACCTTTCTATCCATCGCGCAATCCGCCCTTCCGGATTTTTAAACTGGCGTAACCATCTGAGTGCTGCATGATCTGTCCTCAGCGGGAAGCGCTGTCCATGCAGGTATTTGTGAAAGTGGTTCACACATTCGACGACTGCCAAGAGTTCTCGCCTTGTAACGCAATAGTTCCTTTCCGGCTTTCCAAGAACTCTGCTCTAGTACCCAATTACTTTTTCCTGACCACCGATGATCTGTGAGAGTACACTTCCTATTCCATGTGCTCTAGCATCTGTGCCCAGAATGAACTTTTCGCCAGGAAGTGGATAGGCCAACATTGGAGCTGTACGACGCAATTCCTTCAATTGCCCCAAGGATGATGTCCACCTTCTCGGCGGAGGCGATGTTCGGATCTGCAAGTTCCAGATCCGCCACGAACGAGAGAGCCCTTGTCGTTGATTGTGGTGGTGGTGTATACACTGAGAGCCCTGACAGGATGAAGGGCCTTAGTGTCCATTGGCTCGAGCCGTGGAGGCGAGGAGTGATGTTGATGGCGGTTTGAGCCCTTGTGGCAAGGCCTCGAGTGCCCCCGACACCGTAGGTGGGGACGGGTGATGCTTGACGTCGGAGGTGCAACCTTCGGGCTAGTGTAGTTGAAATGAAGGTCCCACTGGAGCAGGGGTCCAGCAGAGCACGGACTTCAATCCTCTGTTCGGTCTCCGACGTCACGATGACTCTGGCTGTTGGCAGCAACGCGGAATGCTGTGAAGGGGTGCTCATTGTATGTGCGCAGACCCCTTCCTGACGGTCGATCCGGAGGGCGGATCCTTTGGCTCGTTGCGGCGGTGATGTTGTCCCGTCGATGGCGGTAGACCGGACATGCAGCAGGGTGTGATGTCTCCGCTGGCATCGACGGCACGTCTTGCTGGAGTGGCAGTCGCACAGGCGGTGGCGACCCAAGCAGTTGGCGCACAGGTTTCTTTTGTGTGCGAAGGACTTCCGACGGCCAGGTGTGAGTGATCGGAAGCTCTCGTGCATCGGGACACTGGGCTGGCTAGTCATCGGGCCAGCTACTGTTGCTGGAACAGTCGAAGGCGGTTTTGTGGGAGGCATTGGCGTTGGTTTTGCCACGGATCCTAAGTGCGTCGTGCCCACTGCTTGCTTTCGAGTCCGTGTGATGTTGTCATGTTGTGCCCCACAATGCGTGCGCGGCATCGTCTTCTGTGGGGGCTTCGGCACTGGGTCGATCATCGGGACCTTGGGTAGGTTGGGCTTTGAGCAGGCGGCACCCTGGTCGGCGTCCTGCTGACTCACTGTTCTGGGGTGCGGTTCCTTTTCCGTTGGCTTAATGTTGACCGTTGGCAGCTGCACTGGGGGCAGCTCGCTAGGGTGGAGGAGATTGGTGCTACTGACCATGGTTGGGGAGGCTGACTTGAGCGCGCACTGAGCCTCGAAGAGCTTCGTCTGTTCCTCCAGATATATTTCTTCGGTTTCGCCGAAACAATCCTCCGCGAAGTATGTGTGCTGTAGATAGTCCGGTGTCGCCGTGACGAAGATGTCGTGGTGCCGCTTGGAGAAGGCTTCCCATTCGGCGCGGAGTGCATGTTTGGTTGCCTCGATTGCTGTCGGACTTGGTTGTCCCTTTTCCTGTATGTTGAGGAAAGTGCCGGAGATGGTGGCCTGTGCCGCGAATTGAGCGGCGATGAGTTCCTTAATCATGGTCGGTTGTTGTACGAGAGCTGACGTTGAAGGCACTTTGGTTTGAACTCTCGTTGTAGAAAGTTCGTCGTCCTGCTTTCGTTTTGCGGCAACAGCGGTTTCCGACTCGTGTTGGTGATGAGCACGTTTATGATCTCTGCCGGCCGAGGAATGTCGTCGGGGAACCGTTGTCAATGTTGTCGCCGTCGCCGCCGTCACCACTGTTTGATCCATTGTCGGCTCCGTTACGCACCGTGTGAAAGCAGGTATGATCTCTCCCGAGCGAGGAATGTCGTCGGTCTAGATCTTTGGTGTTCCGCCGACCCAGGAATGTCGTCGGGGAGCCGTTGTGTTGCTTCGTCGATGTCTTTGCCAGCATTCGCTTCTGCACTGGGCGCGGCTTCGGTAGATCGGTTTCTCCCTTTACTATAGGGTGATCGGGTCGGCGATTCGTTCTTTCAGTTCCTTGGAGGTGGCAATGATCTCGTCCGCCCTCTTCTGGTGGCAGCGGTTCTAATATAAGATCATGGTCGGCCGCTTGCCCCGCACTCCTTTGTTCAAGTGGCTCCTCATTCTCATTGAGCGATTCACCTAACAAAGGTGATTCAGAAAACAAATATTTAAGGGGTGATCTATAGCTGGCATGGAATGAAAGATATAGCGTTTTGTCTCTGCCCAGCAACTTCGCCTCTTGGTCTGGGGGAGCATTTTCCTTATTATCGAGAAGACATGAAGTTGAGTCGTTAGCTTGTAAAATAAGATCACATGCGATCCCCTCTAACAAGATCGGAGTAATTTCGGCACTGTTAAGCAACTCATCGGACGGGTTGTCCACCAAAGCATCTTTGTCATTATTATCATTAAACCCAGCAACCACTGCACCTGGTCTCTCTCGGTTGTCATCTACTACATCGAAAAATTCGAATTTGTCTTTTGCCTTTTGCCATTCGTCGGAATCAAATATTAAATTTAAACCTAACTCATGGATAGCACTGGCGTTTAAGCGTCGTTTTATTTGACTTACTTGGCTTGTGGGAGTGGAACACTTCGCTGAGAAGTCAACTGCAATATTCTTGGAATTCTGCTTGACCATAGCTGCATCGATTGTTCCGCTTTTCACTGTTAATAAACCGGGTTCGTCGGTACCGCCAACCTGTTCTAATGTGTTGTTTAGACCAATGTTGATGTCCTCATTAAGAAGGGGTGTTTCACAGTCGTTATCCCTAGTAATTTCAGTCGTCCTTGATTTGTGTCGAGTCAGGTTGCACTGTCTATGTGCCGCGAACTGGGCGGTGATGGGACGATCCAAATCGGCACTGGATCCGTTTCGAAGGACCAGAAAATGTTAGTGTAATAGTGGCGGGCGATAATGTGGTCGCGTCCAGAGGAGAAAAGCGTTCCAAGAGTGAAGTCAAACAATGGAATCAGCGTCCAAAAGGATGAACTCGAACGGTAGAATTAGCACATAAGAAGATGAAGTGAAACGATGGAATCACTGACCGAAAAGATGAAGTCCTTTTTCCTTGATATTGACTTTTATTAATTAATGTATGTTGTTGATTGGCCGAGAGCCGATAGTGTTTACTCGATGAATGTTGATTGTAGACTGACGAATTGGCATAACTGCCAATTCAAAAGGCGACGCTATGACATCATCGTGGTGACAATGATGGCCAGTTCGTGCCAGCTGCTGCGCAACTGGTATACATGCGAATGTACTAGATTTCTCCAGTACATTCCAGCACATTTAATTGCCAATCCGCAACAATAATTAATTAAACATGTTTTTATCGTTCACATGGACCTCAAATATATAAATTCTACATCGGAAGATTATTTAAGTAGTTGTTATTCATTAATGTTGGTTGGTAACTTATGGCAATTTAATAAAGAAAACATATCCTTCCTTTCTGCAATTAAGAAGTCAGTAGATGTTAAGGAACTGAGGCCCTAACTAGTGATGCTATAAACTGTTATAAATTAACCTTAATGGCCGCACACTGATATTATGAAATTAAACAAATGAAAATGACATCCCTGCATTCCTACGATAAGGTTGTCGATATAACACAGAGTTTTGTTATACACTAACCAAATTTCTATTTATTTTGCCGATTAAGTAAAAATCTGTTAAATAAAGATGTTTCTTACAAACATACTACTAAAAAAAGCAAAAAGCAAGTAAGTTAGAGGAATTTATGTTGGTTACAGACGATTGAAAATTAATACACTGCAAATTATAGGAGGATCATGGTGTTGATGGAGAGTGTCGTAAGTGGCCACAAATTTAACACCGTCAGGGAGCGTTTGGCGGATAAACTGGAAATAATACGATTTGATCCTTTCAGTAAGATTTCATGAAGAATTTCGTAGAATCGACCGTGATCTATTTTGGGCTAATCGGTTAATCAACTAAATTTTTTATTGCAGTACAACGCGATTCTGTCTATAGGGAGCGCAAGAAGATTCGCAGTGTGTAGTTTTGATATCAGCTGGTGGACATCGATTGTGAATAATTTAGGAAATGTAATTTATGTCAATATAAATAAACTGTTGAAGTGTATAATGACTTTTTCCTTATAGGGATGCTATAAACTTTTGTGATGAAACTTGCATTGATGTCTGCTGCAGCTTCCTTAGCTTAGGTTAATAATGAATCAAAAGTGCTCCAAGCCCTGCTTCTAAACAAGTTCTTACGAGCTGGTCCTGTAAAATGGGACGAAACTTAGGCTTTTTTTGTTTTATTAAGTTAACATTTGAGAAGTTTTCATCGGGATCGATATTGGTCAAATGTCATATTTTAGATTACGTCTGCATTCGATTATAATTTCCGATTACTTTTCTAAGCTCTCTCTTTTCTTTTTTTATGAGTTCCACCGAGGCTGTTACAATTGCTTTTGAACAGCTGCAACTTGTAACTCGGGAAATACTCGTGCTGGAAGAGTGTTCCACAGTTTTGCCATTTTATAGCAAGATGATTTTTTATACAGAGCTGTACGTACGGTTCAGAGATGATTTGCACATTTATGAAACCAATCCGAATGAGTTTTGAAGCCGAATAAACCAAATTCAAATGAATAGCCGATTGCTCGTCTTTGAATACCATCGAGTAAGTCAAAGGTATGTTTAGGAAGCCCAAAGACGTGACCAATACGCGAGGCCGGGTCTAATTTGGGATTTATAAAGGAGAAGAAGTAGGCCGTGTTAAAACATCTTTTAGTTCTGAACACATAGGTAGGCTTCCTTGAGAAGAACTTGATATTCGAGACATATTCGACACATTCCCACTGACTGTGACACTAGGCAAATTTATCCTCAAGATGTGGCCCTAATTTTGTTTTCTTGCTAAATTGCGTTTTATCGAAATCAGATCTCCATTTAGGGGATCGACCTTGTTGCAGCTCAA
Source organism: Microdon myrmicae (assembly GCA_963931805.1). Classification (NCBI taxonomy): domain Eukaryota; kingdom Metazoa; phylum Arthropoda; class Insecta; order Diptera; family Syrphidae; genus Microdon; species Microdon myrmicae. Next base: position 71,373,864 of record OZ007501.1, read on the forward strand.
AATGAGGAAGTGAATATGTATGGGATGGGAGCGAACACACAGGCAAAGTCTCTGATTGCTTTCAACCCGGCGAAGGCAAGGACGACCCTTCTCCCTGTTCAATCCAAGTTGACATGCAGTCTCCACGTGACACCCCTGGATAGCTACTTTGGCACCCGCCCAGTAGTGAACCAATGTATGCACCGACATCCTGCGAAAGGTTGGCGCAAGGCTATTAACCTTGCCCGTAAAAACAAATTATTATGGAAAATTTAACAAGCCTCGGATATGGAGCGGATACACGACGATGACCACGGAATTTATCATTACAAGAAATAAGATGGACGGGAGTGGTGTTATTCAAAGAAACGAGTATGACATTTATTACAGCTGACGTGCAAAACACCATTTGCTCGGGGTAGCCTTTCTAGCCAGCCAAAAACTGAAGCCTGCCATCATCGGCTTTAATGTAATAGGCGAAAGGCTATGCACTCTTCGGGTCCGAGACAAGTTTAAGAACATAAGCCTCAAAAAAGTTCACGGACCTACAGAGGAGTCTGGGCATACCGGGCAATGCAGCAGTCTCATAATATGCGGGTACGCGAGGAGAAATACAAAGAGCTCAGAATATCTGAAAAAAAGGCTTCACAGACAAAAGAAAAGTGCCTGGGAAAAAAACCTTGTCTGTGAAATAGAGACAAGTGGATAGCGAGGTCCACACCATGCGCGGAAGTTGTACCAAATAATCCACTTAATGACGCGGTACACACCACGCTGCACTTACTGCAAGGATAAAGAGGGTAATCTTATCACCGATTCTGGAGCGATGGAAAGTGCACTTCGATGAATTGGTAAATGGTCAGCTCACAGAAGAATTGGAATCTCCACCAATGCAAGATCAAGACCGAATGCTGCCGCCACCAAGCATTGGGGAAATATTAAAAGCCATTAGACAGCTCAAATCAAATAAAGCCCCCGGAGCTGATGGCATACCGGCTGAGCTGATCAAACAAGGATCATCACGCGATTCATTAGATCGTGGTGCACGTATGAAAGGTAGAAGTGATGCCGGAAGATTCGCTTCGCGGAATAATTTGCCCCATACATAAGAAAGGAGATATCACAGTTTGCAGCAACTGCAGGTGTATAACATTGCTTAGTACCGCATATAAGATTCCATTATATCATATATTCATAGACTTTAAGGCCGCCTACGACAGCATAGCCAGAGTAGAACTATATATTACCATGGGAGAGTTCGGCATTCGAAACAAATTGATACGACTTTGTAGGTTGGCCATGACCAACGTAACTAGTCAAGTAAAAATAGCGGAATTGTTCTCCAAACCAATAAACATCTTTAATGGACTCCAACAAGGGGACGATCTGGACCTCCTCCTCTTCAACCTGGCGTTGGAGAAAGCAATCCGTGACTCTGGCGTTACAACTAGAGGGACTATTGTCACAAAGTCCAGCCAGATACTCGCCTGCGCAGATGACATCGAGATGATGGGTTGATCCGATTCGGCGGTACAGAACTCCTTTACCCAGATCGAGCAGGCGGCACAAAAACCGGGAGTGTACATTAATTAGGGAAAAACTAATTACATGGTGGCGACTTATGCGAAGAGAAGACCTAACATTGGTCAAACTATCAGGATAGTGGAGCACGAATTTGAAGTAGTGCAATCCTTTAACTACCTTGGGTCAATAGTATCAGCCGATAACAGTATGGAAGAAGAAATACGCGAACGGCTGATCAAATCCAACAAAGCTTACAATGGTCTATCAAGGCTGTTTAAATCCCGAAATTTATCCAGAACATCTTACCAGTACTCATGTATAGATCCGAGACCTGAGTGCTCAATAAAAGGCAGTCTGAACTCTTAGCTGCTTTCGAGAGGAAGGTCTTAAGGAGAATTGTTGGCCTCGTATGGGAGGGAGGACGATTCCGGAGACGCTACAACCATGAGTTATACGCAATCTACCTTGAAGCCAATGTTGTAAGAAAAATCAAGCTCGGTAGACTCCGGTGGGCGGGACACCTAGCTCGAATGAGCGAAGAGGAGTCTGCCCGGAAAGTCCTTTGTGGCAGGATGTATGGAAGGAGAAAGCGCGACAGACCTTGTCTGCGATTGAGGGATGGCGTAGACCTAGACGTCCAGAGCCTGGGAGTGCCAAACTGGATGATATCTGTTCGAAATCGGGATCGGTGGAGAGATTTGTTAAATAAGGCCAAAACCGGATCTCGGTTGTAGTGCCGATGATGATGATGATGATGATGGCGCAAGGCTAATAACCTTGCCCGGAAAAACAAATTATTATGGAAAATTTAACAAGCCTCGGGACTTGCTAAATAAGGCCAGGACCCCGGTTGTAGTGCCGACGATGATGATGAATAACAACCGTTACTTGATGTACCGTTAAATATTCGGTGACTCGTCTTTCACTCGAGACTTATCGCGTCTTTGACTGCTTACTTCTTACTGCCATCCTTGACCTGTGTCCGACGTATTTATACCGTTTTTCCTCATTCTGATTCGGCATTTCGTTTCCGCCCGTTCCATAGCCTCGAATGTTCTACTGCTCATAGTCTTCAGTTTTCCAGTACTTTCTAGAATATCCTAGTACTTTGTTTTGGAGACCTGCCAGATATCACAGCTGATTGTCATATGCGTCACAGTATTATAAGAGCCCTCCTTATCACTCCTGGTTGCAACGTTGTACAGGTGCAATGTTGTGTTTTCATTTATTAATATATATCAGCACTGGGTAGTGGTGCTTTATTCAAACACAAATCAACTGAACGATTTTTATTAGAGCCAGAAACGCCTGCAACCAAACGTTTGAAACTGCGAAGGTTTCTAAAGAAAAGTAATCAAGAATCTGCTTGAGTGCCCGACTGGTTCGCGTTCGTTCGCGATTAAGGGTACTAGCGGTAACTTCTAGCGAACCCTAAGTTCGCTGCAATACCGTGTTTGAATTAACTCTACACTCGAGATGTTAGCTTGTGTCACAACCTCTGAGCTCAATTTCGATTACGTTGAGTTGTGACACAAGAAATACCGAATTCAAGAGAACAGTAATGCTCTTGATCGGAAATAACAGAAAAAACCCTGGAGAGAAGAGGACGAATAATAACGGGGGCAATCGAACAAAGGAGGAGATAAGCGGCGAGCGATCAAGGAACCAACACAATAAATACAGAGAAAGAAGATCAAATAAAATGCACAAAGAGAAGGGCAGTCTTTAAAAGCGACGCAATGGTTATATTTTCCGTTTCACCAATAGTCGGATTTGGTAGTTAATTTGGGACCAGAAACTAGGGGAGAAATCAGATTTTGCCCTGCAAGTAGCGCGTTAGAATATACTCACAGCTAGGCTGGCTTGTCGTAAGAGGCGACTAAAGGCCGAGTGGTAGCCGGAGTTCCAACGCCCTGTCGCCCGGTGGAATACCCCCCATCAAGCTATAGGCTCCGTAAAATGGCCGGAAGAAATCTCTGACCATCTTTCGAAGCTTGGCTGATGGACCGGTTCGAGAAAAGATTGGTTTAGGTGCTAGTCGGTCCCAAGGTGAGATACCACCCCGTCACGCTCTACATTCCGCGATATCGTCGAGAGAAATCTTCAACTATGTTTCGGATGTATAGCTGATAGCCCGGACTGAATCGGAGACCATTCATGATGGTTCCTTCTGAGATAAAGAATTCCGTAGGTAAACCAGTTCCCCATTCGGATCCCTGGGGGGTGGACTATGTCAGGGGGAACACAATGCAGATATTATGATAAATAACCAAACTAATAAATTCGTCATCGCGTAATCGTGCTCGTTCTCTAGGCTCTGTCGACGTTCGACTGATAACGGCATTTTATAACATCAAGGGCATCGGTTTCACCAATGCGAATGTAAAAGCTGTCCACCAATATTTACAAACAACGAGACCTGATATCCTTGTCCTAACTGAGACCCAGGTCGATTCGTCAACTGATTCGACATATCTTCGTTGTTCAGGATGCGACTAAAAATTCAAGATTCCGTTTTAAGGATAGACTCTGTGACTGCACGCGGTCCGATCTGGCTTGCCAGAGAATGGAGGCATTGGGACCCCGTAACATGGACATCAGGCGGTTGAGGGCCGTGCTGAGGAATTCTGATAGATTTCTTTGCTGTCTTTACCGCTCCCCGAATGACCATCGACCGGCGACCTTTTTCGAACATCTTTCACGTACCGTCGACTAGACACAGATCAACCACCCAGGTTTTGAAATGATCGTCCTTGGCGATTTTAATGTGCACACGTCCGGTTGGTTGGTAGATTCTAACCGAAAGGACGGGGCTGGGAGTCCGGCGGAGAGCCGCAATTTGACTCAACTCGTGGAGCAACCTACGCGAGTGCCGGATACTCGGGGTGACCATGCGAATACCCTGGATCTGTTTTTGACTTCCGATCCGAGCGTTTATACCATGGAGATTGCGGCGGCGCTGGGAAACCCAGACCACTGCTAGGTATCGGTCGCACAACCGCTTGCATTTCAAGCGGATAACCGAACTAAATAGCTTCACCATGTATGGAGGTATGGGGCTGTAGCGTTTCTAATAGATACACACACAATACACAAGCAAATAGTGAAGAACACCGATCGAAAATCGAATGAGAAAATGCATCAGAGCCGTATACCAAATCCACATCAGTCGAATGTACTTGGTACTTGAGTTTAGAGATCGAATTCATACACGCGGCAGTGGCCTGATGGGTTACGCTTTGGTTCAATTTTTGGTGATTCTAACTGTCAAAGCGTCAGTTCAAATCACACGTTCTTCACTATCATCACAAACGCTATAGGGCTGCTAACTGGGACGATTTGCGAGATTTCTTCGCTTCCCCCCCTTGGTCGGAGGTGTGCTTTGAAGACTTCGATGTTAACGCATGAGCGGAGTCGGTCACAGAAATTATTCTTCTTCGGATGGAGATCTACATTCCGCATTCCACCAAACGAAGTTCATCTGATAAACCTTGGTTTGATAAAAAATGCGAGAAGATTACAGCGGCAAAACATAGAGCTTTCAAACAGAGGCGCTCCAATCCCACCGAGGTTAACAGAACGAATATTGTTAGAATCAGAAACGCGTGCAACCAGGCGATTGGTACCGCGAAGAAGGCCTACAACGGCAGAGTGGCTAATTAACTCGAGTACCCAACTGGTTCGCGGCCCTTCTGGTTAATGGCAAGGGCTGTCAGCAGTAACTTCGCTTCCTCCTCTTTTCACCAGTCAGTGTTGGGCAGCGGCATGTTGGTCATAAATTCAAAAGATAAAGCTAATGTGTTATTTTCCGCGAATTCAAACCTCGATGCCGGTCTTTTGGAGCCACCTGTGATCGCGCCCATGTGAGGTTCCCCCCGCGTACTATTCAACGCATTCTACGTGGGCTGGACTGTTGGAAGGCAACCAGCCCGGACGGAATACCAGGAATAGTCCTTATGAACTGTACTCCAGAACTTTCGCCGGTTCTTGGTAGACATTTTCGGTTGTCTTATGCACGAGGCTCTTTTCCTCTCTGCTGGAAAATCGCTCGAGTTCAGCTAATCCCAAAGAGGGGAAAAAGTGTACCACAAAATTACCGGCCGATAGGATTTCTGTCTATGTTATCTAAGGTGATGGAAAAGCTCATCAATGCCGAGTTAATTAAGTATTTGGAGTGCAACGGATTTCTGAATGATCGTCAATACGGATTCCGTAACAGGCGGGCCACGGGAGACCTGTGGTATCGTAGGTTGACACTTTGGGGGTTTTATTGTCTTTAGTCGCTGTGTTCCGCCGAACACTGTACACGAACAAAACTGCACCAGAAGCGAAAGCTGTCACCAATAAAACAAGGAGTTGAGTTTGTTTTAACCTGTGGTTAATTTTTCTTTTTCCAATTTAGATGGCACTGTTGGATACGCATAGGTCACGATCCTAAGTTTATTAATACACGGATTGTTTAAAATATTGTTAAAGAGGTTTAGTTTACTAATACACGGATTGTTTAAAATGTGTTAAAGCGTTTTACAATTCTATTTCTTTGTTACTTGCGATTCTCCTCGTTCGTACACTTTATGCTAAACACTTAGAAGCACATTAATCTTAAATAGAATTTTAATTCCCGGATGACTAAACCAGTAAACTATTTTCTTTACAAACAAAATTTGGGCATACGCTTTACGTCGTTTGTCGCCCTTCGTCGCGGTTCTCTCTGTTCGACTGACTTTCTAATAGACGGATGCTCCCAGTAGACCTTCCGGTGCGACTATCTCCTCGTAACCTTCGATATAGACTAATTGTCTCCTTTCTAAAGATATCCCATTCGATTTACTCAACCTGCATCTGCAAAGGAAAATGTTCCCATCCAATCTGCTAACAGACTTTCCCATCGTATCTGTTAACAGCATAAAATTTCCCTTTGCATCTCAAAAGGAGAATTTCCCATAGGATCTGGAAAGGAGAAATCTTACCCAATAATCATTATTATCACCATTCGTTGCTAGTGGTCGGAATCATGTTTCTTTTGTTTCAGGATCGGATGCCGCCGCTTATTCTCCGATCTTTCCGTAGTTTATTTGCACTACACTTTGAGGGCAAAGGATCGCATGCACTTCGGATGGGTGCCCGGACTATTAGATATGTTTAGGCTAGCCATCTGGCTTAAGCTAACAATGCTCTTGTGTGTTTCCAATGGGTAATACAAAGGAACCGTGGGATCGGTATCGTTCCTTTGTTAGGCTTTTCGAATCATAAACATCTAGTGAGCAATCTACGTTAAGATGTTTATGATTCCATGACCATTGGTCGACAGCTAAGCGATATGCCTTGTTTGCATACGTGTGCCTTTGCATTAGGTGCTAATTGCATTTAGCTACCAGCGTATGCACCCGTTGTTCGGTCTATTTACCGACAATGGTATTTCTTTGGAAACATCGCGTTGATGTTTAGGGTGGGAGATTGGTGACCTGTATGCGATGCTTGCTGCATTTGACGCATTGCTTAGATGCGATGCTTTAGCTGCCCTTTTGAATTGGGGTAGAATACCATGTATGGATGCGTTGAACTCGATATCGGAAGCTCTTGAACGTTAAGTTCCTTGGTTTTTGATATCAGGTTCAACGTTGTTACAATTTCGTATAATCTTTGTTACAGGTATGATCACCGGCTATTGGGACACGTGTCTGTGGGCACGTGTAATGAATAAAGGTAAGTATATTCCTTGGCGGAAAGCACATCTCAACCTATAGATGGTTGTGGTTCAACAAGTTCAGTTGAGTAACGACCGTGGTAATACCTATAGAAAAGAGATACGCATGATACGTTGCGCCTATGTTCTTACCACGGATTCATCGATTTATAGCTGGGTCCTCAATAAGTTTTATTGATCGTTTTTGGATCCTATCGAGCACATGTAGTGCAGTTTTGGATGCGTCTGACCAAAAATGGGAGTTGAACTTCATTTCGGGACGAATATACGCCTTGTAAATAGTGACCAGGTTGGATGGAGTGAAGTATTGTTTGCATCTCTTAAGAAACCCCATACATTTGCCTGCTCTTTTCGCAACTTCAATTAAGAGTTGAATTAATTTGGGTGTCGGGGATTGACACTTCCTTGGCTTCGTCGATGCAAATGCCGTTCATCGACAGTATATTTGCTTTGGGTTTCGCCTATGACGATGTGGAGGTTATATTCTCAATTAATAATTTTGGCTTATCTTCGTACCTTTTGGGTACGCCCGCTCGGGCTGCTTCCGGCTACTGGAGGCCTATTGGATCCCCCGGCTCCGTGCTACGGGTCCTGTGGGTCTTTAATGGCCGAACTTCCAGCGGGCCCCCCTTTTTGCCCGGTCGTTCCAGGAGCTAGTCCCCGGCAGGTGATGGACGTCCTATTTTGCCGTTGTGATGCCGACAACCCGGGTCGCTATGGATGATGGTACCCGCACTATCTTTAGTGGACAATGAAAAGGTTTGTATTGTTTTTTTTAGTGAGCTTAACTTAATTTTATTATTATAGTTGATATTTGAGTATGATACACTTTTTGGCCGTAGGTCTCGGCCTCTGGATTGGTTACGAATCAAAAAAAAAAAAATGGGGAGGCGAGAGGCCGACTTTAGGGAGACAAGGACAAATGTGTCCTTCATCTTGTCTCTGGCTTCTGGTCATCTTGCGATAACCAAAATCACCCGCATCCGTGAAGATGTTGAGCTCGGTCTCAAGATATCTGAAAAGAAAGGGGAAGGACGTATCTGAGGATAGTGTGGACAGGGTTAGTTCAATTGTTCTCTAACTACTTGGATGGGGGGATGGTGGGAAAGAAATCGTGCAAGACCGGTAGGTCTTGAGTGCGGTAGTAAACGCAGATCACGTCTTTGGCGTCTGATAATCTGCGCTTTGGTCGGTGTGTGTGTGTGTGTATGTGTGTGTGTTTGTGCTGTCTTGTACTGTGCGTGCGTGTTTGAGTGTGTCAGCAGTAGACCCTATGGGATGGGTCCAGGAATCCTCTATTATAAAGGAGAATGTTGTTGGGAAGCGCGCTTTCTTCAGTTTTGTACTGAAGAAGAAATTGTGGTGGCATGATCCGAAGAGATCGAAAGAGAGAAGGGTCAAGAACGCAAGACTCCCGTACAAGTGGGTTCTCACTGTTCTGAATGCTTTCAAGGTACTTGTATGGAAATTGTAGCAAGTACTCGTCGATAGCGATATTGGAGGCACCTTCGTATATGTGAGAGTTCGTGTAATGGCGACCGTCAGGCCTTCTAAAGTGGTTGATGTATCTTCTGAGGAGTTTTCTTTCGAAAACTCGAAGTCTTTCCATTTGGGCAGAAGATATGCAGGACCATATGGGAAAGGCGTATGATATTCCAGATCGGATTAGCTGCTTATAGCAGAGAAGCTTAACTTTGGTGTCAACTTTGTTGCGCCACTTTAAGGTGTTGCTTAGACCGACCGAGGCCCCTTTGAAGAATGTGGGTCACATAATTGATGAAATTCATTTTTGGGGTATAGATGACCCCAAGATATTTCATCCTGTTCTGTGGTCTAATCGTAGTACCTCCTATTTGTATTCGGATATTCTGTGAATATCGAGAAGTAGGTTGGGAGTGTTTACTACTCAGAATTATAGCTACTGCTTTAGATGGGTTAAGTCGAATTTTCCATCGACTGTAATACTGATACAGTTCGTCCAGATGCCGATTGAGTCGGTTTGTTGTGAGTTTTGGGCTGTTAGATGACGTGTACACTAGGACTTCATCCGCATAGCAAATCTGGTTTACTGTGCCATCCCCAGGGCGTGGAATATCTGAGGTGTGGATATGAAATAGGATTGGGCCTAGAATGGAGCCCTGTGGTACGCCTGCAGGGGCGTTGAAAGTTCGGGAAAGCTTTCCATTCACTCGAACTTGGAAGGTTCTGTTTACATCGAACTGGTAGATGATACTACACAGCGTTTTACTGAGGCCAGTATTCAGTAATTTAAAAACGAGACCTTCGATCCAGGTTGTGTCAAAAGCCTTTTCAATGTCCAAGCTCACAGCAATTGTAGGTTCCTTATTAAAGAGGCGCACGGAAATGTGGTTTTGAAATATGTTGAGAGCCATGGTGGTGCTATGCGCTCTTCTAAATCTAAATTGGAAGTCAGGCATTAGGTTCCTGACACTGATAAATCTATTTAGCTTCTCGTATATGAACTGTTCCTGGCGCAAGGCTAATAACATTGCCCGTAAGAATAAATTATTATGGAAAATTTAACAAGCGCGAGACTTGCTAAATAAGGCCAAGACCGGATCCCGGTTGTAGTGCCGATGATGATGATGATATGAACTGTTCATATATTTTGCTGATGCAGGTGAGGAGCGAAATAGGACGAAAGCTTGAGAGGTGATAATTTGGTTTCCCAGCTTTTGCTATAGGGCAGACAACAACATGCTTCCAAGCTAGGGGAAAGTACCCCATGTTGTAGGCATGGTTGAGCAGAATGGAGAGCTTTATAAAGAATAAAGCAGAAAGCCTTCGCAATGAGTGGTAGGACACATTGTCGATACCCGGTGACTTCTTGAGGTTTCGAGATTTAACTGGGTTCTGTGGGGTATTTGGTGTGACGAAGCCGTGACTATTATCACGTGTGTCATCGAAGTATGCACTGTTAGTTGAGTTAAAGACAACTATTGGCTCGCTAAAGTTGTCTAATTTATTGTGAACCTCTGAACTAATTATTGCGTTAGTGTCAGGGTCGCCATCCTCGAGATTGAGCTTGTGATTATTTACAAAGGTCTCCCTGATGATGTTTACTTTATTGGCATCATTATTGACAACGAGACCGCTGTGCGTGATTGGTCCAGTGATACGAGAGGTGCCACATATCTTTTAAACATTTTTATAAATGTTCTGGTCCGTTTGAATACCCTTCAGTTTGTCTTCCAATTGTCGGGTGCGATTGTTTTGGATTCTTTGTTTTATTAGTGTGCCGATATTGTGAATAATGGATCGCAATAGTGGTTCCATTTGCGTGAAGCGGTGACGGTATCTCATTCTTCAGAGCTTTTTATGCTCCCGAATGAGATGAAGAGTGAAGTCATCATGGGGAATCAGATAAGTTTTTTCAAGTTTGTACTTCGGGACGTGGGTCTCCGAAGTTTCCACTAGAATCTCGTGAAGTCGAGCTGCAGCGTTATTTTTCTCAACCGTCGTTAGGTTCCGGTCAGTGGGAAGAGAGAGTTGGTGAAGTTTTTCGTTCAATGTGACATTGAAGTTGTCCCAAATTGTGCGCCCATAATCGGGTATGTACCAGATGTGAGCCCGCGATGTTCGATAGCTGCGAATGAACGTGGTCACAGCATTGTGGTCAGATACACCCGCCGATACCTGGGGAGGAGAGATTTGGGGAAGTAAATCTTTGGACACAAGAAAGAGTTAAAATCGCCGCCTATAATGGTGGATGTATGTGTTGTGTTCTGTAGGGGTTAGTTTCAGGACGCGAGTCTCCTGATCCTTAAAAGGACAAGGCGATCTCTTAAAACAGACCGCTCCTGAAATCTTGTCCTACAAGGGGTCGTTAACCGTGCTTCCTCTGATCCAGAGGGAAGAGTAACGTCCTTTTGGTTTGGCCTTCGTCCTTAGTCTTCACTTGGTCTTCCGTGGGGGGCAGGTGATACTTAGCTATCCATTGTTGGGTAAAAATGAAAGCACGTCTTGTTTCCTTTGGAATGTGTTTTTTATTATTTTCTCAAATATTATCCTGGGGTACTTCCTCCAGGGACTGTACACGAATTTAGACTGCGGCCCGGAGATCACGAAACCATTCCTTTATAAAGGAAAAGGAATCGAAAATTGTATCCCAAAGATACACATTTTCGTGCAACAATCTCGATCTTTTGGATATTTCGAGCGAGATGTTGTGTTTACACAAGATAAGAAATCAATTTCTTGAATTCTTACGAAACCATTACGCAGATGTGTGAATGTATCTGCTTTTGAGTTTTTGTTTGTTTAACTCAATGGAATTTTTAGGATAGAGATAACAATCTCTGAATTTTGGATTTGGGTGATGCTGTGGAGCAAATATAGAACAATAAACGAATATTAGATTCGTTTATTGTGAATTTTAATTTTAATTCGGATTTTGGATTAAACTTCGCCGTGGGGGCAAATGTTATGCGATAAACGAATTTTGATTCGTTTATTGCGAATTTTGGGTTATGTTTGGGTTTTTGTGGGTTTTGATAGGATTTTGGGTTAGGAATGGCGGAAAAAGATGGTAGGGCTTTTTGGAGCACTACATCCTCCCCTCCTTGAAAAAAAGAAAATTGATCTTTATGAGATTAATTTTCTGGAAAATGGTGTGATTGGGAATAAGGATGACGGTATCGTGATTCCGTTACATATGCCTGATATTTTCTAACATAGTAGCTTTTTGTATACAATATTTATTATAAATGTGTAATTTTTGTTCTTTGTTTTTTTTCTTAATATTTATGTATTCGTATTTATGGTCGTGTATTCAAGTTTCCACAATGGTTATATAATAAAATATTTCCTTTTTTTTCTGAGTGTAAGGTTAATTGTAGAATGTTTTATAATTACATAAGTATTTGAATTCATTATATTAAATTTAACTTTGCGTTTTTTTTTTTTTTTTTTATAAAGTGCTATTTGTAAAAAGATACATAGATAAGTAAGGTTTTTATGGTTTATTCTTACAATTTGTATATTACATAGAATTTTCATTGTTTATATACTCGTATAAATTTATTTACATATATTATTTTTGTTCTCTTTTTTTTCATTGTCCTTATTAGTCGGGCGTTTATTTATTTATATAATTTTTTCCATGTATTTGGACGTACAATTTAATTCTATAACTTTTCCTTTTTGTTTTTTGTTATATAAAAATTTTCTTACTTTCTTAGTATTTTCTTAGTTGAAACCTGTTTTGAATTTATATAAATATTAGAAGTTCTTATTTTAACACTGTTTTGTAAGTTTTCTTTTTGTATTTTCGTTTTTTCATATATATATAATGTGTTTTTTCTTATAACCTAAGATTATTTATTATTATTACAAAATTTTGTTGTTGTTGTTTATTTATTTAAGTTAGTGGTGGTTATTTAAAACATGATATAAACTTATTTTATTAAGTGCGTTAATATTTGTTTTTATCTATATATTTATTTTTTTTTGTGTTTTGTTTGTTTTTTTTTCTTTTTTTTTTTTTGTATTAAAAGTGTTGTATACTATTTACAAAATTATTTTATTCGTATACAATTATTTGAATAGAAAATTTTTTTTCGCAAATTTTAAATACATTATCGTGGTATTTTGGTACAGTGTTAGTTTATAATTTTTTTTTTTTTGTGTTTACTATACGTGTATGCATTTATTTATTTCTCTTTTTTCTTTTTTAAGGTTATCTATACATATATACATTTTTTTTTCAACCTTTTTTTTTCTTTGGAGTTTCTTATTCGTGATTGCTTAGTCCACAAATAGTTTTATATTATTGTTGTGGACTATTCGAGTTCCTTTTCCTATTTTGAGGATTGAATTTTCTTCGGATAGGATCTTTACAATTTCGTAGGGGCCTTTCCACAGGGAGGTTAGTTTGTTAGGTCTTGAGTGATTCTTTAATAGAACCTTGTCGCCAACATTAAATTTCTTACGGCCTACTTTTTGGTCGTAGTATACCTTAGATTTTTGTTTTTTCTCTATCAGTATTCCCTTGGCTGTACGATAACCATGTTGTAATCGCATTTTTAATTCGTTTGCGTAATGGTCGTAGTTATAAGTGCTTTCGGGGTTTTGTCTGAGAGAACTGGGTATTTCGGCTGGGAAACCATATAGTAATTCGTGCGGCGTGTAGCCTGTATTACTGTGGGGTGTAGTATTGTACACAAACATTGCGTAAGGTATCCAGGTGTCCCAGGTGAGAGGATCCTGGTTTACATAGTGGCGGAGGTATTCCACCAGAGTTCTATGGCTCCGTTCTAGTGCTCCATTCGTTTGTGGATGGTAGGGTGCTGTATTGAGTTTTCTCATTTTAAGTAAGGAACAAATGTCCTTAAAAAGTGCGCTGAGAAAATTAGCACCTCGGTCAGTTAATAGAGAAGATGGTATGCCGTGCTGGCAGACGATATTTTCAACGAAAATTCTGGCCACGTCCTTGGTTTCGGCGCTGGCCAGTGCGTAAGCTCCTGAAAATTTAGTCAAATCGTCTTGAAACGTTAGTAGGTATTTATTTCCATTATAGCTGACTGGTAATGGTCCTACTATATCTAAAGCAATTCTTTCGAAAGGTTTTGAGCTTGTTGTGGTTATCTTCATAGGAATTCTAGGATTCCTTCCACTTTTGTTTATCTGGCATGAAGCACATTTTCGAATATACGCCGCGACGTCAGCGGTCATTGTGCGCCAGTAATATTTTTGCTTCAATCTATTGATTGTTCGGGTGGCTCCTTGGTGTCCTCCGAAAGGTGAGTTGTGGTATTCCGCGAGTAACTTTTGTATTTCGTTAGGATCTGTTAGAAGCTTCTTTTTATTGGAGAAAACGTACATTGTCACGTTGAGGTGAGCAAAAGTTTCTTTTAGCAAGTTATTGAGTGTTACTTTTGATTCGTTTTCTATGAAGGGGACTAAAATTCCAATGGAATTGAAATTCCGGTCTTCGCAAATCTTCTTCAGATCAATAAGGGAACTCTTAGCGGTTTCCTGGTCGCTTAGGTTTCTGAAAGGCAATGGCAATGTGATGGCGCATAACCCATCTTGCTCATGAAACGTAATTTTACCAACGTCTGGCTTGGTGAAGTTTGGGATTCTTCCTGCCAGGTTTTCTTCCTCAGCAGAGTCTATCAATGGGAGGATTATAATACGTAGTCCAAGTTTTTTCTTGGTATAGATGGACCCTGTTTGTTCTTGCCATACAAGATTGGTAGTATCTTTGTATGATTGTGCAGCCACATCTTCTTCGAGTTTGGCTTTACTTCGTGTGGTGACGAGGATATTATTTTTGATGGAATCGACTGGGGTAGTCATTGTTATACGGCTGAGAGCATCAGCATTTGCATTTTGCTTTCCTTTTTTATGGACGATTGTGTACTCATACTCTTCGAGTAGAATTCTCCATCGCATAAGTCTGGATGTAGGATCTTTTCGTCCTATAAGCCACTGTAGAGAGCTATGGTCAGTGACTATAGTAAATTTTCGTCCGTAAACGTGTGGTCGGAACTGGGCTAGTGCAAAAACGATTGCCAATAATTCCTTTTCGGATGTTGTATATCGAGTCTCTGCGTCGTTTAAAGTTCGGCTAGCGAAAGCAATAGGTTTATCTTGTCCTATTGTACCTTGAGATAGCACTGCTCCTAACGCAACATTGCTAGCATCCGTAGTTATTATAAACTCCCGGTTAAAGTCTGGATAAGCCAGTATTGGTGGGTTAATAACCTTTCTTTTTAGAGTTGTGAATGCCTCGTCACAAAAGGCATCCCAATAAAATGGAACATTCTTTCTGAGCAATCTGCTTAAAGGCTTTGCCAGTTCGGCGAAATTAGGGATAAATTTTCTATAGTAGCCTACAAAACCGAGAAAAGATTTTACATCTTTTTGTTTCTTGGGCGTTGGAAACGTTTTCACCGCTTTAGTTTTTTCTGGATCTGGTTTTATACCTTCCTTTGAAATAACATGCCCTAAGTAGGTGAGCTCCTTCCTTATGAAGTGACACTTTTCTGGTTGTATTTTCAGATTGTGCCTTTGTAATCGCTCGAAAATTCTGGTAAGTCGGGAATTGTGATCGTTCAGATCGTATCCGTAAATTACAATATCATCTACATAGACGAAACATTCTATTCCTTGGAGACCCATGAGTACATTATTCATAAGCCTTTGGAATGTGGCGGGTGCGTTTTTAAGTCCGAAGGGCATTCGATTATATTCGTAATGTCCGAAGGGTGTGCTAAACGCTGTTTTTGCCTTGTCTCTATTGTCCATGCATATTTGGTGGAAACCATTTGCTAGATCTAAAGTGCTAAAATATTTAGCTTTTCCTAGCTGGTCCAAAATATCTGTAATATTGGGCAATGGATATGCATCTCCGACTGTTATTTTATTTAAGGCTCTAAAGTCGACAACCACTCTCCACCGTTTTGTCCCATCAGGTCCTGCCTTCTTGGGTACTAGTAAGAGAGGGGAATTCCAAGGACTGAAACTTGGTTGTACCACGCCATCCTGAAGCATTTCATTCACTTGTTTGTGGATTTCTTGCTTCGAGCTATCTGGGAGGCGATATGGTCTTATGTAAAGTGGGGGCTTTCCTTCTTCCGAGATGATCTGATGCTCTATGGCGTCAGTGTGTGTGAGATGGTCGCCCTCTAAGTAAAAGAGATCGTTAAATCTGCGGCAGATGTCTAGGATAGATATCCTTTCCTCCTGGTTACAATGACGCAACTCTAGGAGTGATTCTAGCCGTTCAAGCCTATTTTTTAGAAAGTTCTTAGTTTCATCCGCCTGTAACACAATGTAGTCATCCAGATCTTCCCATTCGACTTCTATGTCGTTGGTGCTTACTTCTTGATCGGTGTCTAATGTGTTCATTAATAATACCTTTATTTTGTTGTCCTGTGGTGTTGTCAAACTATTACCCAGATATATCCCTGGCATGATCTCGGATTTTTTAATAATCAGTTCTTGACTGGATTTTTCTTTAAAGGGAATCTCCATTATTTGTTGAGATCGTGAATGCAATTTTATGTAGTCGACCGTGGTGTTTCGTTTTAAATTTACTGACGGTATTAGAGTTTCAGGTTCATGTTTTCCTGAACTTAGTTTTTCAGCAGTTTCCTTAACTTTTCTGTTACCACAAACTTTACTTAAATGGGGAGAGGCAGATTCAAGGGTGGTTGGTTTCGTTGTGTTTGTCACAGCATCAGATCCGGCCCGTAGACAAACGGATTCGGATGTTGACTCACGAACGGTGTTATCCAATTTTTCAAGAATGCCTGTATTATCCGTGGAAGATACCTCGTAAGGCGTGGCCTTCTGAATATTTTCCTTGACCTCATTTTTGTTCCCTAAAGGCTGCTCGAGTTCTACCATAGTTCTCTTCTTTACAGCGAATTTAAGGAATCCCTTTTCAAAGTTAATGTGGCACTGGTGCTTCGTAAGGAAATCGCTTCCCAGTATGCCATCGTGTTGGAAGTCTACGTTGCTTCCCACTACAAATAGATTATGCTTAAAGGGTATGGAGTGCCTATCAGTTCTGAATTCGAACTCCCCCAATACCTTTCCGCATGTGCTGACCGTTTTTCCAGCAATGGTGGATATAGTCACTGGGTCTGAATTTTCTACAGATTGTTCAATATAAAGATTATCTAATTTGATCAGGCTGATGTCGGCGCCTGTATCGATAAGGAAAGTCGAGTATTGTTTATCCGATGGATTAAATTTTACACGTATTACTGGCTCCTTAAATTCAGGGCAGAAAAATACGCGCATTTGAAAATTTACATCGGGATGGGGTGTATATCGGCGATTGTCTGAACTCGAGAAGGATTGCCGTTGCTCGCTGCCCGAGTGAGTTCGTTTCCCTGTTGTTGATTGGATACCCTGTTAATATTTTGATTTTGTCGTGTATTTCGATTTTCAATCTGGGGCGAGTTTCTCATTGTCCTGTTTTGAGATTGATTGGGCTGAGTTCTGAAAGGATTTCGACTCGTTGAAGATTGGTCCTGGTTTCGCATATGAGCTAACCTGGTTCTGCACTCTGCCTGAGTGTGATTATACTTTCGACAGTATGTGCATTGGAGACGTTCAGCCTCAGTCTTAATGCGTTGGGGGACGAAATTAGGAAAATTAGTGTTGCGATAGCAAGTCGCAGAAGTATGTCCCCTCTTGTTGCATGTTTGGCAAACAATTTGTTGGTTATTTCTCCTAAAATTGTTATTGGAAGTTAGCATTGAGTTATCGTTACCTAATCTTCGAGATTGTTCTAAAGCGTAGCTGATGGCTGCTTTTAAATTTGGGGCGTTGTGAGACTTCACCAAGATTCTGAGGCTGGAATTTCGTATCCCATCCTCAAACGTATTCAACGCGAGTCTCTGATTCTCAGCCAGAAGATAACTTCTGACTGCAGGCTCAGGTGAACTAGCGTATGTGGCGCTGTCCAATTCATGCAGGTGATGTGTGAGTCTATTTGAAAATTCTTTCACACCCTCCTTGCTATCTTGTTTTGTTGCCACTAAGTTATTTTGGGCAGCAGACCTAGAGATGAGAGCTTTAAATTCTCCCTCTAATTTTGAAACAAGATCTTCCCAGGTAGAAATGATTTTATGCCTGATACAATCACGCGCCGGTCCCTGCAATCTGGTTTTGACCACCCTTAGAATAAAGGACTTCTGATTGTCATCTTGTGCTTGTGAGAACAAAATGTCTCCACAAGAGACGAAACCCTCTAATTCGTCAGGATTACCGTTAAATATCGGCACGAGTCCCAGTATGTCACTTAATTCTATTGGTAAGTTCATTCTAGAACTCTGTTCGCGTGTTTCCATACGTACGGTTTCCGATATTTCGTCCTCGCGATTTTGTATGAGCTCGGGCTCAGGTCTCTGCGAACGCGTACCCGGTTTATTTTTGTCGCTCACGACATATTTGTGAAACAGACCTTCCCAAATGATGGTGAAAAGGGGTAGAGAACCAAGAGATGAGATCTTCATTATTGTTGGGTAATATGGCCAAGAGAAAAGACGAGACCAACGACAAGAGAAGTGTCTTCAAACTCAGTTAGTTTTGATTCTATTAGAAAGCCTTTGTTCTACTTAAGGTGAGAGAATCCACCCTTTCGCCCTATGGAAAAAGTGTCTAAACCTAAAATGGATTTTCGAAGAGCCACAGATGAGTCAAAGGAAAAGATTCAACCCAAAGAAAATTTTCCAAACAAGACGCTAAGGACAAGGACCAAGAATTTTGATTTGTTCGTTATTGTTTTAGCTTGTCACGTAAGAAAAATCTTCCCAAAAGAAAGTGTATGTATATATGTTTATGTGTATAATTAATTAAAATATATATCAAAAAAATAAATAATAAAACCAAATTTGTAGTTAATTTTTGTGTGGGGTCTTTTATATTGTCCCCTTTTGAAGAATAAAATGTTGATATTTTGGGAAAAAGTTTTTGGAAAAAATGTGTATATGTATATATTCGTGAAGAAAGTTTTGAAAATTGTCAAAAATATGTGTTTTTTAAAAATGCGTTTAAGAAAGATCCGTTTATTAAGAAAAATGTATTTAAAATGTTTGCCTCTACTAGCCGAAAAGTAAGTGCGTACTTGTATATTGTATATGCTTGTGTGAGAGAAAAATTTCTTTTATTAATTATATTTATCACTTTGGGCTTTTTTATGCGTATACTCTTCTTGGAAAAATGAGAACAACTTTGCTTATTATTCTTAGAAAAACAAGTTAAATTTAAATGCACTTGCACAAATTATTAATAAGCTTTATCCCAGTGTAAAAGAACAATTAAAATAAATATTCAATTTATTCTTGGCGTCCCCTTTTAGTTAACAATTCAAACATTTTAAAAATTTACTTATTTGGGAGCCAAAAACCAAGACAAAATGACAAAAATGACAAAACTGAATTTTAATTTTAGTTCACTTTTTGTTTCAACTAAGTTACCTTTATATCACTTTTCACTTAACAAATAAATAAAAATTTAATACCTGTGTTTTCTGGATCTACTGCGGATTTGTAGGGTGTCCTGTCGTCACTGGATCTAGCTGCTTGGTCCTGGTGTTGTGCTCCTAGTTGTTTGTAGTCACTGTTGTACAAGGAAAAGAATTTTCCTCTTTTCCACTGGATTGTCGACGGGACTCGTGGCCGTCATACACTTAACACTTTGATTTTCTCTACAGCCGGTATCTAAGCCCCAGGCAACGCTTGTAAGTTTTACTTTGTTTAAAAAAAAGTTTTTAAATGTCACTATGCATTCCGGTGTTCTAAGCCCCGGAAATACGCTTTAAAAAATCTCACTTTGCCGGTGTTCAACAGTCTTCGATATCCTCCTGAATCGCCTCGTTGCTTCAGCAGTTTTGCTCTTCTGCGGTAGGGGATTGTTGGATAATCCACGAGTCTTCTTCTTCTGCGGTAGATTGTTCAATTCCACTGCTGCCACCAAAATTTTTTGTTGTGTTCTGTAGGGGTTAGTTTCAGGACGCGAGTCTCCTGATCCTTAAAAGGACAAGGCGATCTCTTAAAACAGACCGCTCCTGAAATCTTGTCCTACAAGGGGTCGTTAACCGTGCTTCCTCTGATCCAGAGGGAAGAGTAACGTCCTTTTGGTTTGGCCTTCGTCCTTAGTCTTCACTTGGTCTTCCTTGGGGGGCAGGTGATACTTAGCTATCCATTGTTGGGTAAAAATGAAAGCACGTCTTGTTTCCTTTGGAATGTGTTTTTTTATTATTTTCTCAAAGATTATCCTGGGGTACTTCCTCCAGGGACTGTACACGAATTTAGACTGCGGCCCGGAGATCACGAAACCATTCCTTTATAAAGGAAAAGGAATCGAAAATTGTATCCCAAAGATACACATTTTCGTGCAACAATCTCGATCTTTTGGATATTTCGAGCGAGATGTTGTGTTTACACAAGATAAGAAATCAATTTCTTGAATTCTTACGAAACCATTACGCAGATGTGTGAATGTATCTGCTTTTGAGTTTTTGTTTGTTTAACTCAATGGAATTTTTAGGATAGAGATAACAATCTCTGAATTTTGGATTTGGGTGATGCTGTGGAGCAAATATAGAACAATAAACGAATATTAGATTCGTTTATTGTGAATTTTAATTTTAATTCGGATTTTGGATTAAACTTCGCCGTGGGGGCAAATGTTATGCGATAAACGAATTTTGATTCGTTTATTGCGAATTTTGGGTTATGTTTGGGTTTTTGTGGGTTTTGATAGGATTTTGGGTTAGGAATGGCGGAAAAAGATGGTAGGGCTTTTTGGAGCACTACATATGCCCCAAGGACGTTATTAATTGGCTGATATCCTCGGGAGTAATGGGACCATTATTGGTTTTATGGGAGTGGTATACTGAGTATATGTTCACTCTACCGTTATTAGCTAGATGCAGTTCAATTCCGGAAACCTTTATGGACTCGAAATAGAAAAAAAAGCTTCGGTTACTAAACCTAGTTTCGGTTACAAGAACCACGTCCGCCCGATTATCCTTTATGAAGTCATAGACTATCATACGCTTTGATAGCGAAACAAGGGAGTTGACATTTATAAGGATAACTTTAATTTTGGGATCCATTTTGAAGCGTATGATTTACTTATATGCCGTGAAAAGGAGTGCATCCCTCTCAGCCTCAATTATTAGTTTTTCATATCGGGGTCGGATATCCTCAATCACGCGGGAGAGGCTTTTGTGCTGCCGCTTGGATTTGTGGCATTGTGTTGGCCTATATAGTGGATCGCTTTGTAACTTGAATATGTTTTTGGGGGAGAGGTGATGGAGTTTTCATATTCTTTGTTTGGTTCCCTTATTGGTCACGAATCCAAAATGTGCCGCCCTTTTATACTCGGTGGCGACAGAGATTCGTTAAAAAATTGTACTTAAGAATTCTAAGAAGCACAAACAAGATTTTGTTTGTGCGTATGAGTATGAGCAACTCAACGTACTATCATCAGCAAAGGAATAAATTGGGTTTTGAGTAATGGGAAGATATCATTTATAAAGATGAAGAAGGGAGTGGTTGAGACTGCAAAACCTTGGGGAACATCTGCATTATTTTGATGGGGGACAGATCTGACATCATCAAGAAGCACTTGGATTGAACAGCCAGAAAGATAGTCTTTTATCCATTGAATCAGTTAATTGTTCACTCCATGTGAATGTAATTCTGGGCTGGATGTCAAACTCTGTCGAACGCTTTTGAAAGATCCAGTGCAACAACTTTGCTTTCTCCGAAGTAGTGGATGGAATGGCTCCACTTTTCGGTAAGGTACGCCATTAAATCTCCTGTGGACCGGTTGCTATGAAAGCCCTATTGGCGGTCATTGAGGAGGTCATTTGATTCCAGATATTTCGAAACTTCACGGCTGATAACTGATTCCATTACCTTGGAGAGAATAGATGCTATGGGTCGATAAGAGGAGAGCGACGATTTGTCATACTTTTTGGGAATTGGCTGACTGTTCGGTGACTTCCATCTATTTCGGAAACGGCCAGTAGAATAAGACAAATGGAAGAGGTTCCGCAGTGGTTTGGCGAGTGAAGAGGAACATTCCTTCAAGAGAATTGGGGGAATGCCATCCGGACCAGCGCATATGTTTTCGTTTAGCTTCTTGAGTACAATATGCGTTCGTAAGTGAATCTGGCGCATGGTGTGGTGCTTATGCTCAAGTTGAGGGGGAGCTGATGTGGTATTAGGTAGCGCCGAGTTCGCTGCAAAATCTGCAGCAAGTAGATTCGCCTTCTCTGTTGCAGTGGTGACTTTTCTGTCATCGACTATAAGCGATGGAATGGATGACGAGACCGAGTTTTGAATGTTTTTCCTGGATTCCCAGAAGTTTCTACTACCTGAGGAAGAGTGGATTTGATACTCTTTACCCTGTGTGGAATGAAGGTTCGCATGCCAAGTATAGTCGTGCCTGTCAATGTGTCCGCTATAGAGTAAGCATCGTTATTAAGGAAAAATAACGACCAATTTAACTTCCCAAAAAGTCGTCAAGATCTTCCCAGTTGGCTTTTTCATAAAACCATACTGTTCTTTTGGGAGTTTTCTGGTTGTCTAACAAGTAAGATAAATATAGGGAAAAGAATAAAATAAAAAAGTGTCCGTAGAATGGAAAAAATGGAGTTTTCTCGTTAACATTGCTGTTGGTTAGAGAAAATTAAGCTGACACGACACAGTGGTCTCAAGTGGCCTAAGACGAAGAAACTTCAACGGTATATTTGTTTGTGTAGGAGGTGAGAAACTGGTGACCTTCTATGTCTGGTACCCGTGTTGGCTCATTGACGAGTTGAGTTAAACTATTTGAATCAGCAAAGAGTTGAACATACTGACCTACAGGAGTTGGGTAGCCGGAGTGACGAAGCTGTGGGGGTTCTTTTAAGCTGACCCGAAGAACTCCCCATTATTACAACCCAACTCCCATTGTCTCCCGCCAATGCAATCGCATTGGCACCTGGAAACATTTCCTTTTCCAAGGACATTAATGCATACAAGCATTACCTAAAATTCATAAAAACGCGTCGGCAAAATTTTCCCAACAAAGAATTCTTTATAGAATAAACATCATGTCCCTGAAAGAAAACAATTCAGTTCTCATATCATGTAACCATCATAACCAGGGATAATGATCATTGCGTGGCCTATTCCCAGCCTCATCATGTGTACAACAAATCCCTTTTCATACACATTAGCCCCGCGATGGAATATCTAAAAGAAAGTTCCGAGGGGATCAACGGGAGGTGGTTTTAGTCGGTAAAAACCCGGCATGCCCCTGGATCGGTCTAGAGGTATCTTTTGAAGATTTCCACCTTCCTACCGAAATCAAAAAAAAAAAAAAAAAACACATTAGCTGGCGACCTTTTCTCCCAACAATAAACAACCCATCGCAGCTGCATTCAATTAGCGCAATCGACGCTGAAGCCAATTTCCCCAACTCGCACCATGTGCAAACAAAAGAACGCTGTTCTTCCGCAGGCATTCTGGCGATACGATAAACAATCCATATCGTTTGTGGTATCCGAAATGCATTTCACGTTTAATGAGTTCCAGCTTATTTATTTAGCTGACCCTAATTATAGACCGATGCCTTAGGTCGCTTCTCCTTTGTTCTTTTTCCCTCGTTTCAGATTTCGATTATCCTTTGCTAAATGCCTCGATAAATACGGTGATGGGTACGATCACAAGCGCACACCACCGCGTGCCAGAGATCGCCTTCCACTGGTCACTGGTCAAAGGAAATTTAATTTCCTTTTCACCACACCACCAAACTCACCCCAAACGAGGGTTGAATCACTAAGTCGTTCCAACCCCGTCGCGTCCGGGGACGCGTACAACACAGAGTCGTTTTTTCGTTTGAATTATAATCTTGTAATGTTACCTTCGTAATAGTTAGTGCGGAAAGTTTACTTAGTTTGTGTATTGTGTACGTCCATCGCCGAATGAGGATACTTCTAATTCATGTTCGGTTAATTAAGTACAAAAATAACTATCGGTGAATAAAATAAAGAGAACATTTTGCCGACTGAAAATAACCAGTGTTTTGACTCTCGTGGCTTCCTTGCATATCTCTGGTGTTTCGCGTTAGCGGAACTTTGTGTTAAATCGGTGAGGACGAAGTAGAACCCTGTGCCCATGCCGGCGCTCAGACTTCGTTCCCCACAAACCCACTGAAAGTTATTCACATTGAAATCACCCACAATAACGACCTCAGTGTTCGGATTTAGGGTCAAGATCCTATCGATAGAATCAGACAAAGCATCAAATTCGTTAAAGGGTGCGGAGAAACAAAATACACGTTAATTTATTTCAAAAACTTTAAAACGCCTTTTCTCAAACTTGAAGTCCGTGAGACACGTAACTCAAAAAATACTGAACCGAACGTTTTGAAATTTTATACGCTCTTTCTTTACACATATTACGGGGTAACGCTGTCGTTTTTTTCAATATAATTTTTTTTAAATAACGCATTTTCCGATTACTACATCAATTTATTCAATTTTTTTATTTTTAAATCCGGACAAGAGGAAGGAGAGCGTTGCTTTTGAGAGGCATACTATATCTGAGGAAGTGAAGTCCTCTCCTCGCTGTGAAGCTGCCACCATTTAGGAGATGTTCGATCTTTGTCAGACTTATCTCTTTCACTGACCGTCGTGCAAAAACGCAGGCGGTCTGGTGCATTGGAGATATCACTATCATGGAGAGTTCGTTTGACCCTGGCACCACGGAGAGCGTGGTAAATAATCGGGACTCCATGCACGTCTTTGATAACGCCTTTTTGATTCAAGAAAGGGAACGCTTCTGGGGGAATAAATCCATTCTGGAGCGTATTCTCCAGATACATATCGTTGGGATAGAATGCTCCCGAGATAAGATTATTGTCACTGCACATTGCCCTTGCTGTGTGGCCACGAATAATTTTAATTATGAAATTGTCTATCCTATTTAACCCTGATTTGTTATACAGGATTTTGTTGGGATAGAAATTTTTGTATTGCGACTCTGGTGTTCTATAAAGTCCGAGGCAGGAACGCAAACACTGCCGTTCGAACACACGAAACTTCTCCATATAAAGTGGAGATATATTATACCATACTGGGCAGCCACAAACCAAAACTGGTCGGATGAATGCCGAGTACGAAATTGTTTTGACTCTGGGGTCAAGAGAACTACTCCGGAATAGACTTCTTGTCATAGAATATGCACTTTTAGCTGCGGAGAGGGACGCTGCTATGTGCTTGTCAAAATATAAATACTGGTCTAGCCAGATACCAAGGTATCTAACTACAGTTTTCACTTGCAGTGGAAGGTTATTGTTACCTACAATAGAAAAGTGTTTCCAGTTGTACTTTGTATCCCTCGAAGCCCTAGATAGGGGCGTTCTGAAAAGGATAGTCTCGGTTTTCTGGAAATTAATCTTTAATTTCCAGTCGTTGCAAAATTGTTTTATTTTGTTGAAGTCATCTTGGAGGTGCATATTGATGACGTCTATTTTTCCTCCTGTTCTGTACACCGCTATGTCATCGGCGTACGCAATGGCGTTTTCGAGAGAACTCACTAGATCACTAGTGTAAATATTGAATAGAATGGGAGAATTCACAGCTCCCTGCTGTAAGCCATTTTTAATTTGGAAGGTCTTGTTGGAGAGTATGTTCCCGCATTTCACCACAAAATGTTTGTCCATTATCATATCATAAATGATGTATAGCAGATATTACGGCATACCCAGGTTTGTTAACTTATAGACAAGTCCTTCTAACCATACGGTGTCGAAAGCCTTTTCAAAGTCAACCAAGTCAACCATGGATGCTGGTTGCTTAGGAGCACCGGCCATTTGTGCATATGACACAAAAGCCACGAAATTGTTGTAAGAACGAGTTTTCATTTTTTTTTTCTTCTTCAACTTGTTTCTTTTTGGATTCCAATATTAATTACATTTGTTGAAATTTAGGACATCCTCTAAAATTTGCAGTGTGACCTGTATTTTTACAGAGAACACAGGACAGTGTTTTCCTATCTGGAAACTTCCTTGCCCAAGGGGCATTCACCAATGATATGGTCGGAGAGGCACTTTACGCACCTGAAGTGCATGTGACAGTTCGATGCCGCGTGCCCGAAGCGTTGACAACGCATGCACTGCAATACGCGATCGGTTTTTCTTATTTTTTCCCAACTTATTGTTTGGTGATTGAGGTGTTTGATGTATCGGAGAGCATCAACTTTACTGTTGGGACTCAGTGATACAATAAAGAAAGGCAATTTGCAATTGCGTTTTCTGGAGTTTGCGGTAGAGAGGGTTTCACACCTGTAAATTTTAAATTGTCGGTTTCGACATTTTTTAATTCCTCGAATACCTCCTCAGGCGAAAAACATGGGTCAACTCCTTTTAGGAGCATGGAAATTATTTTCTCCGATTTCGGGTACTCGCTTTTTGTCCTACCCAAAGCAGTCATTACTTTGCGATAACCTTCAATATCATCGCACATTCATTTTATTTTAGAGTTATTAATTTTTTATTAATTGTTGCAAGTTAACTCACCTAATTTTATAACGTCCTTTGTTTCCATAGACGTAAGTATTATAGGCGGCGCCTTTTCCCTTTTGTTTGGCAAGAGTCGTCAGTTGAACCTAGGTTTGCACAATCAAACGCAAAACACAAATTGTAAAAAATAAAAACAAAACAAGACTTGGTTAAATTGTATTTGCTTAGGATGGATTCCATAAACAGTATCTGAACAAAAGTAAAAGACTGAATTAAATGGAATGATAAGTTAGATGAGACGCAAATCCACCCAGAACTACAGTGCCATCGAAGTGAGCAATTATGTCGGTTTAGTCCGCAAATCAGCCGCAGTTCGATGAATAATGGAATTTCATTTCCCTAGAGTGACGAAACTCTTGGTGTACGTGCGATGTTTGAGAGAGCTTGTAAACTTCGAACCACTCGGAAGTCTAATTTATAATATGAAAGGTTTCGAGCATTGAAGCCCAAATGGTTTGTAAGCATGCGATGCGGTATTTTTGTCGTTAGTGTTCAATGGCTAAAAAGGCTAACAATCTTACAGTATTTTTTAATCTGGAATAATCCAATTAGCATGTTTTTTATAAATTCTCTAAAGCTTCCAGAGGGTTTCAGAAACCGAAACAGAAAATAGAACAGAGCATAAATTAAAACCCAAGTACATATCCGTTTAGAGTACCACTGCCTTTATCACTAGGGATTTATTTCATCAAGCAGGCGTTACAGTTAAAGCTTTACTGTTCCTTTTTAAAGTTTTTGAGCAACTAAGCTGATTTATAAGTGCGAAATATGACTCTTGTTTTTTAGAAAAAATTCACGTTTTGACTATGTAGATCCATCTTTAATACCCCATAGCAAATCTTTAAAGACACAAACCTTATCTTGAATAATGTGCGCAATTTGCTGTTACACATCAGAAATCAAAAAGAGAGTGACCGTCCATTTATGGGCTACAACGCCCATAAGGTATTATTACATGCCTTCTTATACGTGGGGGTTTTTGAATACAACGTAAAATGATGTCATTTAAATGTAGGGCCCTAGTACTGGTATCACGCCTTACAGCACGTGCCACATTAAATTGTTAACAGTTTGAGGGTTGAAGTTCGGTGCCTTTCTGCATTGCCAAGCAAACAGAAATCCATACAAGTGCCGCCCTAATAAGAATTATCCAATTCTATGTAAAATCTCTTTCTCGGCATTGTTGTTGAAAGTCACCTTGCTTTGATCCAATTAAAAACCACTGAACTGTTCATGGTGTCTTTTGAAATGAAATAAATTGAATTTATTTGAAAGGTATCCAACTAAATATAATATATATATACGGCGGCAGTTAGATAAGTCAGTGACTTTTTGAATAAAAGATTTTTTTTTTCAAAAATATTTAGTTTCGCAACATATTCTTTCTTCTCAACATAGGCTTCTTTTAGCTTGATACATTTAGTCCAGCGTTCCACTTTGTTTATTCCTTCCAAATAATAGATTTCCTCAAGGCCCTAAAAAAGGCGTTAGTTGCTGTGATAATCTCTTCATTCGACCCAAATCTCTTACCGCTCAGCCATTTCTCCAGGTTTGGAAACAGGAAATAGTCCCAGGAAGCTAAATCTGGATAACATGCTGGGGGGGTAGCAGTTCGTAACCTACTTTATGGACTTTGCTTGATTATGCTTAATCAGCATACGAAAATCACCTTTTTCCAACATTCACGAGGTTGTCTGCTTTCAATGTCTGTCACAGATAAACTAAATGACAAAGCCTGCTCAAACTTTGACAGTAGTCTATTTATAGAAGGTCGTTGAGTGAGTAGTGCATGTGTTTAAAGTTACTGCGTGGGAAATTCAAAAAGTAACTGAGTTATCAAACCGCCCTCGAATGTCATTGAAAAGATTCATATACTCATGACACTCAACGTCACAACCAAAGCGAATATTCATGATTCGAAAATTACGCTATGAGCAGCCACAACCAGGCGATTCCGTGATGGCCAATCGATATAGACAACAGTTGATTTGTTTGAACTGTGCATTACTAAAAAACGGCCTGAATATGAGCAAGGATATGACTAAGTCATTTTTTTGCATGACACCTTTATCTCGAAAAAAATGGTAAAAAAGTATTTGGAAACGCTCAAGTGGGATATTTTACTGCACCCGTCGTATTCTCCGTGTAGTGCTTTGTAAAGCCCTCCTATTTCCCAACCCAAATATATACCATATATATCCCCTATCTTCATATCTAAATTAAAAGTCCCTAATTGAGTAAATGCGCTATACATTAAACAATTCATTCTTTACCATACCCGGAAGCCCCGGACGCACGGTGGCGACCGCAACGAGCAACTAGGGAGTAGTCTAACAAAGAGGCCCTCGTCCTTTTAAAGACAAAGAGATGCGCTCTCTTGCTATTACAAAAATGGTGGCAACGGTGAGATCGTACAGATCATCCCCTACCAAAACAAATATCAGCAAATTACGACAAAAACTGGTGGCAGCCGTGCGGATAACACAAAACATCAAAAGGGTTTTTTTTTTTTGGTTGGGTTTTAAATCCACATTTATTTCCAATACAATTACAGATTTTACCTAAGACTAAATATTAAATTCTGTTTTATACATATTCTTATATTAACTTTCTGGCTCTTCGCAGGCACTCTAAATTATATACCAATTTTTTTTCTTATTCCCTTCGGCGTACAATTATTTTTTGTTTTTTAACGTATAATAATAATCATAGTCATCATCATCTTCGGCACTACAACCGGGATCCGGCCTTGGCCTTATTTAGCAAGTCCTGAGGTTTGTTAAATTTTCCATAATGATTTTTTTTCCGGGCAAGGTCATTAGTCTTGCGCCAGAGGCTCCCCGACGGGAGTATCATAGTATTCCTCTTTAAATTTGTGCTTTTTTTGCGATATATAAATTTTCTATTTTCCTTTTTTTTTTGAGTTGGCTGGCAAAAATTAAAAAAGGAAACAAAAACGTTCAAACATAAACAATAAATAAAGAAAAATAAAAATTAATCAGGGATAGGGGATAGGGAAGGAGAGCGCTACGCCTGAGACGTATACTATGTTCGGGGACGTAAAGTCCTTTCTTTGTAACACACACCCACCTCCAGTTGAGATGAGTTCGGTCTCTTTTAGATTTATCTCTTTCACTAATCACCATACTGAAACGTAGACGATCTGGAAGCTTAGAGATAACACTACTGTGGCGGTTCCGCCAAATCCCACGGTTTACCTTCCTAAAAAACCCCCATAATTATCACCCAAGACGCTCAAGTCCTCGCCATTCGCATTCGGCACCTAAAAATGCTGCACGCATTTAAGAGATCAAATCTATGATCTTTAAGTCCCTGTAAAGAAAACTTACCTTCATGCATTCTCTTCGCATACCATTGCTCCTTAAGATTTCTTTATTAACTTACCAGGAATTTCCAATCAATTTCGGCATCAATGTCGCCAGTCAAATTCCCTTAGATGAATTCCTGTAAACAAAATAATTCGGATTGCATTCAATGTAACCGTCATGACAGGGACTATAAATATCGCTCCGTCTATTTTCTCAGCCGCGTCATATACCTTTTCATACACATTGCCTGGCAACCTTTTTGGTTTGTCTTATCAATAAACGACCCAAGCAGCTGCATATAATTAGCGCAATAGACGCCGAAACCAAATTCTCCAGCATTTCCTAATGCAAATATAAACCCGGTTTCTACTGCAGCCAGAGATGCCATAAAAATCCAATTTGCTTTAGCACCTTTTTTTCCTAACGTCGAAAATAGCGACGAGGCATCGTGTAAACAATGACCCGCATTACCAACGGCGCATTTGGTCATTTTTCCCTATTGTCTTTGCCGCCTGCCTGTTTCGTCGTTCCACTGCACGTGTGAATCGCATCTATCTGAACGATCCCACACATACCACCATGACCTTTATTACGAGATCTGGTTTTCTTGTTCCCACAAGAGAGACTCTACGTTACACATGTGGGAGATAAAACATATCCTTGGCAAGGATATATTCACACCCTTAAGAGAAGAGTTTTTCTCTCTCTTCCTTTTTTCCTTAGCGAAATCATCTCTGCATGAGATGACGATCAGGGAGTCGCAATTCAATCTCCAGTGCGGTCGGGTCGCTCGTCCTCCACCGTACCGAAGTCGGTACGGCGGGTTAAAACGTTCATGTTCAATCCGTGTGTGTAAAATTTTGATTTAATAAAATAAGTAACAATCCAAATAATGTTTGTAACCGCAAAGTAAATAAAAATAAACAATAAACCGGTGTTTCAATTTGCTGTGTTGCTGTTCCTGAGAGTGTTTGCCCCTTGTGGAATTCGAGTGTGTTATTTCAGCGGTCTCCCGCGTGACAGGCGGGTATACTAACCGCTATACTAGCGCAATTATGTGTAATTGTACATTACATTACTGAATGTGTTTAATTTATAGATAAATGTTTAATTGTAAAGTGTAAATTAATGTTGTAGTAATATAATTGTATTTAAACTTAAATTTTTTGCAATGTATGTGTTTAATTTTTAACGTGTTGAAATTTTTTAATTTATAGATAAATGTTCAATTGTAAAGTTTAGGTCAACTGGTCTCCAAGGTCTCGCAGGTGCTTGCATCCTTCGATCGTCTCTTTCCTCCCTTCCTGCTTTGAAAGTTTGAAATTAGGGATGGTTCTTACCTCGATCGATCTTCCATTTCGGCAGTGGGCTCCTTTTATTCGCACTTGGACTCTTTGGGAATCGTTCCTCCTGATGCCCGATCCACCGACTGTCTCCATAACGACCGCTTCTTCCCCGCCTTTCGCACCGATCTTTTCGGCGATTGACGAGTCCAGCAACGAAATGGTGGATCCCTCGTCTAGCAGAGCCAATACCCGGACCGATTCCTTTGGTCCGAAGAGATCCACTGGAACCATCTTCAGGTATGCTTTGGTGCCACTAACGGTGCGCATGGCAGTAGCTACATTTCCTCTGGTTTGTTCGCAATTGTTGTCCGATGGGGAGCTGTCATGACGTGACCTTCCTTCTCTTCTTGGTGCCATCCTCGGTGAAAATTCGTCTGGATGGAGGGTGACGTGGTGCACCCTTGCGCACTTAGCGCACGGTGGTTCCCAGCAATCCGATCTTCGATTTTGGGACGAAGGCACTTAAAGCATAGCCTTGCCCTTTTCACCAGATCCCATTTCACGTTAATACTGGCCTTCCCGAAAGCG
Organism: Microdon myrmicae; assembly: GCA_963931805.1. Classification (NCBI taxonomy): domain Eukaryota; kingdom Metazoa; phylum Arthropoda; class Insecta; order Diptera; family Syrphidae; genus Microdon; species Microdon myrmicae. The sequence continues at coordinate 71,405,339 of OZ007501.1, forward strand.
GGGCACCTGGGGATGTCGTGGTCCTTTAGACAAATCGGACACTCTGGTTTGCTTCCGTTCCTAGGTGCGCAATTCTCTCTAACGGCATGGATTGGCCTCCTTTCCGAATCGCGTCATCCTTGGGATGATACATGTTGATGGCAGTCTCCTCTTGACTCCCATGATAGTTCGGGTGGGGCGAAATCGGCACACATGTCTGCCTCCAGTCTCACGAAGTCGCTGAAAACCTTCTTTTTGAGATCCCCCACTTCATCAGCTGCTAACTTTTTGAATTTTGGATTTTGTACTTTCAATTTTTTTACTGTATTTTTGAAATATTAATAAACATCTTATAAAAAATGAATAGTAAAAATATTGATTGTTTTTTTTTTACAGCAATTCAAAAATTGCATTAAATTCGTGCGTCTAAACCAGAATACCCCCTTAAGGACAAGGAAACACGCTACCTGAGAGCAAGGCTATTATTACACTGCCTCCTTACCCCTTAGAACTTTATTCTCGAATACTCGGAATTTGTTTTCTTCCCATTTTGTGAGACTCCATGTTTCGCATCCGTATAGAGCAATCCGCATTATTATGGTTCTATGGCCATCCTAAACCGCCACTCCCATCCAAATCCCCAACATACCCAAATAATCCCATCCAAATCCCCAATACCTCCCATAACCTAAATCCAAATCTCATATTGAATCATATGGGCGATAAATTAAACCAAAAGTTAATTTGTCGCACATTGATTCAATTTCACATTAACTCATACCCCAATCCAATTGAATCATATGCACGATAAAGTTAAACCAAAATCCATTTGTCGTGCAGTGATCCAATTCCCCATAACCCTGACATCATGAAATGCTTAACTCAAAATGCATATCATGATTTCTCTTCCAGGAATTTATTCAAATAAATTCTTAATCATTTCCTAGAACACAATTCCAATTGAAGCACACAAAATCTTGTGTGTGCTTCTTGGAATTTTCACATTAAAAAAGTTGACAATTCTCAACGTAAAATAGAATAAAAGGGCGACAAATTTCAATTTCGAGATCAGTCCAAAGCGCAGATTATCAGATGCCAAACACGTGATCTGCGTTCACTACCGCACCCAAGACCTACCGGTCTTGTACGATTTCTTTCCCACCATCCCTCTATACAAGTAGTTAGAGAACACCTGGACTAACACTGTCCACACTATCCCTGGATACCCCCCTTTTTCTTTTCTTTTGAGATATCGCGAGACCGAGCCCAACATCCTCACGGGTGTGGGTGATTCTGGTTATCGCAAGATGACCAGAAGTCAGAGACAAGATGAAGGACACATCTGTCCTTGTCTCGCTAAATTCGGCCTTCTCGCCACAATTTTTTATTTATTTAATTTTTTTTTTATTTCGAGATCAGTCTAGTTCCGAAGGGCGAACAGCCGACCGTCAAACAATAAGTCCATAAATCAAAATCACAAAGGTCGAAGTGGCGTCAAATATTGTAAAGTCGTTTAAGGCAAATAAAATTAACAAAATCTAATTAAAAAACCCGAAATACCTTTCATTTATAAAATAAAAAGTAATTGCGCGTACGTTCACCCATCAACGGCAACAAGTGTTGACCCATTAGAAGATCGGGCCCCCGGGGAAGCTGGACACATCCTTTACGCCGCCCCCCACACCTCCCAACACAAACAGACACCCACGTCAGGACCAATCCGGGTATTAAAGACACGCGGGACGGAGGTAAGATTATAATCCCAAAAAATACAACCTCCACAGTTCTATAGACACGGAGCTTTATGTTAAGTGACAGTAGTTTGGATTTCAGCAGTTTACTGACTGAGTGCCAACTAGCGTTGCCGGAATGTAGTCTTTTGTTAATTTCTTTCGACATTTCGTTACTGGCTGTCAGTATCGTTGCCAGATATTTAAATTCTCTAACTTTTTCAACAAGAGACTGCATTCCGGCAACGCGAGTTGGCATGCAGTCAGTAAACTGCTGAAATCCAGACTGCTATCACGTAACATAAAGATCCGTGTCTATAGAACCATAATCATGCCGATTGTTCTATATGGATGCGAAACATGGGCTCTCACAAAACGGGAAGAAAACAAATTCCGCGTATTCGAGAATAAAGTTTTGAGGGGCATCTTTGGAGGTAAATATGACGATGTAGTGCTCCAAAAAGCCCTACCATCTTTTTCCGCCATTCCTAATCCAAAATCCCAGCAATATTACCCTAAAACCCAAAATCCTATCAAAACCCACAAAAACCCAAACATAACCCAAAATTCGCAATAAACGAATCAAAATTCGTTTATCGCATAACATTTGCCCCCACGGCGAAGTTTAATCCAAAATCCGAATTAAAATTAAAATTCACAATAAACGAATCTAATATTCGTTTATTGTTCTATATTTGCTCCACAGCATCACCCAAATCCAAAATTCAGAGATTGTTATCTCTATCCTAAAAATTCCATTGAGTTAAACAAACAAAAACTCAAAAGCAGATACATTCACACATCTGCGTAATGGTTTCGTAAGAATTCAAGAAATTGATTTCTTATCTTGTGTAAACACAACATCTCGCTCGAAATATCCAAAAGATCGAGATTGTTGCACGAAAATGTGTATCTTTGAGATACAATTTTCGATTCCTTTTCCTTTATAAAGGAATGGTTTCGTGATCTCCGGGCCGCAGTCTAAATTCGTGTACAGTCCCTGGAGGAAGTACCCCAGGATAATCTTTGAGAAAATAATAAAAAAACACATTCCAAAGGAAACAAGACGTGCTTTCATTTTTACCCAACAATGGATAGCTAAGTATCACCTGCCCCCCACGGAAGACCAAGTGAAGACTAAGGACGAAGGCCAAACCAAAAGGACGTTACTCTTCCCTCTGGATCAGAGGAAGCACGGTTAACGACCCCTTGTAGGACAAGATTTCAGGAGCGGTCTGTTTTAAGAGATCGCCTTGTTCTTTTAAGGATCAGGAGACTCGCGTCCTGAAACTAACCCCTACTAAACACAACAAAAAATTTTGGTGGCAGCGGTGGGATACCCAAAATCCCCTACCACAGAAGACTCGGGGATTATCCAACAATCCCCTACCAAAGAGAGACTGGTGAAATTATCCACGAAGGACATCCCGATTAAGCGGAATCTGAAAATCCTCTGCAAATCTGAAAAGACTGGTGCGGATCCTAACACGCAGACTGATGAAATAATTCTGCAGAAGGAAAAAATTTTGCAACAAAAGTAAAAGCAGAATTTCTTTTAAAGCGTATTCCGGGGCTAACACCGGAAAGTGATTTAAATATTTTAAATTTTTAAAAAAAAAGCGTATTCCGGGGCTGACACCGGAAAGTAAGTAAAACTTTTACAAGCGTTGCCTGGGGCTTAGACACCGGCGGTAGAAAAAGCAAAGTGTTAATTGTATGACGACCACGAGTCCCGTGGAGAAGCAGGAAAATTTGTCCCGCATAACACTAGGAGCACAACACCAGGACCAAGCAGCTAGATCCAGCAGCGAAGACAGCAGCGGTAACACCAACAGGAGAAAGCTGAACCACGCACCAGGAAAATAAGGTAAAAGATTTCATTTCTTAAATATATAGTGGAAAATTTTATGAGGCTAAGAGAGCTCCCCAAAGTGATAAATGTAACTTCTTAGAAACAAAAAGTGAACTCAAATTAAATTCAGTTTTGTCATTTTTGTCTTGGTGATTGGCTCCCAAATAAATAAATTTTTAAAAAGTTTTGAAATTGTTAACAAAAAGGGGACGCCAAGAATAAATTGAATATTTATTTTAATTGTTCTTTTTACACGGGGATAAAGAATAAACCCCCAAGCCGAAAATTTTTTAATTTAAATTTCTCAAAAATATATATACAGGCACAAGTGCCCAAAGTGACAAACAAGAAAATAAAAGAATTTTTTACAAAACTTTTTTAAAAAAAGACAAGTACCCACTTATTTTTACAACTATTTAGGCTTGTAGAAAATTTTTAAATACATCCTTCTTAAACGCATTTTTTAAAAAACAAAAAAAAAAACATATTTTTAACAAATTTTCAAAAATTTTTACACACATACATATACACATTTTTTTTAAATTTCAACATTTTATTCTTCAAAAGGGGACAAAATAAAACCCCATACAAAAATAAACTATAAATTAGATTTTTATTTTTTGATTTTTGATAAATTTGAATTTACTATACACATACATATATACATATATTTCCTGAAATTATTTCAACTTTTTGGGGAAGATTTTTCTTACGTGATAAGCTGAACAATAATGAACAAAATTTAAATCCTTGGTCTTTGTCCTTAGCGTCTTTTTGGAAAGTTTTCTTTAGGTCGAATTTTTCCTCTGAATCATCTGCGACTTTTGAAAATCTATTCTGGGATATTTTTCTCTCGACAGTTTAGACACTTTTTCCATAGGGCGAAAGGGTTGATTTCTTTCACTTTGAACAGAACAAGCATCCTCATATAGGATCGAATTTAAACGAGTTTGCAGAAGCTTTTTCGTCTTGTGTTTTCTTCTTGTTAGGAACGATGAAGATCTCATCTCTTTGTTCTCTACCCCTTTTCACCATCATTTGGGAAGGTCTGTTTCACAAATATGTCGTGAGCGACAAAAATAAACCGGGTACGCGTTCGCAGAGACCTGAGCCCGAGCTCATACAAAATCGCGAGGACGAAATATCGGAAACCGTACGTATGGAAACACGCGAACGGAGTTCTAGAATGAACTTACCAATAGGATTAAGTGACATACTGGGACTCGTGCCGATATTTAACGGTAATCCTGACGAATTAGAGGGTTTCGTCTCTTGTGGAGACATTTTGTTCTCACAAGCACAAGATGACAATCAGAAGTCCTTTATTCTAAGGGTGGTCAAAACCAGATTGCAGGGACCGGCGCGTGATTGTATCAGGCATAAAATCATTTCTACCTGGGAAGATCTTGTTTCAAAATTAGAGGGAGAATTTAAAGCTCTCATCTCTAGGTCTGCTGCCCAAAATAACTTAGTGGCAACAAAACAAGATAGCAAGGAGGGTGTGAAAGAATTTTCAAATAGACTCACACATCACCTGCATAAATTGGACAGCGCCACATACGCTAGTTCACCTGAGCCTGCAGTCAGAAGTTATCTTCTGGCTGAGAATCAGAGACTCGCGTTGAATACGTTTGAGGATGGGATACGAAATTCCAGCCTCAGAATCTTGGTGAAGTCTCACAACGCCCCAAATTTAAAAGCAGCCATCAGCTACGCTTTAGAACAATCTCGAAGATTAGGTAACGATAACTCAATGCTAACTTCCAATAGCAATTGTAGGAGAAATAACCAATAAATTGTTTGCCAAACATACAACAAGAGGGGACATACTTCTGCGACTTGCTATCGCAACACTAATTTTCCTAATTTCGTCCCCCAACGCATTAAGACTGAGGCTGAACGTCTCCAATGCACATACTGTCGAAAGTATAATCACACTCAGGCAGAGTGCAGAACCAGGTTAGCTCATATGCGAAACCAGGACCAACATTCGACGAGTCGTAATCCCTTTAAAACTCATCTTAACCAATCCAATCAATCTCAAAACAGGACAATGAGAAACTCGCCCCAGATTGAAAATCGAAATACACGACAAAATCAAAATATTAACAGGGTATCCAATCAACAACAGGGAAACAAACTCACTCGGGCAGCGAGCAACGGCAATCCTTCTCGAGTTCAGACAATCGCCGATATACACCCCATCCCGATGTAAATTTTCAAATGCGCGTATTTTTCTGCCCTGAATTTAAGGAGCCAGTAATACGTGTAAAATTTAATCCATCGGATAAACAATACTCGACTTTCCTTATCGATACAGGCGCCGACATCAGCCTGATCAAATTAGATAATCTTTATATTGAACAATCTGTAGAAAATTCAGACCCAGTGACTATATCCACCATTGCTGGAAAAACGGTCAGCACATGCGGAAAGGTATTGGGGGAGTTCGAATTCAGAACTGATAGGCACTCCATACCCTTTAAGCATAATCTATTTGTAGTGGGAAGCAACGTAGACTTCCAACACGATGGCATACTGGGAAGCGATTTCCTTACGAAGCACCAGTGCCACATTAACTTTGAAAAGGGATTCCTTAAATTCGCTGTAAAGAAGAGAACTATGGTAGAACTCGAGCAGCCTTTAGGGAACAAAAATGAGGTCAAGGAAAATATTCAGAAGGCCACGCCTTACGAGGTATCTTCCACGGATAATACAGGCATTCTTGAAAAATTGGATAACACCGTTCGTGAGTCAACATCCGAATCCGTTTGTCTACGGGCCGGATCTGATGCTGTGACAAACACAACGAAACCAACCACCCTTGAATCTGCCTCTCCCCATTTAAGTAAAGTTTGTGGTAACAGAAAAGTTAAGGAAACTGCTGAAAAACTAAGTTCAGGAAAACATGAACCTGAAACTCTAATACCGTCAGTAAATTTAAAACGAAACACCACGGTCGACTACATAAAATTGCATTCACGATCTCAACAAATAATGGAGATTCCCTTTAAAGAAAAATCCAGTCAAGAACTGATTATTAAAAAATCCGAGATCATGCCCGGGATATATCTGGGTAATAGTTTGACAACACCACAGGACAACAAAATAAAGGTATTATTAATGAACACATTAGACACCGATCAAGAAGTAAGCACCAACGACATAGAAGTCGAATGGGAAGATCTGGATGACTACAATGTGTTACAGGCGGATGAAACTAAGAACTTTCTAAAAAATAGGCTTGAACGGCTAGAATCACTCCTAGAGTTGCGTCATTGTAACCAGGAGGAAAGGATATCTATCCTAGACATCTGCCGCAGATTTAACGATCTCTTTTACTTAGAGGGCGACCATCTCACACACACTGACGCCATAGAGCATCAGATCATCTCGGAAGAAGGAAAGCCCCCACTTTACATAAGACCATATCGCCTCCCAGATAGCTCGAAGCAAGAAATCCACAAACAAGTGAATGAAATGCTTCAGGATGGCGTGGTACAACCAAGTTTCAGTCCTTGGAATTCCCCTCTCTTACTAGTACCCAAGAAGGCAGGACCTGATGGGACAAAACGGTGGAGAGTGGTTGTCGACTTTAGAGCCTTAAATAAAATAACAGTCGGAGATGCATATCCATTGCCCAATATTACAGATATTTTGGACCAGCTAGGAAAAGCTAAATATTTTAGCACTTTAGATCTAGCAAATGGTTTCCACCAAATATGCATGGACAATAGAGACAAGGCAAAAACAGCGTTTAGCACACCCTTCGGACATTACGAATATAATCGAATGCCCTTCGGACTTAAAAACGCACCCGCCACATTCCAAAGGCTTATGAATAATGTACTCATGGGTCTCCAAGGAATAGAATGTTTCGTCTATGTAGATGATATTGTAATTTACGGATACGATCTGAACGATCACAATTCCCGACTTACCAGAATTTTCGAGCGATTACAAAGGCACAATCTGAAAATACAACCAGAAAAGTGTCACTTCATAAGGAAGGAGCTCACCTACTTAGGGCATGTTATTTCAAAGGAAGGTATAAAACCAGATCCAGAAAAAACTAAAGCGGTGAAAACGTTTCCAACGCCCAAGAAACAAAAAGATGTAAAATCTTTTCTCGGTTTTGTAGGCTACTATAGAAAATTTATCCCTAATTTCGCCGAACTGGCAAAACCTTTAAGCAGATTGCTCAGGAAGAATGTTCCATTTTATTGGGATGCCTTTTGTGACGAGGCATTCACAACTCTAAAAAGAAAGGTTATTACCCCACCAATACTGGCTTATCCAGACTTTAACCGGGAGTTTATAATAACTACGGATGCTAGCAATGTTGCGTTAGGAGCAGTGCTATCTCAAGGTACAATAGGACAAGATAAACCTATTGCTTTCGCTAGCCGAACTTTAAACGACGCAGAAACTCGATATACAACATCCGAAAAGGAATTATTGGCAATCGTTTTTGCACTAGCCCAGTTCCGACCATACGTTTACGGACGAAAATTTACTATAGTCACTGACCATAGCTCTCTACAGTGGCTTATAGGACGAAAAGATCCTACATCCAGACTTATGCGATGGAGAATTCTACTCGAAGAGTATGAGTACACAATCGTCCATAGAAAAGGAAAGCAAAATGCAAATGCTGATGCTCTCAGCCGTATAACAATGACTACCCCAGTGGATTCCATCAAAAATAATATCCTCGTCACCACACGAAGTAAAGCCAAACTCGAAGACGATGTGGCTGCACAATCATACAAAGATACTACCAATCTTGTATGGCAAGAACAAACAGGGTCCATCTATACCAAGAAAAAACTTGGACTACGTATTATAATCCTCCCATTGATAGACTCTGCTGAGGAAGAAAACCTGGCAGGAAGAATCCCAAACTTCACCAAGCCAGACGTAGGTAAAATTACGTTTCATGAGCAAGATGGGTTATGCGCCATCACATTGCCATTGCCTTTCAGAAACCTAAGCGACCAGGAAACCGCTAAGAGTTCCCTTATTGATCTGAAGAAGATTTGCGAAGACCGGAATTTCAATTCCATTGGAAGTTTAGTCCCCTTCATAGAAAACGAATCAAAAGTAACACTTAATAACTTGCTAAAAGAAACTTTTGCTCACCTCAACGTGACAATGTACGTTTTCTCCAATAAAAAGAAGCTTCTAACAGATCCTAACGAAATACAAAAGTTACTCACGGAATACCACAACTCACCTTTCGGAGGACACCAAGGAGCCACCCGAACAATCAATAGATTGAAGCAAAAATATTACTGGCGCACAATGACCGCTGACGTCGCGGCGTATATTCGAAAATGTGCTTCCTGCCAGATAAACAAAAGTGGAAGGAATCCTAGAATTCCTATGAAGATAACCACAACAAGCTCAAAACCTTTCGAAAGAATTGCTTTAGATATAGTAGGACCATTACCAGTCAGCTATAATGGAAATAAATACCTACTAACGTTTCAAGACGATTTGACTAAATTTTCAGGAGCTTACGCACTGGCCAGCGCCGAAACCAAGGACGTGGCCAGAATTTTCGTTTAAAATATCGTCTGCCAGCACGGCATACCATCTTCTCTATTAACTGACCGAGGTGCTAATTTTCTCAGCGCACTTTTTAAGGACATTTGTTCCTTACTTAAAATGAGAAAACTAAACACAGCACCCTACCATCCACAAACGAATGGAGCACTAGAACGGAGCCATAGAACTCTGGTGGAATACCTCCGCCACTATGTAAACCAGGATCCTCTCACTTGGGACACCTGGATACCTTACGCAATGTTTGTGTACAATACTACACCCCACAGTAATACAGGCTACACGCCGCATGAATTACTATATGGTTTCCCAGCCGAAATACCCAGTTCTCTCAGACAAAACCCCGAAAGCTCTTATAACTACGACCATTACGCAAACGAATCAAAAATGCGATTACAACATGGTTATCGTACAGCCAAGGGAATACTGATAGAGAAAAAACAAAAATCTAAGGTATACTACGACCAAAAAGTAGGCCGTAAGAAATTTAATGTTGGCGACAAGGTTCTATTAAAGAATCACTCAAGACCTAACAAACTAACCTCCCTGTGGAAAGGCCCCTACGAAATTGTAAAGATCCTATCCGAAGAAAATTCAATCCTCAAAATAGGAAAAGGAACTCGAATAGTCCACAACAATAATATAAAACTATTTGTGGACTAGGCAATCACGAATAAGAAACTCCAAAGAAAAATAAAAGTTGAAAAAAAAATGTATATATGTATAGATAACCTTAAAAAAGAAAAAAGAGAAATAAATAAATGCATACACGTATAGTAAACACAAAAAAAAAATTATAAACTAACACTGTACCAAAATACCACGATAATGTATTTAAAATTTGCGAAAAAATTTTCTATTCAAATAATTGTATACGAATAAAATAATTTTGTAAATAGTATACAACACTTTTAATACAAAAAAAAAAAAAAAGAAAAAAAAAACAAACAAAACACAAAAAAAATAAATATATAGATAAAAACAAATATTAACGCACTTAATAAAATAAGTTTATATCATGTTTTAAATAACCACCACTAACTTAAATAAATAAACAACAACAACAAAATTTTGTAATAATAATAAATAATCTTAGGTTATAAGAAAAAACACATTATATATATATGAAAAAACGAAAATACAAAAACAAAACTTACAAAACAGTGTTAAAATAAGAACTTCTAATATTTATATAAATTCAAAACAGTTTTCAACTAAGAAAATACTAAGGAAGTAAGAAAATTTTTATATAACAAAAAACAAAAGGAAAAGTTATAGAATTAAATTGTACGTCCAAATACATGGAAAAAATTATATAAATAAATAAACGCCCGACTAATAAGGACAATGAAAAAAAAAGAGAACAAAAATAATATATGTAAATAAATTTATACGAGTATATAAACAATGAAAATTCTATGTAATATACAAATTGTAAGAATAAACCATAAAAACCTTACTTATCTATGTATCTTTTTACAAATAGTACTTTATAAAAAAAAAAAAAAAAAAAAAAAAAAACGCAAAGTTAAATTTAATATAATGAATTCAAATACTTATGTAATTATAAAACATTCTACAATTAACCTTACACTCAGAAAAAAAAGAAAATATTTTATTATATAACCATTGTGGAAACTTGAATACACGACCATAAATACGAATACATAAATATTAAGAAAAAAAAACAGAGAACAAAAATTACACATTTATAATAAATATTGTATACAAAAAGCTACTATGTTAGAAAATATCAGGCATATGTAACGGAATCACGATACCGTCATCCTTATTCCCAATCACACCATTTTCCAGAAAATTAATCTCATAAAGATCAATTTTCTTTTTTTCAAGGAGGGGAGGATGTAGTGCTCCAAAAAGCCCTACCATCTTTTTCCGCCATTCCTAATCCAAAATCCCAGCAATATTACCCTAAAACCCAAAATCCTATCAAAACCCGCAAAAACCCAAACATAACCCAAAATTCGCAATAAACGAATCAAAATTCGTTTATCGCATAACATTTGCCCCCACGGCGAAGTTTAATCCAAAATCCGAATTAAAATTAAAATTCACAATAAACGAATCTAATATTCGTTTATTGTTCTATATTTGCTCCACAGCATCACCCAAATCCAAAATTCAGAGATTGTTATCTCTATCCTAAAAATTCCATTGAGTTAAACAAACAAAAACTCAAAAGCAGATACATTCACACATCTGCGAAATGGTTTCGTAAGAATTCAAGAAATTGATTTCTTATCTTGTGTAAACACAACATCTCGCTCGAAATATCCAAAAGATCGAGATTGTTGCACGAAAATGTGTATCTTTGAGATACAATTTTCGATTCCTTTTCCTTTATAAAGGAATGGTTTCGTGATCTCCGGGCCGCAGTCTAAATTCGTGTACAGTCCCTGGAGGAAGTACCCCAGGATAATCTTTGAGAAAATAATAAAAAAACACATTCCAAAGGAAACAAGACGTGCTTTCATTTTTACCCAACAATGGATAGCTAAGTATCACCTGCCCCCCACGGAAGACCAAGTGAAGACTAAGGACGAAGGCCAAACCAAAAGGACGTTACTCTTCCCTCTGGATCAGAGGAAGCACGGTTAACGACCCCTTGTAGGACAAGATTTCAGGAGCGGTCTGTTTTAAGAGATCGCCTTGTCCTTTTAAAGATCAGGAGACTCGCGTCCTGAAACTAACCCCTACTAAACACAACAACGAGGAGGCAGGACAATGGAGGAGACTCCATAACCACGAATCGGAAGAGCTAACCTACAATAGTGAGAGTAATCAAGTCGCGAAGATTAACATGGGCCGGACACGTGGCGCGAATGGGGAACGATAGGACCGTGCATAGAATTCTTGACGGTAGACCAACGGAAAAGAGACCGGTAGGACGGCCGCGACGGAGATGGGAGGACAATGTTAGGTTTGACCTTGAGGAGATCGGATCGAATGGTCAAGCGTGGAAGGAGAGTGCCCAGGACAGGGAACGATGGCGAAGCCGAGCAGGTGAGGTCATGAACTTCCGGGTTCTTACAGGCCAATAAATACCTGCTCTCGCCGTAATCATGTATTTTGTTTTGTATTCATTGATTTCTAGGCCCACCTCTTCTGCCGCTTGCATGATGATTTCACTGTTTTCATTACAGTTTTTAGATTATCGCCCAGAAGGGCGATGTCATCCACATATGCGAGCACTTGTGTGACCCCGTTCAGGGATGATCCGGCCATGTTGTCGTCTTGTACCTTTTGAATAACATACTCGAGCACAAGGTTAAAAAGACATGGTTTCAAATTGTTCTGAGAGGTGGTTTTCTATTCTAACTCGCCATTTGTTTTCGTTCCGCAAATTTGAATAAGGGCGGCATATTTTTCGGGATTCCCAGCTCAACTACAATATGGTAGAGTCTTTGCCTTGCGACTGAGTCGTAGGCTTTTTTGAAGTCCACGAACTGTTGGAGAGCCGTCTCTCCGTATTCCCACTTCTTTTCCAGCAGTTGCATTATTGTGAACATTTGGTCGCTTGTTGACCGGTTCTTACGGAATCCGCACTGGTAGTCTCCCAGTATTTCTTCTGCGTACGGTGTGATTATCGTCAGTATGACATTTGTTAATATTTTGTATGTGGCTGGGAGCAATGATAATCCTCTGTAGTTTTCGCAGTCTATTGAGGTTTTCCATTCTTCCGGAGTGACTTTTTGGCGGATTATTTCGTAAGGTCCCTGCTGGATGATGTCGTAGTGTTCCGCCGAACACTGCTTACCGTGGAGGAAAAATATACCAGCGGAGCGAACACAGTCAATAAATGGTACACAACACCTTTTAGTTTTATGACTTGTTTATTGTTTATTAATAAGCACACAGTTCACACCAATTGATCAACGCGCGTTTTTTGAGATGCTTTTTATTTTGCATTCGCTGCGACAACCGACACACGTTCGACTCGCTTTCTCTTTGAAATTTTATAAGACTAAGTCGCGGTTACTATTGCCACAGAATCTCGACTCCCATTCGACCTCTTCAAACTTCTCGTCCCGGTGACGATCAAAATCTCTCCTGGTCCTTCGAAAGAGACTTCTCGTCCCGATGGCTATCAAAATCAGACTGTCTGTCTGCCCACACAGATATCCAGATTCCAAACTGGTATCCGTATCTGTACGGAAAAATTTTTCTATTCGATCTGCTAACAGAATTCCGGAAATCTCTGTTAGCAGCATGCTATTTCATCCCAGGGGTAATTTCCTATTTTCCTGAAAGGACAAAGTCATTCTTGGCATACATCATTATCATTGGTGATAGAATTTCATTTTCACGGCCTTCTGTTTTCACAGAACATCTGGCGCCCAGACCAGAGATATTCGGCGATTGTTTTGACGTACAGTCCGTGGGTCTTATTTGAACTTGGTACCCGAAATCGAAATCTATTAGATCTTTATAATGGTGTGAAATTCTAGCGTGGCCGTGGGACCGAAGTATTGCCTTTGTTGGCTTAACTCCTCATAAATCATCGCATATCTCGTTGAGATATTTTTGATTGCGATAGGTCGTGGCTGCCTTCTGTTGTTCAACGGATTTGGGTGGTCCTTGCATTAAATTACCCGCACGTGCATCCGTTGATCGGCTCATTCTTTGATGATAGCAATTCTTTTGTATCGAATTTCGGAATTGCCGGTTCGATGAGATGTTCCTGGGCAGCATGTATGGCATTTTGGGAATGGTTTTTTTTTTTAGGAATAGAACTCATGGATGTTTATACCTTTGTTTCAGGCATGATGAATTATAATTGTTGAGCTTGACCTTAAAAGCTTTGGGGACGTTCAGTTCCTTGCTTTTTGGTGTCAGTCTCAACGTTGGCTGCGAGTTGCAGGCCCTATGGTGGGACTTTGGGACACGCGTCTGTGGGCGCGCGCAACGTTCTCAGGTAAGTAAGCTCTCTGAAGGTAGGAACCTTACCTGCGCGGAATTGTGCGTTCGTAGAACGCTACAACTTCCTTATCCCATATTGGTTGATTCGTTGGTGGATCTTTCGAGCGGTTGCCTCTCCTCCATGCTTCACAAACTCTGCTGGTATGCAGTCGATTCCGGGAGCCTTGTTGTTTTTCAATCGATTTATTGGGTCTACAACTTCGCTGAAAGAGGGCTCTGGGATCTGAGGCTCGTCTGTATGTACGTCTGGCGCATTTATTTGTGGTTGATGGGTGCGCACATTGAGCAGGTTTTCAAAGTACTGCTTCCATCTTGTCACGATAAAAAAATATAAGAGAAAGAACAAAATAAAAAGGTACGCAAAATGAAATGAAGTAACACCCTCCCTGCTACCACGGACGTTGCCCAACTGAAGTTGATGAATCCGACCTCTTCTAATAAATACTCCCATGATACCCATCAATTGCCGAGTGCTCTTCGATTCAATTTAAAATGTATCTCTCTACATTATTTTCCTTTTTCATTTTTATGTTATAATATACACATCGTAAAGGGATCGTCAAAATCCTCCTGTGTTAAAAGGTGTAGAGCAGTATTGGAAGCGGGGAACGGCTAGAAAGTAAATCTATGCATGGCATGGATAAACATCAAACACAGCTGATATTGGCCAAGTAAAACAGCCATGCGGTGGGTTTATCGATTTCAATGCTTTTGGAGCGATCGACACTCGATCTTTGGCCGGTCTTTACAATAAGCCGATCCCTCTAGGTACATGCTAATTCTCACGCAATGTTTATACATGATTCTTCAATCGGAATGTACGAGTTGAGAACATTCTGGTTCGTTATATGTGTTTTTTGCAATACAATTTTTAGGCATTTAAGAGCGATGTTTATTGTTTGTTTCACCATGTGCCCTCCGTTGTCCTCCACTCAGATTGTGCTTTAACATTAAAGAGTATGACAAAAGGCATTTTTAGCGTAATTGTTATTAAAAAACAATATGTAGAAAAAGGGTGTTTTTCAAATATGGTTTAGTTTGGAATATAGAAAAAAGTGTTTTTCAAGTACAGTGTAATATAAATTATAATTATAATTATATATATAATTATAAATAATTGGAGGATTAATACAACTCTGAACAGATTCTGGTCAAAAATGTAATTCACTGTTACATTTTGACATAATAGCAAATCCATCGTCATCATTATTGCAACTTGTAACGAATTGGGCTTCGTTTTTATCGAAGAATGATTGTATTAAGTATTTTTTTTATCTCATTTTAAATACTGAAATAGGTTCGATATCAGGGGACTAAAATACAAATTGGGGTCATTGTCAAATATGTTAGACCAGTGCCCTTCGTGTAAAACGCTCTCTTAAGAAAAAAACAAAGATGAAACGAAAGCTCCGAGAGGCATCTATTCCTAAAAAGACCTATTTACATTCAAGTAAAAATATTTTGCTACTAAAATAATTCTCACTTGAGTTTATCAGTGAAATCCCGGAAATTTGATAATGAAAGCTGGCGTAAGACCCAAATTAAGCGCAATTAAAAGTAATGACGTCACACAGTTACCTGATACAAAACAATAACGTCACGTTGGAGAAAAACTCGATATCAAGTAATTCACAATACACACAGCCATCAAAGCAATTTTCAGTGCAACGATTTATTATATATGCATGGTATGTCCATCCGCACACTGTGAAGCTACTCTCTTAGCCCATTAGATACTTAAAGAGGCGGATAGACAGGCAGGCAGCAGGTAGGAAGGCAGGTGAAGATGAATGTAATTGATGCCTAGCATCCAAGGATCTAGAAACGAGGTATCTCTCAGTTTAGTCGTGATACTACATTTGAGCTGCGTGAAAACAAAACAAGAACACGATGTTTTTAATTGTTATTCCTGTTTCCGAGTCACTCGGCTAGAAAAGCTTTGTGTTGTGTGTAGAAAAACAATAGAGGTACAAGAACATTACGCAAAAGATTCTCATCACATTGCAATCGTAAAACACACGACACACAAAAAATCAATGGTCATGGAGAAAGCTTAGTTCATACTAACCTCGTTTTTGGCGGTAAAGAGGGTGGTGGCGCACAAACGCGATTATAACCCCCCATATGCAATTGAAGCCTTAGAACGGTGGTTAGATTCGCAGCCCGTCAGCAAATAAGAGACGGACCACCACAGTCGTCGCCATCGTTCTCGTCGTTGTTTTCGTGGGGCACACACGAGCCTCTGAGTTTCCTAGTCAGTCGGCCTGTTTGCTCTCCATACTTCAGAGCTTTTGCCATTTGTTTAGTTTATCGTTGTCGTTCGTACGCAGCGCGAGTTGTATCGGAGTATTGTTTAGAAAAAATCAAAAAAAAAAAGTAGAGAAAAAAAACCAAAAAACATTTATATCGGTTTGGTGGTTGGCATAACACACCGCCTCCACCATTCTGAATTGTTTATTTAAATGTTTATTTTTCGGATACGTTACTTCATAAAACATAATTTTAAAAACGCGGACAGAATTGTAGCGTTAATGACTAACTACTATTGTACACCTTAAAATGTTATTCAAGAAAATATTGTTTTAAATCCCTACACCATAACGTCGCGGCTGTTAACGAGACCTCTCAGCGTAAAGTGTGTGTTTGTGAGATATAATTCAAAAGTCAGAAAAAAGAAGAAATTTTCAAAAGTAGTTTTATCATATTTTTTGCGTGTTTACACAATTTGCCAAACGAATTCAAGTGCCATACCGCAGTGAAAGGAGGCAGAACGTCGTCCCAAGTGTAAGATATATAAAAGGTGTGTATAGTGCGATAACAACGAAGGTAACGGTAATTGTCCTGTAGGTGGTATATTCATTTCTTTCCTCAGCCCAATTGACGGGGTGTTGCTGTGCATAATGTCAAACCTAACTTAACAATATTTCACTGAATACCCTTTACCTTGGGCCTATCCTCTACATAATTCCGTGCTGAAGGATTTCACACTTTTCCCTCTGTAACAGATTCCTTATTGCTACCCAGGGATGTTGTTGGGTCAATGGGACATTATAACATCACTTCTACTGTCTCTCTGGCGCCCTTTCTCTCTCTCTTTCATATTCTCTGAGAGTGTGTATTGAAATTTTGATTTTGAGATTTCCACTTCATATATTCGAAAACTTTATGCACACAAAATGCATTTCTCTCGCCAGGATACAGCATGAGGAGAATCCGTTTCGTGTGCAAGAGTGTAGTAGAACCATGTTTCTTAATGTGAATTTTAGTTGAAGAGAAAATAAAGGATATCAACAAATTGTGCGCAAGAACTAGGTTCAGTTTCCGTGTGTGGGTCAAGTCGTTCTCTTGTTCGGTAGGAGTTCGTCAGCCGAAAGGATTTTTGAAGCTCTTTGAATCATTCGACTTTGTAGTGTTAGTTTGTCAAGGCGATCGTTTTGCAAATGTTTACAAATAAACTCGGAAGTTCTTGTTGTTGTTGAGTAGAAACCCATTACATCGTTTTCGTGGCTGTTTACTTATATAAATCGGACCGTGGTATTGAATAGTGAATATCTGGGTTCAGTGTCTTATTCTGCAAGAGATGCGCTTGTTCTCTTGTTTTCGGGATTTCCAGATTGTCATCTTTATTTATTATTATTATCATTATCGTTTTTTTTCTTAGCCTTTGAGTTCCTGTCATCTTGGTGACTTTGATGAAATAACTCTTTCAGACTTATATCGAAGTGATGAGCGAAAAGTCGCCTTTAGACCTTGACTGCGTGGGAAGTGTGTTTTCCCTTGACAGGGAAATTCATTTCTGAACTTGAATTTCGCGCCATATGAGAAGTGGAATGTGGTTTTGAGTTATGCAAACGATAAATGTGTGCATCTCTTTTATGATAAAAGTTCTTAAAACGATAATACGAGACCATGACATTTGAATTACAATAGTTCTCGCGTACAATATTGACAGTAACCAATTTCAAAGTGTTTTCAAGAACAGGATTACACGGTGTTAATGACAGTGAGTATTTGTTTTTTGTTAGACGTGATATTATATATAGATATATATAAATTATCATCATCATCATTATCGGCACTGTAACCGGGATCGGGTCTAAGTCTTATTTAGTAAGTCATCATAAATTATAAATTCTATAAAATTGATCACCTAATTTCTCTTGGAAGGGAGGGATTTCATGATTTGTTACCGATTACAATCAGTGCTATATTGTATTTAATTGTTCGTTCGTTTTTTTTTTCTCTCAATTTTCTCAAATAAGAACAAAACCTTCGTATATTGGAAAGAGTTTACGATTCTTTGCCCTTTGTCGATAAGGTCCTTTTCTTTTACAATGAAAGCGTGCCCGCAAATGATATTTTGGAGCGTTCTTAAAAGCCAAAGAGTGACGTGAGCCGAAGATAAAAAGCATTTTTTCCACCACTGTATACCAAGTGTACCGATATGAAGTAAGCGTTTTTTTTAAATAAAACACTAATTGTAAATGGGAAAGTAAAAAACATTTTATTCGAAGTATTGGCCATTGCTTTCTACACATTTCGGCCACCTTTCTGCCAATTTGTGGATACCACGCCAATAAAATCGGTCGTTTTTTGAGGCACACTATTCGGAAACCCAATTTTCGACTTCTTCGTAAGAATTGAAATGCTGCCCAGCCAATGCGTGTCCCATTGATGAAAACAAATGGTAGTCGGAAAGATCCAAGTCTGGTGAATACGGCGGGTGGGGTAACACTTCCCAGCCGAGAGCTTTTATTGTTTCTTTGCCGGGTTTTGCTGTATGACTCGGAGCATTATCATGCAACAAAATTACCTTTCCGTGTCTTGTGGCCCATTCTGGTCGTTTTTCGATCAATACATGGTTCGAATTGATCATTTGTTGTCGGTAGCGTTGCGCATCAACAGTTTCGAACACCACCCCATTTCATTTTTTCATTTTTAAAAAATTTTTAATTTTTCTTTTTATATTCTTAATTTCTTAATTAAAGGCTAGACAAAAAATGCTTAAATTCTAGCTTAATTATCTTATATAATAACTTACTGGTCCTTCGCAGACGCTCTAAGCTAAACAATACTTAACATTTGTATAATTTGCCTTTCGGCGACAGAACTTTGTGGCAATACTTATAATTATTTGAAAGACAAAGAAAAATTTGAAAAACTTTGTCAATTTTTTTTGTTTTTTTTTTCTTAAGATTTAACTTACTTAACTTACCTACACTTTTTTTTTTTAATTTAATTTTATGTAAAAGCACTTAACCTAACTTAACTTAAATCTTATATTACCCTAATTCTAGAAAAGCTAAGTCTATGTAAGCTAGCTGATGATAGTGTAATTCTATACCGACTTTGGTATCCAGGTCTTTATATGCCATTCAACCACCAGAACTGTTAACGCTGTCTAATACTACCGTCCCGGTCTCTGTGGGAGATAGCCCCACTGAAGCGCAGGAGCTCTTCTTCGGTGCGCGTTACTTCCCGGTCGTAGCTGTAGAGATAGCGACCTTACCGACAGATAGAGACGCGGACCTTACCGACAAGTAGAACTATCGCGCTTCGTTACCACCAAGCCAATGGCGGGAAACAGAGTTGCGTCAGTTGCATAGCACTATCCATACAAGACAGACGTTTACATTTGTAATAAGACAAATACATATATAATATATATCCTCGTGTATTAACCGTTGTCCTTAATTATTGACTTGCCACCCACTTCCAACAGTAGCACAATCGCCCGTCTACAGATGATCTACTTACATGATAGATCAGCGGAATTCCGGATCTATCCTGTATAAGCCCTTTCATCTCCAAGTCAAGGAACGCCTCTGGTGGAACAAAGCCGTTGCGACGCACGTTCTCATAGTACAAGGTGTTTGGATAATAGGCCCCGAAAATTGGGTCATTGGACGAGCTTATTGCTCTCGCAATATGTCCTCTGATTAATTTAATCATAAAATTATCCACCCTATTTATGTACGCTTCATTATATAAAGTCTCATTTGAGTAATACTTTTTATAGTCCGATTCCGGTGTCCGATATAATCTGAGACAACTTCTGAGACACTTTCTTTCGAACACCCGAATCTTTTCCATCAAATTTGGACCTATGTTAAACCATACCACACAACCATATATGAGCATTGGCCTGATTAGCGTCATGTAGCATATGACTTTTACCCTGCTGTCAAGTTGGCTACTGTGAAATAGCCTCCCTGTCATAGCAAAAGTTTTCCTCGCTTTGAGCAAAGCAGCCTCTACATGTCTGTTGAAATACAGATATTGGTCTAGCCAGATGCCAAGGTATTTAACTAAACTCTTGGTTTCCAGTTTATCTCCATGCGGTCCCACGATAACTAGCTTTCGCCAGTTTTTCCTTGTGTCGTTCGTCGCTTTATATAATGGAGTTCTAAATAGGATGGCTTCACATTTCTGGGAGTTGATCTTAAGTTTCCAGTCATCGCAATAGCGCTGCACGTTGTTGAAGTCTCGCTGTATTAAACTATTTATGATCTCAACTATCGGAGCTGTTCTGTAAATTATGAGATCGTCTGCGTACGCAATAGCCTGCGGAAGTGCGTCTAATAAGTCGCTAATGTAAATGTTAAAAAGAATCGGAGAGAGTACCGCACCCTGTTGCAAGCCATTCTTGATATTATACGTTTTATTAGAGGTCACATTACCATTTTTGACCACGAACTTCCTGTCCTTTAACATATCGTAAAGTACATATAGTAAAGGCTTTTATGTATGCCATGTCTGACCAGTTTGTAATATAACCCTTCGATCCGGACGGTATCAAAGGCTTTTTCCAAGTCGATCAGACAGGCCCCTGTGCATTGGTTCCTACATTTATTCCATTGTATGTCAGAGACCAGTTTAGCTGCGGCATGTGTGGTTTCATGACCCGCCTGAAAGCCAAACTGGTTATTTGGAATAATGTTGTTGTCGTCTACCCATTTTAGCAGAGCTTTGTTAATAGTCTTTTCAAATGCTTTACTGATGCTTGGGAGTAAACTTATCGAACGCAGGTTCATTGGATTTGTACAGTCTTTGCCCTTTTTTGCGATGGGCTGAATGATTGCCGTTTTCCAACGCGCGGGATAATATGCGCTATTCAACGCGTTGTTAAATAGGACCGTGTATATATTTATTGCCATTGGGGGCAGGTTCTTGAGTCGAACACCACCCCCTTCTGGTCCCACCAAACACAGAGCATTGTCTTTTTTCCGAACCGATCAGGCTTTGCGGTCGATGTTGACGCTTCTCCTAGATGTACCCATGATTTTTTGCGCTTAGGATTTTTCAAATAAATCCACTTTTCATCACCAGTCACAATCACGATGCAATACTGACTTCCTTTCGTGTCGTAGAAGAAACGTTTCACATGTGGTGTTTCGTTTTCCATCTGCCTGTCATTCAATTCATGTGGCACCCAATTTCCACACTTTTGGATCTTTCTTATAGCTTTTAACCGGTCAGAAATTGTTTGTTGTGCAACATTTAACATTTGTGCCATTTGTTTTTGACTTAAAGTGTCATCTTGGTCCTCCACGTTCTTCATTTCGCACATTAAAATCATTATCTCTGAACCGCTTAAACCATCTTTTGCATGTTGCTTCCGATAGAGCATGATCACCATAAGCCTCGACAAGCATTCGATGCAACTCTGCAGCACTTTTTTTCAAATGAAAACAAAAAATTAATGCTTTCCGCAAATCATCATTTTCTGGTACAAAATTCGACATTTTTAACAGGATTAAAAAAAATAATATTGTTTGTACAATGACTTGATGCATACTAAATATGTTTGACAGATGTCATAGAAAGCAAATACAAAAAATATAAGGGCCCGTTCACAGCAAACGTTCCCTATCGATACATTTGTTTCTTGACGCTCACTTCCCACCGGTACACCTGGTATATATATATATATATATATATATATATATATATATATATATATATATATATATATATATATATATATAGATATATATATATATATATATATATATATATATAGATATATATATATATATATATATATATATATATATTTGTTTCTATTTTCTTCCGATAAATTATAATAAAATAAATTTGTTTCTATTATTTTTTCCAGGCAAATCGCACAAAAACCGAAACCAATTTTTTTTCACAATTTCTGGTTTTTTTTTTATTAAAAATTTAGTACTTCTTTGATGTATTACAGTGCACCAAATCTAGTAGTATATTTTTGATTCTAATTTTTCCCAAATACATTTTTTCCACCACTGTATATATAAATAAATATATATATATTTATAAAAGTATATAAATAAATATATATAAATATATGTATATATATATATATATATATATATATATATATATATATATTTATATATATATATATTTATATATATTTATTTATATATATATATATATATACATTGGTGGAAATAGTGTATTTAGGGAAAAATAAGAATTAAAAATATACTAATAGATTTGGTGCACTGTAATACATAAAAGAAATACTAAATTTTTAATCAAAAAAAGTGAGAAATAGTGGAAAAAAATTTGATTCCGGTTTTCCTTGGATTTGCCTGGAAAAAATAATAGAAACAAATTTATTTTATTATAATTTATCGGTCTGTAGGAACCCGTAAGTTCATGACCTCACCGACTCGACTGCGCCATCGCTCCCTGTCCTGTGCACTCTCCTTCCGCGCCAGACCATCTGATTCCATCTCCTCAAGGTCAAACATAACATTGTCCTCCCATCTCCGTCGCAGCCGTCCTACCGGCCTCTTTCCCGTTGGTCTACCGTCAAGAATTCAGGGTCCTATCGTTTCCCATTCGCGCCACATGTCACACTTAATCTTCGGGACCTGATCACTCTCACTATTGTAGCTCTCCCAATAAGTGGTTGTGGAGTTTCCTCCATTGTTCTCCAGCTGTAACATCTCCTTCCCCCACATATACATCCAAATCCCTACACCTTAACTTAAATTCGCAACAAATGAATTGAACATTCGCTTATCGCCCTTACATCTAATTCCCCATAACCTTTAACTCAAATCTACAAATACATTCTCCCGATAAAATAAAATCCCTGATAAACGAATCAAATATTCATTTATCATATACACCCAATTCCTCATTCTCCAAACAATACCAAACCCATGGCAAATCGAAATAGATGTTCAATTTGCCATACACAAACAAAATCCCAATTCCAGTGCATATGCCCATATGCACTACAATTTCATGAGAATTCATAAAACTGAATTCTTATCTCAAAACAAACATTGGGCACCACACCCAGTGTATCTAAATCGAGATTTCGCGTTCGAATCGATCATTTCAAGATACAAATCTCGATTTGTGTCCGTTTAAAAGGAGCATGAATCGTGATCCCTGCGGCCCGTATCTTTAGATTCTCTTTCCCTGGAGGAAGTACCCCAAGAGCACATCTTTAAAAACAAATAAAGGAGAGTTCAAATAACTAAAAACCAAGATACTTTTAATCGTTTTTTGGCTGATGGGTGCTGAGTAGAGCTGTGGCACACCCACAAACCCCTTTTAGTTTCGCTGTGGCGGAGCATCACTTGCCCCTACGGAAGCCAGCGGAGGCCACTGACTGTTCCTCATAAAATTTCGGCACTATTTCCACAACGATCGGTCTCTACTCTTCCCGGTTAACTCCTGAAACACGGCGGCGACCACAACGTGCCTTCTCTGAAGCGGTCTAAAGGCCATTATTACATATTATTCGCGACTTTATTACTCTCACTATTGTAGTTTGCGGCATAGCTCTTCCAATTCGTGGTTATGGAGTTTCCTCCATTGTTCTGCCTCCTCGTCATATTTACCTCCAAAGATACCCTTCAAAACTTTATTCTCGAATTCGCGGAATTTGTTTTCTTCCCGTTTTGTGAGAACCCATGTTTCGCATCCATATAGAACAAACGGCATGATTATGGTTCTATAGACACGGAGCTTTATGTTACGTGATAGCAGTTTGGATTTCAGCAGTTTACTGACTGTGTGCCAACTAGCGTTGCCGGAGTGTAGTCTTTTTTGTGAATTTCCTTCGACATTTCGTTACTGGCCGTCAGTATCGTTTCCAGATATTTAAATTCATTAACTTTTTCAAAAATCTTGCCTCTGACGTTTATATGTGTTCTCCGAGTTCCACCTGCTCTCGCCGTGATCATGTATTTTGTTTTGTTTTCATTTATTTCTAGGCCCACATCTTCCGCCGCTTGCATGATGATTTCACTGTTCTTACTTACAGTTTCTAGATTATGTCATCCGTATATGCGAGCACTTGTATGACCCCGTTCAGGGATGATCCGGCCATGTTGTCGTTTAATCCTTTCTGATGACATACTGGAGCACAAGGTTAACAAGACATGGTGAGAGGCCATCCCGTTGGTTTAGTCCGTCCCGGATTTCAAATGGTTCTGAGAGGTGGTTTTCTATTCGAACTCGCCCTTTGTTTTCGTTCATGCAAATTTGAATGAGGTCGCATATTTTTTCGGGATTCCCATCTCAACTACAATATGGTGGTGTCTTTGCCTTGCGACTAAGTCATAGGCTTTTTTGAATTCAACGAACAGTTGGTGAGCCGTCTCTCCGTATTCCCACTTCTTTTCCAGCAGTTGCCTTATTATGAACATTTGGTCGCTTGTTGACCGGTTACTACGGAATCGGTAGTCTCCCAGTATTTCTTCTGCGTACGGTGTGATTCTCGCCAGGATGAGATTTGTTAATATTTTGTATGCGGTTGGGAGCAATGATATTCCTCTGTAGTTTTCACAGTCAGGGCTGTCACTTTTTTTTGAGAACTGGGACGACTATTGAGGTTTTCCATTCTTCCGAGTGATTTCTTATCCCATATTGGTTTGATGAGCTGGTGGATCTTTCGAGCGGTTGCCTCTCCTCCATGCTTCACAAGCTCTGTCGGTATGCAGTCGACTCCGGGAGTTTTGTTGTTTTTCAAGCGATTTATTGCGTCTACAACTTCGTTGAAAGATGGCTCTGGGATCTGAGGCTCGGCTGTATGTACGCCTGGTGCGTTTATTTGTGGTTGATGGGTGCGCACATTGAGCAGGTTTTCAAAGTAGTGTTTCCATCTTGTTACGATATTGTTTGTTTTTATGGTCAGACAGCCGTTTGTGTCTCGAATTATTTTGGTTCTCCCTCGGTAGCCATTTGTAATTTAATTTATGCCGGCATACATACCTCTGATGTTCTTTGCTCTGGAATTTTCTAGGATTTTTCGATCCGAGTCTTCTCCCGTTTGCGGTTTTTGCATTTGAAGAGTCTCATTGTCTCTCTTCGAATCATCGCGTATCTTTCTGCGTTGATTTCATCATATCTTTCTAAGTGGATCACTCTGAGGCGCTTACGTTCTTCGATATTCGCCCTGCAGTCATCGTCAAACCAAGGTTTGGACTTAATTGTTTTCTTAAATCCTAATAGCTTTTGGGCTGTTTGTTTGATTGTGTCTCTGATCGATGTCCATTTAGTGTCCACACTATTGGCTTCCTCTTCCTCACTGCTCCCATTCTCTAGAATGCTAAATCTATTCGTTAGTTCGTCTTGATATTCAGCCCTTTTGCGCAGGTCTTTTAGTTTATCGATGTCGAACTTTTTGCTCGTCTCCCGTGACTGCCCATGTGGGATTGCTGTGAGGCGACTCCTGATTTCGCCCATCACTAGAAGGTGATCGGAGTCGCAATCTGCTCCTCTATATGACCTTACGTCAAGGATATTCGAGTGGTGTCTTTTGTCTATGAAGAAGTGGTCTATTTGGTTACGCGTGACGCCGTCGTGTGATATCCATGTGGCTTTATGAATTCGCTTGTGCGTGAACATCTTGCTTTTCACTAACAGATCTTTTTACGCTGTGAACGTGATAATTCGAATTCCGTTATCATTTGAGACGTCGTGTAGGCTCTCTTTACCTATAGTTGGTTGGGAGATGTTTTCTTTTCCAATTTTCGCATTGAGGTCCCCGAGGAGGATTTTAACATCGAATGATGAGATCCCATCAAATACTTCCTCGTGTCCTTCGTTTCTTCGTCCGTAGATCTGTTTGGGGCGTGTACGTTTATAAATACATAATTCTACCATGGGCCCTCTATTTTTAGCACAGACCTTCGGACATTAATAAATTTCATATCTTTTACATGGAGCGTAATCTTCTTGC
Source organism: Microdon myrmicae (assembly GCA_963931805.1). Taxonomy (NCBI): domain Eukaryota; kingdom Metazoa; phylum Arthropoda; class Insecta; order Diptera; family Syrphidae; genus Microdon; species Microdon myrmicae. Next base: position 71,431,605 of record OZ007501.1, read on the forward strand.
TTATGATGAAGCCGGTTCCGAGGTTATGTGTATCGGTACGTCCATACACCAGTGTAAGTCCGTTGGTTTCGATTACTTGATGTGGGAGTCGGATTTCCTGAAGCGCGACGATGTCCATTTTATATTGTTTCGTGTTGTCTACGACCGTCTGTATCGCGCCTGGTTTATATAACGTTCGAACATTCCACGTCCCGACGCGTATATCCCGCTTTTTCCGTTTTTCAATAGAAACAAATTAGTTTTTTGTTTGTGTTTTGTGAAGAATTAATTTACAGTAAAAGTGTTTCATATCCTTTTAATAGTTAGTTGTTGCGCCTTTGTTTTTAATTACTGCTTCTCATCTTTGTCCCTTGGAATTGACTAGTTTGGTACAATTCGCGGGTGGTATAGAGTATCGTTCATCTTTTATTTTAGACCAAAGTTCTTCCTTATTTTTGGCTTTGCAGTCTCCGATCTTGCACTTAAGAATGTCCGATAGGTGTTGTATTGGGTTAAGATCAGGGGACTGCGATGGCCACTCCATAACATTGAAGTTCCATTCTTTAACCAATTTTGAGGTGTGCTTGGGGTCATTATCCTACATAAACTTCCATTTAATAGGCATGTCCTCTTCAGAAAATGGTAGCATAACGGTGTTTCAGATTTCTACATAATCTTTAGCACACATTTTGTCCTTTATAAGAAAAATTGGACCAACACCAGATGCTGAAGAGCACCCCCAAATCATTAAATTGCCTCCACCATGTTTCACTGTGTTTTTCGTATACTTTGGATCGAATTCTGAGTTCATTGGTCGTCCGACGTACATTTTTCTATCGGAACCAAACAAATTAATCTTGGTTTCATCCGACCATAAAATGTTATTCCAATTCCCACGGTGGATGTGTTTTTTGGCAAAAACGAGTCTCTGCTTTATATTTTTCTTGCTCCAGTATGGAACTTTTCTGGGACTTCTTCTTCTTCAAGCCGCTGTTTTTTCCATCGTTTGGCAAATTGTCCTGTTTGAAGGCAGGTTGTGAAGAGACTGCTGCAGACTTCCGGCTTTTTTGTTAAAGCAGTCTTCACTACAGCGTTAGGGATACCATCCAGTTCTGCGGTCTGTTTTTTAACAACCCTTGCAGCCAAGAGCACCTCTTCGGTAGTCACGGGAGGTATCTCTCCTTCAGTGATACTCTACTCCTCTTGCATTTTCAACACCTCATCATACTGCGGGAAGAGGACAGCAGCCACTTTTGGCATGTCAGTTTTACTTTTTTGCATTTGACTACCGTTGCCGTATTTTCATAACTATCCTCTAGCCGCTGCCCCATGGGTTGTTATTTAATTCATCCCTTAGTGAGCAGAACGCGTCATATCTACTTTTGCGGATTACATTCCTCAACTCTTTCCGTTTATTGACGAATTCCGCATGCAACTGTGGATATGTGTTACGGTTTCTTGCTCTTTGTTGCAAGCGCCGTAACATGTTGCACTCCGATCGCACATGGGCGATTTCTGAGTTCCACCAATATACTGGTCTGATAGCCCCTGGTTGTCTTTTTCGTGGCATAGAAGCATCACATGCGGTAGTTAGCCACTTTATGACTTTTCCCGCCGGCCTGTTCGCATCGGCCTCTGCGTCAAACTGTGCGATTTGGTCTTCCAGTATATAATCGAGCAGTTCCCCATCGAGGTCCTTCTCTTTCCATCCGTTTTTTGGGCCTTCTTCGCCAATTTGCCAGTGATGAATCCACTGTGCGGTAATATTTCGTACATCACGGCTTGGTGGTCACTATGGGTGTAAATGTCCAAAACTCACCACTCCATACTTCTTGCCAAGATGGAGGTGGCAATGTGATGTCGTTTTTGGACCGGCCTCTCTCGTTTATGAAGATGTCATCAACACCATCATTAAGTAGCACCACATCTAGGACTGCGAAGACTTCAAGTAGTGCCTGCCCTCTGCTGTTGGTCCTGGTGTTTCCCCATTGTACTGCCCAAGCGTTGAAATCTCCAGCAACTATAAGAGGGCTCTTATCTCTAGCTTCTTGTGTTATTCTGTTCAAAAAGTATTTTAAATATTCTATTTCCCACCTTGGCGGAGCGTAACAACAGTAGAAATAAATTCCCCTGATCTTAGCATAGGCAATTCCTTCCTGCCGCTGGACATTTCTGCATTCCATGGGGGAATTTCCAGTTGTCCAGATGGCCGCTGTTCCGCTGCTGTCTTCTTCACATGTAATAGTACCAGTGCCAGGGATCCTGTACTGTTCATTGTTGAGTACCACGTCGGCACCATATTCCTTAACCGTTTGGGAAAGGAGATCTTGTGCGGCTCCACACTGGTTTAAGTTGATTTGAATGCACTTAAACCTGTCCATTTTTATTCAGAAGATTGGACATCGCGTTTTTGAATGTTCGGCATTTGTAACTCCCTGTTGAGTGGTGGTTACCACCTTCGCATCCTGATTCGCAGAAAATGCATTTGGGTTGTGCTTTACAACCCATTGGTTTGTGGCCTTTATCGCCGCATTTCAAACAGTTTTCCGAACGATCTTCTTCGAATTTGCAGGATTTCGGCACATGACCGTATTGCCAACATTCGAAACATCGTGTGGGTGCGATGTGTTCTCGAAGTCTGCATCTCACCCATCCAACCCGCAGGAAACTTGTAGCCAGCAACGTGCTAGCCTTTTCTCTTGGTAAGAGGATCATGGCAGTCTGCGTGCTATCTGGTTTTCTTCTTAAGCTCTTTACCGATTCCTTTGGGATCGCGTTCAGCGCAGGGAACTCTATAGCGATCGCTGTCAGGATTTCCTCCACAGTGGTCACCTCATCTAAATCACGACACTCAACCGTGATTTCCTGTGATACTGTTTTGACATTAGCATCTTCCTTTAGTACTTGTTGTACCTTTGCTTTCAGTGTCTCGGTGGTGGCCTCTGGAGGGCGCTTCAGTTCTAGCAGCAATTCCCCTTTTGCTGTCTTTCGAACTTTATTTACGCTATTTCCGAGTTCACTTAGCTCGAGCTTGGCCTTCATAAACTTCAATATATCCGCATATGTTTTTTCCCCGGTTTTGGCTATTATTATAGCGTCCGGGCGTGGTCTCCTTCTTTTCATAATATTGGTCTTCCCAGTATCACCTTTTGGAGCCTCTTCACCCTCCAACCTCAAATCATTCTTCCTTCCCCTCTGGCCAATTGTAAACCAATTATAATTGGGTGATTCAACATTGATCTGCCCCGGACCCTGCTTACTTCTGTGTGCGAGTTTTGGTTTGGCTGGATTTGTACGTGTCCACCGTTTGCTTCAGCCGGCGCAGATGGCTTCTTCAAGCGATTTTTCACTTCCTTATCGTAGAGGCTACCAATGGCATCGACCAGCTCTCGCACGGCACTATTTGTTAAGGGTATGTTGATTATTTTGTTATATTTAGATTATATTTGTAATATCCATTTTAAAATTTTAAGAATGAGAAAAACGGGGTAAATAAATGAAGTGATTGAAAAACTAAAAGGAGTTATAAGTTCAAGGGAAATTTTTACCGTTTGCGTTTGCGGATATTTTATAATAGAACTTAATGTGAGCTTATATTTGTTTCTTAATTACATGGGTTTTTGCACAGATTGTTTGCTGTGGCTCTTCGCTGACGAGCGAATTTGTTGCTTTTCAGTCTTACGTTCTGCTGGGATTCTTTGTTCCGCAGGTTTACACTTTGCTGAAATTATTTGCTCTTCCCGCTTAAATTCTGCTGGAAGTTCTTGCTCCTCAGGCTTACACTCTGCCGGAATGTTTTCCTTGTACTTTATGAGCTTAAACATGTTAAGTTGCTAGAAGTTGGATTTATAAATTTAGAAAGAGAGGGAGACGTTAGGATAGTTGGTTCACAGGTCTTTGTCGAATCTTCAGATCCGGACCGTAAACAAACAGATTCAGATGTTGAGCGTTGGATATGATCTTTGGTCGCTATTTCCTTTATTTGGGGAACCTCTAGAGTCATGTCTCTGGGTTGTGTGGGATATGGTAGGAAGTATTGTGCCAAGACACGGGCACTTGATTCACTTCCTTCCCGCTTATTGTTCGCTGAGGAGAAATGTTCACACGAAGGAATAGATCACAAAAGAGAATACAACCGATCACAAAAGAAAACACACTGGTGTACTTTTAACGTAAATGTTCTTTATTTGTTCTTTATTATTTTCTTATTTTTTAAGAAAGCGGGTTAACAATGATAATCCTTGCACTTAACATATATGTAGCACCTGCTTCACTTCAACGGGCTTTTTTACTGCGAATGAAACGACCGAATATGAATTTCTAAAAGCGGTTTCCCGAAATTGATTAAAACTTGTACTGGACGGAGAATAATTAAGTCTGACTCTCACAACACGACGACCTCTACTTCTCTGCTTGGGTGTTGAATTTGGGCACTTCGATGCAATCCACATCCGTCAGATTCAACGGTGGTGGATAACATCGATGTGTTGAGTAGGCTCAACTTGACGATGGCCAATGAGCGATCACAAAGGAATCGAATGGGAGGAATCCCCATGTGCCCATATAGGACAAGTACGATGCCCCTTAGCCTGCATATCGGCAACGACGAAACTGCACCTGAATAAACATGGACGGACATAATGAACTGCAGGCATTCTGTTTATGTTATGCCGTTGTAGGCAATACATACTTCGGTGACGATAGGTCGACCGACGATTGGGGATTATTTGTTTTAGCCGTATGGCTCTGGTGCTCTAGAAAGGAAGAAATTTTGCTGGCATTAAGTCAACAGAAATCTTGCCGGCGGTGGCCAAGGGTCACGTTGGATGTTATCTATTTTTAGGTTAATATGCTGGGACATGGATATGGTGGTGCGGAATTTGACCTGCAGATGTGCAGGCTAACGTCTCACTCAGGGGAACCATGGACCAGCGGTTAGTAAACAAAACAAACGCAGTGAGGTGCTGTGCGTTTGCTTTGCTTTGCTGTGGGTCATTATAGGGCATGGCATGGGTAGAATTGTGTAAACAATGATCATTTCCATGCCCAAATTCCATGATCGGTTGATAACCGATGAAAGGGAATTGTCGCAAATGTTGCGAACCTCAAGATAGGAAGAATGCGTTGTTTATTCATTGGCCATTGCGTACAGCATCAATTAGCTTGCACGCAGATTGCCAACGTCCCATCGGTCGGTGTGTTGTTTGTGTTAACGCAACACTAGAAATTCCTATAGGCGGCCAGCAATGGTTGCGCTGTAGGCTGTTGATTATACAATCGACCGATGGTTCAGCGGTGATGGGAATAAACATGTTATGCACATGTAAGAGAAAATGCTTCTTGGTATAGAGCATTGGCCTGTGTATGAATCGGCGCTGGTTACCTGATAAGGTAGCTGAATTAGCTTTCGGGGTTTATGATGCTGGTGAAAGTTTGATGCCATGGCAAGATGGTAATCTTGCCATGGACTATATTTTCAGCTGTAAGGAAATGCTCATTTGTAGGTAAGTGACGGACAGGTAATTTATGACAATGGGGGATTCTTTGGAAGTGTTTAAAGAACCCCCACAGTTGTATACCTGTTATACTTAATGCCAGTCTCGTAAGTTGCGACATTTTGTACTCCCTATTTTGTATCCTTAGCTTCTAGTGTTGTTTGTTCAAATCTTTCCGCAGTTAATTGTTTTTCACTAATTTTTATAAATTGTACCCTACTAGTTTCTTTTATGCTCCACTTCTCCTGACGTTTTATTTTTCATAAGACGGGCAACTCTCGGACGTCATTAATTGAAGAGAAGGGGGCTGAGTGCTAAAAAGATTTGGATTAATTGGAGACTGGTCTGGGTTTTGTAAATGAGCCAGTCTTGTCCTCCATTCTGCTTGGGCATGGTTAAATCTATTACAATACGATTATTGGAGGTGTGCAACCTCTGCCTTAACTTGGGAGATAAATTGTGGAAATTTACTATTGCGGCGACATTCCGCAGATATATGTTCAGATCTATTGCACAATTGGCGTTTTATTCGCTGGCTAAACTTTGCATAGCTGGAAAATTTATAAATGTTTTTGTTACCTAACATCGGGACTTGTTCAAGAGCATAGTTGATTGCTGATCTAAGGTTTGGAGTGTTGCGCGCTTTCAATAAAAGTTTTAACTCTAGACTCCCGAGACCATCTTCAAATAAATGTAGAGTAGCATTTCCTCACAGCTGAAAACATAGGTCCACGGCAAGACTATCATCTAGCCGTGACATCAGACTTTCACCTCGGGGCATGCGCGCATCCAACGCATCATGTCCCCGAAAGCTAATTCGGCTACCTCATCAGGTAACCAGCAATAAGGCATGCACATGCCAATGGTCTATGAGACGAAGCATTTTCCCTTACATGTGTATGACATGTTCATTCTGATCACCAACTCATCGGTCGATTGTACAAACAACAACCTACAGCGCAGCCATTGCTGGCCGCCTATAGAAATTCCCAGTGTTGTTTTAACACAAACAACACACCCGATACACCGACCGATGGGACGTTGACAATCTGCGTGCAAGCTAATTGATGCTGTACGCAATGGCCAATGAATAAACATGCATTCCTCCTATGCTGAATTCGCAACACTTGCGACCAATTCCCTTTCATCGGTTATCAACCGATCATGGAATTTGGGTATGGATATGATCATTGTTTAGAAAATCTTACCCATGCCATGCCCTATGATGACCCACCAGCAAATCAAAGCAAACACCCAGTATCTCACTGCGTTCGTTTTGTTTACTAACCGCTGGTCCATGGTTCCCTTGGGTGAAACATTAGCCTGCACATCTGCAGGTCAAATCCCTCACCACCATGAATAATTTCCCGCCTTGTGCTCCAGAGCCATATGGCTAAAACAAACAAACCCCAATTCTTCGGTTGACCTATCGTCACCGAAGAAAGTATAGTCTGCAATGGCATGATTGTGAACGCCTGAGTAAACACGATAATGTTCCTATGTAGCATCGGCTAAACCATGAACAAGTGCAGGATCGTTCGTTATCGGTTTTTCAAAAAAAGGGGCATCGTACATTGACCTGTAAGGATATATGAAAAATCTGTCTTTACGGCGGCTGGTGGAAGTTGATCTCGACGAACATCGATGAGTCAAAATTCTACGTCCGAGGAATGCGGTCGAGGACAACGCCAGTGGAGTTGGGATCTGCGTTCGAAAACCGTTTACTTTTGTGTTTGGTTCGGTGTTATTAATTAAATCGTTTAAGACAGCAAACTAGAAATTAAGTATCACCAGATTGAAAAGTGAGAGTGCCGTCTCGAGTAATACACTAGCTTTGTTTAAGATCTCATTAGTATTAATATACAGTAACGTCACAGGTTACTAGAGAAGCAAATACGAATATAAAGTGTTAACATTAAGTCTAACAAACCAAATCTCACTTCAGTACAAACCGAGATTACGACGGAAACAATAAATGTGTATTACTATAAAAGAGAGCAGCGAGTTTTATTTGAATTTAACTTTTTGTGAACGAAGCAGTTTTAGTGCGTAACACCTGTGCCAAATAGAGAACATCACCGCTGGAACTATTAATTAATCGAGAAGCAGTTAGTGTGCCATTTAGTGTTGTGGAGTATTTCACTGAGCCCGCGTCCGTGCTTACGCCTAGTAAATACCACCCACAAAACTCTATAGATTATACAATGAAAATTCAAAAAATCTGCGACCATTACCATTTCAGCCCACATAAAAGCAGCTACATCTTATCATTTGCAAACCTTAACATCCGTTCTACATGGAGTCGTTATTGATTAATTGCCTAGACATGAGAGTTTCACGCCAACCACCATCATCATCATCATTGGCACTACAACCGGGATCCGGTCTTGGCCTTATTTAACAAATCTCTCCACCGGTCCCGATTTCGAGCGGATGTCATTGAGTTTGGCACTCCCAGGCTCTGGGCGTCCAGGTCCATGCCATCCCTCCACCGCAGACAAGGTCTTCCCCGCTGTCTCCTTCCATACATCCTTCCACAAAGGACTTTTCGGACAGGCTCCTCTTCGCTCATTCGAGCTAGGTGTCCCGACCACAGGAGTCTACCGAGCTTGATTTTTCTACAACATTAGCTTCAAGGTAGATCGCGTACAACTCATGGTTGTAGCGTCTCTGGAATCGTCCTCCCTCACATACGGGGCCAATAATTCTCCTTAAGACCTTCCTCTTGAACCCAGCTCAGAGTTCAGAATGCATTTTATTGAGCACCCAGGTCTCGGATCCACACATGAGTACTGGTAAGACCATGGCCCTGTATAGTAGTAGCTTGGATGTTCTGGATAAATTTCGGGATTTAAAGAGCCTTGGTAGACCATAGTAGGCTTTGTTTTATTTGATCAGCCGTTCACGTATTTCTTCTTCCATATTGTTGTCCACTGATACTATTGACCTAAGGTAGTTAAAGGATTGCACTACTTCAAATTCGTGCTCCACTACCCTGATAGTTTGACCAACGCTAGGTCGTCTCTTCGCAGAAGTTGCCACCATGTATATAGTTTTCCCCCCATTAATGTCCAGTCCCAGTTTTTCTGCCGCCTGCTCGGTCTGGGTGTAGGATTCCTGTACAGCCGATTCGGTTCTACCGATGATGACGATGTCATCTGCGTTCACGCCAACCAGTTTTGATTAATTGCCTAGACAACTTGTGGGGGTTGTTGATTATATGTACCAGACATGGGCACTTGATCCACTCAACACCCCAACACTTACCATTGGTTTATCTGAAAATTGTCCACGAAATAAAACAACTTGAAGCAAGCGAAAGAAAATAGAAAGGCACGCAAGTACTTAGTTATTAAGTATTGTTTATTTCGGCACATGCGCATAACACTGGGAATTCACAATATAATTCACCTAATCCTTTAACTGGTGGGCGCCTACACGCCTTTAGGATCGTTGATAATGTCAAACGAAGTTCACTTTAACGAACAAAACGAATCTCTCGACTAGGTGACCAGAATGAAACACTGCACTCCAACAGTGTTAAACCAAAACTGGGTACTTTGTAACCCGGCTGGTGAAAAGGTAACGCTAAGCGGCGCGACTGTCCGCTGTGGTGATAGGAATCTGACTCCGCTGGTGATCGTCGTCTCAACTTCCACCAGCCGCCACAAAGATGGATTCTTCGATCTAAGGGTACCCAATCCGACCTTCTCCTTAGTGATAGCCAATGGGCGATCGAATTGGAGTTAAATGGGCGGATTTCCCATATGACGATAGGACACCCGAAGATTTGAGATTTGTTTACATCATTGTGCTGGTACATGGGTACGATGGTGAGGAATTTGCCTTGCAGATGTGCAAGCATACGTCTCACCCAGGGTGGCCATGGACCAGTGGTTGGTAAGTAGAATAAACAATACTGTGTGTTTGTTTTAGTTTACAGGCAGGAGCATCATAAGACATGAGCATTGGTAAGATTGCTTAAGTACCAATCATGGTCATACCAAAATCTCATAATCGGTTACTGGCCGATAAAAGCGAATTGGTTACAATGTTTCCGAACCTAAGGATATGGGGTCAATATTTAATTACCAAATGTTAGAGAAACTACCGGCTGCAGCTGTGTCAACAAGTACGTTGGTCGGCGTGTCTTCTTGGATCAACGGATTGCTGATTGAACGATCGACCGATGGTTCAGCAGATAAGGCAAGGGTGAACATGTCATGCACGTGTATGAGAAAGTGTTTCTCAGCAATGCGCATTGACATGTTCGGGGATTAATTTCGGTTACATGACGAGGTAACCGAATTAAATTTCAGGAACATGATGCGTTGGATGCAAGCATGCTCCGGGGTGAAAGTTTGGTGCCACGGCAAGGTGGTAATCTTGCAGTTGGCTTATGTTTTCAGGTGGAAGGTGATGCAGGGTAGCTTACGCTGTTCATTTGCGGGTGAGTATAATGACTTGCCTGGTAAGTGGGAGACGTTTAATTTAAAGGGAATGGGTGGTTCTTTGGGAAAGGCTTAAAGAACCCCACAAATTCAAGGGAGTTTTGCGTCTATTAGTGCAACATCCCTGGCGAAAGGTGCAATTTTAATGGTTATATTAGCAAAACAACTACTTATACTGATATTTTGGATTTGAACATGATTGGATACACCGCAGTATCCCTGTTCTCTTTACATCGTTAAATTTTATCGTTTGTAAGCTTACGGTTCATTGATGTTTCTTGTACATGTGCCCAAACTTGGATACAAATGCATTTGTTTTTTTATGGGTTGGTGAATTTCTAGCTAGTTTGGGACTAGTCCTAATGGTTATAGCCACCAAAAATCGTTCGATTTTCCACCTTCGGAGAAAGAAGGTGCACTCCGTATTTATTGAAAGGAATGAGAAAAAAGTCGTATATTTATCCAATGTCTTGACGTTCAAGTGCGACCATTCATCATCATCATCGGCACTACAACCGGGAACCGGTCTTGGCGTTATTTAGCAAGTCCTGAGGCTTGTTAAATTTTCCATAATGATTTGTTTTTTTCCGGGCAAGGTCATTAGTCTTGCGCCAGATGCTCCCCGACGGGGAATCGAACCCCGGTCTCCCACGTGATAGGCGGGTATACTAACCACTATACTATCGAGGAGCCCGCCCAAGTGCGACCATTGCAGCCTATTAAATATTTGACGACGCCGATACACACACAAGAGTGTACTCGGACTATTTTGTTAAGGGGGTATTCTGGTCTAGACGCACGAATTTAACGCAATTTTTGAAGTGCTGTAAAAAAAGCAGTCAATATTTTTATTATTCATTTATTTATAGTAAAAAAAATTGAAAGTAAAAAATTCAAAATTCAAAAATTTAGATGCTGATGAGGTGGGGGATCTTTTTTAAAACAATACCCACGATTTTTCAAGTTCTACTGAACCGATTTACTTCAAATTTAGTATATGTCTTCTTTATAGGCTTTTCTATTGCATGAACTATCCTCATCCCCAAATTTCAATGTTAACTATTTTTAAAAAATTCGAGAAACTAAAAAAAAGTGGTACAAAAATAAATTTTTTTTCAAGCAGTCGCCATTTTAAAAAAAAAATTTTGTTTCAACTTTTTTTAGTTCCAACGATAGAGGTATTTCTGTAAATTTTTTCAGATTGCTAGGAGGGTTGAATCGTAGGTATGGTCGCGTGCCAACTTTTTGAGATCCCCCACTTCATCAGCTGCTAACTTTTTGAATTTTAAATTTTTTACTTTCAATTTTTTTACTGTATTAGTGAAATATTAATAAACATCCTATAAAAAAATGAATGGTAAAAATATTGAGCGCTTTTTTTTTTACTTACTTTACATTTTAAAAATTGCGTTAAATTCGTGAGTCTAGACCAGAATACCCCCTTAATCCAAAATACTCTAGAAAAAGTTTCTTAAGTAATTCATAACAAAATACACACCTATTATTGAGAATTATTTTCAGAATCATAATAATAGAAACCCTACGTTCTGTTAAAACAAGCACTACCGGATTTTCAGCAATACACATTTTTTTAAGACTGTTTTGCCAAGGTCCAAACAATCAGAAATTGTTTGATTATTTGCTGTGAGACAATCAGTATTCACTGTCTGACCTTTACATTCTCATCAAGGTTGCACACCTGTATAATTTATACCGTAAACATTTGTTTTACATATTATTTGAAGAAAAAAAAAATAAGCGTTTCTGGATTTATAGAAATGTTATTACAGTTTATTACAATGTTTTTTGTTGGTAAAGAATGTTTAAAATGCTCGTCAATCTCATGACTGTTGATCGAATGTCTATTCTTAACATTCCTACTTTGATCTTAAACGTTTTTAACTAAACTCTTGATTTCAGTTAATTAATAGAGTTTGCAAGGCAGCTACGCTTACTCTTATATTTTGATCCGATTGCTTTTGCAATTTGCAATTTGTTTCAATTTAATTTGACAGTTACTTTTTGAGTTCAAACAATTACAAAAAAATACAAACATTTCAATACTTATAATTCTTAAACACATCCCTTATATATTTAGCTGCTCTATTTTCCCCAAATTCAATTCCAATTCGGCAATGTGCCACCCTCAAATATTTTACGGCGGTCAAACAAAACACGTGCGCACAAAAAGGATTTTTGAATTCTATGTCAATGCATAGTGCGAATAAAAGAAGGAGATGTTTGAGGGCGGCACTGTCGATGCATTGTGTCAATCTTTTAGAATAGAATCAGCATTTTCATAAGAACAATTTATTTACATACCTAAAGGCATTTTTCACCAATTAAAAAGTCTAATAATCATGGGCAGTCATTCTTCAGTCGAACCACACAAAAGTGAAATGCTCTACCTGATCATGTGGATTCTCGACTGTGCAATCTTCAGGGAGTATCTATTCCCTTTCGCGTTATACTGTAGTATTCAAGGATTCTTTAATCTGCCTATTATTCGAGAGTTGCATATAGAAAAAAAGTAAAAAAATGTCAATCTAAGATAATCTGACCTTAGAAAAGAAAACAAATATTTTGAAGCAGTTCAATTGTCGCCCATGTGTAATCATCTATTATTTAGTCCTGTATCCCAAGTTGTGCTATCTGGAATATCTAAATCAAAAAAAGGTTTCAATCTCTGCAGGTTCTAAGGCTATTATTTTTATTGCTTTTTTCCTTATTTTTGTAGAAAATATATCGATTGCTTTGCTTTGCATTGTTCAAATTCTACATTTGTGTCGAGAGCGTCTTTTGTAAATATATACGAAAAATAACAACAAAAATGTTTTCAAATTTCCACGGTAGTTCTGAATAATCATCTCTCTAGTCCAACACCTTTATTTTCTCACGAACAGTCTTCGTTTAATTAAAAATAAGTTGAAATAAACTAATAGCTCAATTCATCTGGCAGAAATAACTACAATAACTTTGTTTACACATGTGTTTTTAAATATGTGCCTTCGAAGCGAATATTTATATTTCAATGTTTATCTTCCATTCTCATTATTATCTCTTGAGCATTTGAAATGTATCGACGCTTATTTTGATATAAGCGTAGGTATAATATGGCAGAGTAAGTTGATACATAAAATATGACAAGTACGATGCGGCGAATCGAAAACCTGCTGACATAAAAATGAAATCTCATTTTATTGAATATAAAGTGAAGTTTATGGAATGTACTTTAAATGACATTTGGATTGTTATGACACTGCACATATGTTGCGCCTACTATTATGATATAGACGCGTTACGTTTCATTGCCCGCTGTAGATACGGAAAAATTATGCAAAGCGAGGTAATAAAAGAGATCAAAAAAAAAAAAAGAACAACGGATGAAACTGGATCGCATCTTTATTAAAACCGATTATGTGCTGTCTAGGAATTTTCTGTTTCCCTTAAGGGTGGGCGCCACTAAAGTTATAAGACGATATGAACAGTGTCAGGTAAAGTCGAGGAGGAAAAAAAATCGACGCATTGACGGGTGTTTCTTGAATTAAAAAAGCGCATCGTATACTGGATATGCTTAGTATGATCGTAAGTCAATTTAGCATACAATAATATTATTTTTAAATTCTACTTAAATGATTTTAAAGAACAACGTATACAGGTTCACTAAACCAGTGTCCAGCTTCTGGGTAGAATTTGTCATTCATTTTATGTCAGTTTGTCTAGTTTAGTTTCTCAATTAAAAAAATAATGTCCAGGTGCTGAATTGCCCTCCATTGGTACGATTGCGTAGTTCTTTATGTTTCACAGCGTATTTTTAAGTCACATCTTTGATTCATTTGATGTGCAGATCGTTGTGGATTTTGTTCGTTTGTCACATACTGATAAGTTTTGCTATCAAACACCGGTATTTGTTTGGCATCGTTGAACAACTGGCTTGCTTTGCCAGTCCTATAGTTGCTTCCCATAGATGCAAATCGATTTAATGATAGATAGGATGGTCTATCTATTAGAATATGCAACATTACAGGTTACGTTGAGAATGGTGAAAAATTAATCAATGCATTTATTACTGCAAGGCGGCGTCTCGGTAATGTCACGAGTGCGGATCGCCCATGAATGAGTGGACTGTTGTTGTGTTATTTTATTTTAAAGTACAAACGTATTATATTTATTTGTTTGATTATATATTTACACAGATAGGTCTTTATTTGTTTAATTATTATTTGTTTATATAGAACTCTAATCTGTTACACAATTTCTTTATTTTTTGCACCTCCAAGCCGGACTCTGCTTTGGATGATGGGCGTTGTAGTCTTGCCCGGTGCCTGCGTTGTACTTCCTCGCCGGGACAGGTACTGCGGGTTCTTTTTTTTTAAATTATACGAAGGTTGCCTTTTATATTTCGGGATTAGAGAACAAAATCAAATATTGATCATCGGAAATCACTTTATTGCTTTTCAAAATATTCCCCATGAAGATCTATACACTTTTGCATGCGTTTGAACCAATTGTCGAAGCACTTTTGCCACTCTGATTGAGGTATCTCCAACACATGCATTCTGAATGCAGCAACCGCTTCTTCAGGTGTCGAAAAACGTTGACCTCTCAGTTTGTTTTTTACGTACGGGAATAAAAAGAAGTCATTCGGTGCCAAGTCAGGACTATACGGCGGATGACCCATCAAATCGATGTTTTGGGTGATCAAAAATGCAGTTGTCGCAACCGATGTGTGAGAGCTCGCAATGTCGTGGTGATGAGTGATCCGTCTTCGGGGGTTGGTTTTCCTGATTTCTTGGAAGAACCCTGGCAAACAAATGGTTGTGTACCACCCAGAATTGGCTGTTCTGCGTTGTTCTAGTGGTACGGTTGCGACATGTCCAGTTTTTCCGAAAAAACAGGCGACCATTTGCTTGGAAGTGCTTCGTGCGCGAACAACTTTTGTTGGATTTGGCTCATCTTGAAACACCCAGACAGTCGACTGCTGTTTACTTTCGGGCTCATACGCGTAAATCCACGATTCATCACCTGTCACGATGTCATAGACGTGTTTCGAAGCACCGCGACCGTATTTTTTGAGCATTTCTTTCGACCAATTGACACGAGCCTTTTTTTGGGCGATTGACAAATTGTGTGGGATCCAACGCGAACACATTTTTTTGACAGTCAAATGTTTATGCAATATTGAATGTATGCTGGTCCCACTAACGCCTAAGGTTGTCTCAATCTCACGATAGGTCACATGACGATCTTCCAATATCAGTTCGCGCACAGCATCAATAGTTTTCGGAACAACAACTGATTTTGGACGACCTTCACGAAATTCATCTTGGAGTGAACTACGACCACGATTGAATTCACCATACCATCGATAAACACTGGTCCTTGATGGAGCTTCATCGAAAAAATTGAATTAAGTTCATCCATGCACTGTTGCTGAGTTAATCCACGCCGAAAGTTGTAAAAAATAATCGCACGAAAATGTTGACGATTTAATTCCATTTTTGGGCCGAGATGAATCTTTTAAGTTACTGTAAACAACACAAATAGCGCTCGTATGTCAAAACGTTCTGAGTGCGTATAACCTCAAAAATGTCCAACTTTACGACAGAGCTGTCAATTGCCGGATTGCAACACTAGGGTTGCCAAATCCCGAAACATAAAAGGCAACCCTCGTATATATACTATAGCGAGCTTGGGGTTCGCTGAATTAATTATTTTTAATAAATAAGAGCCGTTAAATCGATTTTGAATTAATGTAACACTTTATTAGTCCGTTAATAACACCCGTTACTTTTACCGTACACTTAACGATTTCTTAACTTATCGCTTCCGGAACTTATCGTGTCGTTTCCTGCTTACTTCTTACTTCTTACTTATTTTTCCTTTTCGATCTGTGTGCCACGTATTTATACCGTTTTTCCTCATTCTGATTTGGTGTTTCGTTTCCGTCCGTTCCGTAGCCTCGAATTTTCTATTACTCCTAGTCTCCAGTTTTCCAGTACTTTCTGAAGTATTCTTATACTTTGTTTCAGACTGTCTAGAATATTCTAGTACTGATCGTCATATGCGTCACAATACCATATAAATTTTTTTTTTAATTACTATTTTAGTTTTTAAGTTAGTTTGTAAGTTGTTATATTATATTAACTTAAGCTTGGATTAAGCCTAATAAATGAATCGAGTGAAGGATCCACCACCAGGACTACCTCTCCAACTTGTGGGTCGGTGGTATCTCGTCCGGAGATCCTTCTTGTCATCAGGGTTGGCAGGTATTCCTCTACCCATCTTCTCCGGAAGATGATCTGTCAGCCGCTGCGCTGTTCTCCAGCTCGCCTACCAACCAGGTCGTCGTCATCGAAGTCATCGGGTGCCGTCGCACGGCAAGAGCGCCCCAGCAGGAAATGGTTCGGCGTGAGTCTTTCTTCGTCGTTCGATTCCAAACCGAACCATTGTGGTAGCTTTGTAGCAGCCTTTCTTTTACCAGCTCTACTCTCTGCAGGTACAATAGTTTTGACCACTTCCTTTACCACCTTGTCTCGCGGTTTTTTTTTCGTTTCTCTGTCTGCTTGTGTGCTGGCGCTTTCCTTGCTCGTCCTGGAAGTAGGTGTCGGCGTGAATGTATCGCCAACAACATTTGACTAATTAGCACAACTGTTTGTTTCATATGATATTTCCAAGTTAGTCTGATATCCTAATGTTTAACAGAAACGCTTAATTGTCATATGGCGGTACGAAAATCCTAGAGAATCAGATCCTGATAAAAAAGTCTCAAACGTACTTAAACTTTCCCCTGAATCGACTCACGAAACCGGAATTCCATTGAATTCAGTTTGGAGATTACTGCTTGTCCGTCGCAATACAGATGTGACGTGAATGGATAGTGACTCATTGAGCTTAACCTTCCAATCAGTAGTCTATTGGTTAACCTTGTTTATATTTTTCGGAACTGTAGTTTATGTATTTGTACTTGCCATTACAACCAGTTTTTTTTTTTACATTTCTGTATTTATTGACCATATATAATATACCAATAATTTTTACAATAAGCAATACAGATAACTTATGATACTTTAGCTATAATTGTTTACATATACTTACTAGTACATTTTTCAAACAATATGATAAAAGTTATATATTGGTTATGGATTAAGATTTTAGTGGGTAGAGCTTCCTGGAAAAGGTCAGAAAACCAGGATATAGTTATTTACTTAACCTATGCTAATTTACTTAACTTAACTTAACTTATCTTAACTTAGTCTAGTTACCTAATTATTATTGAAATAAGTTAGTGTGGCGTGGAAGGGGGAAGCATAGTGATCAATAGGCAGGTTATGGGTTAGTGAGGATATTGTCAGTCAGGGGTGTGGGTTGGGGAACTACTTTCCGTTTGTTCGTTGAAACGCAAAATATTGGAGAAGGGTTGAATATTACTATATTTAAATTGGTGAGGTGAAAGCTCTGTATTGTGGTATACAATCTCATTAGAGTTATTAACCAACCTGCCAGAGGTGAAGAACGTTCTGATGTGGAGACAGTTCGGGTAGGCAGTTCGGTTGTCTGACGGAGTCGATGTGAGCGCATTTATTATCGGGTTGGGATTATTGGGAAGATTTTCGATAAATTTGATGGACAGCTCGAGGAAGCGTCGATCTATACGTTCAATATTAGCGGCATAGTAGAGCGAACTACTGTTGTAATATTTGTGGGAGTTGGGATGTCGGTTGAGGCCAGTGATAAGTCTGAAGCATTTCCTTTCGAAGATGCGTAGCTTCTCCATTTGGGCGGGTGTGATATGATACCATATCGGGCATGCATATGTGAGAGTGGATCTGATTATCTGTTTGTAGATAAGTGATTTAACTTTGGGAGAGAGACCATTTGGCTTGTATATCACTTTTCTGCAGAGATTAAGTTGAATTACGGCTTTGCGAATCGAGCTTTTGGTGTGGGCGGAGAAGGACAGATTGTTGGTGAAGGTTATTCCCAGGTACTTTAAGGTTTTGGAGGGTTTAATTATATTGTTATTTAACTTGATTCTGATTTTGTTATGGCAGCGTATGGTGTTGTTAGTACAATTCGCATTTCTGCCTTTAAACACTATGAGTTGGCACGGGACATTGTTGAGGAAACTTCTTTCATATGGACTTTCCCAGCAGCTTTGCGGCTGGACGAAGAGCTTCCTCAAAGATAAATCGCTCCGGGCTGTTGTGGACGGCGAGTATCCGGATCTGTATCCTGTTAATTCGGGGGTGCCTTAAGGTGTTATTTTGGCGCCAACCTTGTTTTTGCTTCACACAAATGATTTGTTGGAGTCAACGGATAACAGGGTGTTCAGTTTTACGGATTATAGTATGCTTGTTTCCTCTTTTTCGTGTGTTCGGCCGATTAGTGCATCACCGTCGCACCAGCTAAGATGTGGCCAGATCTTTTCTTTATTTTTCGATTCAATCATTGAATAATGCCTTAAACACTACTCTACATTTTAAGATAGTCTGTAAGGTTTTATGTTAAGTTAATTTAAGCTTGTATTAAGCTAAATAAAAATGGGGGTTCCGCCTTCAATCAATCAATCGATTCTCTGAATCGGAATTTGGATAAGGTCCTGTAGTGGGGAAAGAACAATCTCGTCGACTTCAATGCAGTGAAGACACATATACAACATTCACAAGGAAAAGTGGATAATCGGTTCCGCAGCTGATCATGAATGGCCAGCCCCTTGTATCTGGGGCAAACTTGAAATTGCTCGGCGTCACGGTTTGTGGGAATGTAAAGGGTGGTTAAATTTTAAGGGCCGATGTTGAATGTGAACCACACCTAAACGTCAAATTTTTTTCTGCATTTCATTTGACATTCCTCAATTTCAGACTAACTCAATTTAACCAAGGATACACAGTCGAGCAACGCGTTAAAGGTATTTAGGCTTATTATGAAAATGGGCGTTCAAATCAAAATCCATATCGTGCACTTTGTGATTTTTTCGGTGAATTTAATCGTCCAAATGTGCGTACAATCGAAAAAATTGTGCAAATATTTGAGCAAACCGAGTCTGTAGGAGATGTGAAAACACCAGTGCATGCTCGTACAGCTCGTACTCCAGAAAATATTGCTGTTGTTCGCGATAGTGTGGCTGAAGAGCTGTCCACCTCAACTCGTCGTCGTGCCCAACAATTGCACCTCTCACGCTCGTCGTTGATCAACATTGTGCATAAAGACTTGCATTTACACACTTACAAGGTGCAATTGACTCAAGAACTAAAGTCTCTTGACCATTTCAAGCGTCGTCAATGGTCAGAATGGTGGCAAAAAATTGCAACAGCGGATGATCAATTTTCGAAGAAAATCATCTTCAGTGATGGGGCACATTTTTACCTCAGTGGATTCGTCAATAAGCAGAATTGCCGCATTTAGGCGAATGATAATCCAAGAGTGATTGTCGAAAAACCAATGCGCCCACAAAGAGTGACTGGTTGGTGCGGTTTATGGGCTGGCGGCATCATCGCGCCGTATTTTTTCCAAAATGAGGCCGGTCAGGCAGTTACTGTGGATGGTGTTCGCTATCGTGAGATGATAACGAACTTTTTATGGCCCGAATTGGAAGATATGGATGCGGACGATATGTGGTTTCAACAGGACGGTGCTATAGCGTTTGAAATAATAGTGAAGAAGATCGTGTGATTCGAACTGACACTATGACAGTTTGAATCACGAAAAAAATTGAACCTAAGCGTTGCCCATCAGGCTACTGACCGTGTTTTGAACTTGATTTTTAAACTCGACTATACTCCACTGATGTGAATTGTTATGTTTATCGCTAATGTATACGGCTCTGATGTATTCTTATTCGATTTTTCGTTCGGTGCTCTTCACTATTTTTGCTTGTGAATCGTGTGCGTATCTGTTAGAGTCGCTACAGCACTCCCTCCGCAGTAACTTCGTTACGATCAGATTCGTATGCGAACGACGAAGCGAACGAGAGAACGCCGGAGGCTGGGCTCTATGCGGAAGTCGTGACCGTGTGTGAATTTCTGCTTACTATGGGAAAATGTATGCTGTGTGTACAGATCACGTCATAGTCACCAATTATAGCGTTTAAAATAATAGTGAAGAAGATCGTGTGATTCGAACTGACGCTATGACAGTTTGAATCACGAAGAAAAGTGAACCTAAGCGTTACCCACCAGGGTACTGACCGTGTTTAGAATTTGATTTTTAAACTCGACTATACTCCACTGATGTGAATTGTTATGTTTATCGCTAAGGTATACGGCTCTGATGTATTTCTTATTCGATTTTTCGTTCGGTGCTCTTCACTATTTTTGCTTGTGAATCGTGTGTGTATCTGTTAGAGTCGCTACAGTGCCACTTGCCACACAGCTAACGAAACAATGGCTCTTTTGCGCAACAAATTCAATGGTCGTGTTATCCCACGTGGTGGCGATGTCAATTGGCCGCCAAGATCATGTGATTTGACACCGTTGGACTTCTTTCTTTGGGGTTATTTGAAACAACAGCAACAGTTCAAGAGCTAAAGGATGAGATAATTCGGCACATTAACGGCATATAACCTCAATTATGCCTCAGCGTCATCGAAAATTTGGACCATCGGATGGAGGTGTGCCGCCGAGGTCGCGGCGGCCATTTGGCCGATATTTTCTTCCATACATAATTGAACCATACCAATATTATCATAATAAAAAGAAATGACAATAATTTCCTAAATAACTTGTGTTTTATTCAAAGTCAACATCTGCCCTTAAAATTTAACCACCCTTTATCATAAACACGTGTCGAACATCGCCGTGTCTGCCTCTGGAATACGGAGTAATCTTTTTAGAACCAAGAAATATTTTGCGCCGGCCCAATTTCTTCTCTTGTATAAATCCCAAATTAGACCCACACTCGAATATCGCTCTCCGCTCCTAAGCATACTCTCAACTTACTAGAGAGTATACAGAGACGAGCTATCCCGCCGATCGGAGACACGGCGCTGACGTCGGGACTACAGTCGCTATCACATCGAAGGCGCATAGCTGATCTCTGTCTGTTTTACAGATATTATCACGGTACTGTTGTTCGCAGATTCGTGGTATTGTTCCGCGCAATTCGGTTTATATGCGCTCCACGACACAATCCAATGGATCGAACCACTTTGCGGTTCACCTCCCGATCGCGCGAACATCTGTTGTATTAACATTTAAAACACAACTTACCGGCTTCCGGCTGGCTAGCCCGTGTGCCTTACTACGCCTGGTGTAAACAGCTTGCTTACCTGGTTGTCTTCTTCGGGCCACTTTCGAGTACCCGCTCTAGTTTGGAGGAGTGGAAGGAGGTGTGCAGGGTGCGTCCAGCCCCTAGTGTCCTTCTAGCAGCGTCCCAATGTTTGCTTAGCCAATGAGAAGTCTTTTGGGTTTGGTTTTTCTTTGGTTTTATTGTTTTTAATTCCTTGGGTTTAATAATTTTAATCGGTGTGCCAACTTTGGCTGTCGGATACTAATTAATTATTCTCCTAACGGAATTCCCTATTATAGTCAGAATCTACATCAAATTTCCACATATCTTCCTCCAGACAGCCACCTGACGCCTGTCGCAGTCGAAGGCCAAGCCAACGACGATAAGAATCACAACGTTGCAAAATTCTTTTCCCCAAGGCCATGAGAACATTTTGATTCACGGTGCCGTGAGTCGGATTTTCTCATAGCGAACGGTGTGCAGGTAGAATTACCTGGGCGATGATGGGGTGTTGGGTGTGATCGTCCAGGTGATGAGTACGTTGGGTGTGGGAATTGCAGAATTGCAATTTAGATGTGGCTATGGAAATGCATGCATTTCAAGGTAATTAGTTGGGAATAGGTAGAATGTGGGGAAATGCAAGATTGCAATTCTAAGTATGGGAATTGGGAATGCGTTTAGCAATAGGCAGACATGTGATAAGGTTTCACATGCTACACGGATTCCATGGATTGTAGCAAGAAATTATTTGATGCTACACTGAGAGAATGCTTTCGGTTTTAACATTAATTAATGTAGTCCCATATGTATGCAATATTATTGTTTTTTGCAGGATAAATGTTAGGTTTAATTATTAGATCTGGATGGGGGTATTGGGATTCTGCGCGTAACAGATTATAAGAGGCGTATACATGTTATGTGTACACGTATGTTAGGGTTATTTACTAGATTTGGATGAGGCTATTGAGATTCTGCGTGTAACACATATCTGCAACAGAACTCGTTCCGGTACAGAGCGGTAAAGCTGTGGAATTTCCTCCACACGCGAGTGTTTCCAGAGCGCTCCAATTTGCAACTGTTCAAGAAGAACTGCCACGGTTATTTGGTGACATATCGGGACGCGTGAAAAAAGCGTATTAAAAAAAAATTAAGGTTGGGATTCGAACGCTATGAAGAGAGCATTGAAGCAGCATCGGACCACAGCCATTAGGATTTTTTCTTTCGCTACTTAAGCAGTGTAATTTCGAAGTGAATGCTCTGGTACGCGACACTGATTACGTAATGCGATTCTACTGTGCCATGTTCTTCACTACCGTTGCATAATCCATTGCAGTAGCCACGGACCCCTCAGAGAAGAAATCTTCTAATTATCCCTCTTCCAGTTTTTGTTACTTCTTTGTCTACAGAAGGCGTTTTTTATTCTGGCAAATCTATTCTATTTATTAGCCTGTAGCAACCCGGAAGTTCATGACCTCACCGGCTCATCTATTACTATTTATTTGCCTGTAGGAACCTGGCAGTTTATCACTTCACCGACTCGACATCATGTAGAGAGTTTTCTGATGCGTACAGTTATCTCTTGTAAAATTTCAATCCTCAGCTACTACTACTATTTATTGGCCTGTAGGAACCCGAAAGTTGATGACCTCACCTCGACTCCGCCATTGTTCCCTGTCCTATGTACTCCCCTTCCACGTTCGACCATCTGATCCGATCTCCTCGAGGTCCAGCCTAACATTGTTCTCCCATCTCCGTCGCGGCCATCCTACCGGTTTTTTCCCGTTGGCTTACCGTCAAGAATTCTATGCAAATGTCAAAACAATTTACTTGTTAACCTTCGCACCTTATAAAAATTATTTAGCAAACGACGTTCGAGAGTTGAGTTAATAATATGAATTCCGTTTCAACCTAATCCCTTTTGCAAATCATTGCAGTTTAGATGAGGGTTATTTTATTTACTCGTAACAAAAATTTGTCATCCTTTCCGTCTCAGGAATATGGAGTATTTTCAATATAACCTGTGAAAGTTTTAGAAATAGCACCTTGGCACACCAATCCTCTTCGCGATCTTTCTCAGTGATATGGTAGTGTGACGTTTCTAACAGTTACACACACAATACACAAGCAAATAGTGAAGAACAACACAGAAAGGAATCGATTAAGCAAACATTAGAGCCATATAACATAGCAATTAACACAGCAATTCGACATCAGTTGACTGTACTTGAGAATAACGATCGAAATCGTTCACGCGGCCGTGGTGTGGTATGTTGAGGCTTCGGTTCTATCTTTTAGTGATTCTAGCCATCATAGCGTTGGTTCGAATAGCACACTCTTCACTACCGTCCCAAACGTTACAGTAGTGTTTCCATTCAAAGTTACAACTAATAATATGTGTTTAAGAATAGTATCCGTATTGGTAAATGAATTTGTTTACAAAAAAAAAAAACAATAAATTAATAAAACAATGTTCAGCACACAAGACGCAAGCATATGTACCAATAACCACAAGCCCGAAAAACAATAACATAGCCTGAGAAAGAATGACAGACAAACAGATGTTCTATTTTAATAGAAACAGTGTTGCCACCCCAATAACAAAAAAAAAGTTTTTTTTCCAAGTTCGTGTGACTATTATTTTACATAGAGTATACTCACACATTATGGCTCCTCGATAGTATAGTGGTTAGTATATCCGCCTGTCACGCGGGAGACCGGGGTTTGATTCCCAGTCGGGGAGTCTCTGGCGCAAGACTAATGACCTTGCCCGGAAAAAACAAATCATTATGGACAATTTAACAAGCCCCAGGACTTGCTAAATAAGGCCAACACCGCTTCCCGGTTGTAGTGCCGATGATGATGATACTCACACATTGGTCTTGAATGCATGAAGGTTGTAATCGCGGAGGAGATCTAAGAAGGTAAGTCATTTCGCGCTTATATATTTCGACTGAACAACAATTTCAATGTGTTTAAGAATCCATCTAAAATTCTCCCTTGTGTTTCAATCCCTATAAAAGTGCCCTCAGACATGAACTGGTGTGCGATCTTTGATTGACGTCTTTCGTGGGCAAATAATTGGGTAGAAGCACAAGAAATGCGATTTTTTATGTTAACGTTTCATAATTAAACCATATATTGGCCATTTCAACAAATGAATTGTTTTTTATAGTCATTTTACCAGCGGCATAAAATTTTCTAGGATAGGAAAAATGTGTTTGCGGTTTGTTCTATGAAGAGAATTATTGACCTTCTTAAATTGCTGTATTTACGTGTAGGCCTATTGACATATGACACGCGAAAGCTGTAAGACGAATCAAATGCGGTTGAGCTCACATTGTTCAATTGCTGCGGTGGTGTTAATGAATCTTTATCACGGCAACCCATTAAACACTCACAAGTAAATCTGCTAAGGAATAATTACTCTACACACAACAAATTGGTGTGTTCTTAATTTATTCAATCTTGTGTACAAGTTAAGAACAATGAAAAATAATATTTTTATAACCCAATTTGCACACTGAAACAAAAAAACCAACTGACGAAATACATTTTATAAATGTTATAAAATTTCTCCCAAAGGCGGTAACTATAAAGGTGTAGATAATATACGAATTTGCCGAACCTGGGTATAGGTGGGGTTGTTGTTCGAAAAGGACGGTAGACTTGACAGCTTTATTTTGAAGGTTGAAGACCCAAGCCATCAACATTGGATGTTTGGAGTGAATTTGTTAACTTGGAAAACGTTGGTCATCCCTATGTCACACACTTCTTTCATTTAAAATACTGCACTCCAACAATTACCAGACGCACTAAATCTCTGAGCCTCTTTACTTGTTCATAATAATAAAGTATTGTGTGGCAGAGCATAAACGAGACCATATGATTTGCAGGAGACGGGCATCATGGCAGTCGACCAAACAAGATTAGCACATTTGAAACGGTGACGTAAATCCAAGAAATGGTATTGGTTGGCTGTCGACTAAAAGCACGAAAGCTAGTAAACATAGTAAATGTTTCAAAAAGTGCCAAACCTTGCTTATTGAAGGAAAATTTGGGCACACAAAAGCTGTGTACAAGAAAAGTACAGAAGTACAATAACCACGCCGTCAAAATGTTTGAATCGACCGTTTGTGTTTATATGTCGCTTTATAAGCTTGGATGAAACATTGGTCCTCCGTTTCACACCTGAAGAGAAAGAGTGGTCCGAACTTTACGAAAGGTTTTCGAAGATTCCATATGCTCATTGCCGGGATGAAACCACGACAGCACAGAAAAAATGTCGCTGTTTCACAAGAGATTGATGCTCTTGCAAGCAGAATGGGCTTCGAAATCGAGTGATTTTGTCCTAGGAAAGAGGTACTACGCCGGTTCTAGGAACCGCAAAATCCACTATTGGTCGAGATGTCCTCGTTCCACTAAGGAAAACGCTCACCTATAGATAAATTACACGTGTCCACAGACAAACCCCACGGTACACTTACCTAAAAATCCCCATTACCTCACCCCAAGACGCATAAGTTCTCGCCAATGCAATCGCATTAGGCACCTGAAAATGCTTCATGCATTTAAGAGATCAAATCTAGGATCTTTAAGTCCCTGTAAAGAAAACTTACCTTTCATGCATTCTCTTCGCATACCAATTCTCTGTAAGATTTCTTTCCTACCTTATCAGGAATCTCAAACCAAGAACCTGAAAACATGATGATTTGGTTTACATATAATGTAACCATCATGACAGGGATCATAAATATTGCGCCGTCTATTTTCCCAGCCTCGATGTGTGTACAAAAAACTATGTACACACACATCGGCTGGCGACCCCTTTCAGCCAGCGATAAACGGCCTAACCAATGCACCAATGTGCAAACAAAAGATCGCTGTCTAACAACAGGCATTCTGGTGATACACAAACAATTCAATCACCAAAACGTATCCCAAATATGTCTACCATTTAATGAGTTGCAACTTGATTACTCAGTTGAACTCACAGGTCATAAATCTCTTTTATCCTACTTAGTTCTGGATCCCTTTCCCAGTAACCTTTCCACATAAACAAAGATCTGTACGATCCCTTTCCCTTTCTTGGTGTATCAGGTTCTGCATCATGGATTTGATCTATGAAAAGAACCGACGTACACACACACAAGTGTACTGTGGCGATCTGACTATCATCAGCTAGCTTACATAGACTTAGCTTTTCTAGAATTAGGGTAGTATAAGATTTAAGTTAAGTTAAGATAAGTGATTTGACATGAAATTAAAAAAAAAAAAAAAAAAAAAAAGTTAAATTTTAAGACAAAAAAAAAAAAACAAAAACAATTGACAAAGTTTTTCAAATTTTTCTTTGTCTTTCAAATAATTATAAGTATTGCCACAAAGTTCTGTCGCCGAAAGGCAAATTATACAAATATTAAGTAATGTTTAGCTTAGAGCGTCTGCGAAGGACCAGTAAGTTATTATATAAGATAATTTAGCTAGAATTTAAGCATTTTTTGTCTAGCCTTTAATTTAGAAATTAAGAATATAAAAAGAAAATAAAAAAATGTTTAAAAAATGAAAAAAACTGTGGCGATCTTCTGTATGAGATCTCTTGGTTACCCAAAAGAGAGACTTTACGTCTCTCTCGGAACAGGAAATGCCCACTTAATTTAAGAAAACCAATTTCACTGCTGAATTTCTTTTAACAACGATTGAATATCGCGGAGTCCTTTACCATCCTTCGACCACGCTGGTCCTATAACTCCCGCTCTCCACCGGCAGCGGAGATGCATAATAAAATACCCACCGAGTCGTGCGTGTAACAGTTACGAATTAATAAGAAGCCAATTTAATATCAATTTAAAGTACTCACCGAGTCGTGCGTGTAACAGTTTCGAACTAATAGGAAGCCAATCTAATATCAATTTAAAGTACTCACCGAGTCGTGCGTGTAACAGTTTAGAATTAATAAGAAAACAATTAATATCAATTTACAATACTTGTATACGTCCCAACCAAATGACAGTGTTTCTATTCAATAAAATAATAATAAACTTACGCAGTGTGTTTCACTTGTCCGGTGTTTGGCGGTTTCTTCTTCGCCATGGTGATCGTTTGTGGTTGTGAACAAACGTGGCTGCGTTTCGTTCATCCGTTTGGCGGTTAACTTTTGCCGGAACATTAAAGAACTTATGATAGAGGAGGAAGAGAACCAGCGCCGTACGCCGGTGCACCACGCTTCCCCTCCACAGGTCACAAGTCCGACCAATCGTCCTACACCTGCACGGCGATCGAAGGACACAACAAACTGACAAACATTGCCGTACCAAGGACATTTAACGCATCGTCCTAAATTCCTGAAAATAATTCTATACATCATACACGCATCGTAAATACGAAAACATTACCGGCCATCCTGTTAGCCAGCGTTCCCTGCAAACGTGGAAATATAATCCAAGCCTTGCCGCCAGCTAAGATACGGGACACAATTACCATTGTATACCGAAATCCCTTATAGCACCACTGTCCTAATTGCGTTGCAGGCTATTAAGCAGTTACACAATGATCCGATGATGCCCCTTTGTTGCTTCCTCTTTTCTCAATTCCGTTTTCCCATGACCTTCGCTGCATGGGAAAACAACGGATCTATTAGCACACCTGCTAAGATCAACCAGAGAGATCCTCGCCAATTCACCACGACAAAGAGAAACTTCACGTTTCTCTCGGGGAAAGAAAACTCACCACACGTCCCTCGAGGTTAATCCTTGAGTACAACAGTCGATATAGAGAACAGTCGAGGTATAGGATACGCGCAACGCAGCAGTCTACATTCGAGAGACAGGATCCGCGCAACGCAACCGTCGCGATAGTTAGTCATCAGGTAACATTTACAGAGGTCAGATCCTCCATCCCCAACGAGAGTCGTTTCGTGTGTCGTCGCAGTCAGAATTGCTAAACGAAAAGTAAATCAACCACCAAAGGTCGCGAGTGTGTCGATTGTAACGTATCGGCGAGTAATTAAGTGCTATATTAGTTAATACCTTTTTGTAAAATCGCCACGGCCGTTCCAGTGTAGCAAATCCTGGATTTAACAACAATGAAATAAAGAAAAATATAAAACAAACCTTTCGCTGTGTTTTTATTAAGGTGCTGTGTTCGCTCCGTTGTGCCTTCGTGTGAACAGTGTTCGGCGGAACACTTCACCGTCATCATCAAACATTCGAATTGACTACAAATCCGCCACAGTACAAAGGTAGGATACTTCCCAAAACAGAAGATAGATCCACACCATATAGTTGATATAGAAGTAGAGGTGAAAAGAAACCATAGTCAGCTTAATTAGTTCAGTCGATATCAGGGCATCGATGTTTTTGACAGTACTTGCCTTTACACTTATAATCATCATCATCATCATCATCACCGGCACTACAACCGGGAACCGGTCTTGGCCTTATTTAGCAAGTCCTGAGGCTTGTTAACTTTTCCATAATGATTTGTTTTTCCGGGCAAGGTCATTAGTCGTGCGCCACTTTACACTTATAGGCATGCTAATTAATCGTTCTCCAAAAAAAAAAGATTGAATATACGAATTAGGTATTGTATTTACAGAAGGGGTGAGATTTGAGACTGCACGAAAGGCGCTGCACCATATATGAGAGTGTCACCAGCAGGTTTAATAGAATATGACGTGAGGTAGTGGCGATTATACGAAACCCACAAAACCACCGATAAAGCGAAATATCTCTTCGTCCAGCAAAAACGGGCCATATATCCTAGTGTGCTCCGCCCCACGTATCCGCAAACATATGGGCAGCATTTCTCTACCAACCGACCACAATTATACGTCTATTGGAGGACACAGGACCACAAACCCAATCTGTTTGGCAAGCCATTTGCTGAGTAAACACAAGTGGCCAGGCGTGGCACCACCAGATGCCGGCAACCACCGAAAATCCCATACAATAACAATGCGACGAAGAAACAGACAATCTTTACGATTCTTTGGTTTTGAGCCAGCGCCAATAGGGTTTCCTTTACGGAAAGGATCATTGTAGGAACAGAAAGATAATCAATCAATGAAAAACTAACACTTTTCCTACAATGGGATACAACCTACGCAAGAACTGTCTATTGATGATCAAGCAAATAATATCACATCCAAAGATAACAACTCCGTCCGAAATAATTACCAGGGGTAAACCACACGTGGGTAATTTATCTCGAAGGCATACCGCATAAGTGTGGAAACCCTGCCGATTCTCGGCGTATTTTCGACCGCATGGACAGCATCGTCAGAGTCTGTACGTGGGGGTGCATCCACACATCATCCCGATGAATGGAAGGAAAAGATAGAACCCCAGGAAGCAAGATGATTCCAGGAAATGAGAAAAAAAGCAATGGGAGAACAATCAAGGGTTGGAATTCGTCCTATGGGTAGAAGTTAGTCAGCCAAAATCGGAAAACCAGAGAGACAAGAAGAGCCGTATAAAAAAACAAAAACAGAGAAGTAGACTGTGTCGTGAGTTCTGTAGATGTTGTGCCCGAAGCACATGTACCGAAACAAACTAAAAAGAAAAGGAATAAATGTAAAATCAAACTCAAATAAAAGTGACTTTTATATCCCATGTTCGGGGGAACCGCATATCCAAGCCGGCAAAAAGTCACAAGGTGGTTCATGTCAAAAGATGTGAGATGTAGAACAATGCAACAGGTGCCGCAAAACGAGCGATGTACGAACTAAACTCCATCCGACCCCACGAAGGAATGTCGAAACGGGAAGGCTTCGCAAGGAATATGTCCTGGTAAGATGTGCTTTTAATCGGTAAAAACCTGCCATGACTCTGGATCACTTCAAAAGAATGTTTTGAAAAGTTTCACCTTTCTACCGAAAACTAAATAATATTAATATATAAAAAAAAAAAACGGCTTTCCCACAACAAATGACAAGAGCCCTGCACAAACGTTGGCACCGTGTGCTTTTTGCTTTTGTGTTGTCACTGATGTTTTGAAAAGTTTCACCTTTCTACCGAAAACCAAATAACATTAATATATAAAAAAAAACAGGAACTTTGAGCCACACACGGGGAATTCTGAAAGAAGAAGTGTATATGTCAACAACATTTGACAGTTCAGTGAGGAAGGGTCCGGCTTTCCCACAACAAATCTCGACAGCCCTGCACAAACGTTGGCACCGTGTGCTTTTTGCTTCTGACTTGTGACGAATGTGTATGCCACGGCAGTCAATTGACAAGTAATGAGGTTTCATCAAAAATTCAATATTTATATCTTTTATCGTGCCCTGCATGTTATGGAGCACATCGTGAATTATGTTGTGGGACCCGTTATGGAACACGTTGGGACATATGGAATATATAGTGGGGTATGTTTGCTACATGTTTGGGGCATCATTGAAATGCCTTTGCAACACCTTCGGAACATCTTCGGGACACCTCTGGGACATCTTTGGGACACCTCTGGGACATCTTTGGGATACCGCTGGGACATCTTTGCTACATTAGCGGGACACCCCCGAGAATACTTGGAGCATCCTCGAGACATGTTTGGGACATACTTGTGAGATCCACGGGACACCCTTGTGACATCATTGCGACGTAAATTTGAGTAGAAAGTTATAGCGTTTGAAATAATAGTGAAGAAGATCGTGTGATTCGAACTGACGCTATGACAGTTTGAATCACGAAAAAAATTGAACCTAAGCGTTACCCTTCAGGCTACTGACCGTGTTTAGAATTTGATTTTTAAACTCGACTATACTCCACTGATGTGAATTGTTATGTTATCGCTAGGTATACGGTTCTGATGTATTTTCTTATTCGATTTTCGTTCGGTGTCCTTCACTATTTTTGCTTGTGAATTGTGTGTTTCTGTTAGAGATGCCACAAAGTCATTGCGTATTTTATGTATGTTTTTCTAAGTTTCTGTCTAGAGATAGAAAAACAATTTTTTTTAGGGTAACTTAATCTAGGGTATCTAGTTCAGTACATTTTGACAGACGTCCCTTGTACTTTTTTAACCCTTCAGAAAATATATTTGTGGTGGTTCATCAAAATAAGCATTTGTGTGTGAGATGACCTCCTCATTTCAGACGAGAAAGTAATCGTGTGCGTGCCGCTTGTGTTTGACCCGCGCAGATATAAAAATAAAGAATTAATAAGTTCATACGAAAATGTTTAATAGTTTACGTGAAAACAATTCAATCCCACAAAAAACAAAAGGACAAACAATAAACAATAAATTTAAATTTAATTAACAGATTGATTAGCTATGCAATAGTCTCGTTGAGAAAAATAATAATATATCGCATACCTCCGAGATCTCCATTTTTTTCTTTCACTTGATTAAGCATAATCAAGCAAAAACGATA